>CM053627.1:179856169-179925385 GCA_028646595.1 Phalanger gymnotis | reverse complement strand
GAGCAGGAGGGAACATTGGGAATATCTACTCTATCATCTTGAAGTATGAATTCAATATTTTCAGCATACTTTCATTGGTTCTTCCCATGACATTTTTTATTAGAATAGAGTATTTTTGCATATTATATATTTGCGTAACACTTGAGCCATTATCAAAGCACATAGCACTTTTTCTACTGTACATGATGTTTTCTATGTGTTATTAAACAAAAGAATCTTTATGTTACCTTGCATACACCATTATATAAATAAAAATTATCTTTCTTTGATAAAAAAAGGCCAGAGTTTTGGATAATAAGAAAAAATGGTTTGAAAACAACACATAGATGGAAGAATTTGTGAGTCTGTATTTTAAAAAATAGAATGGTCCTTCAGGATGACATGCAATCATCTGTTAAAAAAAAAAAGCACCTGCCACTAATAATCCTTCAAAGTAAGATTCTGCCCTCTTACTACGTCTGCAGCCAACCAGAAGAAAACTCTTAATAGAGGTGCCTCTCTTTATCCCTAGCCACAAAGCAGCACAGAATTTCCCTTAACCACATTTGGCAAAGCAATAGCTTCAGCTGTGATTTTCAGAAGGGGAAACTTGACTACAATAGACAAAAGCCCCATCAAAGCTAGCCCTAGAGAAATAAAAAGCCAATCAGTTCTTAACTACCAAATCATTTGACAAAATATGAGCCTTCTGTGGCTGGTACTAAAGTACATTTGTATAAAAAAAATTTAATATCAAATTTATTGCCATTCAAAAAATTATTTACAAAAACAAAAGACTGGACTAGATTGTTTATAGTAACAACAGTACACATTGAAATGATACTTCAAGGTTTACAAAGCACTTTTCTCACCATACTATGAAGTAATGCATGTTAGTATCATCTTCATTTCACAGATGAAGAAACTAAGACATGGAAAAGTTTAAGTGGTTTTTCCCACTAGCCAAATCTCAAAGTCAAGAAAGATTTGCAGCCAGATCTTTAAAGACCAGTATTGTCTCCACTACAATACTCTACCTTCCAACAAGGAAAATGCATGTAACCTAATTTAATAATCCTAAAATAAATCAGGTTTCAAGTCTTATTTTACTTTCCATTGTTTCTCCTTAGTTTTTTCTAGGACTTGGCCCCACAAGTAAAAATAGAGGCAACTCCAGCACGGAAAGGTGCCAAAGTGGGTGATCCCAATCCCACTAGTGTGTCCTTTTCCCTTCTAGTTCAGGTCTTTCTGAAGTACAAATACATTCTTAATTGTAAAGCTTGAGATTGCAAAAGAACTAGAAGAGCAGAGGTTTAGCATTGTTTCTCCATTTTTCAGGGTACTTGAGACAAGGCCAATTTTTAGACAAGCTACAAAGATGGTTAGTGATGTGCCCATCACTACAATTAAGTTAATAAAAGCTGATTTATGCCCTCCTTAACACTGCAATATGTATCCAGTAACTAAAAACTATTTGAAGAGGAGAAGTAATGTAGGCATAAAGCCCCCACTGGAATCGGAAGAGGGAGAAAGATGACTTTTTAAAAATTCATCTTCTAGTCAAAGTACATATTAGAAGCTACTTTCTTGTGATGGGATTTGAAGAGAAAATACCAACACTGATTCCACTAGAAAGACTTAGGGAATTTATAGCCATACATGTCTTTTTCCCTTATGCATCATTATAAGCTTCTGTATCAACTATATAACAACAAAGTACTCCATTAATCTCTCTTGGGGGATCATTATAACCACGTGGGTAATTTACATATAGTTATTTATTATGGAATGAACTATAGCAGAGGTAGCACTGAACCAGTAGATGGAATCTAAGATGATTAAGAGTGAGAAGCTAAAAGCGAAAGATTCACAACAGCCCATGGGATTCCCAGTCTAATAAACTTTACTGCTAGGTCTCTAAGCTTCCACTAATTTGAAATTTCCTATTTGCAGAAAAATGTGAATCAAGTCCATTTAGTTTTCTAACAATTAAAGTTGTCCAAAAGCATACTAAGAATGAGCATTGGATCTCTGGGACCTGATTCCCTGTTGTACTATTATGTATGTAGTGTTAAGCAATTCACTTCCTTTCTCTGGATCAATCAATCGATAAATATTAAATGCCTACTATGTTCCAGGAAAGACAAAAAACAGTTCCTGCCCTCAATGAAGTTAAAACCCAATGGAGGAGACAACAAGCAATTAACTATATGCAAAGTGAGCTATGCACATGATAAATAGGAGATAATAAACATAAGACACTGGAATTAAGATGAGTTGGGGAAGACTTCCGGTAGAGGGTGGGACTTTAGTTGGGATTCAAAGGAAGCCAGAAAAGTCAATATCAAAGCAGAGGAGGGAGCATGTTCCAGGAATGGGGGACAGCCAGAGAATATAACCAGTCAAAAGATGGAATACTCTGTTCATGGAACAACCAGGTGGCTAGTTCTCAATTCCCTCATTTATAAAATGTGGGAGTGTGATGGGGTGACCTTTAATGTTAAGCCTCTTCAAGGAGCCCCAGGGACTCCCTATCATCTCCAGGATAAACTATAAAATCCTGTTTAACATTCAGAGCATTTCAAACTTGAACCCCTCCTACCTTTCCAGTCTTCTTGTACCTTCTCCCCTTACCATTACTTCAGTGAAATATTCCTCAAATGAGATATATGTATCCATACCAGGCATTTTCACTAGCTGTTCCCCATACCTGGAATGTTCTCCCTCTTCATCTCCTCCTCCAGCTTCCCTGCCTTCTTTCAAGCCCCAGTTAAAATCCCACCTTGTACAGAAAGCCTTTCCCAATCCCCCTTAATGCTACTGCTTTCCCTCCATTTAATTTATCCTGTCCATGTCTTGTTTGTACATAGTTGCTTTCATGTTGTTTCCCTCATTTGACTATGAGCTCCTTTAGAGCAGGAATTATCTTTTAAAGATTTTATTTACATCCTCCCAGTTTTAGTACATAGTAAGTACTTAGTACACAGTAAGCACTTAATAAATGCTTATTGACTGACTCACTAACCTGTATCCCACCCATCTTTCATTCATCTACTTTAAATTCCATCCAAACTAACCTCCTGTACCTTCTTATTGGCTACTCCCTCTGCGTGAAATAAGCTGTCTCCTCAATTTTGCCTCTGGGAACTCTTGGTTTTCAAGTCTCAGTTCAAGCAATATCTGCTATGAGGACTTTCCTGATCCTCCTAACTTAGTGTCCTGCCTCCCCTGAGAAAAAAATCACTTTGTATTTATTTTTTGTGTAAATGCTTAATAAATGTTTGTTGACTAAAAGATATCATTCTGTCCTCCTTCCCTCCCCCAAAAGAATTTAAGCTTCTTGAGAGCAGAAAATGTTTCATTTTTGTCTTTATACAGCTGGTACTTAGCACAATTTCACACCCAGTAAATGCTTAATAAATGCTTATTGTAGGAAGGAGGGAGGGAAGGAAGTTAGGAACAAAGAAACTTTTCTCAAGCAGAAGATGAATGATCATTTTGTCAAGGCTATTTTATAAGTGATATATTTATTAAATATGAATTTGAACTTGCCAATTTCTGAGGCCCTCTCCAACAGTGAAATTTTTGTGCCAGTAGGGAACCACAAAACAGCATTATAAAATCTAAAATTTAATTAATTTAAAAATAAATTATCTCTAGCATTGATTTAGTAATAAATTAAATTGTTGGTTGTAGTTTTTCCATGTCTTGGTGTCTTTACACTTTATTTAACTCTTTAATTTATGAAATGCAATTTCTAATAGCAATGTTGGTCTAATTTCAAGTTCCTCTACAGTCTCTCACTAAATTTTAACTTTTGATTTTCGATCAGAGGTGGCAGCAGGGGGGAGGGGAATAGCCTGAAGTTGATTTTTTTTAAAAAAAAAGATGCTATTCTAGATTCTGTAAGTGATGACAGCAAAGGTAGGGTCCCAAGCACCTAGTTCCATGGGGTATCACTTTTCACTATCGAGTTTCTCACTTTCATCCTCACCACGTTGAGTGAGTTTCCTTCTTCATATATCTGTATTGACCTAAGTATTTTCTTTAGCTATAAATTTTAGGAGAATTTGAGTAGTTTCGCATTCAACTTTTCAACTTAAATTAGCCAAGATGTTAATACATCCTCCTATAAAGTACTCATGGAAATTTCTCTGAGGTCAAATTTTCAAAAAATAAGTAACTAAAAACATGCCTCTGACAGAAAAGCAATTTTATAGAAATGTGTCTATTGCTCAAATTGTGATGTAACAAAAATAAGTCATTTTAAAGTCATATTTCCCATTAGAAAAATATAATTTATATTTAATTTTCTGATGGAAATTTCATGATGGTTTTCTCTTTAAATGAGAACAAAATTTGTAGTTAAAATCTGTAGTTAACAAAATCTGTACATAACTCACGTGATTAATAATTTACATAAAGCAATCTGTACACTTGATAAGCGTAAGCTATAATAATCAATTAATGCAGTAAAGCCTATGTTACATGGCATTTCCATAACATACCTAGCATAGTGCTTCACACACAGTACATATTAAATTATCTTCATTCATCTTAATTGAGCAGCAAGTTCTAGAAATAGGTATTTCCAATATCCCATGGTGAAAATCTTCATTTGAATAACTGTGGGAATTGGAACACAGCAGTGCAATTATGGAAAAGTTAGCATTTTCCAAAATCACTGCTTTTTCAATAACTGATAATTTTATCAAGGACAAAAAGGGAATCCATAATGGAGAGAGAGCTATCCGAAATATTATAACAACTCCACAAAATGCGGTCTTCCTCTGATCATTTGGCCAACTGTAAAATAAGAAATATTCAACAGTGCTTGACTTTCCCGTATCTAGTATATTATTATCAGGCAACTCTTGATTATCTATATTAAGGAGTAAGATCAAGATATCATAGGTTAAAAAAAAGACAAAATCTAAATTTCTTCTTTTAAGCACTACAGAAATCTCAACCTTCTCAACCACCAAACTAGAGCTGCTGACAGATTAAATGTTTCAGCATCTCTCCCTGCCCCTTCCAACTCTGCATGGGAAGCATAAATAAACTCTGAAATGACCAAAATATAGATCCAAAAGGAGGGAAGAGGGAAAAAGCAAGAATACTGGATAAATCCCAAAGTAACTAATTAGTCTCTGAATACTCCAGAGTAGACTGTTTCTTCCTATACAAAAGACCCAAAATGACTCAAAGCAACAAAATATCATTACTTTTCAATTCTGAAACTTTCACATTAAAACAAAATTTATTAAATAAGAAATAAAGAAGTCTGGTATCCTATAGTTCCCAAGTGCAAATTTATGAATATTTCTTATCCCCACAAAAAAATGCCAGTGAAAAATATTTTAGTGTTTTCCACTATAATTAGGCAAAATGGCTTTTATTGAAATTGTTATCCTTCATTGACTTTTTGTTCATGTGAGATGAAATGTGACAACCTAATTTAAGAATTAAATTAAAGTAAAAGAATAGAATAAAGCCGGAAGGGTCCTTAGAAGACATCTCACCCAATCCCCTCATTTTACAGATGAGGAGGCAGAAGCCCAGAGAGGTAAATGTCTACTGAAAATGCCTAACGAAATGGCAAAGCCAGGGTTCCACCTCAAGTTTCTGGACTTTAACAAAAGTTCTTTTTACTACTTCATGCTACTTTGCAGTATCATAACCATAAAAAAACATAATAAATCATCTTTTGGCCTATACTAAGGCAAGTCTTCACTGGAAGTATAAACTATTATTCAGTATATGCATTATTACAATCTACATCTTAGTGTGAATGAACTGCATATTCTTCATAAACATATCGACGCACATTTATAAATGTGAGGATTGGGATTATGAAGACAGTGGATTTCACAGGCTTTTAAGATTTACAGTAAAAAAAAATCACCTAGTTCAACCCATTCATTTTACACATAAGGAAAAGGAGGCTGGGAGGAATTAAGGATCTTGGTCCAAGTGTCGCACAGGTGGTAATGAAAAGAATCTACCTGATATGTTACAGAAAAGGCAACCCTAAAGGGATCAATGGCCACAAGACAAACTTCACTTATTCTCAGTTTCACATGAGACCAGTCCTCGGGTGACAATGCTTTGTGTTCCACTACAAAACATGAGATTCTATGAATCTCCTTCCAATTCAAGATACTTATCCATGTCACCCAGACAACAGATATGTCAAATGCTGAGAATACATTGAGAACACTGGAGTACGACTAATGGATTTTATCTAGAACATAGGCTAGTTTAACATAAACCAAGTGAAAAAGGAATCGTGCATATGACTACTAATTTCTTCAGATATGGTCTCTCCCTGCTAGTCTTCCTTCACTGTACCTGACACACTATTGATGCCTTGCCTATTGAATAGGGCAATTTTTATTTCTATTCTTGAAATGGCTCAAAAAAAATCTGCAGGTGAATATATTGTTACTTTCCTTCATTAGGTACATTTCATCTCCAGGCAAAAGCCCCTCATTCTTTTATATGATCCAGAAATCCAGATATAGTTCTCAAAATATTCTTGACCAGATGTTCATTTGCCAAATACATCTAATCTGTAAAAGGAGGGAATTGAAATTGATGACCACTAAAGTTCTTTCCAATGCTAACCCAAGGAGATTTATGATAATGAGATTTGTGATAATGAGATTTAGTAGTATAGGAGGTCTTATATTATAGGATTATATTATGTTATCATAAGAGGTCTTATATTCTAGTCCAGTCCCCTCATTTTGCTGATGGGGAGGCTGAAGCCCCATGTAAGGAAGTGGCTTGCTCAAAGTTGCATATAGCAATAAGAGCAAAGTTGGGGTTTGAATCCAGGTCTTATCATAAATGGACCTTCCACCATACCATGCTATATATGGTTTTTAATTAATAGTGGTAATGAAAACACCACCCATATTCCTGAGTTCCTCATTTTGTTTTGTTTAACCCCAGAGAGAATTAGCAATATATGATAGAAGTAATAGGGCAAATTTTGATTCAGCATTAGAAACAACTTCACAATCATAGGTGTCAAAAAAATTGAATAGGCTGCTCTGGGTAGTAGAGAGTTCTTGGTCATTGAAGGTGTTCAAATAGAGGCTTGACTAAGATGTGATAAAAATGACTTATGGAGCTGGACTAGATGACCTCTGGGAGTCTTCCCAGTTCTGAGATTCTATGAACACATAAGAATGCTAAAAATATATATAGTCAGCATGAGCAATCAAAAAATCCAATATGGCTAATTCTTGTCCATAAATGATTCATATACAATTGCACTTGATGTCCTTGATTTCACTTGTCCTTGATGTCAGAAGGCTTACTGAATTATTTTTTTAATTATCTTTTAAATCTGCTAGGATTGTAACACTCAAACAATCCATTTGTCCAGTGGGGGAATTCCCACCCCACATTTCCCCTCTCGATTGCCCAGGGTCTAGCACCAGGAGATCCTACAGTTGACTGGTCCAACTTGACCAGATAAATCTTCCATAAACACTGTATTAACTGTGTCAATAACTGAGTAATATGAGAAGAGATTTTAAAAAGCCATATGGATTTTGCTACTGCTTCCAGGAAGACCATAAGTTCTATGTCAGCCTGGTTAAGCTGCTCGATTAGAGGTCACTAGCCTGTGCAGCGCCTGGCCTTGAGATCCAACTGATGTGAAAGTGACTGCATTTCCAGAGACAGACAGACTGGAGTCTAGGACAGCTGCACAGAAAAAAATTGCCAAATCAGGAGCAGAAACTGTAAGTGTTATAGAAGTTCACAAGCAGGAAAAATCCCTATAAGCTAGGTCAAAGGGAATTGAGTTCACAAAGGACAGACTGCAGACAGGTCATCTGGGCTCCTGACAATCAGCTGGCATTTACACAAGCATAGGTAGGAGGCATACGTTCTTTTTTTAAAAAATATATAGATTTGTTCTAAAATAGGCCATTACATCAATCTTGAAATCATTTCTTATTACAAATTTACTTACTTACTTACTGAAAGCATGCCAAAACTGTAGTAAACTGTTACATCAGCCCTAAGTACCAATGATATATGTTATTATTGTGAGTATAAAATTTGGCTCCTTGGATATTTTAATATTATCTTAATTTAGCTAGGTTGGTTTAAAGTTAGTTGGGCCTTATGATACTATCTTAACAGTGATAATCTAGATACACTAATTCATAGATTGAAAATAAAGTAGACCAGAAGGGGCAGTGAATATAGAGAACTGGCCCCAGAGTCAGGAAGACCTGAGTTCAAATCAGACCTCAGACACTTGATGCTTACTAGCTGTGTGCCCTTGGGCAAGTCACTTAACCCCAATTGCTTCACCTCCCCCCTCCAAAAAAAATAAAGAATAAATCTTCAACTGTCTGGTAATCACTCAAACCAAGACACTGAATATAGGACAAAGTAGAATAGACCATTTCCTACAAAACCTCCGCTGAGGCAAAAGAAAAAAAAAAGGGTATTTTGCAATAAAACCGAAGTGCTCTACAGTTTTTATATCAAACCTGTGATTTCACTGGTGTAGGAACACCCTGTGAAGGCAATTCCTCTACCAATGTAGATATACAACTACTCTACCACTTACAGTCTTAGAGAGTTGGCTGCAGCAGTAAGAGGTTAGGTCGGTTCCTCCATGTCATAAGAGCAGTATGTGTTAGAAGTCAGAATCCAACTCAGGTTTTCATGATGATTATAATAACATCCATACCAGGAAGGTCAACAACGACAGCAATGGTGCTATCTGTCATTTATATTGCACTTTAAGGTTTACAAAGCACTTTGCAATATCATATCATTGAATCCCCACAACAACACTGAGGGTTGGATACTATTATTACCCCCCATTTTACATATGAGATTAAATGATTTGCCAGAATTATGTAGCTTGTAAGTATCTGAAACAGAATTAGAGCTCAGGTTTTCCTGCTGCAAACTCCAATGCTCCATGCCCTTCACCAGCTATTACCTTCATGACTAATAAGACTCTCTATTCACTATGGCACCCTGTTTCTCTCAATATTAAGTAATAACATTTAATTATTCAGCATTGCCATATTAATGAATATTACAAATTATCGAAGTGTAATCCTTTGAGCACCAAAATTACTTTAACCATTTTGATGAAAATCTAAAACCTATTATTCTTACATGTGTTAGAAAATAGATTCATTCAAAAAGTGTTCAAATATTCATAAGGGGATGCCCATCAGTTGGGAAATGGCTAAACTGGTTGTGATATACAAATGGAGTACTGCGGTGCTATAAGAAATGACAAAGAGGAGGGTTTCAGAAAAATCTAGAAAGACTTACATGAACTGATGCAGAGTGAAGTGAGCAGTACCGGATCGTTATATACAATAACAGCAATATCAGAATAGTGGTCAACTGTGAAAGACTTCACTGCTCTGATCAATACAATGATCCAAGACAATTCCAAAGGACTCACAATGAAAAAGCTATCCACCTCAAGAGAGAGAACTAAAGAACTCAAGAGTGCAAATTTAAGTATATATTTTTTACTTTATTTTTCTTCCTTTTTTGCAACACAGCTAATATGGAAATATGTTTTGCATGACTTCACATATATAACTAATATCATGTTGCCTTCTCAGTGAGTGAGACAGGGGTGAGAGAGAGATAATTTGGAACTCAAAATTTTCTTTAAAAACTTTTTAAAGAATAGAACCCATGGGAGACAAAAGAATTCTTCAAATATTTCTATTAGAATTGGGGAATGACTGAACAAGTTGTGGTATATAATTGTGATGGAATACTGCTGTGGTATAAGAAATGATGAGTTATGTATGATGAGCAGGCAGATTTCAGAAAAACCTAGAAAGACTTACATGAATTAATGCTGAGTGAAGTGAGCAGAACCAGGAGAATATTGTACACAGGGAGAGCAACATTTTGTGATGACCAACTTTGATAGCCCTAGCTCTTCTCAACAATGCAATGATCTAAGACAATCCCAAAAGACTCATGGTGGAAAATGCTATCCACATCCAGAGAAAGAACTATGCATTCTGAATGCAGATCGAATACATACTGTTTTCTCTTTTCTTGTTGTTTTTTCTTTCTCGTGGTTTTTCCTTTTTTTTCAATTCTCCTTTCACAACATGCCTAATGTGGAAATATATTTAATATGATTATACATGTATAGCCTATCAGATCACATGCCTTCTTGGGGAGGGTGAAGGGAAAGGAAGGGGAAAAGTTTAGAACTCAATCTTATAAAAGTGAATATTGAAAACTAAAAATAAAAAAAATTAATAAAAACTGATGAGTTCGATGATCTCAGAAAAACATGGATAGCCTTGCATGAAACAATGAAGGGTGAAATGAGCAGAACCAAGAGACCACTGTACACAGTAACAGAGACAATGTTTTAAGAACAACTTTGAATGACTTAGTCATTTTAACTATTATAAATACCCAAATTAACTACAAAGGACATATGAAGGAATATACTATCTGCAGCTAGAGAAAGAAGAGATAAGTAGAAGTATGAATAGAATAGCTGTACAGGTATATAGATATTTGTGTCTAATGGTAGCTCTCTCTAGGGCAGGGGCAGGTAGAAGGGAAGAAAAAAAAGAAAAAAGTTACATGATAACTATTATATATTTAAAAAGAATAGCAAGTGTTGCACATAACAGATTCACAGTTTCATGTACAATCATCTTTTTCTATTTTACTATGTCATGGAAATGTTTATCTCTTAAATTTAGAATAGATAAATATTTTTAAAAGAATTTGATAAAGATCTTCTAGTTAGAGCTGAAAGGGACCTTAAGAGAAAGCCATTCTCTCCAAATTAAACAAAAGGTCAATTCTAATATATCTGAATTATCATAAATTCCAGGTTAGTAGCATTCTAATGAATGAAGTGCTGCTCTTTACAGAAAATGAACAGGTAAATATAAATGTAGACTGGCTAGAAGCATTTTCGGGAGCCTCCAACTATGAAATTTTAAATGGTGGATCACAGAACCAAAAAGAAGCTTAGCGATGATCTCAGTCAATCTGTTCCATTGACTGATAAGGTAACTAAGGCTCAGAAGTTAAATGATTTGCACAAGTTCGCACAGCCAGGTGGTGGCAGTCAGAAGACTAGAAGTAAATTCTCTCAGCTTCAAGGCCCTCTGGGTTCCTTGGCCTATGCCATGCTACCACATTCAAGTGAAGAATTGCACAAGCAAATAAGCATAGGGGACATTTAATTGGCTGACTGACCTGACAAGCAAGATAATCCTAAGTCATCCAGGCCCTATTAAAGGAGACTTCCATTAGAAAATAATCAGTTCCATAATTTTTGAGAAAAGAGAAGAAATTGCCCCTTCTGTATGACAGCTTTATAATGTAACTGCTACTATAAAAATAGAAGTACAACTGCTTCTCTAGAATTTCATCTACTATGCCTATTAGTGACAGAAATATTATGGAAGTCCAATGAATAAATTTAAGCTTGAGCAACAATGTACAATTATCCCATCATTCTCAAAATGATAAATTGCAAAAAGAAAAAATGCCATGTCTGAGTATTTTATTTGAATCTCATATTCACAATTGCCAACTTTCCCACATCTTTTAATTCTAATTCATTTTTTTCAGCCACGTAACAAAATTTGGAAAGTTCAGGAACAGCAGCAAACCTTGAAACTTGCCAACATCTGGATCCTCTCTTGATTGTATTAGTAAACATGACAATACATGATTTTGCCCACAAATGTGACCACTTAGTTCAGTTCCCTTTGAAAACTAAGACCCAAAGAAAGCACATACTTTTGACTCTACAATGTTCATTGGAAGTCATGCAGACAAGGTGTCTCAAAATTTTTAGTGCCATTTTAAACTTTAATAGCATAAACATGAGCAAAACCCCACAGACAAAGTCAGTGCTCTTTTAAAATAACAAGCCAACCGTCCATGTTTCAAAAAGGTCTCTCTACACAGATAAAAGATTTTCAAGTATATCCCACACAGATTTTAAAACTTTTCTGACTTTCTGACATTACTTAGTAACTCAAGTCAATATCAGACTAGTCCATAGTCATTCTTCATTATGGGGTCCCATATGGGTTCGTGACCCACAGTTTGAGAAGTGCTGAAGGGGTCACAAATGGAAAAAGTTTAAGAAGCACTGTTCTAGGTGAAGCACAAATATGAACTCTCCTATGATCAAATATTCCATACTCCAATTACACACTGCAAATGCTGGAATCATGGATAGAACTAAAGGCATGGACAGCTCAATATTTGCACTTATAAACTAAAAGTCTTTGGAGTCTAAAATTCTCAAAAAACCTCAAAACTCAAACGATTTTTACACTAGAATGTTCGTTTGTGAACTAGGTAATCATTAACAGTGACTCCAAATACATGATTCTCTTACCCTTGGAACTTTCAAATGGTTCAACAGTAACAACAGATATGATTTACTGTTGGAAATGGATGAAATAACAGCAATTTTGTTTTAAGAATGAGTGACTAGGTTATTTTGACTATTATAAATACACAAATTAAAAATAAAGGACATATGAAGAAAGATGCTATCTGCACACAGAGAAAGAATTGATAAACAGAAGGATGTATAGAATAATTATACATATATGTATATTTATATATATATATATATATCTATTTGTGTCTAATAGTAGCCACCTCTAGAGTGGGGAAAAGGAAAGGAAATAAAGAAAAAATTATGTGTTAACTTCATTATATATTTAAAAAGAACAGCGAGTTGTACAGAATAGATTTGCATTTTCATGTGCAATCATCTTTTTATTGTACTGTTAAGGAAATGCTTGTTTTATTCCATAAAGTAAAAATAAAATTAAATTTTTATAAGAAATTATATTAAAGAACATTCATTACCATTTGCTTTGCAGCTGCATCCTAAAGACCTGAGTCTTCCCACTTGACTTGGAATTGAATCCTCAAAATTTAAAAAAAAAACTTGAGAAAAAGGAAGCAAATCTTCCTAGATATGTTATATCTAGTCTCATTAGAATGTGAGCTCCATAGGCTCAGAGAGAGTGTCGCTTATCTATCTGTATACTCCACACAGCACAATGTGCTTAATTAGCACAATGAATTACATAGTGAAGTGCTTTAAAAATACTTTTTCATTTGTTCATTCATTCTACTAGGTCCAGAAAAAATACACATTTTTCCTCTTTGTCTGCCTTAACTGCTAGAGTTTTATAAAACTCCAAATGTTTAAATAAATATTTTGTGAACTGAAATAGGCTCATGATCTAGATGTCATCCTTGACTTCTCACTCCCTCTTTCTTCCCTCCCATTATCCAATCACTTACTAAGTCCAGTCTATTCTACCTGCCTTAACATCTCTCATACGCATTCCCTTTCTTCTCATTTTGATCCAGTATTATTACTACTAGGTCTATAGCCCAAAGAGATCATAAAAATGGGAAAAGGTTCCACATGTACCAAAATATTTGTAACAGTTCTTTTTGCGGTGGCAAAGAATTAGAAATTGAGGCAATGCCCATCAACTGGGGAATGGCTAACCAAACTGCAGTATATGAATGCAGTGGGTAATGAAATGCTATTGTTCCATAAGAAAAGATGATTAAAATATGTTAAGTTTTCTCAGTTACTACTGATGTATATGCAAACTAAATTGAAAATAAATTATGAAAAGATTGGATTAATTTATTTCCCTTTTTGACATTGTAGTAAGCTTACAATTGAAATATGAAAGCAAATGTCCTTTGCTGATGTGTAATTGAGAACAACATTCCTCAACTCTAATCAAGTCCTTTATTCAGATTTTTTTAAAAAATCTAATGCAAGCAGTCCTATACAGTATTCATGAATGGGAGGAGTTTTGGGGATTTGTTCCTAATTCAAACATGTCAGATATTTATATTTGCATTCTCATGGTCTAAAATAAATATTTTAAGAATGAAATTTCAAGAGTCTGTTATTTCCTTGTAAAGGAGTTTCATAGTTTAAAATCAACATTTCAGTCCAGATTGAAGTGTATATCCAAATTTTGAGTATTAACTTCATTTATTTGAAATTGACTCAGTAATATTGATCACTGGTTTTACTGTATTGGAAATATACACATATATACACACCTACACGGACACACAGAGCTTCCTTATAAACTAGTTTAACCAGTGCTCTGCACATAGTAGGTGCTTATTAAATATGTGCTGAATTGAATTAGACTCAGACTACTTCTCGTTTGCAGTAAATGGACTTTATATTTGAAAGGGAATTTGTGGGAATTTTTAGATGTTTGACTTCATCATCATACACAGCAGTCCAGTTAATTTTATATTTGGTGTTTAGGATGAAGGCTTAACTTAAATGAGTCTTGTTTTGGAAATAAACACATCGTTATAATATTTATAGACCAGTATTGGGATGGGTATGATTTAGAAAATTCATAATATATGTTTAAATACTTGCATCAAACCATCCAGCCTCTTTTTTCAATCAGCTGATGTTAATGTTCAGAAACTTTTTCTATCTTGTGGCTGAAAATATTTTTGCATTTCAGCACGTCAAGTTACAATAAAATTATCAGTTATGGAGAAAAAAAAGAAATGATGAGCAGGCAGATTTCGGAAAAACCTGGAATGATCTGGTGCTGAGTGAAGTGAGCAGAACCAGAACACTGTACGCAGTTAACAGGAACATTGTGTGATGATCGATATGACAGACTAAGCTCTTCTCAGCGATACAATGATCCAAGACAATTTCAAAAGCCTCATGACAGAAAATGATATCCACATCCAGAGAAATAACTATGGAGTCTGAATGCAAATTGAATTGTACTATTTTCACTTTTTTTTTCTTTTTCTTTCTTGTGATTTTTCCCCTTTGTTCTGATTCTTCTTTCACAACATAACTAATGTGGAAATATGTCTAATATGGCTGTATATGTGTAACATATATCAGATTGTTTGCTGTCTTGGGGAAGAAGGGAGAGAGAAAAAAAATTGGAATTCAAAATCTTATAAAAGTGAATGCTGAAAGCTAAAAAGAACAAAAGAATGCAAGAAGAGGCAGAGCCCGGCCCTAGAACAAAATACTAAGTCAAGAACTGAAGCTGGATATGTGAGTAAACAGAAGAAACCAAACACTATGAAGAAATTGTACAGTTCAAGAGATGTCCAAAAGGAAAACCCAGAAGAAAGTAACTCCACAACAAGCATAAGCAGAGCCTCAAGGGAAAAAAAAAAATTCTTGACCACCAGGGCTACAAGTGTACCTGAGAAGGAATGAAGAGATTTAAAAGTTTAATAAGAACTCTTGAGGAAAAAAAAATTAAGTGTTAAAAAAGCTTAGGCCAGAAGGTGGAAACTTTTGCCCAAGTATCAGTATCCCTGAAAATTAAATTGGACCCAACAGAACTCAATGCCTTCATGACACAATTAAAAATATTAAAATAAAGATTGAAAAAAGAAGAAAACCTAAGGAATCTAATATTTTTAAATAGACCTGGAAAACAGTCAAGGAGAGATAATGTAAGAATCATTGGACTTTCTGTAAACCACAACCAAAAAAATTCTGGATACCATTATTTCAAAAATCATAAATGATAACTACCCAGATTGAAAATTATAAATTGAAAATGGAAAGAACTCACCAGTTACATTCTGAATGAAACCCCAAAATAAAAACTCCCAGAAATGTCCTAGCCAAACCATCCAGATTAAAGAATGTTCTGCATAATTTATATAAGCCTGCTACATGAAGCTGCTTTATTTATGCTGCTTTTGGCTGTGTTCTTCTAGTCTAGTCCTTTTTAATTGAAGATGAATTGTAAACAGCATTGCAAATATACACAAACAGGAGCTGCATCATGTTTTCACTATTCCTCACAGGTAATATGTGATAACTTTCAGAAACACCAGTCTGACTGACATCATCATCCTCTGGCCTCATAACACATTTGTTATCTGTTTTTTGCTCAATGAATCTTCTGGCTGTTAGTGTTCTCTTAGCTGAACGCTCTCAACGTGAACCTCGGCCTAGAGATCGCTCTACCCACACCAAATGTTATGTTACATAAACCCAAACTGACTCTTATCCTCACCCTATGACTCCTGTCATTTCTCCAGTCACTCACCATATTGTGGTACCTCACCCTATTTTAGGGCTTGAACTATTCTGGTCATGGGGAATCATTCCACCTCAGAGTTAGCAAGTCTTTCCACTTGGAGCAATGCTACTAGAAACTCTTTCACATATTTCTCTGTCTGCTCTGGAGCTAACTGTGGAAAAGCTAAAGTTGGGAATTCATGCTTCACTTGTAATGTAGAGCTGCACTCACATAGAGTTATGATCTGGAGGTAAGTCTGTTTGTATTTTCGAGAGTGACTAACTAGCAAAACACTTTTAACAGAGTTTAAATTTAGAATTTAGAAATTGAATTTAGAAATTGAAAAACAAATGGGATATCTGACCCATCCCTCTGTAAGAAGAGAAGGGCTGATAATACTTAAAATATACATTTTAGTGCTTTTCTCAACTTAATTTTCCATGCCTCAAAAATATTTTTCATCTTCTTTCTTCATCTAGGTCATAACCAAATAGGCACACCTACCCTTCCTTAATTTCATCACTTACTGTGTGTGAAGTACTCTGAGTCTACTTTATGTTGGGGGAAGAGGGTGGGTAGGGGAGAAAGGATGAGCAACCCTTAAGATAATAATCATGTTATTCATGGGCTTTTTCTCCCTGTAACTTTTATGCTACAGGGAGTATGATTTCATTTGGCCTGAAGCATATCTGAATCTATAGAGTAATGAGCTAAAGCTCATAGTAAGATCCTACTATGTGTATTTTGTATCCCTATCTCAAATGGTAGTATATGGTCATTAGGCAGCATTACACCACAGAACAAGGAATTATTGAGATAGATCCAGTAAAGCTACTTGTGCCTGGAAATATCCTCCTTAAAGGCCATTTGGGCTTTACTTGCCTTGTCCAATAAATGCTTTTCCCTAATTTGGCTTTGCCCATGAAGACAATGTAAGTCTGTAAAGTGTGTGATTAAAAGAGAGCAATGAAAAATGATAGCTAATGCCACAGGGGATCCATTCATCCATAAAACTTCCACACTAACCATTAGCAGGAATTTTTTTAAATACCAGCAGCTGTTATGGCTATTGGAAGAGGTAAGGTTGACGGGTCAGGGAAAGAGGTGGCAGAGAGAAAGGAAATATTTGTAATTTTAGTGGGGAATTGTCTTGGAGTCTGGGTCCTGAGAGTATGAGCATAATATAAAGGTTGGATAAAAAGGGGGTTAAAAACCGTTATGGAAGAGAGATTATATTTATTCTGCTTGGTCCCAGGAAACAGAATTAAAACGGTGGGGGGGAGGGTGAAGTTGAAAGGAAACAGATTTGGCCTTACCATATAACAACACAATAGTTATACAACAGTAGAATTGGTTTCCTCATATCATAGTGAGTTCCTTGTCAGTGGATTTTTCAAGCAAAATCTGGATGACCATTTGTTGGTGATGTCATTGAGAGGATCCATGGCTTGAGTAGGGTTTGAACTATAAGACTCCTGACCTTCTTTCTAAACCCTAAGGTTCTCTGTTAAATAAATCCAATATAATTTATAAATCGCAACATTTTTAAAACCTATAATACAATTAACAGCATTGCTGGTAGCTGTTGTATTGAAAAATGTTAGCCCAGCTCAATAAATGCCATCTGATGATCCTAATGAAACAAAAACTGGCTACTGAATCTTCACTCTTCTACTTTCCATCAAACAAACTCATCCTATATTTCTAAACATCTTAATAGTTTATGAAAGCCTCACTGTCCTTGGAGTCAGTAGAAACCTCGATTCAAATCTTGCCTCAGATACTTAGTCAATTGACCACTGGCAAGCCATTTAACTCCTCTAAGCCTCAGCTTTGGCATCTGTAAAATGGGGGTACTTCCTTCAAACTAAAAAATGTCAAGCATTTTGAAACCTCAAAGCTTCATTAAATATCCTCTGCATTAAATCAGTTATTTTTTTCCATTTTTTTCTACTTGACTCATCTTTTTTTACTTTGAGTTCCTCCAATTTTGTGACTTAAAATATGTATTTCTAAACACTTGAAATGAGTCTCTATTTTAGAAGAATGACTTCTAAAAGTTATGCATTTTTTTAAACTTACCCACAATTACCAATCTACCAAAGGCACTCCTGAAGTGGAAACATGTTTATTTTGAGTTTGATGATAAGTAGTGGTTAGGCTTTTAGGCTATTTCACAAAAGTCTGTTCAACTCACAATATAGACAAAATGCAAAGAATTTACAATAAAATATAGTGAAAACTACATTATATATATAGTATACATATAATATCAGTATACATTTTAGCAGGAGGTAGGATTAGAGGAAAAAACTATGGAATTCTCAATGAGGAAATTTCTAGTTTTTAAGACTGAAAAGTCTGGAAATTGGAAAGATGTCCAACAATTGGGGAATGGCTAAACAAGCTGTGGTATATAATTTCAGTGGAATATTATTGTGCTATAAGAAATGACAAACAGGATGATTTCAGAAAAACCTGGAAAGACTTATACAAACTGATGCATAGTGAATTGAGCTGAAGCAGGAGGATGTTCTACATAGTAATAACAATATTGTTTGATGAAGAACTGTGAATGACTTAGTTATTCTCAGCAATACAAAGAGCTAAAACAATCCCAAAGGACTAATAATGAAGCATACTATCCACCTCCAAAGAAAGAACTGATAGTTTGAATGCAAACTGAAGCATGCTATTTTCACTTTCTTTCTTTTTCTTTTGAGTCTTCAAAATGGAAATATAACTGCACTTTTATAACCTATATTTGATTGCTTACCATCTCAAGGAAAGGAGAGGGGAGGGAGAGTTAGAATTTGGAACTCAAAACTTTTTTAATGTTAAAAATTGTTTTAACATTTAATTGTGAGGGAAATAAAATATATATATTAAAAATGTTTTTTTTTAAAAAGACAGTCTTACAGAGCTGCCTGGGACATGAAGAGGTTAGGTAATCTGTGCAGTGTCCCACAAATAGTATATGGTAAAGATAAGATTTGAACCCAACTTTCTTAACTCTGAGGCCAGCCCTTATGCTGTGCTGTTTGTTCAAACAACATTATATATTCAATATTATGTTTAAGAGGTAGCCTGAAGTCCTAATTAACTACAATTTATAAAATTGTTTCTGTGGAAAGCTATGTGTGATTGTGAATGGTGAATAGGAATATGAAGATCAAAACCCATGTGCACACACCACCACTGAATGGGGCAAGGGTACTACTAGAAAGAATAAGCTGTCTAAGGCAATGGGTAGCACTGAGGAATAATGGGGGAGGAACAGCTTCCATTCACCTACCAAACACTTTGTCACCCACACCAACTTAATGCCACACTCTAAGGACCCATACTCCACCAAAGTAGAATACATTAACCTTCTCCCTTCCACCTCCTTTCTTTGAACAATCTCTCACTCTGCTCCCCACCAAAGTATGGTTGCCTAGCAAGCAGGGAACATAGTTACTTAGGGTAGGGATCTCAAACCTCAAAGTCACAACAGGCTACTTATAACCTGTCAAAGTAGATTATTCAATCCTTTATCCTTCTGTTCAGAGAAGTAAGTAACTGGATTAACAGATCTGGATAGTAGTAGTATAAATAGATGAGTGCTATAAACTTAAAACAAACATGAAATTTGAGTATGAGACTACTGAATAAAGGAACACATCTCATTCCAAAGGCTCTCAGACCTGCACATGGTGCAATCCAGTCATTTACATGTATGGAATACCCTGGGGTTGGATATTTGTAAGCCCAGACACAAGAACTGTAGTGTCCTTCATGCATTCAAGGGTATAAACAAACTGACTTACTAGTTATTACCAAAAAGTGACATTCCACCTCTCCCATCAATGCCTTTCCATGAGTTGTGCTTCACACCAAAAATGTATTCCGCTTCACCTCCGCCTCTTAAGATAGCTTCCTTCAGGATTCAGCTCAGTTGACACTGGAAGCCTTTTCTGAACACTTCCAGGTGTTAGTCTCACTTCAAATTACCCAGTATTCATGTAGCCATGAACATGTATCTGCCCAGTAGAATGTAAGCTCCTTGAGGACAGGGACAGCTTTGCTTTTGTCTTTGTAATCTCGTACCTAGCACTAAATTACAATACCTTTGTACAATTCCTTTGATTTGGGGGGAATGGAAGAGGAGTCTGGATCTGTAATTTCATTGTTATAGGAACCTCCAGTGATGAAACTCCCTCTACCAATGCTTATCAGCACCTGCTCTGCAACATAAGTCTTAGAGAGTTTCCTGGAAGCAGTGAGAAGCTAAGTGATTTGTCCAGGGTCACACTGACTTGGGATAGGTCACATAGACATACATGTCAGAAGCAGGACATAAACTCAAGTCTTTCAGAGGCCAGTCTATCCATTATGCTGTGCTGCCTCTTGGACTCACACACAGTATTTAATAGGTGTTTGCTCAGTTTAGGACAGAGACAATGTTTTATCTAAACTATGTATCTCCCCAGCACTAGTACACTGCTCTGCACACGGTGAACCTAACTTTTTATGTGTATTAGAGAACCAGAATATTTTAAATTAACAAATCCTCCCTTTGACCCAGGTACTAATCACCCTAGAAAAACTCTGAAGAGTATGGTCTTTGTTTCACTGATGCCACTGTCACATTTATTACATGGATGCATTTGATTCCATCTATGAGAAGTAGCAATTTCTCCAAAGAGGTGGTCCTCATTTCTTAGTGTTATTTCTTCCTCCTACCATAAAGTGACCTAAAGTTTAATGGTGTTCACACTACTGTGTGGATGCTGCCAAACAGAAGATATCTTTCTCCAAAATGTGAGGTAATTCAGGAAACTGTTAAATCCACAAAAACATCTAAGAACCTTACATATGAACCAGATTCCAGAGGACCTGAGGCTGCCAATGGGACCCTCTCTAAGGCTAGGTAGGCAAAGTCATGGGCAGAGGACCCCTGAAGCAAGAAGTCTTGTTCTAGTCAGTGACCACCATGAACTGTTATTACCAATTGATTAAAAAGTAATAGTCTTGGAACTTCTTTCACACCTCTCACAGTCATTTTCCTGCCTTCACCTATTCCTACCCCCAGCACCACCCATAAGTCCTCGTATCCCTTTTTAACAATGCATCATGATGCCAAATTAATCTAAATATCACCTTGTTCTCTGGATAGACCTCTTCTGTTAAAAAACTTAACCATCTTGTGTTCCACTCCTTTAGGACTCTGTTAGGTGGCTTAAAAATCTTACTTACAATAAAGGGTGGAGGGAAGCGAATAAACATTTACATAGAGTCTACTGTGTGCCAAGAATTAGTTAAGCATTTTTACAGATATTATCTCATTAATCTTCACCAGAGCACTCTGAAGTAGATAGTATTATTATCCTCACTCTACAGTTTTGGAAACTGAGGCAAACAGAGGACAAGTGACTTGTCCAGGGTCACAAATTAGTAAGGGTCAAAGGCCATATTTGAACTCAGTTCTTCCTGACTCTAGCCCATAACTCTATCCACTGTACCACCAGCTGCCTCTAATGGCTGATCAAATGACTTATTGTATTTTTCACCAGGAACATTTGCCTTTTAAACAGGATATTTTTGGAGAAGCAATACTGAGCTTAATGGGATGAATCTTTAATGGAAGCATTTTTGGCACTATGGTATTGAGAGAGAATAACCACTCTGTCTAGAGCAAAGCAAAGTTTCTAAGCCTCCAGAGGAATGTCAGTCTTTTAGGAGGGCATCCTGGAAAGGCTTAAACTACTCTCTCTCTCCTTCTTATACAGCACCTATCCCCTTCCACCTCAGAATCCAGAGATTCAGAATGACTCTCTTTTCTATAGGATTCTTCTTATCCAACCCACACCCATGATGAAAATATGTTAACCAAATCAGAGTAGAGCTGGAATTATCCAATGGAAAAAGGGCAGAGGAGAAAAGGCAGTGGATTTGAGTGTTTGCAAAAAGCCACTTGGACACACATTGACAGGATCCTGTGCTCTCCAAAAACTGTTGACAGATTTTCATATGTTCTTTTAAAGTAATAGAATAGTACCAAAACAAAATAAAATGATTGCAATGGGTGAGATGCTGGGTTAGGATTTCTAAATCCAGGATCATAGTACAAAGAATGCCCACCCCACAAAAGCAAATAAGCAGGGATGGGGTGGAGGGTCAAGATGAGATTCTGAGTTAACTTGGGACTCTATGAATTGTGGAATAACAACAAACTGCTACCACAAGAATAACAAATATTTATTCAGAACCTATTGAGTGCCAAGCACTGGGGGAAATAAGACACAGTGCCTGTTCTTATGGAATATCCATTTTAGGAGGGAGATAATAGATCAATAAAGAGATAACTTTAATAAATGCTATTATATATCATTAATAGATGAGAGAGCTAAAAAAAGACAAAGTGAAATCTGAGGACAGAGGTCATAAGCAATCAGTAGGAAAGGAAAATAGGGGAGTCAGAGAAGGTTTCCTGAGGGAGAGAACATCTGACATGGGCTTGAAAGGATAGGTAGGAATAGAGCAAGCAAAAGGAAGGTAAAAAGAGCATCCCGAACAAAGAAAACCATATGAACAAAGGGCCAAAGTCAGGAGAGCTCACTGCATATATTCAGGAAGCAGAAGACAGTCCAGTTTAACTGGAATCTTCACTATTATCCCTTCCACATCTTGGGGGTTAGGGACACAGCTCCCCCTGTGATCTGGAAAATCCACATACAATTTTTTGGTGCTCCTTTGTACCAGAGAAGAAGTCTGAATTATTATGATATTAGAAGATAAAATATATTGATATTATGCAACACTATGCATGTATTTTATGCATTTCTGAGTTTCTAATTTTTCCTGTGTCATCTGCTGGCCTTTGAGTATTGTCTGCGGCTCCCACAAAACCCCCCCAAAATTCTCATTTAATTTCTTATGCCAACCCAGAACATGTTAAAACTATGATGGGGAAAGTCATGATGTGGAAGGGATAACTGTAGTATATGGTACTGAGTAACAGAATACTAAGCTGGGAAAAGACAATTGTACCGGACTGTGGGGGAGTTTTACAGATGAGTTTGAAATTTGCTCAGTAGGCACTAAAGAGCCACAGAAGATTTTTTGATCAGGAGTGACATGACCACATGCATGAGTCAAAAACGTCATTCTGGCAATGCTATGAAAGATGGTTTGGAAAGGAGAGTAAGTACTGTTAGCAGGAAAAGAACCTATAAACAGACTCTCAGTTGTTAGATGAGTAGGATTAAGGTGCTGTATGAGGCTGATGCCAGTGAGATTAGAAAGGAGGAAAGAGATGCAAGACATATTGCAGATGTGAAACTGACAGGGAGTAGTAATTAATAGACTATCAGAAGGGAGAAAATGAGAAGAATCCTTCAAGAGAGCATCATTTGGCATCAATTTGAGGCCCTTCATCGTCTTGCTCGGCCTGCTCTGAATCCTCTCAAGTTTACCAATGTTCTTCCTAAATGTGGCACCCAAAACTGAATGTGACACTATACTTGAAGTCTGATCAGGGCAGAGCAGGATGGGACTATCTCCTCCTCTCTTAGATGCTATAACTTTCTATAATCTAGCCAAAGATCTCTTTCACTTTCTTGGCTTTCATATCACACAATGAGGTTGCTTAAAAAGTCATATAGCTATATGCTTTGCTCACATCGCTGATTTTTTTCATCAAAGTGAGAAACCTATCTCTATTAAATTTCTACTTATCCAGCTGGATCTAATGTGAAGATCACTTTGAATCCTGAATCTATCATTCAATGTATTAGCTATCTTTCCTAGCCTTGTGGCATCTGCAAAATTGATATGTATATCATTTACTATGCATAATTTTTTAAAGAAGAAAAGTACACTAGTAAAGATATATCATTGCAATAAGTTAAAATACTTATTTATCCTAGTGATGTAGAGGAACTATGAGGAAGAGTTACACACACACACACACACACACAGCAGAAACTACAAAGCTGACAAAATGATGCTTATTTCCGAAAGAGAAGTTGAGGCGTACCACATAAATTGCAAATGGAAAGTTTGTCAGTAATAAAGACAAGGATAACAAGATAGATAATATCAGCATAAACTGATATGTTCACACCTCACAGCTTCTGTAATAGAAATCCTGCTCATAAAATATTTAAAATTCTTTTAAAAAAACTAGTCTCTTTTGAAACAAAAGAGACTACTAGCTTTCCTATAATCTATCATGCATACTATTTAGAGCTGGAAGGAGTCACACAAATCATCTAATCCTCTCATTTTAAAAAATGAGGAAACTGAGGCCCAGACAAGTGATGCTGTTTACCCAAATTCACACCATGATAGATTGAAGTCTAGAGAGTTAGAATCCAAGTGTTTGGAGTGGGTTCTTCAGTTTTTAAAGAATATACTTGGACAATTCCAAAAGATCTGTGACAGAAAATGCTATCCACATCCAGAGAAAGAACTGATGGAGTCAATGCAGATCAAAGCATACTATTTTCATTTATTTTTTCATGGTTTTTTTTTCATTTTGCAAACTGTAATTTTTTGCAAACTACTTCTTTCACAACACAACTAATATAGAAATAAGTTTCACTTCACTTCACATATATGACCTATATCAAAGTGGGTACCTTCTTAGGGAGGGGGAAAGAAGGAAGGGAGGGAAAAAAAAGACTGCTGTGGAGAGATGCATGGTCTAATATAAACATATGTAGACCACAACTACTGGACCCATGGAAAAAAAGAATATATTTGAGGAGTGGGGTATGTTTTCCCTCTTTGTAGTTCCTTGAAAACCTAAATGTGGTATCTAAGTTTCATGTGCTTTCCTTCATTGCTTCTCAAATATTTAAGTCAACCAACTTCTATAAATGTCTACTACATGCTAGGCATCACACTAGCAAAGACAAAAGCAAAAGTCCTGCCTTTGAGGATCAGCAATTCTACTGGGTGGACATAACATTGTAAGTAATTTCCAGATGATTTGAAGAAGCGCACACTAACATGGGAGAGGGATACCAGAGGGACACACTAACAGGGACAGGGATACCAGAAAGGTTTTGTGTAGAAGGTTGAACCTTGAAAAAAGTTAGAGATTCTAAGAGGCAGAGGTGAGGCATCCTCAGGTAAAGAAAGAATGATAAGGTCTATTTTTTTCCCATTTACTTAAAAGGAATGTATTTTTTCTAATATATCCTTTTTAAACCTTTTTTACCAGGTTTCTTTAATACTTGCCATTGATGGATTTGCATTCCTAAAGACAATATAACAGGTCTCTTTTCTTTACTAAACTGAACATCATTGCTTAATTAATAGTGTTTTAACTTTCTAAGTAAAGAGATTAATTTTAAATTTTCAAAAAGGCTCCAGCATTTAATTTTTTAAATGGAAAAGGAGCTTTTAAAAAAGATACCTTATCTTTTGGTCTCATATACTTGTCTTAGTATATGCAGTATATTTGCCTTAAAAATTGTGTAAATCAAAATTTGTTAATGGATCATATTTTAAAAGCTCTAGAAGTATTTAAAGAAAACCTATGAGCTCTAAAAAGGAAAACTTTGAGTTCTATAAACTGATGAGTTCTATAAAACTAATCATTCTCAAATTTATTTGCTTTATAAGTTTATCTTTTGTATATGTAGGCACTCAATAAATATTGAATTAATTTCTTAAAGCAAGGCATTTCCATATTTTGGTAGCATCAAAGAAGCTTCTTTTCTGTATCTTAAGACAAATAAATAATAAACTTATGAAAGTGAGCTAGCTTTTTAAAAAAACTCACTATGTTATAGATTCAGTTATGCTGCAGATGTGTTTATATATATATATACATATATATATATATGCCCCTTGCTGCAACATAGAAAGTAAACTATTCCAGTTATTTTAATCATCATCAAAGTTTTTATTAAAAGGATTCTGCTATTTTTAAGTGAACTACTATAGTATGCCCTCATTGGTGATGGACTTCTCAGGAAGTGTATTCTAGGAGTTCTTTTCTTGTTTTAGTAATGAGAATGAGAGAATTCTAAAATAATTCATATATTGTTTAGGTATATATTTAGATAAACATATATAGACAACTATATAATCTAACCCATACATGAAAGGAATCTCCACTCAAACACACATAATCACATCACACATATGTATATAAGTTATGTCTATACATACTTCATATGGAAATTGGGAAATATTTCAATGAGTATATCAACTTACTGTTATTTTAAATTCTTATATATGTATGCATGCATATGCTTTTATGCTTCATTTTGGTGGTGGTGAGAGAAAGGAGCTATTTCATTTTTCAATTTCTAGCCATAATGGATAATATTCCTTTGATTTGCATCCTTCATTTTTTTAGTGATTGTCTCTGCCCTAAGACTTTCACTAGAATCAGAATTATTTATATTTCAAAAAAGTCAACTCAATTTGGCAAACATTTATTAATGTCCCCTACATGCAATTATCTGTAGCTCCCAGCTGAGACAAACCCAACGTTAAAAATAGTTAGCAAACTCATGCAACCTTTCTTCTTAATAATACCTAGTTTATTTAGTAACACCACTACTAGGTATATACCTAATCGAAAGAACCCATATGGTTAAAAAAGTATTTTAGCAGTACTTTTTGCTGTAGCAAAGAACTACAAAATGGGTACCATTCAATTGGAGGATGGCTGAAAAATTATGGCATATCAATATAAGTGATTATTATTGTGCCGTTAAGAATGAAGAAAGAAAGCTGGGAAGGCCTTTGTGAACTGATACAGAGTGAAGTGAGCAGAACAAGGAGGGAAAATATATAGGAGGAAAAATATATACAACACAAAGAAAAACAACTTCGAAAGACTTGGAAACCATGATCAATGCAGTAACTGAGGCATGCTTCCTACCACTTAGCAGAGAAGAGGAAAGTTGTGGGTGCAGAATAAGAGAAGATCAATTCATTAGTTATATAATATAGTTATATAAGTATATAAGTACAGCAAAATATTTGTTATGAAAGGGGTAGCTTTTGTTTGAGGAACAGGAGAGTTATGAGAGGGAGTAGGGTAGGAATAGTGATACAAAAAATGTCTCAAAGAAAAATTTTGAAAATACACAAAAGAGAGCAGAAGAAAGATCATAATGCAACACATATAAGCAGGACAACATTAGCATCATCATATTAAATTTAATACATACTTTAAAATCCATGCTGTATGTGATATACATTAACAGTTTTGTAAACAAGTTTCCTTTTCTGTTATTTTTTGAAGGGAAACATTCATATTTGTTTATGTTTTCCATGTTCCTAATTCTTAAAATAATTTTAAAATAGCTGAGTTGCTTTAAATGAGGAATCTGGGCTTCCAAAATTAAAGGAAACAACAATAATAAAAATTTATATTTCATTTGCTACTGCACTTAATAAGAAAGTCATAGGCAAAATGACAGATGTATATAAAACCAACCAAGGCTTTATTGGCAGAGGTAAAATGCTCCCACCCATTAACCAAAGATACATTTCTTAGCCTTTTCCCTTTGAACCACCAAAAAAGACCTAACTCAAGTTACTGCATGATCTAAATCCATCTTACAATTTGCACCATTATATAACTTTAAATGTTAAGAGGCTAAATGAAAAGTCTGGTAGACTGAAACTGACGATGTACACTTTTAACCTCAGTTTTGGTTTTTGCTTTGAATTGCTAAGAGAGTTAAATAAGTCATTTGATTTCCTTCTTCTATCTCCTCATCTGTTTGATGATTGTAAGAACTTAATAAAGAGAAATTGTATGAAACTGTGTGAAGGTCTGTTAGCATCAATTGACTGCCTCTGGGGAATATAAATAAAGGAATTTTCACATATAAAATCCATGAGAATTGTGCATTTTTAGTTTACAACTTGTCTACAAATTAGAAGGTAAAGAATGGTGACCCCCTGGAAGCCAAAGACTACATTCATTACAGTATATCATTAGTGCATTTTTCACATTCCTAAATGTGTGGTGGGGAGGGTCTTAATAGAAAGCTGCTTTTTTAAAAGTCAGACAAAAAGAATATAGTTTGAAAAGCATCCGTCCAATATGCCTCAGCCACTTACATGGAAAACTTTTCCATTAAAGCCTATATAAATTAGATTTTTGGTAGCCAGAGTATTTCTTTCTCATTACTATCATAATCTTAATGTACAACACTGTAATTTAACAGTTGTTTCAATTACCAGTAGAAATTAAACAGAAGCCATAAATCAGTTATGCTGGAAATTTCCCAAAAAATCAGGGTAGCAGCTCACATTAATGCAGTGTTAAAGTTTGTAAAGCACTTCATACATTTTCTAATCCAATACTCTCAACAGTCCCATGAGGTAAGTAGTACAAGAATTATTTCTTCGATTTTATGGATAAAGAAAAAGGGTCTGCAATTTAGTGAATTGTTATAAGCTAGAGTAGTAAGTAACAAACTAAGATTCAAACCAGTTCTCTTGTCCAAGGCCAATTCCACTATACTAAACTGACACCAAGTTTAGCATTAAAGATTAAAAAGCTGATAACATACTGAGTTTTGTGAATGTATCAATACGAGTGATTCATCCAATGATACAGTTGCAACCCATTTGAGCCTACTCATTCTATGTAATTCTCATCCTTTGAAATTCATCACAAGGAAACCACCCAAGTTGAAAGCCTTTGTGATACCATGTTAATACAAATAAAAATCTAAATAAAATATATAACTGTCTCCTTGAAAAAACATATGTTTACAAGTAGTTGAAGGGGATATACATCAATCTTTTTTTTTCCTTAACTCAACCATTAAGAGCATTTACACATCTCTCACCATAACCCTTTGTAGACATTTAATTGTCAGTGGTAAATAAAATGTGTGAATGGAAGGAATATCAAAATAACTTTCAGTAAGTTTAAGTGAACTTAAAGAAGATGATCCAGACCTCTAGTGGAAAGAAGACTGGATTAACAGTAACTAGATCTGGGTTCAAGTCCCAGCTCTGCCACTAACTGTAACAGGAAAACCATAACCCTTTTCACCCTGTTTTCTTAGACGCAAAATGAGTATAGTAACATTTCCTCAGAGAGCTATCATGAGGATCAAATGAGATAATGTATAAATATGCCTCGAAAATTATAAAGCTGTGGACAGAAGATAAACAGTTCTATTAATGACAATACTACCAAATCTATGCAATCCACAAAATTCCCATACAGCAGATATAAATTTGTATTTCAATATCTCAAAAGATCTATGATTTTGTTGTAGTTATTCCCTTCACTGATGCAAGAATCTCTCTATATTTTAATAGTTGCTAAGTCAAATGAGTTGGTAAGCATTTATTAAGTGCCTCCTATGCACCAGATACTATATTACTATGGAGATACAAAGGAAGACTTAAGACCAACCTTGTTCTCAAGGTGCTCACAATTGAATGGGGGAGACAACATGAAAACAATCATGTACCAACAAGATAAGATAAATTGGAAACAATCAACAGAAGGAAGGCATTACCATTAAGATGATCAAGAAAGATTTCTTATAGAAGATAGGATTTTAGCTGGGGCTTGAAGGAATTTAGGAAAAGAAGAAATGCAGATGGAAAGGGAAAGCATTGCAGACAGGAAATGGCAAGTTAAAAATGCCCAAAGTGGAAAGACTTAGATGAACTGATGTGAATGAAATGAGCAGAACCAGGAGAACACTGTACAAAGTAACAGCAACATTGTGTGATGATCTATTATGATAGACTTAGCTCTTCTCAGCAATACAATGATCGGAAACAATTCCAAAAGACTCATGACAGAAAATGCTTTCCACTACCAGAGAAAGAACTATGGAGTCTGAATACAGATGGAAGTATTCTATTTTCATTTTTTGTTGTTGTTTGTTTTTTCTTTCTTGTGGTTTTTCTTTTTTGTTCTGGTTCTTCTTTCACAACATGACTGTACATGTATAACCTATATCAGATTGCTTGCTATCTTGGGAAGGGAAGGGGGAAAGAGAAAAAAATGGAACTCAAAATCTTGCAAAAATGAATGTTGAAAACTATCTTTATATGTAATTGAAAAAAATACTATTAAGTATAAGAAACATAAGAAAAAGAAAGAAAAAGAAAAATGCCCAGAGTTTGGAAATGGAATGCCATGTGGAAACAATGTCAAAGAGGCCAGTATCAATAGATGAAGAACACATGCATGGTTGGAGGGAAGGGAGGGGCAGGTTATTAGGAACTTTGAACACCAAACAGAGAATTCTACAATTGATTCTGAAGGTGATAGGGAGTCACTGGAGTTTACTGAATAGGAGGTGACATGGTCAGATCTGCACTTTATAAAGATTAACTAGATGACCCAATAAAACACATTTTTCTTTGCCAGTCTTCTAATGACAAATCTCTCCAAATGTAAGTTAGTCTATTTCTGATCAAGCAATCATAATACTCATGTTCAAAATCTTTCTGTTTAGAACCTACCAGAGTTTCCAATCACCTATTCTAACTTTAAAAATCCAGTTTAAGACCTCCAACATAAGATATGAGAATAAGATTTTATGGGATCATAGAAAATTATTAAATTTGAATAGATATCATGAAACCAAGAACTGAAATTTCTTTCCTACCAAAAATAACAAAAACATCATTTAAATTCTGCCATCTACAATTCAGAATTTTCCAGCAATTGATAAAAAATTCTTCTTTTAAAATGAATTTATACAAAATGATTTAATGGTTCGCACCCTTTGACTCAGAGATGATGCTGACAGTCATATATCCCAAGCAAATCAATCATAACAATAGAGATCTCATATACACCAAAATTTAATAGTACTTTTTACAGTAACAAAAAAAAAACCCTGAATACAGAATGAATACCCATCAACTGGGTAACAGTAACATAAATTGAGATTATATGCAGGTACTGAAACATTGCTACACTGAAGAAACAATGAATAGTAAGGATATGGAAAATCACTGGAAGAATTAAATGAGTTTTTACAAAATAAGGAGAATCAGGAAAACAATGTATATAATGACTACCACAATCTAAATGGAAGCAGCAACAATTTGAAAGTGAAGGCTGTGAAATAATATCCAAGTTCGGTTTCAAAGAAAGGTTTGAGAACATGCCTACTCCCTTTCGCAGAAGTGGGAGGCTATGGCTGTGAAGTAAACATATAATGTCACACTTGGTTGATGTGTTGATTAATTTTGCCTAACTTTTTCCCCTTCTTTTTTGCTTGTTATAAGGAATAGCTCTCTGGTATGGAGAGAGAAAGATGGGGGATACTGGGATATCTAAATAACATAAAAACAAAAAAAATTTTAAATAAAAATTAAAATGCCATAAATCACCAAGAAAGAATTGCAAACTATTATAGCTTCCCATATCATTTTAGAATACATGAGATTTATCTGTAATATAAGATAATGATATGCAAAGTAGAACACTTTTCTTCTAGATGCCACCAGACCTTGAACAAAGAAATACAAATTGCCCAGAGGTGAAAGTAGATGAGAAGGAAGAATTTTAAATCACAGAGTCTTCGGAAATAAAATCTGGAGAAAGAACCTATAGTGTATATATTGTATAGTAGTATAGTATAGATATATACCTATATTCTGATTTTCACAAAATCAGTTTTGAAGTTGGGCAGAGTTACTTATATTTCTTCTTATACTTTCCTAGAACACTGTCTGGGTCTCTCTTTTGACCTTATCGGACTTTATGCTTATTCACTTATATATCGCATACCCTCCTGAAATATGAAACCTCCTTACAAGCAAGGGCTATGTCATTTTAAATCTGTTTATCCTCAGCCACTAGCATAATGCCTGGCACACAGGAGGCACTTAAATAAATTGAATATATTGAATCTGATGAAAATATTCTAATGAGATCATATGTGTAAAATGTGTTTCTACCCTTAATGTATTATATCAATGCTAGCTATGATTATTATAGTGTTATTGTTAAAATGTAGAGTACAGGGGGTAGCTAGGTGGAGCAATGAGTAGAGCACTGGCCTTGGATTCAGGAGGACCTGAGTTCAAATTTGGCCAGGTGCAATGGATAAGTCTGTAGGGTCCTATTATATTCTAGTACTTTACTGAATTCAAACAGATCAGACTCCAATGGGGCAATTACTTAACTACGAAATGATTAAAGTATTCTCTAGTCTTCAGCATGTAGTTATTTTAATGACAACAATTCTTTTTTTTTTTTTGGACAGCAATATGCTCTGGCACTCAGGGTAGTTGTATGGTTGAGACTACTAAGAAAATGTCATCCCTAATGGAAGATGCAAGCTACAACAAATATTGGATGGGGGTTTAGTTAGATAGCAGCAGATTTCTTTTAAAGGATCTGGAGGTTTTAGTGGACTGCAAAATCAATATAGGTCAGCAGTTTGATGCCAGTCCAAAAAAAGCTAGTATAACCTTGAGCTTCATTAAGAGATACATAGTTTCCAATAATAAGGAAATGATAATCCCTCTATACCTCACCTTGGTCAGAAAACATCTGGCATATTGTTTTATGTTCTAGAGGGTGTTCTTAAAGTCTGGACACATAGGCAAAAATGCATATTTTCAAGAAATGAAATGAATGAAATTTTCAACCACATTTTATTTAAGTGGAATATTAACAAATAACATCTTCCATATGATTTCCCTCATTTGCGATGCAAATGTTGATGTGGTATGCAAGATTCATGAGAACTCGATGCAATAACTCCACATCACCATCAATTTTCCTATGTGTCCAGACTTTGGGGACACCCTGTATAATGGTTTAAGGACAATGATAAAAACACAGAGCATGCGGGGACAACAATAAGGATGATAAAGGTCTTTTAGTTTATGTCACATGAGTAAAGATCAATGGAATTGGAGATGTCTGGTCAATGTAGACTCAAGATTAACAAAATAGTTTAGTAATCTACAAGTATTTAAAGGACTGGTGGTGAAAAAGTGTTCTGTTTGGCTCCAAAGAGATTTTATTTTTTCTGTTTGACCCCAGGTGGTAGAACCAGAAATTTACATGGAGAAGACACAAAGACTTAAATTCAGGCTTGATGTTGAGGAAACCCATCAAACCATTAAAAGCTATCCAAAAGCAGAAGGTACTACTGAAGGGGGCAGGTTCCCCACAAGTGGAGGCCATCAAGGAGAGGCTAGATAAACATTTGTTGAGTATGTTATAGTATGGATTTTTTTCATGTGTGGGATTGACTAGGATAGTTGATGTCTCTCCTACTCTAGAATTCTGTGAATAAATAACTATAATAATGGATATTCAGCAAAATGAAAGAAACACATTGATTGATTTTACATTATTTTCTGTCCAATTACGCTTAACTGCTGTTTTTTGGGGAGGAGAAGTAGCAAATTTAATTCAACAATTCAATTCAATAAACATTGTACACAAAGCCCTCCAAGAGCCTGACTTTCACATGTAATTGCAGGACATGGACTAATTTCTGTCTATTCTTAAAATAGAGCAGCTCAACTAATTTTAGCCCTAAGTGGTGTAAAATGTCAGAGCTAACAAACAACTGGACACCTGAGTCTCAGACTCAGTAGCTAAAAAGTGTACTGAAACAGTCTGATATTCTCCACTTAAAGATAGGATTGGGGGGCTAAGTTTTGCGAATCCTTAAGCAACCGTACGCAATAGATAAAATATCTTCATTCATATAAACTCTAAAACAAACTTTACACTATTTAAATGACCTATTTTAACCACTGCTAAAACAATAATTTATGTTTATGTTGCACTTTGAAATGTCTACATAAAAGTCAGTCCATAACTGTTTAAAATGAGTAATATTTCTAAAGATTCCAGTCTAAATTGGAATATGAATATTATAATATAAAACAAAGTATATAAATTGACATGTAGACATATTTAGCTTCTCAGTAAGACTGGCTATGGGGTAATGCTTTAATTCAGTAAGACTTTTGTTTCATTTGTTTAAATATTCTGTTGACTACCAGCATTCACTGTGAAATATTTTCACCCACTAGAGAAAAAGCAAGGCTTTGTCAACTCTGTATCCTTTGTCAATTCTTTTCAAGAAACATTTCAAGCATGCAATAAGACAGCCACATTCATAGCTGACATTTATAAGGCTTGCTTTGAACTCTCACAAGCCTCAGTTTCCTCATCCGTAAAGGGGGGGGGTGGTACACTGAAGTAGATAATCCTTAAGGTCTTTTTAAGCTCTAAAATTCTAAGAGTCTAGCATTTAAGCATAGTACCTGGCACATAACAGGCACTTAATATAATGCTAGATCAAAGATTAATTGGTCTATGACTCTAAATTCACATTGAAAATACCTTTATTGAAATATATTTTCCTTTCATAGTCTTAGTTATTATTACAAGTCAACCTAGTTAAGCTACAACAAATTATCAATGAAAGACTCTATTCAAAATGGTTACAGATTTCTTAACAATATTAATTTTGTTCCATGTAATAATTTGATGGCTTAGAAGGAGGATAGTTTTATAATCAGGAAGATATAGTTTCAAGTCTGACATATCCTAGCTAAAGAACCATAGGAAAGTCAATTAACTTTCAGATAATACTCTAAAATCTACACAAGTGGAGAGAGCTCCCATACCAAACATTCCTCAATGATAAAATTATGGCTATGGACAAAATACTTATAATATTGATGATTATGATGACGATGATATAGCATAACGCTAAGGGTCTCGGTGGCTACCCTAGTCAGAAATCTAATTGTCAGAAAAGCTAGATTTGCCACATTCCCCTGTCATACAAGGCTGTGTTCACATATCCCTCTCATATACCTATGCACACATCTATTTCCCACTCCATCCCACTAGCACATATATATCACTTGTTCAAACATCCATTAAATACATTCTATAAGCAAAGTATTATTCTAGGCATCTGCTGATATAGATAAGAAGGCAAAGCCTTGCTCTCAAATAATTTCAATCTAGTTGGTTGGGAAAGGTGGTGGGAGAGACAAGATATAAATAACTATGACATAAGGAAGTCAGAGATGTGCAAAGCACAGCAAGAGAAGTGAGGAGGGAAAAAATCACTTCTACCTGGTTGAAGAGAGAGAGGATTGAAGAAAAGGAGATTAGAGAAGGCTTCATAGAGGTAATGGAATCTGAGTTGGGATAATAATAATTGATGATAATTATTATTGGTAACATTTATATAGCAATTATTATGTGCTAGGCACTGTGCTAAGCACTTTACAAATATGATCCTCACAATAACTCTAGGGGGTAGGTGCTATTATTGTCCCCATTTCACAGTTAAGGAAAGTGAGGGAAACAGGTTAAGTGACTTGCCCAAGGTCATCCAGCTAGTGTCTTAAACCACATTTGGACTCATGTCATTCAGACTCCACGCCCTTTACTCTATCCACTACTCCATCTAACTGGCTTTAAGGAATGAAAATTTAGGAGATGGAGATAGGGGAGGGGTAGTTCCTAGGAGGCATAAATGTTGGTAAGCTAAATCTTAGAGATACTGCCCCGGTCCAGCGGGGCCAGTTAACGTGGGGTCCGAGGAGGACCTAGCCTGAGAAGGAATGGGTGGAAAGAAAATACGAGAGGTCAAGACGAAAAACAGGAGATGGAAAATAGTCCAGTTTGGCTGGAACAGAGAATAAATTAAGGAGAGAAGCAAAAGATAAATCCAAAAAGGCCACCCTCAGGAGTTTAAACTTGATTTGGGAATCACTGAAGACTTCTGAGGAGCACAGTGGCATGAGCAGGCAGTTGTGTGGAGGAAGTATTAAGAGAGGAGATATATACATCTTCAAATGCTGAAATCCTTAACCACAAAAACCTTTCTGAAGCCCCAATTAGAAATAATCCTTTTCTCTTCTAAATTCTTCTAACACTCCCTTTATATCTCTCTTATGAGCTTTTCTACTTCATATTATACTTTCCCACTCCCACCAGACTAAGTTCCTTGGCTTCAGGTACCATATCATTCTTCCTCAGAATCCACATAGCCTTGAGCTATTTTGTATGTAGTAAGTGCTCAATAAACGTTAGTTGAATGGAATGATAAGCACCTTCGTTACATACACATATTCACAAAAGATCTGTAGTTTCATCAGTCTAAGAAATGTCCTCATCCAATCCAGACTGCTACCTGGCTGAAACAGTAAGTCCCAAAGAGTTTATTGGGATACAAAAAGGCTAAGAAACTTGCATAAAATGACAGCTGGTGTCGAGGCAGAACTTTAACCTGACTTTAATTGAGAAATATGGAGTCCTGGGTTCTAATTCCTGTTCTGCCATTTACTTACCAAGATCACACACCTACTCATTAATCCCTCTTAGTCTCAATTTGAGTACAATTTGAAGGAAGGGGATCTACAGGCACTTCTTACTTCAAGGCTGTTTAAGAAAAGTATTTTGTAAAGCTTTAAAGCATCATGGAAATGCAAATCATTTTTTATATGCAAGTCAGGACTGAAAATTTATGGGAAACAATTTTAATCTGGCAATAAATTTCTGCTACATCAGCATGTTTATACCATCAAACTCTGTAAAAATAAATTGCCCTTACATTTTTTTATAAACTCATCACATTACCAGAAATAGCAATAAATTAGTGGGGGGGGGTGTCAAATTGCTTTAAGGCTATCTTGGTTATTCTTATAATTTTACACATATGTAGTGTGCATTCTGTGCATTCTTTTAAAAAAATGTTTCGATGGCCCACTTTTGGGGAGGAGGCATCACTAACTCTCCCTTCCCCAAGCCCCCAATTAAAAACCAAGAGAAAGAAAGAGAAAAACCCTTGCAACAGATATGTATACTCAAGTAAAATGAATCTACACCGCAGCCATGTACAAAAATGTAATTTTTTGCACCTTGTATACATCTATTCTCTGTCAGGAAATAAGTAGCATTTAGGGTCATCTAGAAATAAAACATCATTGCATGGACCAGGATTCTTATGGTTTGTTTTTCAAAACTGTTGTTCCTTATAATGTTGTTGGCTTTGTATAAATTGGGTTTTTTTGGTTCTGCTCACTTCATGATTCCAATTCATACTACTCAGGACTCTAAACCATCTCCTTCATAATTTCTTACTAGATAATAATATTCATTATATTCATATACCACAGTTTGTTCAACCATTCCTCAATTGTTTAAGAGGGTATCTAGATTCTAGTGACCTCATTCTTTTCTTCTTTTCATAGCAAAGTACATAGAAGGATTTTTAAAATTCCAAACATCCCAAAAAGGGGCATCCCCATACATAGAGAGCAGAAGTGGATTCTATATAGAATCATGTATCGCCCTTTCCTACAACTTGCTTTTCCCCCTTTTTGCTTCCTTCTGAATTTACTTGTGTATACTGGATGTGTAGGTTGCTTGTGACTCCTCTCTCCTGTGTTTTTTCCCCTCTTAATCCATCACCACTTGATTCTCTATTATGTAATATATTTCTACACCCGTGTTTGCATGTGTGCATGTTTATGCACATGCATATATGTAAAATGTTTCTCCACAGAAAAGAGTTTATTGGGATACAAAAAGGCTAAGAAACTTGCATAAAATGACAGCTGGTGTCGAGGCAGAACTCTAACCTGACTTTAATTGAGAAATATGGAGTCCTGGGTTCTGAAGACACAGCTGGTCATCACTTTGATCAGAGTTTTCATGTCTCTCAAAGTTGTTTTAAATTATGTAATTGTCCCTGTATAAAGTGTTTTCCTGGTTCTGTTCACTTCACTACAATTCATATTACCCAGGATTCTCAGAAATTGTCTCAAGGCGTTTTTAGAGCACAATAATATTTCATCACATTCATATACCATAATTTGTTCAGCCAATTGACTGCCATCCCCTTAGATGCCAGCTCTTTACTTTTCTTTTTTTCCTCCTGATACCTGTCTCCATCAGGACCAAGGCAGTGGCTTGTAGCTATTCCTTCCCCAGTTTTATCATCCCTCTTAACTGCACCCCATCCCTGAGTCTGATATATTTCTACAATCAACTGCATGTGCCTGTCTGTGTTCAACCCTCTTTTTGTCCATTTAAAGTGAGAGTGAGATTCATGTCATGCTCATTTCCTATACCCCTTACTCAATATTTGTATATTTTCACAGATCCCAATGACGAGAAATAGCAAATTCTATTCCTTCCTTCCTCCTCTTTACTAGTGTGTTGCTCCTTTTACCCTCCCTTCTCTTTCCCCTATTCAAACCCTCAGAAAAGAACCAAATCCACTCCACTCCACCAAGACCTCTGTTTTTAACTCCTTCCACACCTTTTGAAAACATGTTCTGAAGGGACATTTGCTTCTTTTCTACCTTTTGAATGCTAGGACTATATTGTCATTCAGCTCCTTCCAAATGGTCACATAAATTTTCCTTTGTAGGTTTTTCCAGATTTGTGCATTTATATTTAAAAGTTCCTACTCAGTTCTTTTAATTAGAAACAATTAAAAGTCCTCTGTTCCACTAAAGATCTATCTTTCTCTGAAAGGATTATATGCAACTTTGCAGGTTACATTCTTGTTTGTAAACCTTTATCTTCTGCCTTTAAATTCAATGCAGTCTACCATCTCTTCTCATTTAGTGTAGAAGCTGTCAAGTCTTATGTGATTCTAACTGTTAATATTTTAGCTGCTTCTTTCCATATGGTTGCAGTGTTTTTAAATTAATATGGGAGCTCATTGTTTTAGCTATGACATTCTTAGATTTTTCCTTTTGAGATTTTTTTCAAGGGGTGAGCAGTGGGTTCTTTCTATTTTTACTTTGCTCTCTGGTTCTAATAGATCTGGGAAGTTCTATTAGCGATTTCTTGAAATATCATGTCCAAAGCTTTTTTTTCTTTTTCATTGTTGTTTTCAAGGTGCTCAGTGATTCTGAAATTACCTCTCCTTGATCTGTTTTCCATATGAGTTTTTTTTATATCAGATATCTAATTTTTTCTATTTTTTCAATCTGCTTTTTTTCCCCAAAATTTCTTTATATCTCTCATAGAGAACTGATTTTTGCTGGGTCCATTCTGGTTTTCAAAGAATCCATTACTTAGGTAAGGTCTACCACTCTCTCTTCTAAGCTATTTATTCTGCCTTCAATTCTTTACTTAAGAAGTTTTATTTTAATCTCTTGTTTCATTTCTTCTAGGTCATCATGTGCTTCTTATGAAAAATCCATTTTTTATTTTGAGTCACAGTTTGTAGTTATTACTAAGATAGTATTTCCTTCTTTTGGGGATCTCTAGAGTTATAATGATTTTTTGATAGTTTTTTGGTACTTTCTTTGATTTGCTCATCTCTCCAGTTTTACTTCCTGAAATGGGGCTATATACTAGGCCCTACAAGAGCTTTGAGGTTCAGATGTCTGGATCCTCAGAGTCCAATCTGGCATCCCAAACAGAATGAAACTGGCCTGAGAACTAAGTTGCTATACTTGTTGCTGTGCTGATGCTCCCCAGGGTTTCCAAAGTCCCTGCTCTGAGGCTTTCTGACCATGATGAAGTTTTATATGGGGGCTTGCACTCTAGCTGACTCTAGACGCCAACTCAAAGAAGCTATACATTTCCCTGGCCCATCTCTGGCCATACTGAGAGGCAATCTTGCATTGGCTTCCTGAAGGACCTCTTCCTTATTTCCCTTAGGCTTCTGGCTAGAGTCTTGTATAGTTCTGGATTGTGAAAGGAGTCACTATAGTTTCTCATGTGAGTTATTGATCCTCACTTAGTATGGTATGAAATTCAGGGTTTTGCTGGAAAAGGTATGTGGGAACTGCGCAATCAATGTCTACTTCAGGAGACCATCTTGACTGGAAGTCAGGAATTTAAAAAAAAACTATATAAAAAGGATTGGCCAATAAGTCTGATGGTTATACTCAGAAGGTTTGGCTGATACAAACCCCCACTTGGAAGAGGCTGAGGAGCTTGGGAAAGGTACAATGACATATAAGAGAAGTGCCTTAGAGATATTTGGAGTATGTACAAAAATTCCATACTGTTTTCAGTTTGCCATCCCTTCAGTGAAAGGAACTTTTCATTTGGCTATACATCCATGAGGAACTGGGATTTATTCCAAAAAGCCCTAGTTACCTAAGGCTAATTTCTTGGTGTAGGCTATTTCTGGACCTGCCAGAATTAGAGAAGAAGGAATGATGGCTGCCCTTCAAGTGCGGAAGGGAACTCAGGCCCTCTATTACCTGGATCTGGAATGAAGCTGAGAACATAAGGCCCTACTATTGCTTCCTCTCTACTGGGTCCACTTTTTTCCTGCTTCCAAGTGAAGAAGATGGGAGGTAGTTGCTGCCAAGTAAGCTCTGAAAGTTCAAAAAAGCAAGTACTCAAGGTCCATGATTAGAGGCCAGGCTGGGTTTCTGGCCAGTCCCAGATTAAGAAACTAGAGCCTAAGAGTCAGATGAAATTGGGACTCACTTATCATTTGGAAGTGCTGCATCTGGAAGCGAACTTGGTAGAATGAGTGTTACATAAAAACTGTGTTAAGTCTGAGCCCCCCTTCTCCCTAGGAAACAAGGTGTTATGGAAGAAAGTATATACTCAGATGTGGTCAAGAGATGTAGGTATTTCAGTCCTTGTTACAAAATCAAAGTAAAAATCCTTTGAAATGCTAATTAATGTTAATTGGTTAAATCAAACAGGAACACTAATCACAGGCAGCTAACAACTGGAGGATCAGACTAGAATGACAGCTTCAGTTAAATAACATTAAAGATATTCCCAACCCCAGGGGGATACTCCTACAATCCTGAGGCGAACAAGTAGCTGATTTTGCTCTGGAATTAAAATGTTATATGGCTAACCAAACTACAAACCCAATCAAATTTTTATTTTCCCTCACTCTCACCCCATGTCAAATTAATAGCCAAATTTTAACATTTCTTATTCTGCAAAATTCACCATCTGTCTTCCTTCTCTCCATTCATATGGCCACCATCCTAGTTCAGGCCCTCCTTACCTCTAGCCTGGATTAGTACAATAGTTTCCTAATCAAATTCCCTAACTCCAGCATCTGACTCCTCCAATCCATCCTCCACACAGCTGCCAAATTGAAAGCACAGGTCTAATCACATCACTTTCCTTCCTCAAGAGGTTTGAATGGCTCCCTATTACCTAGAGAATAAAATACACACTCCTCTGTCATTTAAAGTTCCCTACAATTTGATTCCAACCAATCTTTCTAGACTAATTACATACCTTTGCAAAAGCTATCTTGGATGTCTGTAATGTTCTCCCTCTTCACCTCTGTCTCTTGGAATCCCTAGATCTATTCAAAGCTCAAATCAAATACCACAAGTCTTTAGTGATTACCACCATTCCCTAGTTGTTAATGATCCCCAAACCAAATTTATTTTGCATTTACCTTGTTATTATATTTACTCATCCGTGTACACGTGTTACTCTAGAGTAGAATGTAATTTCCTTGAAGTTAGGAACTTTTCATTTTTGGCTTTGTATTCACAGTGCCCAAGCATACATTAGATGCTTAATAAAAACCTGTTGAATTGATTTCATACCCCCTGAAACAGCAAATAAACATTATAAATATGGATGGTCCTCATATTTTTCTACAAAGCCTACACAAAAATAGAGGGTTGTTCTAAGCAATATTTAACTTATTTTTAATATTCCTTTCTCCTCCTTCAGTAGATATGGAGTCCTATAGAATGATGATGCCTGTGTGCCTTTCCATTTGTAACAGTCAATGGCACAAATTCTTAAAGTAAGATTTAAATGATAAGAGTCACCTGATGGTGAGACTATGGCTGCCAGGACCTTCTTCCCAGCCAGCTCTGAAGAGTTTGGCTTTAGACCCATTAGATTTTATTACAGTCTCTCATTTCAAGATGACCTTTTGGAAAATATTCCAGTTCCCTATAGAGGCAGGATTCATGGCCTTCCAAGGCATGCACAAATTAAATAGTAGCTTATTTAAAAATTTCTGCTTTTACAACTCATGCTACAAATACAAGCTGATACATTCATGTCATCAGATCTTTTCGTGCTTTTTCTTCCTAACACTGCCATCATGAGGAAAAGAACATTCCCCAAAATTTACCAGTTACACAACCCAAAATGAAAAATAATTACTCTTTCATTCCCCATCCCTGAAGAGTGTAAGGCTCCTGTAGTGCAAGGATTGTTTTTGTCTTGGATCCTCACTGCCTACCACAGTCCTTTGCTCATAGCAGGCCCTTGGTAAATGAATGTTAAATTAGCTTAGATTGGGGGAGAGCTCTAATCAAAGCCTATTAAATGTCTGAATTAGTAGTATGGATGAAACAATTATCCAGCTCTCTCAACAGTATGTGAATAATTTTTATAACATCACCATGGCCAATCCTATAGTTGTAGATCCTGCATTGTCACTGATACTTCTTGGTCTCTGCTGAACAGAGTGGAGGAGCTAAAGGTGGAGATGGCACAATACATCTCAGGCCTAACTACAGACTGGTCCTATGTCTATACAAACTGTAGAGGAGCTATGTGAAACATTTGACCTGCGAATTTAGGTCAGAGTGATCTAGGTAGTCTGCCTACACAAAGAAATAATTGGGAGAAACCAATATTTTTGGATCTTTGCCAACCATGCCTGGATGAAGCCAGACTACAGTGATCCATTTAAATGAAAATTATACTTGAAACGATCATCAGAGGCAGGCTGTCAGCATACATGTGGATGTGGCTTTGGTGAAGCAGCAGAGCAAGAGGGTGATTCAAAACACCCAGGACAAAAAATTACCTTTGAAACAATTATCTTAAGAAAACTAATTTAATTTTGAAGGCAACTGTCATCATCTATGACTTTGCTTTGACTCTTGGAATATTATGATTTTATATTTTAAAAGATTTAGGGGGAAATGACATTAACCTTTAGTTAGACGGGACCTCAAAAATCACTAGTCCAACTTTCTATGAAGTCTATTGATGTTAGGACAATTCCCCAAATTAACTAATTTGTGGATTTAAAAAATGGAGTACAAGACCTACGATTTCCCTGGTCTGAGGAACTCTTAAGGAAGAACCCTTCTACCAGTGCACATCAATAACTACTCTGTTAGCCAATAGTCTTAGAGAATTGTCAGAGGCATGGAGGTGGGGGGGGGAATATTTTGCCCAAAGTCACACAACCAGAATGTGTCAGAGTCAGAACTTAAACCCAAGTCTTTATGACTCTGAGGCCAGAATATCAGAAATGTATTGATCATTAGGGATCAATCCTGTCCTCCATTTCAAACTGTCCCCCATCCTGCTTCAATTTTACCAAAGATGAAACTAAAGCCTAAAGAAATTAAGTGACTTATCCAATGTCATTCAGCAAATAGCACAGCAGAGACCTGAACATGTATCTTCCATCTCTCACGATGGAGTTCTATTAACTATACCACCATATATAATTTTGCTTATTTACAGTGATAAAGTTTGAGTGGATGTCATTATGATGAATGAAATAAGGCAAAAAGGGGGTGGAGAGGAAGAAGCAGCATGACAGAGTGAATCTTGGAATTCAAAGGATCTAGGCTCAAGAACCAGGTACCCTGACAAAAGTTACTTAACCAGGCGGGCCTCCAGGCAACTCTCAAAGAGTATGAGTTGCATAAAAGCTGCCATTCTGCATTGGCATAGAAATTTCCTCACCAGGAGATGCTTAAAACTATGAAATCACAGATCTGCCTTTAAAAAACCAAACAAATAGGATGAGAAAATATAAAACTTCACCATAACAGTCTAGTAGCTGACTGATGTAGATTTAAACAGCATCTCTTTAATGTAACCAATGCTTTAGGCTAGTCTAACTCTTCAAAGTAAAACAATGCTATTAGGTGTTCAGCTATTCCTTTGTGCAAATCATTCTGTGTGTCTCCCATGCTGAGTTATAAACAAAAATAACATTTTTATGCTATAAAGCAAATGTGCTGGATAATTTATTGCAGATATCAAAACAGAGGCATTGCCCTTGACAACCCTAGAATAAATAATAACAAAGAAGCATTTTTTTTCTTCATGAATAACTGGCTTTATTCAATCCAATTTTGGCAGTGGCTGAGGTAATGTGATTTTATGTTATTGCTTTTAAAAAAATCAGAGACTATGGATATTCTGGCCATGAATCAGTTTTATAAGCATCAGTAGCATATTATGAATCAGAACATTGCACCGTTCTTTGTGTAGCAAGCAAGTGTTCTGTGCTTCCCCCAATTTAGTACACAGCTGCCCATTTACAGTCAGAATTAAAGAACCAAGACAGAAAGATAAGAGTGGGAAGACAATACAAATTAGGGCTCATTTGCCCTTATTCTTATTTTTCCACAATGTTCTAGAACCTTGAAAACAATCCAAGGCTATCTAAGAACTTTAACTTGCCTCAACTCCCAAATAATTCCTCCTCATGTGGCTTCAGTTACTCCCAAACACTTCCGTGTTTCTGGCAAATTTTGAATTGGTTACAGTTGACTCTACCTCTTACACTATACAACAGCTGAGGCACATACAATAACTTAGCGACCCAAAAACATTCTATGTGAACACAAAGCTACTTTGTAACAAGGGAATATGTGTATGTGGGCAGAGGGAGGGGCAAAAGGAGAGGGAGAGAGAGAAAAAAAAAGAGAGAGAGAGAGAGACAGAGAGAGAGAATGAGAATCAAGAAAGTAAAGCCTTTCTGGGTTCAAATGGGAGCTCAAAATACTTGCTATAACACATGCTTTCAAAGGATCACCAATGGTACTTTTTAAAGTTTAGTAAACTGGCACTCCCTAGTCAAAGCTTACAATTCTTTTCTGATTAGATCAGCTCCCACAGCAAGTCATCAGTAGAATAAGCACTGTAGTGAGGTCATCCTATTGGGACACTGATGGGAAATCATAACTGGCTTAAAAACACATTGGAAAATAATGTGTTTTCCAGGACTCTGATTTTTTTATGCTGTCCACTAGCCAATATTTCTATCTTCTTTGCAATGACCAAAAGTAATACAATAGAGAAAAGATCAAGCCAGGTGTCTATTTATATTCCTTTAATGCAAAAGGAATAAGTAAGCAAAAAAGAAGACAATGAGCTTCACTGAAAGTATCGAATTTAAATACTAAACATGTATTTTAAAATACATTATATTAAAATGCTGAGAATCGTAAATGATTAATCAGATATGATCAAATGCAATGGTATTTTCTGATCACGAATTTCATGTGAAAAAGACAATATTGTCTATGCTTTTTGAAAATCTACTTGTCATAACTAAGTCAGAATTTCAACTATTTCTGCTTAAGATCCACAATTCATCTTGCATACAAGTATTTACCATGGTTCACAGAGGGAATTAAGTTGGTAAACAAAATAACACTTTGCTAGAATCTCAGTAAAGTTTTGCAGCTACATCTATAGAACAATAAAATTTATTTGGGGACTTCAATATGCCAATAAGAAAGTTGTTAATTTTAAAAGATATTTGATTTTTTTCCCAAATCAAATGTATTGGCCTGCAATGCAGTGTTACTTTTGTGAGATTGTTAGAAAAGTAATGACATGGCTTCATATAAAAATTGAAGAGACTCAGATAACTATATTAACTTTTTTAAATGCTACCAAATTAGTTTAACATATTGTTACACCTGCTCAGCAGCTGCACTTGGCACAAAGGAATCATGAGTTACTACACTGTTTATATTTTACCCAGACCACCAGAAAGAAGATATTCTGTGTTTTTCAGTTTTTCCTGTTAATTTTTCCCACTAGCCTAAAACCATTAACAATTAAATATTAAAACCATTAATGAGTGAAGAGTTGTGTTCCATTTTAACTACCTGGTTTCTGTCCAGTGTATGGAAGGTCTATGGCTCAGCCCCAGGCAGACATTTGGAAAGATATAATACCGTCTGAATTTTATCCAGGAAACATAAAAACATTGCTAATGCTGAAATTCTCGGTAACCCACCCTTCAGCCACCAACTACTGAATTTTTTCAACTGTTACAAGAAACTCCACAATGATATGTTTTAGCTATGCTGTGATATGTATATTCCAGGGCCAAAAACACTTTTAAGACGTGAAATTTTGTCTTATCCAGTAATTTGTATTCACTTCAACTTCACAGTTAAGATTTAACATTAACACAATCCTAAAAATCAATGCTTACCAGATATATTTATGTATTTGTGTATATATATATATATATATATATTTACACATATATGTTAGGCATAAAGCTCAGGACAGAAAGCACCACACATAAGGTGAACTAGATGCATTTAAATTAGAAATATTTTTTCAGTGATTAAAGTCCCTTCATATATCAACCTATTTAATCATTCTCTTGTCACACAGGAATGCGTAAGCATTATACCAGATTAAAAATAAATAAAATAAATAACTGTTCATTTCAAAGGGAAATGATCTAGTGATCTTTCCAAAAGTGAAGGTTAGTTTAATCAATTTCAGGACCCGTGGTCTAATTTTCTATGATATGAAATAACATCGCAGTCTAAGCTGGAGCTGCAGTGTCTCAGGGTAATCTCATTGGGCTGTCCGAGGTATCTGAGACGCCCGGAAGAATTATGCGCAGCTTAAGAGCTTTCAGAAAAAGGAAAGCATCAGACTCCTCTCTAGTAATAAAGCCCCCACAATAAGGCACCATGGTCAATCTAAGGGCGTCTCCGAAGCCGCCACCCCCACCCTGCTGGCTCTGCTCTTGGACTGATGGTATTACATCCAAAAGTAGGGGAGGGATTTCCACTCACCCACCCCCGCCCCATCATCAGCACCATTACTGGTCCTAACACCTGTTTACTTACAACGAAAAATTCTAGGGTTTTTTTTTTTTTTAATAATGTAAAATAAACTCAGCCGTCCCAGGAAAGGATTACAGGGCAGTGCCTAAGCAGGTCCGGAACCGGCGGGGTTACGATACCTTTGTATCGCTCCAGAACATCTTCGTAAGCCTGAAGGTACTCCTGCTCCTCCACGTAGAGGTATGCAGCCGGGGATAGGTAACCAGCCATAGCTCAAGTTCTTTTCAAAGCTGAAAGATTCAGCTCTTCACCACCGCCCCCTCCCCACCGGCCCCCAAGGCTGGAGTCCACACGCAGCTTCGGTACCTACAAAAGGGGAAGGGGAAGGGAAAGGGAAAGAAAACTGCAAAAGAGGGAGAAGGCTCGGAGCCTGAGGCCAGTGTGAGCCCCGAGCGGTCCAAGGACACGCCCAGGCCCCCTCCCCAGCCTGGCTGCTGGAGCAGTTGGCCTGGCCTCCAATGGGAACCCGACTGTGCGCCAGGGGGCGGTGACTTAAGGGACCCGCCGGGCTCGTGTCCGCACAGGGGCAACGCGGCTGCCAAGAGCCAGGATAGCGGAGCGAAGGTGGAGTGATCACTTCACCCTACTGCAGGATGCTGGCGGAGGGAAGGGTCGTGAGGGGCGTCCACTCACTCTTCTTTTCTTTCGCACCCTGCGGAAGGAGTAGCGCAAAGACGCCGGGTTTCGTGCGAGAGGAGGAAGATCTTGCCTGAGCTCTGGGATGCGCTTTTCAGCTGCGGCATTTCGGGCAGCCGCAGAGGCAGCGGCCGTGTGGGTGCTCCAGCGGAGGATGAGTTCGAGGGAAGGGAGATGGAAGGGGGTAGAGCACGAGGTCAGCCGGGGCTCTGGCCTCTCCCTTCAATGCAATGCTGCAGGGCCCCCCGGCTCGGACGGCTCTCCCCGCCTCCCTCTGCAGCCCAGGCTTTCCACCCTGGTTTATCACCTCGTCTGAGCACGCCCACTCCCGGAGACCGGCAGGCCGACCCCGGAACCCAAAAGGCGAGGTTGCTATTTGCGACCCACAACAGGTGTCCTGGAAACCCAGCCCTGCAAAGGGACAAGCGAGGGCGGCTGCATTCGCCCTCCCAGAAGGAGGAGGAGGAGGAGAAAGGGGTGGGAAATATTTTTTCCCAGCCCAGTGAAATAAGAGGGTCGTCTCTGCCTTCGTGTAGTCTGCAGCATCTGCTTGGTCAGCGCAAGGCCTGGGTGGCACTGAGCAGCTTCCCAGGGGCGAACTGCCTCTGCAGGTGGCCCCACAGCTCAGAGCTGTGACAGGGGGAGCGGCGCCTGCGCTCCAGCTGTCTACCGATGGCCCATCCCAGTACCCGCCCCACTGAGGGCCAGTCAGCCCTTCCAGGTTCCTCCTTCTCCTCCTCCTCCTCCCCCCCCCACCCCGCCTTCAGAATCACTCGTGTTCCCTGTTTGTCTCACACGTACAGTTCGCGCAGCTACAGCATCAGCACCACCCTAGATTTCTTCCGGTTCCCCTTCTTTCTTCATGATTATTCGAAGTCATTTTGTAACTAAGGGAAAGTGTGAGGCACCCTTTCCTTCAGTCTTGAATGCAGGCTTCCATTTCCCTGTAGCTAATTAAACTAACCTTTCCATCCTTTTCGTCATCACCACCACCTAACATACTAACATGGGTTTCATGTTAATATCCTACAAAGCCTACTAAGCCCTTTAAGACTGGTTCCCCTTAGATCCACTCCACAATTGATAGGTGGTCAAAGGATATGAGCAGGCAATTTTGAGAGGAAGAAATCCAAGCTATCAGTAGCCATATAAAAATCCTCTAACTCACTAATAATTAGAAAAACATAAGTTAAAAACAACTCAGAGGTTCCACACACCCCCCTACACTCATCAAATTGGCAAAGCTGACAAAAAAAGAAAATGATAAATGTCAGGGGGCATCAGGAAAACAGGCACATTGATGCACCGGTAGAGCTGTGAATTGGTCCTGTCATTCTGAGAAATAATTTGGAGCTATACTCCCAAAGTGAGCATACTCTTTGACCCAGGGATACCACTTCAAGGCCTATATGCCCCCAAAGAATCAAAGAAAAGAGGGAAAGGATGCATATATATAAATAAAATTTATAGCTGCTCTTACCGTAGAGGCAAAAAACTTGAAACTAAAGAGGTGCCCATCAATTAAAGAATGGCTGAACTTAAGGAATATGACTGGAATACTATTATACCATAATAGCAAAGGGGACTTTCAGAGAAACCTGTAAAGACCAGTATGAAATGATAGAGAATGAAGCAGGCAGAAGGAGAATAATTTATACAACCATAACACTGCAACAAGAAACAACTTTGATAAACTTAATTGATCGATGCAAATGACCACCATGATTCCAGAGAGCCAGTGAAGAAGCATGCTATCTACCTCTGGACAGAGAGGTAATGATGGATTCAGGTTGCAAAATCAGACATGTTTTAGACATGGCCAACGACATTTGTTTTGCTTGACTATTAACATTTGACACAAGGGTTTTTTCTTTTTTCCCCAAATAGTGGAGAGAAAGGTAGGAGAGGAAGAAAATAGATTTTTGGTAACTGAAAAAGATATTGAAAATAAAAAGAGCTTTTATTCTCCAAGGATAGCTCCCCATTTGTCATTCATTGCTATGTATGCATTTGTACACAATTTTGATGTAGTCTTTTTTTGGGAGAGGGTGCTGATCTGTGTTTTCATTGGCATAGGGAAACCATTGTGAGGAAATTCATTCTACCAAAGCAGACTGGTAATTCTTCTACAACTTAAATCTTAGAGAGTTGTTTGGGAATACTGACAGATTAAGTGCCTTGCCCAGGATCGAAAACCATTATGTGTCCAAGATAGGACCTGAATCTCTGGATTAAAGTCTTCTTCACTCCCAGGCCAGAGTATTCTTTCTATGACATCCCATCCCTCTGCATTGTCATGCTTACGAGATAACTTATAAGTGGGCTATTCTTACATTGTGACCTGGGAGAAGTCATTTCCCCCTCCCTGGGCTTCAGTTTTCTCCTCTGTAAAATGAGGAGGTGAACTATATGAATGAGTAAATTAATTTGAAAGCATTTACTATGTGCCAAGGACTGTGCTAAGCACTAGGGCTACAAGCAAGCAAGGCAGTTTCTGCATTGAGAAGCTTATAGTCTAATGGAGGGAGACAACACATATAGGAGAATGAAGAGACTGGAAGGAGAGAGACAGACAGACCTAGAAACATCATGGCTTAGAAATTTGTAGAAAGTGGTATTAAGGCCTAATCCTTGTCAAAATAAGACAATAGTTCACCTATTAGAGTGAAAGCTGCAATGGCAAAATCCAGGTTCCAGTGATAAGGAAATGATGAGGATGGCCAGAGAGCAGACTGAATGCTTTGAAAATGGTGGGAAAGTCTAAATGATTTCTAGATCTCTTGCAGCTCTAAATCCAAGGATTGTAGATCCCTTATGATACTTCAATTGATAGTTTAGTCCACATGTACTAAAATGTAAGCTACTTGAGGACAAGAACTATTTTTTATTTTATCTTCATATTTTCAGCACCTAGCACAGTGCCTTTCACTCCCAGTAGGTATTTAAAAAATGTTTGTTGGCTTGAATATATGAAGTTGTAGGTGTGTCATTTGGTCTTGTCTCCATTAAGCTTATGAGGTCTTTCAGATCAGGATCCAATTTTTCACCTTACTTGTGTAGTAGGGAGATTAGACTGGAGTACTTATCGTGGAACTGAGCACCATGCCTGGTGAGGAAGGAAACGTGGTCACCCCTTAATCATGGAGACACATGAAAACCTACCAGAAACCAATGGTGGGGCATGTCCTTTAGTAAGAGGCCAGAGCTTGTGTCCCTCCCAATGGAACCAAAGCACACACACCCAGTTCCAGAGCAAGTGCTATTCTCCTCCTATATACAGACACGGTAAGACAAATCATACCTAAAATATTGATGTGTACATAACATTAAGCTCAGCTGGGTGGCACAGTGGATAGAATGCTGGGCCTGTAATCAGGAACACCTGAATTCAAATATGACTTCAATCACTTACTAGCTGTGCTACCCTAGGCAAGTCACTTAACCCTCTTTACCTCAGTTTCCTCATCAATAAAATGAGCTGGAGAAGGAAAGACCAAACCACTCTAGTATCTTTGCCAAGAACACCCCAAAAGGGGCCACAAAGAGTCAGACACAACTGAAAATGACTCAACAACATATTAAATAGTTTGGATGGGCTTTATGCATACCTGACCCAGTAACAATGGATCATACTCCTAATATTTTCTATTTATGATTTCAAAGACCCAACAATTCATCCATAATGTCTATATCTCTAGAACCAAGAGTTTACATCAGGGTTTTTTGAATATTACAAAATCCATCTTTTCAGGCAGCATATTCAAAGATAGGCTTTGCATCTATACCAAACACTCCTTGACTGCAAATACCCTACTTATACATGTCCTAGGCATATTGAACAGCTGGCTTGAACTGTGCCTCTTGGCTCCCCCAAGAGAGTAAAGAGTGTTCTTGCACTCACCATATTTCCTTATTATCCTGACCCATGTCCAGAAGCCTCTTTAAAGTAAGGACTGCGTCATTTTTTTATTTTTGTATCCTCTGTGCCAGTACTGTGTTTTTAGCCATAGGAACCACTTAAGAAATGTTTGCTGGATTTAATATAACTACCCGTTGTCATTTAGTTACACCGAGCTGGCCTAGGAACAAACTACCATTTATAAGATAGTTTCTGTGGCAGAAAGGTATTCTGCGGGCCCAACAACCAACTTAAAAGTTAACAATTGTACTTAGAGTAATGACAGCCAGAATTCTGGTCATCTCAGGAAAGTCCCCTGTGCTTTCTGGGCCTCCGTTTCCTAATCTGTAAAATGAGGAAATTGAAATAGAGTATCTCTAAGATCCTTTCCAGCTCTGACGTTCTGGGTGTGTGTAAACTTTTGGAACACAAGTCAACTGTAAGATGAAAGACTACAAGGGTTTTTTGAAATTATTTTACCTGTATAATTTTAAAGTATGTTAGCATGCTCTAAGGTCTAAGGCATATAAATGCTACCAATCTGATCAATTATGACTCTCTCTCTCTCTCTCTCTCTCTCTCTCTCTCTCTCTCTCTCTCTCTCTCTTCCCTTCCTTCCCTCCACATGTATTTTTCATATATATATATATATATATATATACACACACACATAGATCTACACCTATATATATATATGGCTTTGTAAACCAAAAGTGCTATATAAATGCTAGCTAATACAATGAGTTATGTAATACCTTTCACCATTTTTCTGCCTTTAATATATACATGCACACATTCTATTTCACATTCCCATTCCTTTGCCTAAGTTGTCTCCCATGCCTAGAATCAATCAATAAACATTTATTAAGCACCTACCATGTAGGCTTAGTGTTAGAATGCAATCTTTCCTTCCTCCCACATTTTAGAATTCCCTAGCTTCTTTTAAGGTGGTGTAAGTAAGACCTTTCCTGGTTTCCCTCACTTATCTAGTCTAGGCCTGTCCAGAATCAGGAGACCAGAACTCCTGCGTAGTGCCTTCCTGATACCAAAATTACCTCATTTTGTACTTATTTGTGTACATGCTCATGTTCCTGATAGAATGTAAGCTCCTTGAAGGCAGGGAGTTTTTTTCATTTTTGTCTTTGTATCTTCATCCCCTAGGACAATGCCTGGCATATAGCAGGTGCTGAATAAATGCTTGTTTGATTCACTGATCAGATTCGTCCCCTATTTCCTACTATGCAATACTTCTCACTTATTTTGTATTCAATGTCTACAGTAATCTCTTTTTTCTCTCACCCACACTCCTATGACACCAATTCCATCACCACCAAGAGCAGAATGTACATCACCACCATCATTCCTAAACACTTAGGCCAATACCATCTCCCGCTGATAAACACTCACAGCAAACGCCACATACATCTGTGTTCTCCAGACCCTTGTCTAACATGTACAGGCTCCAAGGGCTTTTTTTCATCAGCATAGTCTTTTCTTCCTTCTTTTTCTTCCTACTGTGCTATTTACATCTGGTCCCAGGAACAATTCCCTCCTCCCCACTACCTCATACAGCAGGATTCCTTTTTAACAAGGAAATGACATTGCTAGGCGGCTAAACACATTTAGCAGACTCAGGAAAGACTGTGTGCTAGGACGGGTATAGATCCTTTCTTTTTTTTGGTTCTCTCAATTTCCTTCGATCTCTCACTTTGTTCCAAAACACCCTTGATCCTCTTCCCCTTTCCCACCGCTCTTCCCCTTTCCTCTCAGACAAGGGAGACAGGCCAGCATCTCATAACACAAGCCAAAAGCTGTTGCCCCAGAAACCTGGACTAGGAAGCTACTGGCTCTGGATTGTTTGCTTTTCCTGTAATCATGAAAATGCTCATGGGGGGACTTAAGGGGGAGACTCTGCTTCATTCTCTGTCTGCTACAGCAGTGGCCTGGATCCTAGATACAGGCATGTTAGTTAGTCCCCTGTAGGCCCCCCTGCAAGAAAGCAAAGTACCAACTTTGCATTGTAGTGAAAAGGCAAGAGCCTCTTTTAAAAGAGGGTGTGGGAGGGGTCACAGGAGTTGGAGTTGGGGGCTGGGAAAGGGGAAGAGGAGGGGCAAAAAAGAGGTAAAAACTGAATGCTGCAACACCAACTCAAAAGGCCTCTTAGGGAAAGAGTCACGAAGGGCACCCATAAGCCAACCCTCAACACGTTATTAGCATGATGCTTTGGAAATAAAGTGAGGGAACAATAACCTCAACTAGCAACACCCAGAAACATACTCATCATTGTGTTAAAGTATTAATTTACATACTCTTATCAGCTTTCAGCTGGGCAAATAAGATCTCTCTCCTGCTTCAGCTTTTACCACCCAGGAAAGGGTACACAAGTGCGACAGAGGGCCAGAAGTCCCTCCCTTACATTAATTAATCAGGGCCTCTGGATTGTTGAGCCCTGAGCAGTGTATAATGTTCAAAAGCTACTAGAGACACAGGTTCTGCCAGAGGTGCTTCCAAAAAGGATAAGGGAAATGGTTCGGATAACCCTGAATCTTTTATTCAGGCAGATATACAAAGCCAGACCTCTATCTAGATGCAAATACCAATTTGGGATGCTCTCTTTCTCTGAGTTACATAGCTAGCAAACACACACTGAGAAATCACCCGAGTTAATACTTTTAAATTGTCGCACTGTCTAATGCATTTGGATATGAAAGTTTAATGCAGATGCCTGTCGATATTTCCTTTCATTTAAGATGCATTGATTCATCCAACCAGAAAACAGAACCAAATAGCTTAGTCACCACTCAAGGCATGAAGACCGTTCCCTCGATAAAGAAGGTAAACAAAATCATTTCATCGCTGGCACCCTCTCCCATTTTTGGCACAAAATCTCTGCATTCTCTCAATCATTTGACCTCCCTTGGAGAAAACAAATTGATGAATCTCCATGACGGTCATCGCCGCCCCCCCCCCCCACCCAGCACCCTTCCCCCTTCTTTCTCCCGGCTTCCCTTACCTGCTATCCTCAGCACAGCTCTCTCCGCAGGGTCCAGCACAGAACCTCCTTGAATCTTTCTTTTGGATCTCTCATGCTTAGGGAGATTCCAGGGTAACGTGTCCCCTGGAGCTGGGGATGCAGAGCCTGATTTCTGGCTGAAATCATCTTCATCAGAAAAATCCGCAGAGGAAGACATAGAGCAGCGATAGGAAGCGTTCCCAGAGCTCTGAGGAGAATGACACAGAGAGCATAAGCAACTACACTCACACACAGATGTCCTTCGATTTCAGCACACCGAAGCAGCCCTGGTACTCTGCATCATCCTCCCTTGGCTAGGGGAGATAAATACAATCAAAGCAAACACAGGGCTTACCATTTCCCCGCTCAGGTAGCTCTCAGATGATAACAATAATCCTGACAGTAAAAATACATGAGAGATTCACACGGAAGAAGTGTGTGTGTGGCCTGTGGTCAAGCGGCCAGCTCGCAAATGACTGGCCCAACAATGAAGCCAGGATCAACAGCCTTCCTGATTACAAATCTGTAGTATCTGGCTCCCCCACCAGGACAAAGGAAACATTTTCCGGTACTAGGCTGCTGGTTAATTCATTAATGCAACTGTCTCTTAAGTTTAAAAAACAAAACACAAACGTAGGATCCTTCATGATCAGTGAAGCCAAACCAATGGAAGCCTTTCTTAAAAGGCTTCCTCTAATCATCCCCTTTTTTTCCCTTGAATTTTCTCCATAGCAGGCTCCATATCAGGAAAAGTGTCTGGAAGGCACAGCAAGAAGGGAGGATGGGCTGTTTCTCAGAACAGCCCTTCTCAAGACAGAGAAAGCACAAAAGGCCATTTTCATAAGTCCTTTGCCAAGGCAGCTCCCATAAACAAATGTCTGAACCAAGTTTGGAGTCCTTGAAATACTTTACACTTTCAGCAAAGTAGCCAAATCCAATAATGCAAATGAGAATGATGCAGGCATTGACAGGAAATAGAGCCATTTCTGAGCTGCTGATCATTACACAGTGAAATGGGAAATGTGATGCTTTTACAAGAGCCTTTTAGAAGAAAGGTTGGTAGTCTCTTCATCTATTATGCGCAAGTCTTCAGAGTCAGTCCTTGTACAAAGGGTCATGGACACTGTGCACACAGGAAAATGACATATGATGTTACTTATTCCTTCTTGTTTTGTAGAACAAAATTTACTGACCTGGTTATATTATATTTACTGGGCATGACACAGACGATGACTACAATCTTCGGTCCCCAGCAGGACTATAAATGAAACAATGGTCAGTGGGAGGGGGAGAGTCTTCAGCCCTGCATTGAAATCCCCACTTTAGTGAAGGAGAGAGTAAGAATGCAAGACTAGAAAAACTTGAAGTCACGCAAAGAAACCTTGCAGGGTCATCAATTTTTAGGAAGCAATTAGCATCAAGGAATCAGGGAGGCAGGCTCCAATCTGAGAAAAACATTATGCTGCCCACCAAGTAGAGATGGTTGCTCAAGCAGCAAACAATGGGCTCTGAGAGCTCTGCCCAGAACCACCTACCCAAAACACAGGTGACAGAAACTCAGCAGGAATAGGAAAACTGGATACCAACCAGTCTATCCAATCCCATATGCACATAGGTGAAGAAATAAGGCCAAACTCATAATTTTAAATTATGTACAATATATTTCATTACATGGAATTTAAGGTTTATCTCTGGAGGTTTTTTCTCCTACAAAGTAGTTTTCTGCCTATTTCATTTCATAGGAACTGTCACTTAAGTTAATAAAATAAATTTTATTTTATGCATTTTCCATCATGTTTTAAATAAATAGATCATATTGATTTTCTGTATCATGTGGTCATAGCTAACAAAGAACTGTAAATTAGTCACAATATGCTATTACCAATCTAATTTATTTTTTCTGCTTTTCGAAAAATCATCTAGAGCTCCCTAAGGTTCTGTTGTTTGTTGAATCACTGGAGAGGGGTGACATTCTTAGGGACTCTTAAAAGGGTATTGGATTTCTCTGAGAGCCTTTCTCTCCTTCCTTAAAATGACTTCATACCTGCCCTTACTTAAGGACACATTTTATCTGTGAGATTATATTTCTTATTGTTGCATGAACTATTTTTGTAAACAGAGTAATTTGATTAAGTATATTTGTAGATAGATATAGATGGGGGAATTAGTAGCAAAAAAAGTAATTCTTTTCCAAAACAACTATTTATTGCCAGCCCTCTTTTTAACTAAATGAAAAAGAAAATAAGCTGTTGTCACAACTGGGTGAACAATGGAATTCCCATTATGCTTTTACATGAACATTAATCACATACAACCAGATGGTTACAGAATTACTACCACTAGACCCAGGGGTGCCAGCCAGAACTGACCTAATCATGTCAATGATATACAGATAAGAGAAGGAAAGAAAACAAAACAAAACACAAGAGCCAAAAAAGACTTCTCAGAAGGAAATCACTAATAGAGACTTTTGAATGTGTATATGTACATTTTTGCATGTATGTGTATATATATATACACATATACATACACACACACAAACTTTCCCAGATGCTTATTTAAAACACATTATAGCAACAGAAAGAGTCAATAGTACAGAGCATTTAAAATCACACGTGCTATGCCTCTAGACTTGTGCAAGGCTTTAAAAGAGACAACTCTAAAACAGGCTGAGTAAAACTATTATAATCTTTATTCATTTATAATATCTCTAAAATGCATAATATTGATAACCTAGAAGACCAAGGAAGAATGTTTGGCTAGATCCTGTCACTTCTTGGACTGAGCCTGTGATTTCATCAGTGAAGGGAGCTCTAGGTGAGGAATTTCTTCTACTAATACAAAGTGTCACCTTCTTTGTAACTTATAGTCACAGGTGCTTGAGGCTCTGAGAAGTTAAGTGATTTTCCTAAGCTCATGTAACCAGTGTACATCAGAAGGGAAATTTGAATTCAGATCCTCCTGACTCAATGGCCAATTCTCTTGTCAATATACCATGTCGTTTCTCTGGAGTTGATCATAATGCCTGTGGTGGGGCGGAGGGGAGCAATCATCTATTTTACTAATTTTAAATAAAGGCAGGGGCGACAATTATTAAATTTTCAGTGTTAGCATTTACACTTTGGAAATTAAGAAATGCTACAAATCCAAGCTTTATTTATTGTTTTATTGATTATCTAGACTTAAGAAAGTAAGGGAGAAAATGCTTAAAACGCAGATAAAACTTAAAAGTATGTTGTGAGTACTCTTTTTTTTCTCCCAGGTTTTTAACAACATTTACTATCACAGTATTGCATACAGGAGTCTTCACAAAACTACCTCCAAACCCCTAAACCTTCAAATGCCAGGAATTCTACTGTTGGAGCTTCCCCTTTCCTTTAGCTTGAGTGGTTGATCCTCCTTAAAAAAATACTCTAGTGAGGCCTCTTCCCAGTGTTCTCAGAGATGTCCTCTAGGGCTAGAACACCAAAAGTAAGCTCAGATGGTACCATTTATACACACAGAGCACTTATCACCAAACCACCTCTCTCTCTGACCTATACCTGGTCCGCATTGTCTCTCTTTTGAAAAGAGACCTAGACGTGGGTCAAACCTGTTTTAAGTAATTTTTTTCCCAGGAATGTGGGATGAGGACATAAAGAGCCAGACAGTTAAAGGAAAAGGAGGCTAACCCTTTCCAGAATTCATATGTCACTAAAAGTGGTCAGGACCCTGGCCAATGCTCATGCATTTTCCATGAGATGGCCACTTTTACATATATACATAAATATAATTACTAAACACCCTTTGTTGACAAAAGGAAGTCATTTAATTATCGAAGAGATATTTGCTGCTGATGGTTCATCCATACCAATATAATAAAAATGATTATATTTAAATTAACTTACAAATTTAGCGTTATAATAATCAGATTACCAAACAGTTACTTAATAGATAATCTCCATTAGGCAAAATGAAAAAAGCTTTTATACAAACAAAATCAATACAGCTAGCACAAAAAGAGAAATTGTCAAGTGGAAAATTTTTGTGATGAAATAATAGAAAGAGAACTGAACTTGAAGTGTTGAAATAAACATTACAGAAACTTAGTTCAAATTCCAGCTATGCCACTTACTGCCTTTGGGGCCCTGAGCAACTCACTTTTTTAGAGAGAATCTAATTTAATATATCAAAATCTAAGCCTAGTGGCTATAAATTGTGAGTAGTTTAAAAAAAACTTTACAAAAGGGTTCATCATAACTTCTTTACATACAACTCCTCAGGTATAGTTTAGTAGCAGGAGCAATGATATCTTACATCCATATAGCACTTGACGCTTTGCAAAATGTTTTCAAGAACAAAATTTCATTTGAATCTTAGAGTAATCCTGTGAAGTAGGCTGATAGCCTCTTTATGATTCAGTTTCTTCTTCATGTGTAAAATGAGGTTGGTGGACTAACTTCTAGACCACAGGTGTCAACAAAACACTCCCATCTAGTGGAATCGGATTAAAATATAATTGGGAAATATTTACAAAATAAGTAAAAATACAATAAAACATACATAACACTAAATTTTAAAAGTAAGTCAATATGCAGTCTTGCATATACACAACTATGTATGGATTAGTGGGCCCATTCTATTTGAGTTTGATACCACTGCTCTAGAATCTAAGGTCTCTTCTAAACTGAAACCTATGGTCCTTTGATCTCTGATAAAAGTCTGTGATATAAAATATATAGGAAATTGAAACAAATTTGTAAGAGAACCAAGAACTATTGCCTAATAGATAAAATGACTGAAATATATGAATAGTTTTCAAAACAACTACAAAATATCAACAGCCATATAAAAAATGCTCCAAATAAAGAAAGGTAAGAAAACATAAATTAAAACAACACTGAGGTTTTGCCTCACATGCATCACACTCGCAAAGAAGAAAAAAGACAGAAGTAGTAAAAAAAAAAAACCAAAGGGGCTAGGGGAAGACAGGCACTCTAATATGGTTGATGGAGCTGTGAATTGGCCCAATTATTATAGCAAACCACCTGACTATCCTCATAGCTTCCCTGGCTTCCTTCAAGTCTGAGCTAAAATCCTGTCCTCTACAAGGAGCCCTTTCCATTTCTCCTTAATCTTAGTACTTTTTCTCTGAGATTACCTTGAATTTATCCTGCATTTATCTTGTTTGTATGTAGTTGTCTTCATGCTATTTCCCCCATTAGACTATGAACTCCTTGACAGCAGGCCTGTTTTGTTTTGTTTTTGCCATTCTTTGAATCCCCAGCTTAGCTCAATGCCTAGCACAAAGTAGGAGCTTAATAAATGCTAGTTGACTGACTGGCTGAAGTTACACAAGAAATACAACTAACATGTTCATGGCATTTTTCCAAATGATCTCACTACTAAGGAAAGAATCCAAGAAGGACAAAGACAAAAAAGTTCCAAATATAATAAAATACCTTCTGTGGTTGCCAAAAAGAAAAACAATCTGGAACAATATTACCTCCCCTTAGATGAAGCAATGATTGAATACATTCTGTAATGGAATGGAATAGAATATTATTGCATGGTAGTGAGAAATGGCAATTATGGAGAATTCCATGAAATATGGAAAATTATTTGAATTGGCAGAGTAAAAGTAAGCGGAAACAAGAGAACAACCTAATCAATAAACATTTATTAAGCACCTACTATGCTAAGCACAGTGCCTATAATAAAATAAAGGGAAAGAACATGAAAAGGAAGCCAAACAAGATCTGAGTAACCAAAATGACCAATTTGGGGCCTGGAGAAAAAGAATGGAATGCACCTCTCTGCATTGGTTAGTATGATGGGGAACATTATTGGGTACAAAATATTGCACAACTTGTCAGACATGATCACTGTCAAGTGATTTTGCTTACCTATTTTTATTTAAGACAACGGAGAGATTTGTGAGAGTGGAATGGGAGTGTAGGGAGGAGATATCCAGATATTATTATGATGTAAAATTTTAAAATATCAATAAACATTTACTACAAAAAGGGGAGAATGGGCCAAAAAAAAGTTTAGGAACATAGAATATCTAGGGTTGACAGGGTGGAAGAGAGTGAGAGGGGTTGAATGAAAGCATTTATAGAAGACGAGGGAAATAAAGACAATTTCCCCATACTTCACAGATTTTTCTAAATTTGTGTTTTCCAATTTTTTCCAAATTTGTGTTAATTTCCTACATATATCAGTCTTTTATCAGAGGTCAAAGGATCATAGATTTCAATTTAGAAGAGACCTTAAATTCTAGAGGATCAGTCTCTTCCTATATGAGGAAAAGAAGAGTGAATATAGATGAGGCCTGTGAAGCTAACTGTGCCCCCAAACTTTTTTTTATATTTTGCAACTCTAGTCATGGCATAAGTCTGCAATGTCTAGACTGAAGTTGGGTCAGTACAGCAAAAATAAGTAAGCCATGGCTGGCCGGTCTCAAAAATGGCTAAAAGCATTGAACTGAGAGCCAATTCAGTCACATTGTATAAAAACAGTAGGGATCTTTCTATGTTGAGATCATTACATCATGCAATACTTTTAGAAGAGGAAGTGAACAATAACTTCTCTAATTGAAACCCCTGTGGGGAATTTGGGATAAGTACAATAGAACTGCCTAAATTGGAATTTGACCAGCATTAGCACCCTAGTCTTTCTAAAGGTGCCAGGAAATTGGCTTTGACCACAGGCATTCTATATAAAAGAAAATGAGAAACAATAACAGAGATAAGAAAGAACTCTTAGTGTTTGTCAAATATCCAGACCTTAGAAAATCTAATTATCCAATCCAGGGACTGGAGGATGGACTGTCATAAACCCATAAAGACAAGCCTGTTTTATTTCTTTTTTCAGTGTGTTCTGTAGGAGAGAATCCATCCCGACCCTTGTGGAGTGAAGCCTTCCACTCATATGTTTTTTAAGTATATATATATATATATATGTATATATATATGAAATAATTCCTGGCATATATATATATATATATATATATATATATATGCCAGGAATTATTTCAGCAGCAGTGTGATCACCTCAACCTACTGTCAGGTCATTTGTCTATGTGTCTCTTAATAAGAAGCACCCAAAGAAACTTGCTGCAATGGAAAAAAGTCAGAGAGATTGACTGAGTTCTAAGCCAAGCTCTGTCACTCACTCTTTGTGATCCTGGGCAATTTACCTAACGCTTCTGGACCTAAAATGTTTCTTCTATAAAATGAGGGGGATGGATTAGACCCCTGTCAACTCTGAGTATGAAGTGTCAGACTCAAAAGTTTACATATCTTTCTCACCATACAATAGCGAATGATCCTGTCCCAGATCTAAGCAAAATTCCTTGAAGGGATATGTATTCCTTTCTTCCGTACATGAAGGTAATGCATGTTCACTTTAACATGTAGAAAAATGCAACTCAGTATTAACTAATTTAAAATTTTCCTACTACTCACTTTAATACAGAACTTCAGAATTTAGAAAAGTTAAAGAAAATTTTTGTTTTTCTTCCACAAAATCCTACTAAGATGCCTTATCATGTCATAACAGGGACCCTGGATTCTAGAAGTTAAATCCCCAAAGCACAAACTCTAGCTGGTTCTGTCATGATGGAATGCTTTTAAAAATGGACTGATCAAGAGACTATATCTCTCTTCCAAGAAAGAGTCAATTAATCCATCAACAGGGGCAGCTAGGTGGCACACTGGATAGAGCACCAACCCTGGAATCAGGAGGATCTGAGTTCGAATCCAGCCTCAAGACACTTACTAGCTGTGTGACCCTGGGCACGTCACTTAATCTATTAACAAGCACTTATTAAATGCCTATAATCAGTAAGGCAGTGTGCTGGGAATACAAAGACAAAAAATAGCCCCTACCCTCAAAGAGTTTATATCTTTTCAAAGGAAATAACATGTATTACTAAAACTAAATATGAAGTATATTCAAAGTAAATGGAGGGTAATTTCAAGGTGGAAAGAGGAATTTGCAATTGTCTAGCTAAGCACAGTGATGCTTACTCATCACGAAAAGGATTGATAGTTAAGTGATGAAATTTTTGTGCATGATAGCCCCCAAAATAAAGAAAAATACAAAATGACCCTAAGTCCTGAGTGGGTTTTGTTCCATTCCTATATCAGTGGTGTCAGTGGTCGGAAATTAGGTAGAGGATAATAAGAATCCAAGCTTCTGAACTGTCTATAAATATCAACTTAGCTGTTAGCCCTTTAAATAAGAACTCCCTATTGAGAGACCAATAAATGCACATACTACTTGAGGAACTGAATCATATTAATCATTAACATTTAATTGCTAAGTTATATCAATCTTGACATTTTCACTTTGAACTAATCCAGAACATAGAAAGAAGCAGCAACTAAATGGAAGAATTGCTCATAGGTTCTCCTTGGAGAGACAAATAAAGGAACTGGAAGAGTTGGTTTTATCCTGCATCCAAAAACAACAAGAAATATGATTTCATGGGGTATTTGTTCATCTAGTGTTCAGTGTTCATGATAAGTATTTGCAAAAAGATCACAATGAAAATGATTGTACCTTATGCATCAACATCAACATCACAGACTATACAGAGTTAGAAAAATTCCACCGAGAATCTGATAAGACCCTCCAAAATAAATTACCACTGATACTCACTCAGTCACTTCAATGGAAAGACAGGCATAGATGAAGATCATGAAAAATAGGTTGGAAAATATAGTACAGAAGTAAGGAATGAGAGATGTCAAAGGCTTATAGAAGCAGTTAGGTAGTACAGTGGATAGGGCACTGGACCTGGAGTCAGGAAGACCTAAATTAAAATCCTGCCTCAGGCACTAACTCTGTGACCCTGGGCTAGTGGCTTAACCTCTCTGAGGTTTCTCACTGTTAAATGAGCATAATAATAGCATCTGCTTCCCAGTTATTGTGAGGATTAAATGAGATAATATTTGTAAAGCACTTAGCATGGTGCCTGTCACATATTAGGTGCTTAATAAATGCTTGTTCCCTTTTCTCCCCCTTATAGACTTCAGAGAAGCCTTTTTATGACATCAGATGATAGTCTGCAAAAAAAAGCTCCTCTTTTTAACACTAGCATTCTTCCCATACTGCTGTCTGATTGAGAGACATGAAATACCACATCTCCAAAGAGTCAGTTAAAGGATCACTTATTTGGGTGACAGAGAATACATAGCATTAGCACATTACAAAAGAGAAAATATAAGGGAAAAAATAATGTAAACAATGCCATTACAGAAATACATAACCAGAAAAAAAATAGATTTGTGATCTAGGCAGAGCAAGGATAACTGATTGACAGCTTGTGTGCTCCATTGATAGCCACATAATATGAAGAGATTGTGAGGAAAATCCCCAGACTTTGGTTGTCCTCCATATGGTGAATTTATGGAAGGGTACTGGCAAGAGTTCCACACAAGATCTTCATCACAGGACAGAATGCCCACAGCATGGAGATCATAGATCCATTAGAGTCTTGGAGAACTCCTGGTATGCAATCTCTCTCCCTACTATGGCAGACTACATACACCTTGTCAATAACAGTGGATAAAGCCTAGGGAGCCATTTGAAGAGTTGGAAGTGAGGAGTGAATGTATTCTGGGCATTGAAGACAGCTTCTACAAAAGTACAGGACAGGAAGTAGAGTGTCATGTTTGAGGAACAGCAACAAGGCCAATTCGGCCAGACTATAGAATGTGAAAGGGAGTAATATATAATAAGGCTGGAAGTGTAGATTAGAGCTAGATTGTAAAGAGTTTTAAATATCAGAGGAATTTGTATTTAATCCTCAAAGTAACAGGGAACCACGGGAAGTTAATGAGCAGGAGAGTGTCATAGTCAGACTTCTATTTTAGGATCATTACTTTGGCATTATGGAGAGGGAAGAGATACAAGGAAACCAATGAGAAGGCTACTATAAGGGTCTAAGCAAGAGGTGATGAGAGCTTGAACTAGATGTGTACAGGAGAGAGAGAGAGAGAGAGAGAGAGAGAGAGAGAGAGAGAGAGAGAGAGAGAGAGAGAGAACAAGACAAAATGAGAGAAGAAGACAGGAGGGGAGGGGAGGGGAGGGGAAAGATAGAAAGTAAAGAGAAAAGGGTTTGGAGCAGAAAAGATTAGATACTTATGGGAAATCAGAGAAAATGAGGGAGGTTGCATTTGAGATGTAAAAGACTTTAAAGAATTGGTAGGATTTCAGGAGACACAAAGAGAAGAAGTACATTCCAGGGATGGGGAACAGCAAAAGCAAAGTCAGGGGCCAAGAAAATGTTCCATGCATATGTGATATATGAAGTGGTTATGTGTCAATTGAAATAGAAAAAGGCAAGGTTGGGTTACATTGGGAAAAGCTATGCTAAGCAATTTGAAATTTATTCCATAAAGCAGTGGAGAGATTTTTGAAGGTTTTTAAGCAGAGAAGTTTATAGCTCTTCCATGTGAGGGATGGTTAGAAAGAGTGGAAGTGAGAAAACCTAATAAAAGGCTGTTCACACTTATTTACAAAGATGATAATAAGAATCTATATAAGGGTGGAAGAAGTGGGACTAAAGATGACAAGACATATATCAGAATTAGAATTAAAAACACATTTTATAACTGATTGGATAAAACAGGTGAAGGACAAAGGAATCCAACAGTACCAAACATACCAAAAGGCTGTCAGTGACTTTACTACACACCCTTCATTGGGAATGAGAAGTGGAGACAAGTTAATCTATATTATAACATAATATAATATGGTAGATATAATATGACCTTACATTTTTCAAGACTGCTTGCTCTACACCGGTATGGGAGAACTAGACCAAACTAGGTCACAAAGTTGATCTGAGTAGAATATAAGCTCATTGAGGATAGGAACTCATTCATCTTTGTCTTTGTATTCTCAGTGACTGGTGTTTACGAAATGCTTATTGAAATGAATTAAATTGAGATAAATACCTATTAATACACCATAGTGAATAATACCAAGGAAGAATGTCCATGAAAACTTCTCCCTCCTGCTCCCTCCAGACACTCACTAAATATGCTCAATCCAGGTATCACATAGGTTACCATGATCATTGGCCCTCTTACTGATGCTCTACTATCCTCTGCAGCAAGGGTGAAAAAGATTTTATCATCTTTTTCTATGTACCAACAATCTGCCTATTTCCTGATTCCTCTAATTACTCCCCAATCCAACCATCCTCATGGAATTGCAATTAATCATTTCCCTCCACATCCACTTCTACAGCAGTGAAAATTGTATTGCGGATCTTTCTGCATTAATCAATTAACAAGCTTTTATTTGATGCTTACTATGTGCTAGGCACTATGCTAAGTGTTAGGGATATAAAGACAGGTTAAAAACAGTCCTTCTCCACAAAGAGTTGACATTATAATGGGTGAGAAAGCATGTATATAAATAGGCATATGCAAGATATATAGGAAGGTAGCATTAGAGGAGAGGTTTTAGCAGCTATGGACCACCAAAAGAGGCCTACCACTGAAAGTGGTATTTGAGCTGAGGTTCGAAGGAAGTCAGGGATTCTAAGAGGCAGAAGGGGGGAGAAAGAACATTCCAGAAATAGAGGACAGTCAGTAGCAAAAGCATGAGATGGAAATGGAGTGCCATATGTACAAAACTCCAAGTAGGTCCTAACATCTCAATCTCCTGGAAGTATGAGCCTAGATGAGTGATGGTAACCCTAAAGAGGAATAAGTAGGGCAGAGTTAGACTATCACACAGCCTCAAAAGTGGGCAGTTATGTTTACTTTATTACCAACCAATTCTTCTACTTCCAGATATGTTATCTGTTTTAGTTAGCAACCTGCTTTCTATTTTTTGAGCTCTATTCCTATAAATGACCATCTGGTTCCAGACAGCCTGCCTCTTAAATCTGGCCTCTCATGAACTGTAATCTTACTATTTATGACTTTCCACTCCAGTACTGTACCCATGGACCAGCAGCATGAAGGATTCTCAGCTATAGACCATGGCCAGCCCACCATGGCCACATCCCTGAGGGAACCCAGGTGAAGCCACACATCTATTTGCACAGCAGAAAATAGCAGAAGCAGCTGAAGGATCTCAGAAAAGAAATCAGAGCTAGATTTAGATTTATCATTTACAAAAAGCTGATAGCTGAAGTCATGGGAATCAAGAAGATTACCCAATAACAAAGTATATATAGAGAGAGCAGTAGAATAGAATGAAAGGTCAAAGAAGGAAAGGGAACATAAGATAGTACTTTGGGGGAATGACTATAGACAGCAAGTGTCTTGGAAGAAGAGACACAAATGAAGGAGATAAAAGATTGGTTAGAAAAATGTGTGTCTTTATACATACATTTATTATAGAGAGATACGTATATGCATGTTTCTATATGTGTGTGTGTGTGTGTGTGTATACGTATATTAGAAAAAAGCACTGACTTGGAGTCAGGACTACAGTTTAAATTCCTACTATGATGCTTGTGTTGTGCGAGTGAGGAAGGTTATGTAAGGATCTAAGACATAGTCTCCTCCTCTGTAAAATGAGGGGGTGGGACTAGATCCACATCCAGAGAAAGAACTGAAAAATAGAAGTATGTATAGAATAATTTTACATGTATATATATGCATATATATATTTATATTTGTGTCTAATGAGGTGAGAGGGAAAGAAAAAAAGGGGGAAGGAAATTTACATGATAACTTTGTTGTATATTTAAAAAGAATAGCAAGTTATACATAGTGAAATTTGTGGTTTCATGTGCAATTATCTTTTTATTGTACTATGTTATGGAAATGCTTATTTTGTTCCATAAATTAAAATAAATAATTTTTAAATGAGGGGGTGGGTCTCAATTTTTTTAAGTCTCTGTACTCCTTGATTTTCATGAAATGTCCTTATATCTCTTAAGTATAAATGAAATAAAATTGAGCATTTACCATATATATGTGCATATAAAGTAGATTATTTTTTACATAAAGACATTTGGTACGTAAAAACATTTTAATATCACAAAATTTTTCAATACTTATCAGAACCTAATCAAACAAATGACTAAGACTTTCTGGTTCTGCTGTTTGTCATCCAACAGTTTTACGTGCAGTATACTTTTTGAAGGAGATACCTGCATATATTTGTTTCTTGCTTCAGATTTGATTAGCAATAAGACTGAGAATCTTGATTTATGGAGATAGCTATAAATTTCATTAAAACCTTGCACATATTTAGTAAGAATAGGAGATATTTCTTCAGAAGTACACCAAACATTTTGTAACTTTGCTGGCTGGAGCTCAGTTTAGAGTCAAATCTCATTTATTTGGTTTTGGTCAGGACTTATTTCTTCTGAAGTGTAAGTTTTTTCAATTGCACTCAATGTTCTCTCTTTCACTCACTCACTCTCACTTTCTCTCACTCTCCCTCTCTACCCCTACCTCTTCATCATCCCCTCTCTGACCCACATTTTTTTTCATGAATATTGCTACTTTTGAAGTAGTTCAATAAGATAATATCCACCAAATATTCCCTGTACCTCCTTGACAAGCTTCTCATATCCTGTAGGGGCATGGGTATCTCAGATCAGGAATCACTTCCAGCCCTAAATCCTATAATCAGAGTATCTCTTTGGAGCAAATGCTTGCATGAATAGAAGCAGCACAAATGGCCTAACTCCAGCTCCTTACTGAAGTCATCAATTCAGAGATCTCAATGATAGATATGCACTGTAAACTGGCATAAAATGGCTTCTTTGCTCTGCTTTCCTGGAAAATTCCTATTTGGTACTGGCTTCTCCCAGGACCTGTCAGAAAATGACTGATAAAGGAAATTGATGTTTTCCATTGGGGCAGCTATGTGATATATATATGTATATGTATATGTATATGTGTATATATATATATGTATATGTATATGTATATGTGTATATATATATTGATATGTATGTAACACTTTTCTGTAGGTACACACAGCATGCTTCTTTGCCTGTCACTGCTATGCTCATTCGACCTTGCCTAATTAGCACCTTTACTTCATTCCTCAACCTTCCATCCACATGGTCACTGGTTTCTGTTCATGGACTCAGGGAGTGAACAGATTAAAGGAGGCTGAGCTCTGCCAAGTAGTATATAAAAAAGCCTGATGTCCAATGCAAAGGAATACGGTTACCTATCCTTCCTCCATTCCATCTGTCCACCTCAGAATGTTCCTTTTGTGATTTTTTTTCAGGATTCCCCCTGCCTGTTGTTATTTAAGGGATGGAGCCTGAATACTGGGAAGGGACAAAGAGGGAAGAGGAAAAACAGCAGCAATAATAACCTTAAACAGGGACCCAAATTCAACAGACTCTCAAAAACTTCCCAACTTAAATCGTTCAAATATTTAGCTGTTAATATTGAATTTTTAAAGAAAAACAATCTTAAATGAAATGATTTTAAATGTCTTTGCTTGCTACAAGGGAAGTTATTCAGAGAAAAGAAAGCCTCCAATTCAAATTTTCTGAGATGTGTATTTAAAAAGACAGATAGCAGAGGGACAATCTGAGTGTTGTATTGGCATCCATGAATTACTAAAAGGAAAGCCTCAAGTGAAACAGGGAAAACTTCTTGGACTATTTATGGAAGAAAGAAACAACACAGATGAGTCATAATCTTCACTGGTGTGCCCAAACCAAGGAGCTCACAAAACCAATAAAAGGTTTATTGAACAGTATTTGCACAGTATTCACAGTTTTCAAAATGCTTTCAAGTTCATTATTTCTATTTGATCCCCACATGAGTTAAGAAAGGCAAGCATTTTAAATGAGAAATTCACTTTAATTTCTCTGC
>CM053627.1:179755206-179855669 GCA_028646595.1 Phalanger gymnotis | reverse complement strand
GTTTTGGTCTTCTTTGTCACCAAAGAAGGACTCCAGAGTCTGAGACTGAATCTGGGTGTGTTTTCAATGCCTGGCCATGTTCCCAGACAACTTACTTAACCCTTGAGTTTTTCAATGGGGTGTGACTAAAGAGTTCTATGTTCCACGCTTGGGCAGATGCGCTGCCTCACCAGCACTCCTCCTTCCCCAAGAACCCCCTACCTGAACTGGGCTTAAATCTTCAGCAGGCTCTGTACTCCTGCTCTGATCAGCCACTTAATTCCTCCCACCAGGTGGGCCTGGGGCCAGAAGCAACTGCAGCTGAATTTCTAAAGCTGCCCCACCTCCATTGCCCCAGGGGTGGATAGCCGAACCGCAAACTCCGTCCTGTCCCCGCAGCTTTTCCCACTAACCTATGCCTGTTTTTCAAAAGAGAAAACTGAGACTAAGAGAATGATTTGCTCAGGGTCACAAATTGGCAAATTTCTGAGAAAAGATTCAAACTGATGTCTTGTTGACTCCAAATGTCATTCCCTATTCACTATACAATGCTACCTCCCAGGGAAGCCATAAGTGGTATTTGGAAAACAGGGTGTTGGCGCTGTAAACTAACATGTTTTTAAGTTTAAATATTTTTTAAAATAATAATTTAAGAATAGACAGATTTAAGTTCTCTTAAATCAAGGCAGACAGAGGTTGTATTAGGTTAATTTGATTTATTTAAGAGCAGAATGTTCCTACTCAATTCCAAATTTTTTAAATTATTAATAACTCTTAATACCCAGACCAATATTTTACAGCCCAAAGACCTACTCTTGATTAAAGAAAACACTGTCAATGCTATTATTTCCCATGAATATGAGTATTTTTTTTCTTTGTACCCACGGGGCCCAGAATGACGCCTGGCAAATAAGAATAGGACTCTAGATCTGGATTTTGTAAGTACCTCAGATACAGTAAATGCTTATTAAATTGAAGTCTGACACTAACCCACAATCATTTTCCCGATGATGTTAATAATTTGTACACTGAGCCTTGCTCAGTGTGCATTCAATTTGTGCATTCAAACCTTGCTCTATTGGCTCTTTGTAATTCTGTATCCTTGCTTTTTTGTTCCATCTGAGGCATGATCCCTGTGCTTAAAATAAGTCACTTTTAAACTTCAGACTCATCAAATGCTAGAGTTACAACGATCTCCTTGAATCCTGTCATTTTACACTCCCAACAATTAATGCCTGCTTTGCCCTAAACTGCTTGGCTCTTCTTGAGTCTCTCAGTTACTCTTCTGAGTACCCTGCTTATACTCATTTGTGATTTAACTTGACATGAAAAAATTCTTAAGTGTCCTGCTGTCATCCAACCTGGAAAGGCTGGGCTGTATCCAATGCAGCTTCAGTGCCAATGAACTGGCAACATTTACTACCTCTAATGCCAAGGATCTCACTGTACCATTGGATAATGAATATGACATGGCTCCTTCTGTTGATGAAGTCACATAGCTACTAAGTATCCGAGACAGAATTTGAATCCAGATCCTTTTGCTGCAAGTCCAGGTTTGTGAAACTATCTTATTTCTCCCCCTTTTAGCATACATGCAGTTCCAAAAAAAATGGACACAGCTTCCAAAAGGGCCTAACTCACTATGAGAGAATTTATACTTCAGGAAAATTTGCCTCAACAAGTAGGTAAACCAAAATCTGATTTACACAATATGAATAACAGACTATATTACCTGAGCACACTTGAGACATACTTCCTCTCCTCTTTTCCGTCAGCATAATGCAACAGAAAGAGACCTGGGTTTGGGGGCAAAGAACCTGGGTTCAAGTCCCAATTTTGACACTTAGTAACTGTATGTCCTTGGGCAAGACACTGGGAAAGACAACTTGGCCTAATGGATTAAGAGATGGCCAAACAGTCAGGAAGATGTGGTTTCCAGTCCCACTTCTGACGTAGATCTTCTCAATGCCCCCAGGCACTTTTCAAAAACAATAAGTGTAGATATGCTAATCAGCATTAGTGAAGGAGGGGGTGGGCAGATTTGTTTTGCTGACTATGAATATTTGTTACAATGGTTTTTTTTTTCTTTTTTTTTTTTCCAGATGATGAGATGGGAGGAAGATAGGAGCTAGTCATAGGGCTGCCAACAAAAAGAAGAGAAAGACAAGTCTTTGGAGCACCTTTTAATGGAAGGCCAGAAGGAAACATTGACAGGAAAGCCATCTTTGGAAGTTACACTTTTAATTTTTTATATAGCTAAAGTCAAGTCATCCTGTACCAGGATGCTCAGCACTGGAGAGGCAAAGAAAGTTAAAAACGTGAACCCTGCCTTCAAGGAGCTCACATTCTATTGGAAGAGACCACATGCAAAGGCTATGTACTGGACTCATAGAGTGTAAATGAAAGTAATCTCAAAGGGAAGGAACTAGCAATAAGAGAAAAAAGGTCCTAGGGAAATCATCCTGCAGAGGCGGGATCTAAAAACTAAGTCTTTAAGGAAGCTGAGGAAGCCAGGAAGCAGAAGTAAAGAGAGAGAGAATTCCAGGCATGTGGGGAGGGGAGTGCAGCCAATGAAAAGGCATAGAGTTAGAGGATGGATTTAAGAACAGCAAGAAGGGTGGTATGGCTGGATTGTAGATGGTGTGGAAGTGAGTAAACTGTAGGAAGGCATGAAAGTAGGAAGGGCCAGGTTGTGAAGAGGTCCTGTAGATAACAGGAAGACACTGGCATTTATTTAATTGAGGGGGGGGGCAGGAGTGACATGGACCGACCTACACTTTAGGAAAATCACTTTTGTGTAGCTAAGTGGAGAATGCATTGGAGTGGGGAAAGACTTGGTATAGGAATACTAATCACACAGCTATTAATTACAATAGTCCAGATGTGAGATGATGAGGGCCTATGCCAGGGTGATGGCCATGTGAGTTGAGAAAATTAGACATGTATGAGAAATGTGAACATAGAAATGACATTTAGCAACAAATTCAATTTGTGGGAAAAGTGTCAATAAGGAAACAAGGATGACACTGACATGGTGAGTCTAGATGATTAAAAGGATGGTGGTACCTTTAACACCAATAGGAAAATTGGGAAGAAGGGAGGATTTGAGGGGGAGAATAATGAGTTCTGTTTTAGACATGCTGAGTTTGCGGTGTACATGGGACATCCAGTTCGAAATGTCCAAGAGAGTTAATGATGCGAGACTAGAGCTCACTAGGCAGATTTCAGAAAAACCTGGAAAGACTTGCATGAATTGATGAAAAGTGAAGTAAGCAGAACTCACAGGAGAGTGAACATTGTACACAGTAAAAGTAATGTTGTGTGATGATCAACTATGAATAACTTAGCTTTTCTTAGCAATACAGTGATCCAAGATAATTCCAAAGAACTCATGATGGAAAATGCTATCCATATCCAGAGAAATAACTGATAGAGTCTAAATGTTTTTTTTTCCTCTTCATCTGTTTCTCCTTTCACAAAATAACTAATATGGAAATATGTTTTATATGATTGCACATACATAACCTATGTGAAATTCTTACCTTTGTAGGGAGGTGAGAAGGGAGAGAGAAAATTTAGAACTCAAAAATTTTTTTAAATGAATGTTAGAAAATGTCTTTATCTGTAATTGGAGAAAAGAAAATATTATGTAAAAAAAAAAAGACGAGCTCAGGAGACAGACCACAACTGACCATATATGTCTGGGAATCAATAGTATAGAGGTGATATATGAACCCATGAGAAACGATGAAACCACCAAATGAAACGGTATAGAGGGAAAAAAGAAGAGGGCCCACGACAGAGTTTTGGGGAACATTCAGGGTTAGTGGGAGTAACCTGGATGAAGAGCCGGCAAAAGATTCTGAGGAGTGGTCAAACAGGTAAGAGAACCAAGACAGAACACTGTCATAAAGGAAAAGCAAGCTACATAGAGAAATCTCAGTTTCATGTGCGATCTTTTTTCTGCCATATTTTGAATATAGAAGCACTTATCTTATTTAGTGTTTGTTAAGTTCGTATTTTTTTTAAATATTTTTAAATCATTGGTAGAAAGTGTTTCCACATGACAATCATTTAATATCAATTTAATGACTTCAATAAGGGCCAAAGCCTGAACTAATAATCAACTAGAAGAGTCTGAACCTAGCAACCTCTTTGTTCTCTGAGTAAACTCAGAGAATACCTCTTCCTATGTCAACAAGGCCAGATAGGGCTGACTTAAGGGCATTCTTTCCTCTGTCTGTTAGCCATTAAGGATGAGACCCTTAACCCAAGAAAATATCTTGAATAATGTGACTTTTTCTTATCTTAATATTTTATAGGTATATACTATGTTATGGCATGTTAATGGTAAATTAAACACAGAGATCGTGGGTTATAATTTCAATGAACACTTTGTCAACTCTCTTATCTTATTGTGTTTACAACCTATTCAATTAAGAAAAGTCCCTTTCTTGTATCAAGGTTAAACAAACATAAGGATCATAAAATTGAGTAACACAGGCATGCTGAGTTGGGACTAAAAATGCATTTAAACTTTTTCATTCCTTTGTTCAGGCAGTCAGAACTTAAGCTCTGGCTCCTTGTAGGTACAAGTAAGCTAGCTCTGCTAGCTTTAAGGGAATAAACATCGTGAATTTACATATCACCTAGTTTGTTTGCCTCCTTTAACCAAACTTTCAGGTCGACACACACTAGGAATTCCCGTACACTAATGAAATCACAGATTCAGTCCCATCCTATATCATTCCATCCTAAGAGAACACATGGGAAAGAACCTCCTGGGGAAGGTAACAAAATTAAAGTCTGAGTTGCAAAATTCATTTGAGGTCAAACCATAGACATTGCATCCATATGGAAGCAATGCATTCATAAAGATAAGGCAGCAAGGAAATTAAATTCTCCACTATTATATACAGCATTCTCATTCCAAAGCTGGAAAAGTTAAGTTTCCTAAAGGGCGTAGGCTGAAAGTATTAACACAGAAAGTATTAACCACAAAGAGAAGTAATCAAAACAATCCCAATATGATGCTTTGTTCCCATATGCATTCCTTACCCAAAATAACATTTTTTCATCATGGCAGTGTGCAAGCTATATGCCTTCCTTGCATAGCGGAACCAATATTTCCATGAGTTGAAAAGTCATCTTTCCTCCTGGAATGCTCCCTAGGAATTCCACCTTGACTTGTTAGGAGGGTATTACTCAGTTCTATAACCTTAGAGTTTTTTGGTTTTGTTTTTTAAATTTTGAAAGCTACATGGGACTTCGGAGATCATCTAGACCAAGTCTCTCATTTCACAGATAAGGAAACTCAGTCTCAGGAAATTTAAGTGACTGGCTCAAGATCATAAGTGACAGAGCCAAGACTGGAGTCCACATCTGCCAATTCCACATGCAGCATTCTTTCTACTTCTCCATGTCTAGTTCTGGTGTTTTGCCTATGATGAGAGCTTAGAACTTTCTGGACTGTCTAGTCCTCTTCTTTAATTACTATTCTTCCAATATAGCCAACTTTACAAATATTGATGAGGCCTTACTGTATGTAAAATACTTTTCTAAGTATAGATGATAAAAAGAGGAAATGAAAAGTAGTCCTTGGAGAGGACTCCTCAGGGAGCTTATGTTATACTGGGGTGGGGAGAGGGAGAAGAGATAGAACATATAATTAGACAACTATACACATGCTAATTTGAGGAGTGGAAAAAGCAATAATTGGGAGTTCAGGAAAGGCTTCAATCAGGCTTCCATGCCAAGAGAAGGGAAAAATTCAATAGACACAATTGAGGGTTGAGGTAGACCCATCACAAGGAATGAGGGCAGATTTGTCACAAGGAGGCTTAATTTAATCCCAAGACTAGGCCACTAGGATCACCACCTAAGTGATGAAGATAGGACTATTATCCTGTCCTCCATTTGATGGGAAGGTCTATTGGTGGACAGATTCAGAGATGACGGCCAGACCCAATCTCCTTTATACGTAAAGGGCTCCCAATTGCAACTTGGACTGGGAAGCTCCCAATTTACCCAGGCAGCAAGTAACCAAGGAAGGCAGAGAAAAAACGGGGAAGAAATTCATAGTTCACATAAAAATAAAATTCTTAGATGAACAAATGATCCTCATACATCAATCAGTAGCATGCCACAATGGCAGGGCAACCCATTCATCTTGAAAGAATAAATGATAGTATTTTAAACCCTGTTCAAGAGTCCGGTTCATGTTGTGATTAATAAAAAGCTCAAGAGACATAATTTCTGGGTTTTATCGTTTTATGGCTAGCAAATAATTAATAAAAGGATGGTCATTCGGCTGTCTCTCATGAACCAAAGACCCCCTTCTGGAGGCCTCCTGATGCTTATATAACCTTAGAAGAGTGGGCATTCCCAACAGGCAGCAATCAATTCTGATTAGTTAACAATTAATAATAAAATTAATATTATAATGAGAGGTAGACTTATTCTAACAAGAGGCTGGGGGACATGACTTTGATTGTCACTTTTACTCCCAGAGTACCCCTGCCTCAGGCAACCTAGACAAAGGATCTACCCTACCCCACCTCAAGCCTGAGTAGAACACAATGGGCCAGAATTCACCTAGATTAGGTTCTTTTTACTCTTTAATCAAAACTAAGCTTCTTCAGTTGGGTGAGGTCTGAACAAGATTGAGGACAATGTTAAATCCAATCTCATTATCAACCCTATTCTTCAGAAGCTAATTTGACCTAATAGAGAATGAGGAAATAGGAAGGAAAAAAATCCTAGATCTCTCCAATAGTAACTGGTTATTAATATAAAAGCAAAACAGTCATTTCTCTCAATGTGTTCTTTTCTCTCAATGGAATTAGGACGATGTACCATGGAAAGGTGACCTTTTGCCTTGGAGGGCCACAAATAATGCCATCTTAAAATGAACGATAATCTGGGAACCTTGATCGGGGAGACCACAGAGACAGAAAAGTCCTTTCAGCAGCAGCAAGTGTGGGAGATCAGCAATGGTGGGGAGGGTATGAATCATCTTGTCAGGGTCCATGATGGAGTCCAGTGTTAATTCTTCACTCAGGAATGGAGATGAAGTGGCAGGGGTTACAATGAGCCCACTAGTCTCTCCTACAGAGTCTTTGGCCTGAGCCAATATGTTACAAGACCGGACATCTTCAACAACATCATATCATATGCACAGCCAACAAAACATTTGTGGAAAATTACGTAATACACTGTTTTGTTTTGTTTTTATTTTGAATTTAAAGAGAAAAAAATTCCCATATAGAGAGCAAAAAAAGATTCTATATGAAACCAAGAATTTCCATTTCATACCTGTTGTTTCTGAAGAGTATATAATACATTCTATACATTACTTTGAAAACTGGGCTGCTTGTCTGTGCTTCCTTCTAAACTTCTTTCTATTCTCTTGGGTCCATTTTTTTTTAAATGTTTCAATGGCTTTCCTCAGGCAAAATGAATCCAACATAGTAGCCATGTCCAAAAATGTATATTTTTTCTGGCATCTTGATTCTATCACCTCTTTGCCTATAGCACTTTTTTAACAGATTCATATGGCCTTCCATTGTTTCAGTTTTATTACTATAATATTCTCTCTACCAGAAGTAGTATTAATATAGGACATGCCATAGCTAGGAGACTATCTTCCATCTGTTACTTTCCCATATTTAGATCAGATGATACAACCCACAATGGACTAACATGGAAAATATTACTGTCTCATCAGCTAATAAAGGAGGCCTGAATATCAAATGCTGGGGATATTGATACCAGATGGTGATAATATTTTAGATTCTATGGTTGTGGCAGAGTTATAGTTCCATTTTCTTCTTCTTAATAAATGATACTGAGGCTATAGTGAGAAGTGATCAACAAGATGGAAGACTAGGGACTTTTTCCAATCATTATGACTTCTGCAACCTTTCCAAAATAGGAATTGTGCATCAGAGATAAGGCAATTTCAGGCTAACTTATGCAATGAAATCTTTCTAATCCAAAGAACCATTGGGAAGAGGGAGGAAAGGATTATGTTTAGGGTGGGTACTTGACAATGTTTCTGCCTACTTGAACCTAAGTAGCATCTCCTAGGTCACCTGTCTGGACTAGAGGGAATACCCATTAACTATGGGTGTTCCCACTATGATTGGAGAGGCAGAAGATTACACCAACATTTGCTGTGTTGGAATGAAAACTTGAGTTCAAAAAAATCTGCAAAAGTCCCTTGAGTCTACCATAGCTGAGATCTATAATACTTGATGACTTAGAAGGTGAATTTCAAGGGTCAAAAACAAATAGCCACAAGTTGGGCCATGAGAATTGGCCTCATGCCTGGATAGTGCCTAGCAGAGGTTCCCAAAATTATTTGGCCTACCAATCTCTTTTGAAAAAAAATGTATTCAGTTCCCCCCTGGAAATCTACTTTATTTAACCCTTTAATGTTTTTTTTTTAATTTGCATCACCTAAGGCTACTACCTCCCCCCCCCCATCATTCCAGCACCACCCCCAGGGGCCAGTATCGCTGACTTTGGGAACCTATGGTAGAGTATAGGTGACATGGTAGGAGTGGACACTGTGCCTCTCAAAGTAAATACTGATCCCAGTGTCATATTGAACTGCAAATGCATGGCCAAAGTGAAGACAGAAGAACTGCCACAAGTCTCTCCAGGAATGAAGGTAAGATTTGATGCCCTCTATTCACACTAAGTCATTGCAGGTAGGCAAACTTTTGTTTTTTCATAGGTTTTTGGAGGGACTTGGAGGGGAGCTCACGCCAGTTACTGCTTTCCAGTCGCCATCTTGGCTCCGCCCCCCTAAACTTTTGTTTTTTAACGAGTGAAAAAGTATTTATTACGCATTTACTATATGTCAGAACCTGGGCTAGACTCTGGGGATACAAAAAGATAGTCCTTACCCTCAAGGAGACTTCTTTTTCTTTGACCTAAGACAACTGATCCAGTAACCAACTGAACCAGGAAAAGAGAAATATTCTGTTCTGAGAAGATTCTGTGGTGTCTCAGACCCTGAAAGGAACTGGTATGGTCTACTATGGCCCCTTGCCCCTTCCAGAGGCAATAAATCAGAAGTGTGCCAACTTCAGACCAAAACCAGATATAGAACACATCCTAAAATACACTATGTCTACATTGTCTGAGCCATCAGACTAGCCTGTCCCATCAAGCATAATACAATGAAATCCATACCAGTGCAGGTTGTGGGAATCTCTCAAGGATAGCAGTCCACGAACAATGTGGATTGGTCTAGAAACCCCGAGATGCCCTCTATCCATCTGGTGAAGAATTTGGAGTGTTCCTTATGCAGCTGACAGTGAGACGATCTGATTTCCCCTACCCCTTTCCAGAGACCTCTTTTTTCTTTTTATGAGACTGATACTATACCCGAGGTCTGCTCCAATCTTTGATACAGCATCCAATCTACCTTCATGTTAGAGAGTTAGAAAGGAAGCCACCTGCTACAATGGCCATGAATGAATGCAGGAAGTGAGGAGAGAATTTGGTTTGAACATGAAGGAATGAAAAGATTTGAAACAGCATTTATTTAGAGCCTGCTATGTGCCAGGGACTGTACTAAATGCTTTCAAATTTTATCTCATTTCGTTTTACATGTGAGGAAACTGAGGCAGGTAGAAATTAAATTACTTGCCCAGGATCACACAGTCAGTAAGTGTCTAAAGTTAGATTGTAATAATAATAACTGCCATTTTAAAAGAGTTTACTATGTGCCAGTCATTGGGCTAAACACTTTATAATTGCCATCTCACTTGATCCTCACAACAACCCTAGGAGGTAGGTGCTATTATTGCCCCCTTTTATACATGAGACAAACAGAGGCTATGGTTTGCCTAGCATCACACAGCTAGTAAGGCCAAATTTGAACTTAAGTTTATTACTCTACCCTCTGGACCACCTAGCTACAGAGAAAAAACAATAAAGTTCCTTGGCATTAAGAGAAAAAGCCAAAACTGAGATACAAATGAAGACTTATATTTTACCTAGGAACTATGATTGCCTGCAAGTTTTCCATAACTGAAAAACATCTGGTTATACACTTTGGGTTTGCCATACATAGTAACCCTGGCACTACCCAGCATGCCTCACCACAGAGCCATTCATCAGATGAGAATTGAAGGAAAGGAGAAAAGATCCAACAGAGCTGGTTGGGGTGGGGAGAGGTGACTAGAAGCCAAATTTCTCAATGTATGGGAAGCCTGTGTCACACAAATAGAACAGCTGGCTCAATACTTTTGTCCTAATGCGTGAGGCACATAGGATCATAAATAAAAGGTTCACAGATCTAGAGTGGGGAGGGTAATTGATTCCATCCCTCTCGTTATGTGAACAAGAAAACTAAAGCACAGAGAGGACAAGTCACTGGGCTAAGGTCACACAGCTAGTAAAGTAACTGAAACGGGGCCTTACTCCGGCCCTCATCTCCATCCCAAGTCCAGTGCCCCAGCTGTTATACCATACTACCACCTGTGACAACAATGCTGCTAGAAGCTGCTGTGGGAGTGTAAGACCAATAACACAAGCACACAGGAGGGTTGCTAGCACAGGTTCTTTGACAGCAACTGCAAGGGGTTTACAATCTCACTTTAATTAAACATACATGTATCATTCACTTAGTTTAGGGGAAAAAGTCAGCACCCTGAACTTCAGAGAAAACACAAGCAGAAATTATAAGCTGAAATTATATGAACAGAGCAAATAACACAAATCAGCAGACAGAGCTTCTAACCATCTGTCCATAGCAACATATACATAGTTACCAGAGAGACAGAAGCACCAACATCTGGGTTTTCAAAGGGGGAGTAGGAGGGTAGGGGTGGGAGTCTCATCTGGCCAAATCACATGAACACTCTTCCAATGAGGGAGCCCCAAAGCAAAATGCTAACCTCAGAGTATATGTATATATATATATATGTATATATATGTATGTATATGTATATGTCACAACCATGTGACTCAGACTCATGTGACCTAGGCTTTCTTGTGACCCAAGCAGGTCATCAAAGACTTTTTTCTTTTTAATTTTTTTTTTTTGCAGGGGGAAGATAGGGCAATTGGGGTTAAGTGATTTCCCCAAGGTCACACAGCCAGTATGTCAAGTGTCTGAAGCCTGATTTGAACTCAGGTCCTCCTGACTCCAGGGCCAGTGCTCTACTCACTGCACCACCTAGCTGCCCCAATCAAAGACTCTTGATTGAAACAAAGGCAAGACTCAAAGGCACTTAATTGCCTCAGTGCTGAGAAGCACTTCAGAAGAAAAAACAGCAAAAAGTTCCAATTTGCTTGCCATTACACCACCTCAGGGACCATATCCCTAGAATAGGAGAGCTGGGAGAGAACTCTTGGGAAACTAGAATTATGTTTTTATGAAGCTGTTATTATTGTTGTCGTTATCACTATTATTTTAAAGTGCTTTATGTTTTTTTATTTCTAGGGTTTTGATTACTTACTTGTTTGTTTTGCTATTTTCATGTACATAAGGCAAGCCCAGCAAGGGACATTTTCTTTCTGCGTATAAACCCAGCCTCTAAAGTTGGTTCTACATTATCTCAGGATGTCATGAATTGCCCATCCCTGGAAATGTTTAAGCAGAGGTTGAGTGACCATCTGTCAGGACTCCGACATTGGGAGGGTGGTTTGACTAGATGACCTCAAGGGTCCCTTCCAGCTGTCAGATTGGATCATGCCCAAAAAAGGCTATTATTATCAGCAACAGAAGCCAGTCACCAGCTGCTCTTCCTTTTCCATTGAGAACAGAACAAGGGGAACTGGACTTAAATTGCCACAAAAGACGTAAGCTAGAGTTTAGAGGAAAGATGCAGACAGTGAGGTATGTTAAACACTAACAGAACACCAAGGGAAGCCTGTGGCAAGCACCTCTTAAAATAAAGAACTTTATAACAGCCTTTCTGGGAAGGGACAATACTGCTTTGAAACTGATAAACTAAATGAGTTCTGGGGAAACAGCCCTTCAATGCTGACCTCCCAAAAAATGTATTCAAAAGTACAGACAGCAAATCCAAAGAAATTATGTTAACAGTAAACTTGTTTAAAAAAAAAAGGAAGGAAGTAAGGAAGGAAGGAAAGAAGGAAGGAAGGAAGGAAGGAAGGAAGGAAGGAAGGAAGGAAGGAAGGAAGGAAGGAAGGAAGGAAGGAAGGAAAGGAGGCAAAGAGGACAGAAGGAAGGAAGGAAAGGAGGAAGGAAGAAAGGAAAGAAGGAAGCAAGGAAGATGGAAGGAAGGAAGGAAAAAAGGAAAGAAGGAAGGAAAAAAGGAAAGAAGGAAGGAAGGAATGGAGGAAGGGAAGAATGAAGAAAGAAAAGAAGAAAAAAAGAAAGGAAGAAATATTTTTAAGTGTGTATTGAGAAACTGCAAATTAAAGTATACCAATATGCACCTAGTTCTAAAGCCTGCACCCAATCCAAATCTTTTCTCCATTGACCTTAAATAATGTATAGAGAGTTAGCCTCAAAACCTGGAAGACCTGGGTTCAAGCCCCACCTCATACATCCAGTAGGTTTATGGTCCTGGGCAAGTCACTTCAATTTTCAGTTCTCTTAGAAACTCTCTAAAACCATAATTTGCAGAAAAGGTGTGAACCTGAATTGGTAGAGGAAGTTTCCCCACTCAGGAGTTCTCTATATTAAGAAAATCACAGGCCCAAAATCTATCCCTATCTCTATCCCTGTTCTTGTGGAACTAGCTGGCGCAGTAGATAGATCACCGGGCTTGGAATCAGGAAGATTCATCGTCATGAGCTCAAATCTGGCCTCAGACACTTATTAGCTGTGTGACCCTGGATAAGTGACTTAACCCTCTTGGCCTCAGTTTCCTCATCTGTAAAATGAGCTGGAGAAGAAAATGGCAAACCACTCCAGTATCTTTGCCAAAAAAAAAAAAAACCCAAATCAGGTCACGAAGAGGCAGAAATGACTGAACGACAACAACAAAAATTCAGAGCAGGACGAGAGAGCCAACGGGCCCGCTAGGCCAAGACCCCTCATTTAACACATGAGGAAACTGAGGCCCAAAAGTCACTCAAATAATAAATTTCTAAGGTTTGAACCCTAGTCCTCTAACTCCTAAACCAGTGTGCAAACCAATACACCAAATCCGTTTCCCTTTTACTTAGTGCTTCACAACTCTGAGGGGGGAAGGAAACAAATGTTTCCTCCCCTCCTAGCTCAGCTCTGTGGTCACCATTTAATTGAATAAAAGTTGCAGTTTCACAGTAAATCCAAAACCACTCTCAAGAGAGGAAGTTTGCTGGAGTCATTTAAATAAAGGAGTTCTACTGAATGATCTGTTCTTACACACTCGAAAAGGAAAGGGGGAGGGAAGAGTCCTTAATTAAATAAGCAGGAAAGGCAAAGAAAAACATTCGGCCATGATTTTAAGGGTGTGTTTCCTAGCTTTCCCTAAACTCCAGCAAACTTCAAACTAAGCAGATTATCTAAAGGCATCTTGATGGAAAGAAAAGGAAAATAATCGACAATATGAAACTCCTCAGGGCCAGACACTAATTTTAGCTAGAATCAAGTTAAGCCAAAGGTCTCTGTGACTCAGAAACAAAAACCAAGGATGGGAGGGAAGGGTTCCTGAGGTGAAAAGGAAGGCCTGGAGTAGGGAAGAGGGCAAGGAAGGGAAGGGGAGGAGTACCTAAGCTTTTTCCTGCTGGGTTCTCTTATGCACACAGCAGAGCTGTGAATTTTTTCACCTGGAAAAAATAGTTGGAGAGGAGAGGAGGCAGTGGCACCAAGCAGAGTCTGAATGAGGGTATGATCCTGCTTTCTCTCCCAGGAAGGAAGATACTGGCAGAAATATAGCCCAAGGAATGGTATATTCCAGTGGGTAGTAGTGGCAGCTATCCCATATGGCCATATGGTGGTACAGGCCTTCAAAGGACCAGAGTCAAGGTACAAGGGATGGTTTTCACCTAGGAAGGAAGTTTGCCACCCTCCCCCGTGGATGTCAGTAGCCTGGGCAAAGCCCAATTTACCCTCATGCCAGTAACAGCCTTAGCTCAAAGTATAATGTACATTCATGAGCTGTGCTGTGCAAAAAACCCTCCCTTGGCTCCATTCCTAGATTCTCTCCTGTGAGACAGAAAAAGAAAAAAAAGATTTGAGATGAAGAGGGGCCTTAGAGAACAGCTAGTATGATCTTCTAGGGTGACAGAGGATTGGAAAATGTGCTGTGTGGCCTTGGATAAATCACTTCACCATTCTAGACTTTGGTTTCCTCATCTATAAAATGGAGGCATTAGAATATAAGACTAGTAAATTCCCTTCCATCTCTAAAACTATGACTTGTGTTAAATGATGAACCAAAGATGGTCCCAAGGAACAGCACCAGGATTTAACCCAGGCCCTCAGACCCTGAGTGGTGCTTCTGTCCACACTGACACAAGGATCATTATACAGGACCCTTAGGCCAAAGCTTTGTCTTGGGCATTTGTACATGTGCTACTGAGAGACATGAACAGAAGTACTCCATTAGCATGGTCCCAGGAGATAAACTCTATTCCTATGGAAGGAACATAAAGCCCATCCCACAAAACCCATGGGGATCCTCCCACTAAGGGTTTGTGTGAAGCCCCTGGGCCCAAGGAATGATGCTTAGTAATCAATTTTACATGGAAGTAACATAAGAAGTCTTACGAAGTTAGTAACTTCAGGACCTGAGTTCAAATCCAGCCTCAGACACTTGACACACTTACTAGCTGTGTGACCTTGGGCAAGTTACTTAACCCCAATTGCCCTGCCTTTCCCCCTCCAGAAACAAAAAACAAAAAAACAAGAAGTTAGTAACTTCACCAGCTGCCATATGACTAATAAAGTGAGTAAGATATAGGTTATGCAATGAACTGTACCTCCCATCTAAAAGGTAAGGACTGTATCATCCAGGCAATACTTATTTAGTACATGGCAAGACCTTCCAGGGCCTACCTACCTACCTACTTACCAGGAAAAATCTGTGTGATCTCAGCTGTGGGGGTGGGATAGCGTAGGGAATGGTTAGTCCCAGCCCAGGGTGTGGGCAGACATTTATTATGAGCCCTTAACTGCTCAACTTCAGCAATAAGGTCAAAAACCTCAAAAGAGAGGCTCGCCTTAAAAGTAATTACTGTGAAAAAGACGAAGGCTTTCAGTTGACTGTGCACTCGATTCCCTATGTTGAATGCCTGCCAGGGATTCTGCTGCCAAGGAGGCTAGAGACTTGTCCTTGAAATGCAAAGTCGGAACTCATAATGTATTTTCCCATAGAAACAAAGTCATCAATAATTGTTAGATGTACATGATTCTGGTACATTCTAGGTTAGGGGTATCTTAACCTGGGGTTTATGGGTAGATTTCTAAACTTAGATGAGAATAAATTCTAATTCAATACAATTGCTTTCCTTTCTAATCCTATTCTTTCTATTTTATGCATTTAAAAATATTATTCTGAAAAAAGGTCCGCAGGCTTTCCAGACTTCCAAAGGGGTCCGTGACACAAAAAAGTTTAAGAACCCCTGTTTTAGGTTAAAGAGATGGCTGGGATTGGCCTGGGAACCACCATTAATAATAAAGTTTCCATAGTCATATTAATTCCAAATCCCAAACAACTAGTTTACAAATAAACATGTAAACTCATAAGCTGGTCCCTGACACATGGTGCGGCTTAGTGAACAAGTTGTTTTAGTTATGTCTGACTGTTTGTGACCCCTTTTGGGGTCTGGCACTCTATCCACTGCACCACCTGGCTGTCCAGTGAACTGAATACTGGTCAGGAAATCAGGAACTGACTTCCTTTTGAATCAAGAAGACTGACCTACCTCTTATACATACTGGCTATGTGATCGTAGGTAAGTCATCTAAATTCTCATTGTCCCAAAGCTACTCTCTAAGGCTAAGTTGAAGTTAAGTAGAAGTTGTCTTTGGGCTATTTCAGTCATGTCCAATTCTTTGTGACTCCATTTGGAGTTTTCCTTGGCAAAGATACTAGAGTGGCTTGCCATTTCTTTAAATGACTTGCCCAGGCTTATATATCTGAGTCCAAATTTGATCTCAGGAAGATGAGTCTTTCTGATTTCAAGCATAGTGATCTATCCACTGTACCACCCAGCTGTCCATAAGTTGCAGAACACTGTGACAGAGGGAGTCTCCTCACTGGACTGTCTCTGGATCACTTTATAGTGACTTGGGAAAGCTGAAGTATTGCCCTTTCGTGTGCCTTCCCTCATGCCTCTCAAACAATCTATAAATTAAGTCTTGTATGGTGAGAGTTCTCATTGGTATTTCCCATTCATTGGATGAGAGTTTCATGGGTATTACCAATGAAATGAAAGGTCTGTTTAGAAATAAAATGATTTAGGGACTGCATATTAAATCATTGCTGAGGCAATATCACCTCCAACATAAATAAAATTTTTTTGAGTTATTTATTACCCTAACCTGATCATATTCTTCTACCACGACACCTTGGAAAATCAATGATCCATGGTCTTAGGGCCTGAGGTCATTAAAGGCAAATGGGAGCATTTGACACGGGGTCAATTAACAGTGTCACCTGTGGATGTCACATAATCTATGTCCCTGGTGTCCTTAACTTTCAAGGGAGTTCTTTGTTCTAAGTTCTTTGGAGGAACTGGGACAGAAGGCACATAGAGACACCTCCAGTACCTTTTCACTTATTTATGGGGGAAATAGGAAATTATCTCAGCCCATAAAGCTAAGTTGCTTTGCCATAACACCTGTATATAGAGGCATCCTCTAAAGGATCTCTGAGCCATGTTTTCTAGGTCTCCTGGCGATAAACAATAAGTGATAAACAATAAATGCCTGTATTGGCATAATGTTTTAAATTTGTGGCCTTAAATACCACAGGAAGGAAGGAAAACATAACAATAACATTATGAAAGGCAGTCTGAAATAGGAGGTAGATAGCTGACTTCAGAGGCAGTAAGATCTAGGTTCAAATTCTGCCTCTGACACAAGCTGTGTGATGCCAAGCAAGTCACTTAAGCTCTTGGGGCCCCAAGTAACACACTCTCTAACACAACTATAAGTTGCAGAGTAGGTGCTGATTTGCATTGGTACAAGGAGTTCCTCCTTGGAGCTCCTTAGATTGATGAAATCATAGGTCTGATAAATATATATACATAATATATGCATCTGCACATATGCATGTGTATATATATAGTGTGTATGTATGTCATATTTACATATGTATATTCAATACATAATTATTTACAGATGATATAAAAATGTTGGCATAGTGGATAGAGAGCTGGGCCTTGAGTCAGGAGGTTCTGAGTTCAAATGTGACCTTACTAGCTGTGTGACTCTGGGCAAGTCACTTAATTGTCTCGGTTCCCCATCTGTAAAATGATCTGGAGAAGGAAAGGGAAAACCATTCCAATATCTTTGCCAAGATAACCCCAAACGGGATCACAGAAAGTTGGACATGATTGAAACAACTTAACAACAACAAAAATAAAAGCAAAAATGTTGATTCTCTCCTCTACTGCAGCCTACCTTCAAGTCATTTTACTATTCATCAGTATCTCCAGCAGAGGGCGTCCAAGGACATGAAAAAAATTATGCTCTTTCCTCTGCTAAGGTATGATGAGAAAGGTTGAAAATTATGGCTAAAATGAGGTTTGAGGTTTGCCTGTGGATTTCAGTATCTCCCACAGAAGTTTAATACATTAAATTTAAATGTAACATTCTCTTGAAGAGCTTTAAGGCACTCACCTGTCCTCATAATAGCTATGTTTTATAGAGAAACTGAGATTCAAAGAGGTTCTGAATGGGCTGGTGCAGGTTAAATAAGCCAGACAGCTGAAAGTAGAATTTATGTCTTTAGATTCAGCATTTGGAAATCAATCTAGTTAACAAATATTTTTAAAACTCCTTCAAATCTAGGCATTTTATTTTTTTTTAATACATAAAGGCAAAAACATTGGCATCAGGCAGGAGCCATGGGATCATTTCTATCTTCAGCTCCATAGTTTCGAAAACCACTGCAGTACTTATCTGATACCTCCTTGGCATGTGAAAATGACCCTAACTGGTTTCTCAGCAGCTATGCCAGTGATTTCTGAATCTGGCAGATCACACCAACACTTCAAGCATCAGTACAATACAGTCTACTAAGGACCAAGCTAGAGGAGTGAGCCCCAGATCCTTAAGGCTTTTTTTGACCACAGAAGCTTATGAAACTGTCTATTAAAAAGCATATGAAAGAGAAAACTTTTTAACTGTCAGATGAGGAAATTACAGCAGTTGTTTTCGCTTTTCTGTTTTTCTTTGTCACCGTGGAAGGTTCATTTGTGATTTTTTTTAAAAAAAAGTCATCAATACAACTTTTTCTTAACTGTATGCTAACGTATGGAGCAGGTGTGAATTGCAATGGCTGAGGGAATGCCCAAGCAAATAAAAGCATATCTTTTGAAGCACTAAAGAAGCAAGGTTTTAAAACAATTTCAGTATATATTAGGGATGATCATCATCTTTCCATTCTTCTTGGACCTTACTTCCCCCCACCCCCACATATTTTATGACCCAGCAACATCAACATTCTTGATGTTCCTTGAATAGGAACACCATCTCCTGACTCTGTGTTTATTCAATGGCTATCCCAATATCTGGCAGTACTTTCCCTTTTCTTCTCTGTGTCCTGGCTTCCCTAGTTTCCTTCAAGACTCAACTCAAAATCCATCTTTTGTAGGAGGCTTTTCCAGGTACATACACACACACACACACACACACACACACACACACACACACATACACACACACACGTTCCTCTTTCCTCTGAGATTACCTTCTATCTACTTTGTAGAGATCTTATATGTACACAGATATTTGAATGCTGTCTCTCCCATTAGACTGTAGGCTCTTAGATCAATTGGAACTATGCCCACAGGGCTATCAAACTATCTACATCCTTTAACTCAGCAACACCCTGGGTCTGCAACCTAGAGACATCAAAAGAAAAGGAAAAGGACGTATAAGTACTGAAATATTTATAGCAGCTCTTTCTGTGGAAGCAGAGAATTGGAAATTGGAAATACTATCAATTAGGGAATAGCTGAACAAGTTGTAGCATATGATTGTGATGGAATATTATTGTAATATAAGAAATGATGAGCTAAATGGTTTCAGAAAAACCTGGGAGGATATATAAATTGAAACAAAGGTAAGTAAACATTGTACACAAAAGCAGTAATATTGTAATGACGATCAACTGTGCAGCTACTCTGATTTATACAATGATCCAAAGTAATTCCTAAGGACTCATAATGAAAAATGCTATCCACCTCCTGAGAAAGAACTAATGAACTCTGAGCAGAAACTGAAGCATGATTGCTTTATTTTCTTTTTCTTGCCTTTTTTTGCAACATGGCTAATATGGAAATATGTTTTGCATGACCTCACATGTATAATGGATATCACATCGCTTGCCTTTTAAATGGGGGAGAGGGAGAGAAGGGCTGGAGGGAGGGAGAGCATTTGGAACTCAGTTTTTTTTAAATGAATGTTTAAAAAAAAGAAAGAATACAAGCTCCTAGAGACTTTCTTTTTATCCCTAACTCTTAACACAGTGTCCGTCACATAGTAAGCATTTAATGTGTGCTTGCTGATCGACCCATTGACTTGAGGCTCGGCACATATCATATGACTATGAATATAAGCTATCTTCAAATATGGGCTATACTCATTAAAATGAGATTTCTTGAAAAAGAAAAATAAATAAACATAGATCTTAATGGGGGAAAATCATTGATCATGGATTACATACAAATTTTATATGAGCTATATTGAGGGTGTGGCAGGATAAAAGGCTTTTTTTTAAGACAAGCATTTATTAAGCACTTACTATGTACCAGGCACAGGTACCTGTGGCTGGCTAGATAGCACAGTACAGACAGTGGCCAGCCTGGGGTCAGGAAGACTCATCTTCATGATTTGAAATCTGGCCTCAGACACTTACTAGCGGTGTGACCTGGGGCAAGTCACTTAATCCTGTTTACCTCAATTTCCTCATCTGTAAAATGAGCTAGAGAAGGAACTAGCAAACCACTCTATTATCTTTGACAAGAAAACCCCAAATGGGGTCAGGAAGAGTCAGACACAATTGAAATGACTGAACAATAAAAATGTACCAGGCACTGTGCTAAGCATTTTACAAATGTTTTCTTATTTTATCCTCACAATAATCCTGGGAGATAGATACTATTATTGTCCCCATTTTACAAGTAGGGAAGCTGAGGCAGACTTGCCCAGAGTCACCCAGCTATTAAGTGTCTGAGGCCACATTTGAATTCAGGTCTTCCTGACTCCAAGTCCAAAGCTCTATCTACTTGCACCACCTACCTACCTCTAAAAGTGCAGTCTAAGTTCAGATCAATACAGTACTTACTGCTCAGAAACTTTCAGGGACTTTATACAGAATTAAGTCCAAAATCTTTAGCATGGGAATAGATTACCTACATTCTCTATTCTCAGGTTACCTCGAATATCAGAGTAAAGAGTTTGGTATTCTGTTCTATAGGTGGGAGGGAACCATTAAAGGACACATTTTCATCTCCTCTATTTATGCTACAACCAAACTGGACTATATACGATTCCCTGAATACACCTTTTGTCTTTCTTTTTGACTTCATTACTTCGCTCACATAATCTTCGCTTTACCTGGAATGTCCTTCTTCCATTTCTCCTCCAGACCATGTCTTACCCATTATTCAAGGTCCCACTTAGATGTCTCCTCTACCAAAGTGATCGCCACCAGCCAAAAGCAACTTGTACCTCCTTCCTCTGAGTGTCCATGACACTTTGTATTTTTCTTACAGCAGGTATCCCATTATCCCTTATGTTCTCTTTGTATGTGTGTCATCCCCTGCTAGATTATAAACTCCCTGTTGGAAGGGATAGCATCTCAGTCATCCACATATACACCAAAACACCTAACGTTGTACTTTGCACAAAGTAGGGACTCAATAAGTAGTAGGACAGCTAGGTAACACAGTAAATAGAGTGCAGGTTCTTGAGTTAAAAAGACTCATCTTCTTAATTTCAAATCTGACCTCAGACCCTCACTGGCTTTGCGACCATGGGCAAGTCATGTAACTCTGTTAGCCTCAGTTTCTTCATCTGTCAAATAAGCAGCAAACCAATCTGGTATCTTTGCCAAGAAAACCCCAAACGGGGTTATGAAGAATTGGACGTGACTAAAAACCACTGAATAACAAATAGTATTAGCTGACTTGAATATTTAACTCCCCAAAGGGATTCAATTATCCATGTGCTTATTATTTATTCAGTTTATAATAGGCCACATCCATTATAAATGTCAGTGAGTACCTCTGAAGTATAAATTATGAGTTTCCTGATAGCACAACTGAATACTCAAAGAACAAAAAGATCGGTTCAGCCATAGAAGCAAAAATATAATGAGTTCTTTGCAACCCATAGCCCCTTCATTAAGAGGATATACAAAACATAAGAGAGCTGAAAATACACTGTCAGATCTTCTGATGCTGCTCGCTTTTTACCAACATCCTTTTACTCTTTCTAAGCTGAGCCATTATCAGATAAATCATTCACACCTTGGGCCCCAACTTCCCTACCAGAAATGTGGAGTCTCTAATATAAAAAGCTGAATCATCACAGATGATTTTTATTTTGCCTCAAAGTTTCCACGTCAGTGTCTTTCCTACTCCAAATGGATGCTGTCACTTTTTTTATTTTGGCTTTGCTTGTGTACACTGTCTACACATAAGATAATAATAATAGCTCACATTTATATAGTGCTTTAAGGTCATATACAATGCCATAAGACCATATAGATCTATAAGGCTGGAAGGGACCAAAGAGGCCACTTAATTCAACCCCCTGCCTCATTTTACAGTTAAGGAAAATGAAGGCTAGGAAGGTTACTGGCAAGGCTTTTCCATATATTATCTTATCCGCACAAAAAAAGACTCTCGTGGTCACTAACTGGTCATAATACAGTCCAGCACAGAACCATGAGACATCAATCTGCATAAGGTCATACCTAGACTAAAAATTGGGAAATTATCAGTAATAACTGTTCAGTCCAAAAGACTGTGAACGAATGAGTGAATGAATGGGTGGATGGATGGATGGGTAGATGGATGGATGGATGGATGGATGGATGGATGGATGGATGGATGGATGGATGGATGGGTGGATGGATGGATGGATGCATGGATGGATGGATGGATGGATGGATGGATGGATGGATGGATGGATGGATAGGTGGATGGATGGATGGATGGATGGATGGGCATTGCTAAGTGCTTGCTTTTTGCCAGGTACTGTGCTAAGAGATAGAGATATATTTTTTCCACCTCTCTTTCAGACACTTTAATCTGCTATATCCAGAGAGTAAAGATTAGGGTTCACTCAATGTATGGGCTCCATGAACTGAACCAGTGAGAGGGAAAGGGTTCCCTCTCTTTTGCCCTAACTCCAGCTCTAAAAAATGGGCCTTGGCAGGAGAGGGGATGGGGTATGGGGTGGGTTGGGGGTGACAGCATACCTGTTTCTGTTCCATGTTGTTCATCTTCCTCAGTTTGTGCCAGAGATGAGCCTCATGGGAGCCAGGAGTCTGAACCATGACAATCTTGGAGTCAGGTTTGCAGGCAGAATGGTGCAGCCCAATGGTCTGGCAGGAAAACCTTGAGACGCCAGAGTGTCTGGGACTTGGAAGTATGATTGTGCTCTATGGAGACTGAGCTGAACTACAAACCTAATACCCATCCCCTCCCCAGAGACTGAAGTGGTACAAAGGGGGAGGGGAGTATAAATATAAAAGAGAGACAGTCCCTGCCCTCAAAAAGCTTACTTAGGGAAAGATATTACAAATAGCAAGATTGGTAACCTGTGTAAGTGAAGTGTAAGTGAAGGTATAGGGAAGTAAATTGACACGCCCTTCACAGAAGCAATAGTAGTACTGTCAAGAACAATGTCTTTAGGACTACAATAGGCTACTCCTGGAAGTTCCTGTCTCCCATAGAACTGTCAGAGACAATATCAAGAAGAGGGGAAGGAGCAAAATAGCCATTCCGAAATCTCCTTCCGAAAGCAAGTGAGTAAACACATCTAATTCACTCTTTCCAGTCTTTCCCCCAGAGCATCTGTGAATGCTGCATCTAGGCTAATATTCTTAACACACTATTTTCATCACATCATTCCCCTGCTCAAAAACATTCAATGGCTGTGTGTTGCCTATAGAATAGATTGCAAACTCTTTAACCTGGTTTCAAGTTCCTCCATGATGTGAACCAGCCAACCTTAATTCTCATAACACCAGCTAACATTTATGTATCTCTTTAAAGTTTGCAAAGCACTAAACATTTGATCCTCACAACGAATTTGTGAGGAAGGTGCTAATTAATCATACAATTATTATATAAAGCTGCTACAGCCAAACTATTCTATTCAGTGTCCCTCCAAACACACCTCATGTTTTTCTCTAAAAGATAACCATCGCTCACACAGTTCCTACAATTTCCTGCATCCTTTTGGTCTGATTATTCTAAACATATTCATTTTTCAAGGCCCGGCTCAGATTGTATCTACTCTGCCAAGCTTTTCCTGGCATCCCAAATGAAAACGACCTCCCTCTCCTGAGCTCCCATAGCATTTGACACATTTTTCTAGTACTTTGTTTCTCTCTTTTATTTTATGTTCTATTCCACCTATTTGATTCCCAATATAATTCCCTATTACTGAACTGACAATAAGCTCCTCAAATCCAGTGGCAAGATAAAAGTCAAGATGACTGGTGATGGCCTAAGATGCAGTGGATGACTTTGCAGTTTTGATGTCTGATCAAGATCAGCCGCCTTCATGGCCATTGGAATAAACCGTTCTCATCCACCCACTCTGCCATGGGAAGTCTTCGCATGCTTGAGGTAGACACTCCCCTAACTCACCAATGGCTTTGAGGCCCATTGGTTACCTCCTAGTTAGTTACCTCTACAACACCATGTATATCGTATCGTCCCAACTAGATAATAATGAGACAAAAGACTGTGAATTTGTATTTATTCTTTCTCCTCTTATGTCTTATATATATGCTTCGTAAGTAGTAAGATAATAGATTTAGAACTAGAAGGGACCTGAGAATCCCTCAAATCAACACCCTTATTGTACAGATGAGAAAGCCAAGTCCTACAGAAGATAAGTGACTTGCCCAAGATCACATAGGCAGAATTCATCAGAAGCCAGATTTTAATCCAGATCCTCTGACTCCAAAATCAGTGTTCTTTTCATCATGCTAGAGGCTACTGAATAAATAGATTTTGATTAATCGGTGATTATAGTACTCCCAAATTTCATGGCTTAAATCCAGGGACAATAAGGCAAGCAAGTGTTTTTAACCTGGGTCCATAAACTATAAATAGATTTCAAGGAGTCCATGAACTTGGATGGGGAAAAAAATTACATCTTTATTTTTACTAACTGCTGGCTAAAATTTAGCATTTCCTTTCATTATGAATTTTTTAAAAGATTATTCTGAGAAGAGGTCTAGAGGCTTCCTCGGACTTCCAAAGCAGTCTATGGTTTAAAACACCCACATAAGGCCTCCCGAGACCTTTCAGGGCAGGGGTGCTCACAGGCACTGCAGGGCCTCCACTGACGTAAACCCAAACCCTTTCACCTTTGCTAAGCAGTAGATAGTGTGAGTAACTGACTGCATCTTGAATAAAGGAAATCAAAAGACTCTAGATGGCAGTGACGATCTCTTTTTAAAACAGTATTTTGAATCACCCAGCGTAGAAAGACAAAAATAAGTGAGGACTGGAAAGGAGAGAATTATCAAAGGATATTTTCTCGTACAATGAGGGACAACGTCTCACCGATGGCTGGCACTCTATATCCTGCTCTCCCTGGGATTCTACTTTGTGGATAGATCCCTGCTCTCAGGATCAAAAGGTTTAGAGCAGCAAGGGGACTCGGAGGTCATCCAACCCAACCCCTTCATTTAACAGGTAAGTCCCAGAGAGGAAAGCAACCTGCCCAAAGTCCGCTGGGGAGTAAGGAACAGTAGCAGGATTAAAAATACAGGGCTCTTTCCACTACAACACACAGCCTATAGAGAAAATGATTGCCCCTCAATATACAGCCCCTTTCAAATGAGAAAGATTTTTCTCTAAAAGATAATTCAATAAATAGAGCCACACCCAAGTCATGGAAGCCCCGGAAGGAAATCAAGCATTTATCCACTCGTTTGTGGGATAAATAGCCTATGATTTTTAAAACTCTCCCAGATGGATGTCATGGAAATTAGTTTTTGTGAGGGCATTCTCTCTGATTCTTTGCCCCAAGCCTAGCTTTGGTTTGAATTTTGCTAGTGGATGGGTGGGCATACTAGACTGCAATCATTATATTGCAGCCAACAAGAGAGAGCACTCCAGACAGAAACCAGCAAGATGCCAGATATCCTTGGCAGCAGGCACAAACTTAGCAATAGCACACAAGACTGATGTTCATGTCTATAATCTCAATAAGCTGAGCAGTTCATAAAAGGCTTGAAGGTCTTAAGACTGAAGGGACTCCAAAGAACTTCCCAGAATCCACAATGGTGCAGGATGTCTTCGTTATTCAACTAAAGATTGGGATAGGGCTAGATTTATGATTTCACTGATATAGAGAACCCCCTCCCTCTACTAGTGCAGGTGGACACCTCCACCATTTACAGTGTTAGAGAGTTGCCTAGAGGAGAGGTTCTCAAACTTTTTGGCCTCAGGACCCCTTTATACTCTTAAAATTTATTGAGGACCCCAAAGATCTTTTGTTTAAGTGGGTTATATATGACCCAGGGACCCATATACTAGAGTCAGTACATCAGCTCTGCTCCATTATTAAATTTTCAGTGTGAATATTTACATCTCAGATATTGACAGATGCTACAAATTAGGGCTTGATTTGTTAGGTCAAACTTATAAACATGTCCTGAGCACTTTTTTCCTCCCAGAGAGCTAGTTGCTAAACCAGCACACCCCTGGATATTTATTGATATCTCATATGTCATCTCATATTAAACATTCAAATTGAGATAATTTAAAATGTGTATATTAATTAATTTAAATAATAAAGTCAAGTACATGTTCATGTAAATAATGTCTTATTAACATTAACTATCTTTTCCAAAACCAAAAATGTTAGTAAAAAAAGTGATATTGTTTTTCATATTTTTGCAAAACTCTTTAATGTTTCTCTTAATAGAAGACAGCTGAAATCTCCTTTATTTGCTTTTGTCTTCAACATGTTATGTTGTTTTGGTTGACATGTATGAAGAAAATCCTGCCTCACATGGATACTTAGTTGGAAAAGGGATGAATATTTTAATAGGCAAACAATGATTTAATATTATTATGAAAATAGTTTTGATCTCAAGGGTCCTGTTACTGGTCTTGGGGTGGACCACATTTTGAGAACCACAGGCAGGGAGGGGATGAGTGTTTTGCCCAGGGTCACAAAGCCAGTATATGTGAGAATTAGGACTTGAATCTGAGTCTTGTCTTCCTGGTTCCAAGACTCTCCAACAAAAACTTGAGTTATCAGAGATGTCTAAGTCCCTATTATAAGTGCATTTACAAACACACACTTCAGTAAAATCTTATAAACTTTTAAAGTTTGTGAAAGATCAGGGATTAGGCTTCAGAGTTAATTACTATGTACCACTGGTCCATGTGACCATAACAACAAAAAAAAAGCATAGGAGAAGAAACTAGATTCAGAGAGACATTTCTCAAGCTGCCTGTTTTTTCCTTTTCCAATAGACATAAATTCTTCCTTTCTTTGGAAAAAATGACGCTATGACTCAGACACCACTAAGCTCTGTACATGATCACTCTAGGTCAATGCTATTTTCATAATTTAAAATTATTTATCTCATCAAATCAATGGCACACCCTTATATTAGCATGATTTATGAATGACGATAAGGCAACCTGTACTGAGCCACAAAATAATTTTAATTCTTAAAAGCCTTTTTAAAGTTACCATCATCATAAAGTGCTAAATAAAAACACATAAGTTTTATTTTCTAACTTTCCCAGAGCCAAATTTCCCAAATCCATAAGCGTCAACGAAACAAACTCATTATCACTAGGCACGTTCTGCTAGGCTGTGTGACCACGTCTGACATTATTTTTAAACATTCTAAGTAAAAATAAGACATGACTGGATGGTGAATTTCACATTTTCTTAAAAGATGATTTATACTCACAGGTTTTCTAGTTGAAGGAACTTGAACAGAGTGGTAAAATTCTGGCTGAACTCGGCTGCTTTTCTTGAGTTTTCTTTTTCTCACTGAAGTTTCTTGTTCGCTCTGATGGTGTACTTCTGCTAAGGGCTCAGTTTCTTCTAGGCGGGCTGGTACCCTTCTTCTGGTATGGCGAGGACTTGCTCTAAATCCCTATAGCCCCAAAATAAGAACCCCACAGGTGTATTATTAATGTGAAAATTACCAGAGAATGGTTATATAAAAAGTCATAGAAATGATCATGCAGGCTTAACAAGCAGGTTTCTATTTCCAAAGTAGCCATCTACAAGGCACAATGGACGAGTGCTAGATTTGGAGTCAGAAAGGCATGAGTTCAAATGCCACCTCAAACATTTACTAGATGTGTGTCCCTGGGTAAATCTCTTAACCTCATCTGTAAGATGGGCATGATAAAAATGGCCCCAACCTCACAGTTTTGTTGCGGTGATCAAATAACATAATAACATGCAAAACTTAAAGTGATCATATTAAAAGCAGGCTAAATGTACAAGACACCCTTGTTTCTTAGAATTAATCACACTGGATACCATCCTGTTTAGTTGTTTTTCAGTTGCATCTGACTCTTCATGACCTCACTTAGAGTTTTCTTGGCAAAGATACAAGAATGGTCTGCCATTTCCTTCTCCGGCTCGTTTTAAAGATGAGGAAACCCAGGCAAACAAAGTTAAGTGACTTGCCCAGGGTCTAGCAAGTGTCAGAGACCAGAAACTGCCCATAATTTACCTAGAAGGACCCAGAGGGCCTCTTGATTTTTCTTCCCTTTGATGGTGCCAACTCACCCCCATAAAGTCATTTACATTAAGGTGTAAAAGCCTGACAAAGTATCTGGGGTTTTTATTAAAACTTTTTTTTAACTCAAGAGTATTTTCAAGCTTTTTATATTGTATTTCTTAAAACACATGATATCAACAGCAGCCAAAAATGAATGCCATATCTAACATGTGTTATCTTCTTCACGATAACAAGTATATGGCAAAACATCTACCATCCATAATGCTTTACAATAAACACTATTTTAGCTAGTGTAATTGTAGCAACTTCTTGATAAGAATCATTCTTTATAAATGTTCTGGCACATTCTTTAGAGAAAAGTGTTAAAACTCCACGTCTTGTTTATTTTAGCAAGTCAGCATAGTTTCTCTAACTTACAGAAAGTTAAATTTCAAAACTAAGATATTTGCCAATAATATATAAATAAATGAATATAAATATTTTGTTACCCATTGTAAGGTAGACAGTAACCTTCTAAAGGAAAACCCAGAAACTCAAAAACGCTAGTCATTCTGTCCGAATAGGACCAGCAGTAAATTGAACCAAAGTCCCTTTCTCTCCTATACCTAACACTAAATCCCTGTAGCCCTAAAATAAAAACCCCACACGTGTATTATTAACGTGTAAATTACCAGAGGATAGTTATACAAAAAGACATAGAAATGATCATGCAGGCTTAACAAGCAGGTTTCTGTTTCCGAAGTAGCCATCTAAGAGGCACAATGGATGAGTACTAGATTTGGAGTCAGAAAGGCGTGAGGTCAAATACCACCTCAGATGTTTACTAGATGTATGTCCCTGGGTAAATCCCTTAACCTCATCTATACATGTGGATGATAATAATGGCCCCAACCTCACAGCTTTGTTGTGAGGATCAAATGAGATAATATTATGAAAATAATCAACTACCTTCTCTTTTCCTAGGAGTCTTTCCTCCCCAGTCCCTAGACCTGGACACCTTGCTCCCTTCCCCCCAAAGCCTGGTCCTGGTAGACTCAGATGTGAACCCTATAAAAACTCACCAGACTTTTCTGTCTGGGGAGAGGGTATCCAATTCCACCCTGAGGTCCAGCAGACCTGACCTGCTTCAGTCACTCTCCTTGATTGTCCTCCATTTTGTATCTCCCTTCAATAAAGCTGGCTTGCTTTACTATTGTTGTGATTGTCTGTTTCCTTATACTAGGTTTTTTAGCCTGTGTTAAGACACCTGCCTAGCTAAATACAATGCCATCTTATTCTAAGCTGTCCATATATTCAATTTAATTGAAGTTCATTAAAAGTAAAGTATTCAAGATATATAGCAGGGGTTAACTTTTTTGATGTCATGGCCTATGGACCCTTTCATAGAATAATGTTTTAAATGCATAAAATAAAATATGCAGAATTACAAAAGAAACAAATTATATTTAAATACAGCCATGAAAATTTAAAAAAGAAGTTCAGAGACCCCAGATTAAGAACCTCTGGTGTATAAAAATTTATATTTTGTAAGTATTGTTTCTATCTACAAGGAAAAATTACAAAGTTTTAATTGTTTCCAGTTTTTATTGGAATGTTAGATGTATGCAATAACATAATAGGACACATCATCATTGTAGGTTAAAGGTTGCATATGATAAGATATGTTGTAATCACTGTGTATTTTTACTGAATCATATATTCTCTCCTTCAAAGTAAACATGATTAAATTAGATTAAATAAAAAAAATTAAAGGCTGACAAAGATTAATTTGTTACTTCTCCTAGGGGTACTCAGTATTTTAACAAATGTATTAAGCCAAAGGAATATATCAACTCATGGCATTTCAGACACAAGGACCTGAGTGTGAGAGGTAGAAATGGAGAGCATACATTCAGAGAATCCCCAAAATCACAACATGTAGGCTGCTGCCTACTTTGTCCACTCACAAGGCTGACTCTGAACCAAATATTTGCAAAAATGGCTGTAAGGTGAATTTTAGTGTAAGGTAGATTTTAGTGTGTGTAAAGTGGATTTTTGTTATTATTTCTTAGAGTTCAGTTTCCCAAGATCTGTGGCCATAACAATCTCTGTTTCTCAGGTATTAGATATGAGTTCCCCAGCTCATGGTTCACAGCATTATATAAGGATAAATAATCCACTGCGACTGCACAATGAGATATAGGAATGAGGTGATGTAAACTTGTGAGGCTATTGCTGGCAATATGCCTTCTTTGTCTGATGCCCTATAAAACAAGTGGTCAGTGAGTTGGGGAACCTTTATGGTTGAATGCACCAACTAGAATGCTGTGTTCCTTGATCAGCCCCCATCAAGGCGTGGGAGGGTGGAATCTGTGTTTGCCTCAACTGGCCCCATTGAGGCTTGAGGGGATTCAGTGGATTTGAATGTACAAGTTGTGTCTGTCTCGACTGTCCCCATAAAGATGTAGGGGTAGTTGCTCCCTCCCCACTCTTCTCCCTGGCCCCTGTGAGAAGGGTGATTAGGGAATTCTGTAGGAGTCTGTGGTGCTTCCGTTATCAGCAATATTGTTGTTAGAGAAGACTAGACTAGAATAAAGCTTATTATTAACCCCTTTGAAGCTGTCTTTCCTGTCTGACCAGATCAAGGGTGAACTTGTTAGAGGCTGGAGTCCGAAGCCTCCAGCGCCTACTGTGTATCATCTGTCTAACAATGGCCTAAAAAGAATGTATTACTTTAGATAAGAAATGCTTTACAATCCCATTCCTATCCCTCTTTATTTTGGAGTATGTAGAAGATTGACTACAATGTCACAGGTGACCCTGAGCACTCGGAGGCCAGACCATGGGAGTGTAAGTACTGCAGGGTTCTACCTAAACTTAAAAGGCTTCAAACACTGATTAATAACGGGGTATGTTTGTGTCTAGAGTCTGAGGATCATCCCGGCTAAATTCAAAGAAGCTCTTTACTGGGGGGCACAGAGGGATGGTTTTTTGGCCACCACAGCTTTCAAAAACCATCCCCCCTAAGCTAAAGAGGGGTTACGATCTGTGTCATTCAAGGGAGCACCCACTTTAATGAAATTACAGATCTTTGAATGGCCAAAGAGACTCCTATGCCAGTTCATAAAGACCAAAGCAAAACAGAAGAGACTAGCCAGTCAGTTGCCATGGAAACTCAACAAAGTGCAGTATGTTACTTGTATTAAAACCTTATAGCAGTCTTCACCTCACCAAAATGAGTATCAATTTTTGATATGAAAAGACCACCACAGGCTTGGGGAAATTAAATTGAAGTTCAATGGTTCTTTTATTTATACTTGTATGTTTTATCAGTAGTAGAAGTAACAAATATTTTAAATTCACCAGTATGTTTTATTAGGGTTGGGAGCAGAATAGACAAATGTGGTTCTTCTTTTGTGAAACAGAAAAAAAAACCCAGTGAGTCTATAGACTTACTATACGCTGAGAATTAGAAATAAAAGAAGCTTCTCTCAGCACAATGAAAGTCTGAAAAATTGTTGCTTAAAATAAAATTTGCTGCAATAGCTAAGAAAAAAATCTAAGGACAAAGACAAGCACATATATTTCATTTATTTTTTTTAAAGATTGTGTCCTTTCACAAAATGACTTATATGGAAGTATGTTTTACATGATTGTACATGTATAACCTATATCGACTTGCTTTCTATATCAGAGAGAGAGAAGGGGAGAGAGGGAGAGAAAAAATTTAGAACTCAAAATTTTAAAAAATGAAATGTTCAAAATTGTTTTTACATGTAATTGGGAAAAAATTAAATAATATTCAAAGAAAGATTTTAAAATGCTTCAATGTATTAAAATATTAAATTGTATTAGCAACCAACCAATGCTTGTAAACAGGTTTCTTTTTTCCTTAAAAGCTATAGACAGATAGATATATAGTGTAGACCCCTCCCCAAACCATTTTGAACCCCCAAGACCTGAGAAAGGCCTAAAACCTGGATTGGCCAATCAGGAGAGGCATTGTGTCCCACTCTGAGCTTAGTCTACCATAGTGCTTTGCAATGCTCTGGCATAACAGACATGCTTTGCTCTCTGAGTGAACTCAAAATGATCCTTCCTGTGTCAACACTACAAGGCCAGATGAAGCTGACCAAGAGCACTCTTCTGTTTATAACACAAGGTGCCTTAACCCAGACGCTATCTTAAATGGTGGGAACTTTTCTTATCTTGGCATTTTATGGACATATGCTATGTAGGGGAAACACAGATATTCTTGGATTATAATTTCAATTGACACTTTGACACTCTCCTATCTTCTTGTATTTACAACCTATTCATTTAAGAAATTCCTTTCTCATATCATGGTTAACCCACATTGAGACTATAATACTGGCTGACATAGGCATCCTGAGCCAGGGAGGGAGGGAAGAGTGAGAGAAAATTGCTCTAAATATAAAAGGTCTGCTTTGTCTATCCAGCCTTGAATTCATTGTCTTACGAGGAGCTCCTATGTGTATCTCTATATATATGTTCCTCAAGCTTCAAGAGAACTAAACATTCATATTCAGCCTAATTTTGCCAGCCTTTCTAAGAATGAACTTAGTAATGGTTGACTATAGATATAGATATTCGAAAAAGCAATTCCTAGTTTTCTTTAAAACTCAGCTCAAGCAATATTTTCTGTAGAAAACTTTTCCTGATCCCCAAAAGCTGCTAAGGTCTCTCCAAAAAAAAAACCTCATATTTTTTCTGCATATATTTTGTATCTACCACTACAGGCATACATCTCCCTTGATAGTAAACTCCTTGAGAACAGGGTTTTTGTTGTTTTTTTGTCTTTATAGTCCCAGGGACTAGCCCAATAGTAATAAACACGCAATAGGTGTTTAATAAATGCAGACTGACTGATGAAATTTGGAGTAAGAGAACCTGGGTTCAAATCCTGATTCTCTTACTAACTTACTACCATAGGTATAACCAAGAGATAAGGCAATTTCCTTTCAAAGGTTCTCCATATGTGAAAGATCAAACCAGCTCAGTTCTTTATCTTGCTTATGTCATGGAGTCCCTGGCAGTCCGGTGAAGCCTATGGATCCCTTTTCAAGATAATTTTTTAAATGCATAAAAGAGGTGGGATTACAAAGAAAACCAATTAGAGGGAAAGTTAGACTAGATGGTGATAGATAAATAGACAGATAGATAGATAATTTATATATATAAATATATGGCATATGTACTTACGTTATTTAGGTACTAAAGGCAGAATTTGAACCTAGGGCCTTTGACTACAAAGTCAATGCTCATTCCACTAATTTAATTTAAGGACTAAATAAATTGCTTCATTTCATATGGCATAAGATGAGCAAAATCTCAATAAGACTATAAATAAATAATATGTATAATTTGCATTTAGTAAAAATTCAATTTGGGCAGCTGGGTGGTACAGTGGATAGAGCCCTAGGCTTAGATCATCAATTCGAATCCTGTCTCAGACACTTACTAGCTGTGTGACCCTGGGCGAGTCATTTAACCCTATTTGTCTCAGGTCCTCATTTGTAAAATGAGATGCAGATGGAAACGGCAAACCACTCCAATATCTTTGCCAAGAAAACCCCAAAATGAGGTCACAAAGAGTCAAACAGAATGAAATGATTGAACCACAACAACAAATTCAATTTAATAATAAGCATAATATAATCAGCTCTCATTAAATGTTTCAAAGAATCTCACATGATTTTGACAGGCACAGGGGAGATACCTTGTAAGTGCAGAGTCTCTAAGGTATTATTTTGATCTTTTGAATAAAACCTTCTTTTTGCAGTAGAGAACAAACAACAAATAAGCACAAGGAGGTCTTATATTTTCTGCTCCTTATAGTCAATTGTGTGACTGTGAAGAGATAGTCCCCCAGAGAATACGGTTCGTGAATGACTGCCTGTTCCCTTTTCATACCCTCATCAAGGATACATGTTGTGTGTGCGTACGTGTAAATTGTTCTCAAATTTTGTAGAAATGAAAACGCAGACAAAAGGATCAGTGACTATTGATAATAACTAAGTTGTGTATGAACTGATGCAAAGTGCAGTGAGCAGAAACTGGAGAGCCGATGGACTCAGAGCATAGACTGAAGTATATTTTCTTTTTCTTCTAAATTTTTGAGGATGGACATCACTAATTGTGCCAAGCACTGTACTAAGTGCTTTATGGTTATTATCTCATTTGATCCTCATTGACACCACTGGGAGATAGGTGCTGTTATTATCCCCACTTACCAGATGAGGAAACTGAGGCAAACAGAGGTTAAATGACTCATTCAGGGTCACAGAGTCAGTAGGCATGTGAGACTAAATTAGAACTAAGGTCTTTCTGATTCCAGGTCCAAACTCTATCCACATGGTCACTTTGCCATGGCTGATGCAGGGAATTTGTTTTACAAATGACTATACATATTTGTAATGGGTTTTGCTTTTGTTGTCTTATATTGAAAATAAAAATGAATTTTGAAAAAAATTTAAATAATCAAATTACTCCAATATGTAAGGGAGAGGAATAATCAAAGTTATAAGTTTTTTTCCCCAAGTATGTGGAAGTCTCCCACCTTCCAGAGAGATAAAAATCAATCCCTCAACACCCTCAAAATGTGTCACCTCCAGGATGGGCCTCCTCTGTATATGCTTAGTCTAATCTGCAGCTCTTTCTATCTTTGTTTTCTTAAATGCCATTTCTATTTCCCCACATAGGACATCAGGGACAGTGATATAAATATAAATGTAGTGTGGCTCCACTATGATTGAGAGGAAAAAATTTGTTATGGAAAATGAGACTGATTATTTTCCTTTCTGTTTGTTTATTTCTTCCTTCCAGTTTCATCTTTAAATGCACTCAGAATAATCTGGCTTAATCAGTGCCAGGTTATCACTGGAGTTTTTTTCCTCCATTGTTTCTCGCTATTTCATGAAGCATTACTCTTCATAATCTTTTACCATCAACTTCTATAGGCTTTTACAAAAATGTTTTAAATTTAAGCCACTGTTGCCTTTGACTGCTATATTTCTCTTCTTGGTGAGGAGATTAAGCATTGGCTGGATGAGAAAGTTTCTAGGTTGATCTCTTTGTTCTATTTATTTACATAAAAAGCAAATAGGAAGTTATTTGCTAACTAAAGGTTTTTGCCACTGGAATGGAAGGATGGCCAGCATAGAGTCTAAATCAAAAAGAGATTCCTGCTTAAGTCTCATTCCTCGGACAATCCATCCTCCACACCAATGCCACAACAATATAGTTATGACCAACTCACTCACTCTCCTACTCTGTAAGAGTAGGTATCAACCATAGTCTTTTCCTGTATGTGTTATTAAGGTTGAACTTTTTGTGTATGTAATTGTGTATCTTGTTTAGAAGGCTCTCCAATCTTTTGGGACTTAAGACAATCAGTGGAATGTCATAATAAAATGTAAAAATCGGGAAGGCCTGACCATTCTAGGGAATTAATAAATCGATTGATCTCCTACTCCAGAGATTCTCTATTGCATTTAAAACTCTTCATAAACTGGCTCCAACCTTCCTTTCTAAGTTTATTATGTACAATACTCCCCTTCGTGTACTCTAAAAGCAAGTAGCAAGTCAAGTTAGAGTACAAACACAGGGCAAACGTTCACCTGGTGGTCAGAAGTGATACAAGGACACTCTCAAGGTCTCTCTTAAGAACTTTGGAACTGATTGTGTGACATGAGAGATGCTGGCACAGGACCACCCAGCATGGCATGCCCGCATCAAAGAAGCTGCTGTGCTCTATGAGCAAAACAGAATTGAAAAAGCTCAAAGGAAACACAAGATGCACAAATTTAGAGTATCCACCCCGAATGTTCACACGGACTATTTGTCCTCGACCTGTGGTAAAGCATTCTGAGCTTGTATTGGTCTGATCGGCCATAGTCAGACATGTTGAAACTTGACTGCAGCATAGTGATGTCATTTTGGTCCTCTTCAAGAATGAAGGACAAAAACCAGCAAGTAAAGCAAAATTGGCATTCTTACTATTCCTTATACAAGACACTCTATCTCCTGTCCTCAGTGTTACCACTCCTAGAATGCACTGCCTCCTCTTGTCTGCTCTTAGAATATGCAGAGTCCTTCAAAACTTGAGTGAACCACCACCGACATGAGGCCTTTACTTACTCCTTCAAATCTAGCACCTCCCTAAAATTACCTTGCCGCAGATTTTGTCGACCACACATCAAGCTTTCTCTACCAAGACCTCCACCTCCTACCCACTGGTAACTTTGATGCCACCTATAGGTCCCTCAGCTTTCATAGAGGATATTTGCTCTATCTTGCCTGGCACCAGAGCTCCACTTCCCAGTCAAGCCCCATCATATGTGTACTCCACCCACCCCTGTATATCTCCTTTCCAGCTACTCTTTATGTGCTATCTTCCCTATTAGAATGTATATTCCTTGAAGGCAGAGACTGTCTTGCTTGACTGTATCTGTATCCCCCAGCCCTTAGAAAATTGTCTGACACAGAGTAATCACTTAATAAACATTTTCTTCATCTAGAAGTGATATCTGTATATATTATCTCCACCACCACCCCATCCCCAAAAGAACATAAGGTCTTTGAGGACAGGGACTATCTCATTTTTGCTTATTTATTCCTAGTACCTAGCACAGTGGCTGGTATACCATTGGCATTTAATAAATGCTTCTTGGTCAATCGATTTATTAATTCCCTAGAATGGTCAGGCCTTCCAGATTTTTACATTTTATTATGACATTCCACTGATTGTCTTAAGTCCCAAAAGATTGGAGAGCCTTCTAAACAAGATACACAATCACACACAAAAAAAGTTCAACCTTAATAACACATGCAGGAAAAGGCCATGATTGATACGCAGTTGGCTGTATATTCCACGGTGCTGGTTTATCAGTATGTATATATTAGGCAGACATTTTAGATGAACAATGAACTGGGCCCACAACTGACTAGGAAGGAAATGGACAGGATTACATTGGAAAATTGTGCAGTGTTTTTGTTATGGTATAGTGGATAGAGAGCAGGGCCTGGAGTCAGTAAGACCTGAGTTCAAATTTGGCCTCAGACTAGCTGTGTGATCCTGGACAAGTCACTTAACCCTGTTGGCCTCAGTTTCCTCATCTGTAAAATGAGCTGGAGAAGGAAATGACAAACCACTTTAGTATCTTTGCCAAGAAAACCCCAGATGAGGTCACAGAGTCAGACTTGACTGAAATGACTCAACAACAACAAACTTCTTCCATAAAAACACATTTAACATCAACACTTTTCTAGTGTTGTTTTTTGATTGTAAGTGATGAAATGTCAGTCTCCAAAGAAATAAAGGTTGTGAGTTACTCAAAAAGCAACAGAGAAGCATATTAAGGGTATAGGTACATTATTAATAATGAATTATGCAGGAGAAATGGCATAAAAGATATTACCAAAGAGAGGTATAAATGGCAGAGGAGGTGGGTTGGTCCTGTACTGAGGGTTCAGGATAATGAATGAAAAATCTCATTTGTACCCTCTAGAATGCCAAGTGATCTAGAAAACCAACTTAGCACATTGGTTGAATCCTGCAAAGGACTTACAGAAAGAAATATTTGGACAAAAGTCATCTAGAATGGGCAGTTATGGATAGGCTGCAATCTCCATCTATGGAGGGAGTATCTACATTGATGAGAGCATAGATCCATTAAGGTACTTAAGCACAGATTAATTTGCATTTTGTATAATTCAACAAAATATATTGTGTGCTCTACAGCTGAGCTTTAGAATAGCATAGTCTCCAAAGAATTAATGTTATAAGTTACTAAGAGGGCAGTGAATAGACATATCATCAGTATAAGTAGGCTGTAATATATTTCCAACAAAGAAATATGCAGTAAGAAGTAGTATGAAGGATACTATCAGAGAAATGTACAACAAGAAAAGGAGATAGGCTGGTCATATAGCAAATGTGAGAAAAAAATTACACTGGTATTCATAAAATGTTAAAAGACCCAAAGCAAACCTCCAATGTATTGGTTAGTTTCACTGTAAGATTTTACAGAAGGCTGTTAACTAGAATTGTACAGGATGAGAAGGCAAGAATGGGTTATTAGCTGCACTACTGGAAGGAGTACCTCCACCACCACAATTACGATCTACCAAAATATCCCCTTAATCCATCTGAAGCAGTTGGCTTGGTTATTTCTATATGGCTCAGTTATATACTTGGGTAGCAAACTTTTATTAGTATTTTAAATTTCTCAGATATAAACAATTTAAACATAATAAAAAGTTATCTCAAGAGATTTTTTCATCTCATTTCAAAATTTCATTGGCCATTTTCAAATGTAGATTGCTCTTACCGCATTAAGTAATCTCTCTTTTTAAAAAAACTGAATCAAAAAGAATAAAAAGCCAAATACATTGAATTGAAACCAATTGAAACACTAATACTTTTTATGTTGAAGAACTGATGTTGCTAAAACATTGGCTCTAAAGAAATAAATCAACTAGCCTTAACTGACTTCAGCTCAACTCACGAGGGAGAGCAAGATTTTCATTTTTAGTGGAAGTAGATCTAGATGACAGGGTATATCAAGATTAATTCTTGATAAATGTTCACATAAAGTTTCAAAAACTATGAATATGTGGAAACCAAAGTAATTAAGTCAATCACTTCTATTAATTTAAAGATGAGTTGATGACATTTTCACCAAGGCATCATGTTGAAATGTCTGGCTCTTCTTGTTCAGTTCTTCAGTCATTTTCTTCAGTCGAGTCTGACTCTTCGTGACCCTATTTGGGATTTTCTTGGCAAAGATAACTGAGTAATTTGCCATTTCCTCCTCCAGCTCATTTTACAGATGAGGAGACTGAGGCAAACAGGGTTAATGACTTGCCCAAGGTCGCACAGTTAGGAAGTGTCTGAGGCCACATTTCAACTCAGGTGTCCCTGGCTCTATCCACTGAGCCACTTAGCTGCCTTTTCTTGTTCCCTTTAGTTAATTCAACACACATTTATTTATCAGACTCCTAACTTTTATTAAATGTTAATTATTTGTTCACTAGTTTGTTTTGTTTGTTTGTGGGGAAGGAGGGAAAGGTGAAGAAAAAGATCTTTTTGCTTAGAGCAAAAAAGTGGAAAGAACGCGGAATTTGATGTTGAAGGATTTATGTTCAAATCCTAGCTCTGTCACTTACTGTCTATGTGATCCTGAGCAAGACACCAAGTTCTCTGAGGCTTTTTTTTCATCTGTAAAATGAGAGAATTGGACTATGTTCTATGAGGTCTTTTTCAGCCCTGGATCTATGATCTCCTTTTGAGAAACAAAGCTGAGTTCCATGAATAAATCGACAAATCTGTCAATAGCCAGAATTGAGCTGAGAAGTACATAAGATACTATTTCATGCTGCATATGCTACTTCACTAGTCCTGGGCTAGTTAGCCATAGCCCTAAACCTAATTCATCTAATTTCACAGTGCCATTCTGCATCTTTATAGACTGTGTCTTTTTAAAGGGCAAAAAAAGGAAGAATGAAAAGTTAGGTTTTTCAATAATATAATTGATCTGTTTTCAACAGCACTACAAAATAATATACAGTCAATATCTAAAACTAAAACAAGGCTCTTAGAACAGGCAAGCACAGCCACAAATGAAAGAGATTTTACCTAGTATAGATCTGAGAATGACTCTATGCAAACAACTAATGAATTAATTACTCAATATTTATTCTACATGGCTATGCTAGATCTCTGGGGAATACAAAGGATCACAGAAAATTGTTTCTTAATATTCATTAGCTCATTTCGTAGGGGGATAAAGCTAAAACATGTGAAATAATTATCTAATAAGAAAAGGCCAGATTGTGTTAAATTGTGTGGTCCCTCCCAATATCGCTCCTATTCATCCTCCTTCTGTCCTTTCCGTCCTTATACCACCCTATGTTAATACTCACCTGGACAACTGCAGCAGCCATCTAATAGGTCTTCCCACCCCCACTCTCCCTCTTTTTAATTCATCCATCGCATTATTGTCAGGCCAATATTACATTACTGTCCCTGCATTCTCATCTATGTCCCTTTGCTCATTCTATTCCATAGGTCTGCAGTGACCTTCTCCATGCTTTTCCATACACCATCCCTCCAGTACTACTCCTCAGGTCTATTGAAATCCTTTGTCTCCTTTGAAGCCCAGCTGAAAAGCTACCTTATAAATGATCTCCCACGGTTCTCCCTATAATGGGGCTTTGACACATGCCCAGATCATCAAAGGTGGAGGAATTCACATAGTAGATGCCATTGCTTTTCTGAGAGAAGACATTCTGTGTTCCCCTACTATGTGGGTGAGAGTAGGCTCTTTCCATTGTCTGTTTCTGGAACTGACTGCATATTTAAATCTACCTGACTGAGGCACAGTAGTGCCTTTTTTCTGGTGGTGTCTAAAGGTGAAGGTCATGTTCACCTAGTGGATGGGCACTAAGCTAGGTGAGGAGAAGGACTACCTTTCCCTTTTCCTTATACCCCAAGAATCTAAGAAACAAGTTGGACTTGTTTGAGTTGTTCTTTTCAGTTCAAGCTGCAAGTTGTGGAGTCCTGGACTTGTAAGGTCATACCATGGCAAACTTGGAGCCAGCATCCCAGTCTGGATATTACTGCCAGACTAGTATAGAAGTCCTGAGAAGCCAGGGTGCTAAGACATAAGCTCAAAGGAGCTTTGGACTTGGAATTTGGTGGGATTAATGCTACATAGGAACAGAGCTAAGCTATGAACCTAATCCCCCTCCTTAGAAGCTGAAGAGGTAAAGGCAGATGTTGAGGGAATGTTTGCATGTTTGTTCTTGTTATATCTTTGAAGTAAATACTCCATTGTAAAAATTACTCTGTTAAGTAAATAAATGGATCCATAAAATTGGGTGACACAACTGGTAGGGGTTTGAGCCAATGGCAGAAATTAGATATTTCCTAACTCTCTTAAGAGTACTAGAGAACCCAAGAGGAGGCAGCATATGTGATACTCTAGGCTGTCAGATAGGAGAGACCAGAGTAGTCACTGTAACACAACTGTTAGGTATGGAATCTTTCCCTCTCTTAGATTTCTTAAGGCACACTGCTTTCAATTCTCTTGGGCATAGACCACTTTTTAAAAAATTATATTTACAGCAAATGCTGATATATTTTTCCTTTCCCCTTCCCTATCCATTTTGAGTAACGGAGGAGGTTAAAGTATATCCTCACCAGGGAGGAGGGGATGGTATTGGAGAAAGCTTAGAAGGGGAAAAAGGAACTGATGAGGAAAACAGTCTTTAGAAGATTTACAAACAGTAATTTAACTATTTGTATTCCAAGTGTGTGATTCTTAGCCAGGGCAGTTAGGTGCAACAATAGATAGAGTGCTAGACCCGAAGTCAGAACTGTATAACCCTGGGTATAGTCATTTCACATCTGGCAGTCTCAGTTTCCACATCTGCAAAATGAGGATAATAATGATATCTCCCTCCCAGGGTTGCAGTGAGGATAAAATGAGATAATATTTATAAAGCACTGTGTAAATCATAAAGTGCTAACTATTAGGCTACATCCTCTGTCTTCCTCCCTGGCACTGACCTTGTTACTACTGAAATGGAATGAGGCTAAATAGTACCAAGCACTATTCCCTAAATGTTTGTTTCATGAGTCCTCATGTCCAAAGAATTCATCACCAAGTGGCCAACCTATTGGTGATGAGTCTCTCCATCTTTAGCTAACCTCTTCTGAGAGAGCAGGCAAGAGTAGCACAAGATAAGCAGCTATAGATGAAGTAAACCTTAGCAATGAGATCATAGTTCCATTTGAATATTGGAGTGTTCTAGATATGTCAACATAAGTTCCTAGTCTAATACCTCATAATGGTGTAGAGATGACCTTGTATTCTCAAAGGCTATGACAGTGGAAAGTAAGCTCTCATGAGTTCTAACACAATGGTAAGCTTTTGGGTATGATCCCCATATTGGGAAAATGGAGAGTAACATCTTAGGACCAACCTAGTATGTGAAGACTCATAACAAGGTTGGCTTCTGCCTAATTAATCTCTCATCAGATTGGCAAAGATGATTTTTTAAAAAGAAAAATGACAAATATCAAGGGAGCTATGAGACATCAGGACCATTAATGTGCTGTTGATTGAAACGTCAACTGGTCTGCCCATTCTGGAAAACGATATGAACTGTGCCCCCAAATCTACTAAACTGAGAATATTCTTTGACCCAAGGACACTGCTACTAGTCTATATCCCAAAGAGGTCAAAGAAAGAAGTACAAATATATAGCACTTCTTTTTGTGACAGCAAAGAATTAGAAACTCAGTGTATATCCATTGATTAGGGAATGGTTAAACAATTTATAGACTATGAATGTGATGGAATACTACTGTTCCATGAGAAATGATGAAGGGGATGGCTTAAGAAAAACCTGGGGAGATGTGTATGAACTGCTACAAAGTAAAGTGAGCAGAACCAGGAGAACAATTTATACAATAACAACAATATTGTAAAGATAATCAATTTTGAAAGACTTGGGAACTCCAATTAACACAATGCCCAACGATAATTGCAAAAGACTCATGTTGAAACAAAATAGAGAGCTAATGGACTTAGAGTACAGATGAAACATATTTTGTTTCTTTCTTTTTCTGTTTTTTTTTTTGGACATGGCTAATATGGGAATTTATTTTGCATGACTATACATATTTGTAATGGGTTTTGTTTTTTATTGACTTCTCAATGGATGAGGAGGGAGAGGAGAGAAGAGAATTTGTAACTAAAAATAAAATAAAATTTAATAATAGTAATAAAACTAATGTGAAGGGGGAAAATAACTTTGTCCTAAAAGTAGCTAAACTATATATACCCTTTGATCTAGCAGTACCTCTATCAAATCTATACTGCAAAATGATCAAAGAAAGAAGAAAAAGTTGCATATGTACAAACTATTACAGCAGCACTTTTTGTTATAGCAAATAACTAGAAACTGGAGTGGGGTGAGTACCCATTAATTAAGGAATGGCTAAACAAATTATGGTATATGAATATAATGGAATATAGCTGTAGCCACAAGAAATTATGAAACAGATGGGTTCAGAGAAACTGAAAAGCCTTGTATGAACTAATGCAAAGCGAAGTAAACGGAACCCAGAGAACAATTTATACAATAACACACAGCTTTGAAAAACTTAAAAACTCTGATAAATACAATGACCAACCACAATTCCAGAGAACTCATTATGAACTATGCCACCCACCTTCTGACAGAGTAGTGATGGATTCAAAATGAAGAATGAGACACATCTTTGTGGACATGGATAATATAGGAATGGTTGGTTTTGTTTTGCTTTGTTTATGACTATGGATATTTGTGACAAAGGTTTTGGCTTTTGCCTTTTTTTCTTTTAAGCTGTAAGGGGGGGGGGAGAAAAATGTTTGTTAATTGAAAATTTTTAAAAGAAGTTAAAAGAAAAAACCACCCCCAACCCCTTGGGTTCCCTAAAACCCTGAAGGGAGACATAGCAGCAAACCCTTTAGGGATACAACATGCCAGTATGATCAAAGATGTCTAGAGTAACTCCACAGCATGTACTATACAAAAAAGCAATTGAGAGGAGATAAACAACTAAAGAAACAAATGCCTAGATGTTTGTCTTTATAAAATATTTAAGGGAATGCCCTATTTATACATTGAAGATATTTTTGATGAAATATGAGAAGGCAAGATGCAGGCTTTTCCAGATGATCATCTAAAGCTGACCATTCTTTATAGTCACATAGCTAACTGAGAAATTCAGAGAATATAGGATTCCTTATGTCTGTTGCTGATTACAATGGCTCTCTCATTCATATGTGAAGATTTTTTATGATTCCTTGAAAAATTCAGACAGATAAGTTCGTTCAAGGATCTTCTAATTCCCAATGTCAACTAAGGCACAAAATAGAGAGATGGATGCTCACCAAAGATTTTACCATTACGATGGAGGATGTTATACAAAAGACCCAAACGGAAGACGAAGTCCCCAGAAATGATGAAGTTCTCAAGAGGTAGAAAATGCCTATAAAGAACTTATCAGAGAACAGAGACTATTTCATTTTTACCAGGCATAAAGTTCTTAGCAAACCACTTACTAAAGTGAATTGAATTAAATTGAATTGACAGGATTCCACCAAACTAAATCAATATATGCTGTGATACTCAGTTACTTCCACATAAAAAGGGCACAATTTAGTACCTTGTAAAGAATATTGAGAAGTATGGTTCAACATTAAGAAACAAAAGAAGCCAGAGGTGTATATATTACTCAGAAGTCTTATGGCAATATGCCATAAATTCTTACTTCAAGGAGAGAGTTATAAGATGCAGGACATGTAAAGGACATGAAAACTGTAACAGATAAAAGAAGTGTTATACATACATACATATATGTATATGTCTTAATGGACTAGTTTTAAACAAGGGAAAATTATTTCCAAATCGGCTTTCTGTATATAGTAGTGCATCAGCAAAAGCTAAATTAATACCAAATAAGAGCAAATTTAAAAGATGGGAAGATACTTCTTGTAATCACAATAGCTTAAAGATACCAAGACAAAGATGCCACAATCCCTGGCCTCAAAAAGCTCACATTCTAAGAGGATGTGCAGTATATACCTTTAAAGGTACATTACATACACACACAGAAGTACATAGAAAAGAAATGGAATGTTGTGCAGAGGAACAGAAAGAAGGCCAATAAGGCTGGACCACAGAATTAGTAAAGGGGACTAATGTGCAATAATGCAGGAAAGATAAATTGGGGTCAAAATGTAAAGAGTTTTAAATGAGAATCAGGGGAGTTTATATTTGATCCTAATAGGAAACCAGTAGGGTTCGTTCAGTAAAGGAATAATGTGATCAGATCTGTGCTTTAAGAAAATCACTTTGAGAGCTATTTAGAGAGGAGATTGGAAAGGGTAAAGAGTTAAAGTGATGAGACTAATAAGGAGACCATTGCTATAGTCCAGACAGAAGATAATACAGACTCAAATTAGAGAAGTGTTTATATGAGAATAAAGAAGGGGATGAACGTAAAAGAAATAGCGAATGTGGGATGCAGAGTATTAGAAAACTAAACACTACCTACATAACTCCAGACCATTCTGGAAATAGACCCAAAGAATTGGTCTCTCTGAGATTGAAGACAAAAGAAATACCTGAAAGAGCTACTCGTCATTACTACATCATATTCTTTATGCTTCACCCATAGCAGTGATTCAAAAGAACGGGAACATCAGAATGTTTGTAGAAAACTAAACTCTGACTAGAAAAACTTGAATGGATCATTACGCTATCCTATCATGTTCAAAATAACTCTGGATAGCCCACAAGGCAGTCAGTATCACTTTCCACCTTTGTAAGAGAACGACTACCATCATAGGCCCAGTAGAGTTCTGCTTATTTGAGTGCATGCCACATCACAAAGGATTTCCAGGACACCAGTAATTCTCGAAGAATGTGGTAGACAAGGTATGGTGGCAAACACCTATAAACTCTGCTACCAGGGAAGCTGAGGCTAGTGGGTCTCTTGAGCTTGAGACGCTGAACTACAGTGGGCTAAGCTGAGCAACAGTCACCCCTAAGTTTGGCATCAATATGATGAATCTTTAGAAGCAAGGGGCCACCAGGTAAACCAGCCCAACTCGGATATACAGTAGGTGAAAGCTCTCACCCCAGTCAGTAGTGGGATGGGACCTATGAGTAGCCACTGCACTTCTAGCCTAGATGATATAGGAAGACATACACACACACATACATGTTATATATATACACATATACTAATATTTTATGTGTGTGTATATGTATATATGTGTGCATACATATTATATTTATATATATACACACATTATATACTATATATATATATATATATGCACATATATATATATATATGATGTAATGGACATCACAAAATACTTGTAAGTGCTGGTCTACCTAAACGGCTTACATTGTTTTTGGGAAGCTGTTGGAATGAAATGAGGAAAAATTACTGAAGGATGTTAGACTAAAGACTGCTGGTCTAAAAGGTCTACCAACAAAGTTCAGTTTTGAAGAGCACCTGTAAAATGTATACTCTACACAGAATCTTAATTGGGAGCACTAAATTCCTAGCTGCCTCCAAAGAATTATCAAAAACTGAAGACATTTCTTATGGGTTATTATTGGAGATTTCCGGAAAAAAAATTTAATCATAACAAAGCCATCTCACCTATGACTATCTTGTTGAAAGGAATCACAAGTAGAAAGGTAGAAGGGAGGTTCAGAAATTTCTGGCATCCCCAAAAAGGGGGAAAGTACAGACATGAGCCTTTGGTGCCCCTTGGAGACTACTCGAGTGAGAAATGTAATCAAGTCTGTAAGGACCTAATTATTAGCCTCATAATTTCAAAGGTATTGACTTTTGCTAATCTAAATAAGCCCTCTGGGTTACACACAGGTGCCAGCCTGGAAGTATTTTAAATCAGAAAACTGATGACTACCAGAAGCCAAATGTAATTGCTAGCAAGGGATTCAATGACTGGTTAGAAGCTTTAGCCCTGAAATAAATTGTGACCAAAAACTTTCAGTGCAGAACATCATCCATTGACCTATATCCTAACTAATGCCAGATTTGATGTCATAAGACAGAGATAGATATTTATCAACTAACTGTCAAGCATTTATAATTCACTAATATGTCAGGCACTGTGCTAAGTACTGGATACAAAGAAAAAGTGGCAAAAGTACCTACACGCAGAGTTTGATCCTAATGTATATATGCACATTATGTACAGACACAGAATTATACAAGCTACATACAAAGTAGAGACAAGATGACCTTAGAGATGTAGCACTAGCACTAACAGATAAAGGGAGACCAAGAAAAATCTCCTACAGGTGACCCTTGAATTGAGTCTTGAAGAAAGTAAGATCATTCCAAGTATGGAGATGGAAGATGGAGCATCTTGTGTGAAAATATTAAGTAGCCTGGTATGACTGGACCTAGAGTACCAGGAGGGAATTAGGTATAAGAAGACTGGAAAGGTAGGAAGGTGCTATGAAAAGCTTTGAATTCCAGATAGATGAGTTTATATTTAATCCTAAAAGCAATATGGAGCTACTAGAAATTATTGAGGGTAAGAAGAGAGGAGCACGATCTGACCTAGAATTTAAGAAAATCATTTTGGCAGCTTTGTGGAGGACAGATTGGAACAGGGAGAAATTTGAGGCAGGGAAACTAATTAAGAGGCTATTTCAAGAGTCTAGGCAAGAAATGAAGAGGGCCTAAATTGGAGTGGTGGCTGTGTGACTGAAGAGGTGACATAAGCGAGGGAGTAGAGAAAGAAATAATAAGATTTAGAAATTAATTAGATATTTAGGTGAATGAGAGCAAGGAAGTGAATAATACCATGTTTGTAAACCTCAGTGACTGGAAGGTTAGGGGTGCACCTGGCAGCAACAAGATGGTTTGGAAGATTTTATTGAAATTTAAGTTCAATTTTGGACATATAGAGATCAAAAAATCTAAGAGACATCCAGTTTAGAATGTATAATAGTCAGTCTGTGATATAGGATTGGATCTGAGACTAGGGCGGGATACTTAGATGGTGAAGTTATCATCAAAGCAATGATAATTAAGGTCATGGGAGCTGTTATGATCTTCAAGTGAGAGGTTATAGAGAAAAAAGAGTCTAGAATAGGCCTCAAGGTACAGACATATTTAGAAGGTATAACATGGATAAAGATCTAGCAAAACAAACTGAGAAGTGGTCAGAAAGAGAGAAGAACGAAGAGAAAGCAATGTCAAGAAAACCTAGAAATAAGAAAGTATCCAGGAAGAGACAATGGTCATTAATGCCAAATGCTGCGGGAAGCTCAAAAAGAATAAGGACTGAGAAAAGGCCCTTAGATTTGGCAATTAAGTGATCAGAAGTAATTTTGAAGCTGTTTCAATCAAGTGTTGTGAGGAAGCCAGACTGCAGAAGGTTTAGGAAGAGTGAGAGGAGCTGTGAGCAATTCTATCCCCACATGTACTTGCTTCCCCTCCGACTACAGGTACAGCATCACCTCCCCCTCTCTCTTAAGGGTTTAAACTTGCCATTTCAAAGTTTGCCATGGATGTGCAAAGGTGGCTTTGCAGGAGATGAACCTTCTGTCATATTGTAGGTGGCTGTCATCTCCTCCATTGTTGGGCACCCCATACATCAGGGTATGATGGTGGGTAGTTAAGTGGGGGATGAGGCCAAGAGCAAGAGGTATTCTGAGCCTGAAGTACCCCAGTGAACGTGGCACTGCCAGCCAACTGGGATGAAATAGGTCTGGCACCATACTTTCTATGATGAGCTCCTTGTGACCCCTGAAGAACACTCAGTGCTGCTCACAGAAGACCCCCTGAAACTCAAAGCCCATAGAGAAAAAAATGACGGATTATGTTTGAGACCTTTAACATTCCAGATCTGTTTGTTGCCATCCTGTCTGTGCTATCCCTGGTTTTCTTCTGGTCGTAATGCACTCTGGTGATGGTGTGACCAGTCCCCATCTATGAAGGTTATGCCATCTTCAATCTAAATCTGGCTGGCCATGACCTGATGGACTTGCTCACGAAGATCCTGACTGAGAGGGATCACAGTTTCATGACCACAGTTGAGAGGGAAATCATGCATGATATCAAGAAAAAGCTGTGTTACATTGCCCTAGGCTTGGAGCAGGAGTTGGCCACTGCTGCATCTAGCTCTTCCCTGGAAAAGAGCTATGAGCTCTTTGATGATCAGGCTATCACCATGGACAACAAAAGGTTGTGCCCAGAAGCTCTCTTCCAACCATCTTTCTTAGGTACAGAATCCTGTGAAATGCATGAAATTAACTTCAACTCAATCATGAAGTTTAATGTTGACATCAATAAGGATCTGTATGCCAATACCATATTATCTGGTGGCACCACCATGTACCCAGGCATTGCTGACAGGTGGTAGAAGGAGATTCATTGCCCCACCTGTGCATAAACAGTCTGTCTGAAGTGGAGGCTCCATCCTGGCCTCCCTTTTCACTTTCTAGTAGATGTGGATCAGCAAGCAGGAAGGAATATAATGAATCTGGACCTCTGTTGTCCACCACAAATGGTTCTAAAAGAACTGTTGTAGGGGATTTGTTTGTTTGTCAAAGGGTGTGACATGATAATTGCTGAGAGAAACAGAGAGAGAAAAAGAGAGAAAGAGAGAGAGAGAGAGAGAGAGAGAGAGAGAGAGAGAGAGAGAGAGCACATCAGACTGGCATGACTTTAATCAGAGTTTTCTAGGACTTAACTCAATATTTAAAAATTGGAATGGTAAAACTAACAAGCAGTCTAACTATGTTGGAGGCAAATATCCCCAACGTTCTACAGTGAATCTTTCGGACTCTGATCGTACCTTTGTTTTTTAATAGTCATTCCGAATATTGTGTAATGCATTGTTACAGGGAGTTGCTTGCCTCTATGAAGGCTGCTCTGCTCTACACAAAAAAAGCTACTTAACATAAATCCAGACAAGGGAGGGGGAGGTGAGGAGGCAGTAGTATTGCTTATATGTAAATTATGTAATCCTTTTAAAAAAAGACTTTTTATATCTTCTGCCTTAAGACTTACTCCATTTCTAAATTATCAGAGCCATAACTTCCCCCTTCTTTCTCTCCATGCCTCCAAAGACAAATGTGAAGAAAGACTTTTTGTAGTCTCCCCAGGAGTTCCAGGAGATTGGTGCCAGTTCTTGGAAGAGGGGAGGAGCTTTGCCTGTACAGTCACTTAAGACTAGTTCAAATAAAAGGGGATGCTTTAAAGGAAGAAAAAAGAAGAAGAGATAAGAGGGGAGAGGATAGGAGGGAAGGGAGGGGAAAGGAGGAGAAGTAAAGGTCTAAGTGTAAATTACTTTTTCAAGAAATACAGCTGAGGAGAGAAGAGCTAATGAAGATGGTATCATCCAGTGATGGTTTTTTAAGGAACAAGAAGTCAGTATGTTTGTAGTGAGTGGTAGGAATTGTGCTTGTTTTATATAAGTGGCAAGCAGGGCACTAAGAGTCATTGTTGAGAAGCTACCAAACTACTGGGCCCACATACATTGCACCATGCATACATATCACTAAAAGCAAGCTTGCGTTTGTACCCTCTTTGAAGTGAGAATAAGTTGGATGCCTTGAAATAATTGACTTCATTTTATTTTAAGCTTGCATTTTGTGACTGAATAGTTGTTATGTGAGTTGTTTTTTCTGTAATGAGATAAGGTCTTGACAATGGCATCTGAGTCCCCAATATTTGGCAAACAACTACTAATGATATGTGTATCTGCAAAATTTGGTAAATAACTGACAAACACTTGCTAATGATGTAAGTTGGTTGATCGTTTCCTTTCATCATAAGCTGAGATAATCAATCACCAGTCAGAACTTGGGCAACCAGTTAATGCCATATAAGAAACCCACTGCAGACCCCAAGGCTTCCTCTTCATCTTGGATTGTGACTGAAGCTGTCTCCTGCATTGCCCAGCACTTGAGATTCAAGCATCACCCACATTAGCTTGAGGGCAGTGCTGACTGGCTGACAGAAAGAGATTTTCTGACTTACTACTTCATCACCTTGGAGAGAGACACAAGGCCTCCAGCTAGACAGAGAGGAAACCTTGTCATTAAGTAGTGCTACAAGTCATTCTTACTGGGTAGCCCTAGGAAATCAGGGTTTGTTCCTAGTGAGGTTAATGTTTATAATATAAACAATTGTTTATGTTCATTTGATTAATAAATATTGATTGCTAGCATTGAGGAGTGTTAAGTTTAATTAACATTTCCATCACACTGGTTAGCACAAGTAATGGTAAACTGGTTTTTCACGGGTTCCATATATTATACCCATGCCATATGTGCCTAGAGATTTTTTCTCCTTATTTCCTCTAACTCCTTAATTTCTCCTTCTAGAGGTATCTTACTCAGACATCAGAGATGTCCAAAAGCATGCTGCCCACAATGCAATTTATGCAGCCCGCCTGCAAGCATAGAAATTTACATAAATGCTTTAGTAAATGAAGCTGAGCTATCACAGAGCTCTCACTAAAATGGAAAATCAAAATAGATTGTCTATTGTTTCAATAAAAACCTGAGGTTGGACAGCCCTGCTTTATATGATAAACAGTTGCTCTGGTGAAAGATGAACTGTGCTGTTCCTTTAAGGAGAGAGGGAGAGCATTTCCTGAAGTTTTCAAACTGTTAATTACATGCTAAGAATATCTATTGATCTTTTTTCTCTCTTTTAATGAGGAAAGATTGATCTTTCTATAGTTGCCCTCTGGTGCTCAATCAGCAACAACATATAAGAGCCTACTTATATATTACATTACATATTATATTACTATTACATAATTATATATAATATATTATATAACATATTTAGATATCCCAAGCACTGTGCTTGATGCTGGGGATATAAATAAAAAGAATGAAAGTATCTCTCCTAATGATGAGGTTATATTCTAATTGGGGAGAAAAAAAAGCAAATAATATGTGTGTATACCCACATATACATGTGTATAGACAATGTGTGTCTATACATATACATGTGCATGTTTATGTATGTGTGTATACAGCATAAAAACAAAGTGAATAAATACAAACATATACAAAGAGTTTGATACAAATACATTCAAAGAAGTTCAAAAGTAGTTTGAGAGGGAGGGCGTTAGAGGGAATCAGGAAAAACTTTATGTATAACAGTACTTGAAATGCATCTTAAAATGTATCTTAAAGGAAAAGAAGGCCTCTGAAGCAGAGTTAAAGAGGGTGTGTATTCTGGGTATATAATGCCTCAGATGGCATCTCCTCACGAAGAACCTAAGGAGAAGATGGCATCTTTCCATTTGGAGGAAGATAGTGAGCTGCTTCCAGCAGAATCATGATATTACATAAGGGTATTGCCTTGGAAGGACAATGGATGGCATGAGTAGACATTCTGTAAATGGTTCTTTGTTGAAGACAAGCATCTTTAATTGGTTGCAAAGGACAAGAGGCTTGACAGTTTTGTCTACTGTCTCTTTGCTTCATTTACTTTTGAGGGACCTAGATAACTCCTTCACTCATGGTGAAGGTAGTAGAGTCTGTGACCTTGGAAAAGCAAGCCACAGGAACCTGGAAGTCAGGATCCAGGCTGCATTTTACATCCAGGACAGCATTTGTGCCCAGGGGAAGGAGTCATCTCTGGAGTTGATTTTCAGGACTCCAGCCTAGTGAAAGTACTCATTTGGCAGCAGTGCCACATTTGGTGGGACCAATGTTATATATAAACTGAGTTAAGTTTTAAACCTATTGCCCAACCAGGGTCTGAGGTGGTATAGGAGAAATTATGCCCCACAGGTATTAGGGAAAGTGTTTGTATATTTGTTCTTGTTATATCTGTGAAATAAGTAACTTTTGTTTTAAATAGAAGCTGCCAGGTCTGGTGTGATCCTGGAGTTCCTGGGTCCGTTCTTCCTTCTGGATGCTTACAGTATTTTTTCTTTGATAAGGGAGCTTTACCTTTTGGCTGTGACATTCCTGGGACTTTTCCTTTCGGCATTCTTCTAGGAGGTGGATAAAAAAGATTCTATTTTTTGGTTCAGATAGATCTAAGCTTTTCTCATTTATTATGTCTTGAAATATAATGTTTAAGCTTTTTTCTTATGGTTTTCAGGAAGTTCAATGATTCTTAAGTTATCTCTCTTTAACCTTTTTTTTAATCAGGGAAGTTCTTCTTTATTTCAAATATCTTGCATTTCCTTGTTTTTTTCAATCTTTTTATTTCATTTTAATATTTCTTGCTGTCTCATAGAGTTTGTTCTATTCTAGTTTTCAGTTAGTCTACTTCTTGGGCAAGGTTAATCAATTTCTCTTCTAAGTTATTTTCCTTCTAAGTCTTTCCCTATGATTTCATTTTTATTTCATGTTTCACTTCTAAATATTCATGTAGTTTGACTTCAGCATTCAAGTTGAAGGGAATAGGTCACCCAACATCTTGCATCGTTAATTATAATTATTCTTTGAGTTGTCCTTGCCATAGATCAAAAGTGTTATAGAGGTTAAGAGAAAGGGTAAATCAATGGGGACTTTAGTCATATAAGGTTTCAAGAAGCAGAGATGACACTGGAGCTGGTTAGCAAAAATAATAGTATGATTGGAGACTTGGATATGTATGAGTTATCAAAGAGAGTGGCCTAAGCATAGCAGAAAGTATTGCTGGAGACATTAAACTCAACCTGTAATTTCATTAGAATGAGGAGCTGCCAGAGAAGGACTTCTTCCAACACAAATTAGTACCTGTTCTGCAACTTACAGGGTATGTCCCCAAAGTCTTAGTTCAGTTTCAAGCTATCAAAGAGGTGACCCTGTATAACCAGAAGTTGCTGGGAACACTGAGAGGTTAAGTGACTTACCCAGAGTCACACAGTCATTCCAAGGCAGAGGCAGGTTTTGAACCCAGGTGTCAATGACTCTAAGGCTAGCTCCCTATCCACTATGCCAAGCTGCCTCTCAGGTGTTCGAAAACAGAGCAAAATAAGTGGATAGAGAAGGTGAAGCCAAATTATTGAAGATATTTAAAGACCAGCACAGGATTTTGGAGTTGATAGGTTTAGGACAAACCTATTAAATTTTTTTGAGAAAGGAGCGACATGGTGTATAAAGACTATTAATCTAATAGAAGTAAGCTGAAGGGATCAGATTGGAGTCAAGGAAGCCAGTTACAAGATTTATAAGGGTCACTGGCTCCTAGATTTAGATCTGGAAGGTACCTTAAAGATCATCTTGAATCCCTGTGGTCCTTTGGGGCTACATATTGACTTTTGTTGTAGCTGTCCAATTGTTTCAGTCACGTCCACCTCTTCATAACCCCATTTGGGATTTTCTTGGCAAAGGTAGCGGTTTGCCACTTCCTTCTCCAGCTCATTTTACAGATGGGGAAACTGAAGCAAACTAGGTTAAGTGATTTGCCCAGGGTCACACAGCTAGTAAGTGTCTGAGGTCATATTTGAACTCAAGTCTTCCTGACTCCAGGCCCAGTGCCTGTCTACTGCTCCAACTAGCTGCCCTTACACATTGACCAAGAAAACCACAAATTAATATTATCTATGCTGTATTGTATTTTTATTTATTTCGTTAAACATTTCCCAATTAAATTTAATCTGCTTCTGTCACACTTGGGAGTTTTGCAGCAGCCCGGTTTGACATCTCTGATAGTCCAACTCCCTCATTTTACAGATAAGGGAACTAAAGCCTGAAGAAGGAAAATGACATACCCAAGGTATTGAGTAGTAGGGGCATAATTTGAAACAATGTCCTCTGACTCCAAATCTAGCACTCTTTCTGCACTACGCTGTCTCTCCATGCATAAAGGTGACATTCTGAAAGAAAAAGTAATAGGACTTGCTGACTGAATAAAGAAAATAAAGTAGATTGCAAGGATGACTCCAAGGTCTCATGATAGTATCCTTGGCTGAGACGCAAAGTTGAAGAGCAAAGTTGAAAGGGGAGCTGCTTTGAAGAGAAAGAAGTTCAGCTCGGGATAGCAAGCATTTGAGTATTTATTAAGCACCTGCTATATGCTCGGCTCTGCGCTAGACAATGGCTTTAATGAACTTACTGTCCAGTAAAGGACAAAATGTGTACATAGTTACATACAAAATATAACAGGTATATACAAATTTAGGCATGTACAAAACACATACAAAGCAAATGTGAGGCAGCCTTGCAACAGAAGGTACTAGTTGCTGAGAGGGTCAGGAATGGCCTCTTGCTGAAGGAGGTGTTTCAGCTGAATCCTAAGGAAACCCGCAATTCCAGGAGGCAAAAATAAATTGAATTTATGGTGACAGCAAGACTTCAAGTTGGAAATACAAAGTAAGCAGTTAAAATAGAGAATTTCAGTGGGAGGACAAGGCTGGAGATAAAAAATATGGAAGTAATCAGAACAGGAAGCAGCTAGTTGGTTCAGTGGATAGAGCTCTGGGCCTGGAGTCAGGAAGACCTAAGTTCAAGTCCAGTCTCAGACACTTACTAGCTGTGTTACCCTAGGCAAGTCACTTAACCTCTGTTTGCCTAAATTCACTGGAGAAGGAAAGGACAAACCATTCCAGTTTCTTTGCAAAGAAAACCGCATGGACAGTATGGTCCATAGGGTCACAAAGAGTCAGACATGACTGAACAACAACAAATCAGAAGAGAGGTCATAGTTGAAGTCATGGGAATAGATGATTTCTAAGGATGAAAGTTTGGAGAGAAAAGAGCAGAAAGCCAAGAGCTGAACCTTGGGGAATATCCAGAACTAGAAAGACAGAAGAAAGAAGACTCTATGAGAAAGGAATCAGCTGAAGTGGTAGGAGAAAAATCATGACAGTATTATCAATTAATCAATAAACAAGTATTTTATTGATACTTCTAGGTACTCTGGGGCATAGAAAATAAGTAGGACATAGTCCCTTCCCTGAAGGAGTGAATGATATGATTGGAGAGACAAAACATAACCCACATAAAGCACAACATAGATAGTATGTGACACAGTGTCAGAACGAGTATTGCAACTGAAAGTCAAAGAAAATAGAGATCATTATGGATTTAAATCATTCAGAGAAGGCTTTATGGAAGAGGTATGACTTGAATTAGACCTTGAAAGCTGGGTAGGATTTGGATTAGGAAAAAAAAGGTGTAACTCATTCCAAGAAGTAGACACAGAATGAACAAAGACAAGGAAGGAGGAATGGATGCTCATGGTGCATTGGGATAACAGAATGAATGGCTTCCTAGATTGTCTTCAAAATTCAACTTATATCTACTAGATATCATCCACTTACATAGTCTTGCCTTGCCTCCCAATGTGTCAAACCATGTTCTAACACCAGATTTGTATAATTGATAGACTGAATAGCCCAGCAATTTCAGGTAAAATCATTGCTATTGTAACAGGGAAGCCAGATGGGTTCCTTTAGTCAAAATGTATATCACAGTCATGTGTGAGAAATACATAATTGAATTTCATGGAACTCTTTATCTCTCTGAGTAGTCCCCAGTTGCCCACAAATTTTAAAATACTTAGAGAAAATAAAATCATATTTTCCAAAAGTGACAGGGAATGTCAAGATTAATCAGAGCTCTAGGAGAATGGGAATCTGAGTGCCAGATATATTTTCTTCACCAAATGTGCACTACGCTGGCAAGATCCTCTCTTAAAGTCCTCTTGGAGAGTGACTTCAGCTCCAAAAGAATCCTGTAGGCACTTCAAACAACCCCCAGGTTATTAGAGATAAATGCCTTGACTCCTACTACAGAAGATTTGAGTTTTCACTGCAGATTTTTTACTCTACTCCTTCTAGCTACAGCAACTGCTCCTTCCTGTGCTTTCAAGTCTGAATAAGGTTTGCAGGCACTACAAACACCTTGTAGTCCCTGACTTCTCAACCTGTAATCCTCATCAAACCCCTACATGGAGCAATTGTCATTTGGTTTGTCACATCTATTTGACAAATAGTTTAAAAATACACTCCTTTATGTCTAAATTTTTTACTTTAGACCAGTAGGTGGTGCTATACTCTTCAGAAGGGATTATAATTTTTATATCTGGCATTACTCTTCTGGGTGTGCTCTAAAGTCTCTTCAGCTCTAAATCTATGATCCTTAACATTCAATGTTGACTGGCTATCCTTTGGCTAGTAAAATGTCCATCACCCCAAAGCCTTTTCGCAGTTTGTTTTCAGTTCTTTTGTTCTATCTTCATCTTGTGCCAGAGATAATGGAGCCTGCCTAGCTTTGTAGGGCTGGCATCAAAGTAGAGGTGACCACAGACTATACAGGATAACCTCTCTGGCCTCCACCCCCATGGTGCCTAGTATAGTGTTGGGCATTCAATAAACAAAGGATTAAGACAAAAATTTCAGCCAGAAGAAATTGAGGTTCTAACCCAGGTAACACCCAAACCAGAATAAAAGAAAATACAATTCGATTCAAAAACTATTTAGTTGACTACCGTGTGCCAGGCACCATGCTAGGCACTAAGGAAAGACAAAATGATAACAATATTTGATGTCGAGGAGCTCAAATTCTGCTGGAGTTCAGTATAAACAACATGGTTAAATAGGGCAGAACCATTGAGAGAAATGATTATTTCTCTCTTGTATTAATAACTAATTATTGCATTAAGACCAAGGTTTTTCACTTTTTCTACTTCCTCAACCAGAAATCAACCAGTGAGGAAAATCTTGGGTAAAGACTTAATCCAGGCTAGGATTTAATCAAAGACAGTAAAAAAAAAATTCTAAGTTGAGGATATTGGATGGATTCCCGCTCATTGTCTTTACTCAGACAGGTCAGGATTCTCCCTTTTGTCAGATAGGTGATACAGAAATTGATATGACCTAGTTTTTTATTACTTCATCTTCTCTGCTCACGCAATAACCTAACCCCAGATGTAGACATGTCCTAAGGATCTTAGAAATGTCAGCTCAAGGAATTAGCAAGGCAAGAATCCCTAGAAATTGATAGAAATTGAAATCTTTGGTCGAGATTTGGGTGCTACGTCACATACCTCAAGACCTTCATTGTAATGTAGCCCACCTTTCATTATAATATTAAATCTCTCATTACTTATTAACCAATCAGAGATGATTGCTATCCTCAGGAACACCCACTCTCCCAAGGGCATATAAACTATGAACCCACTACCATGAGGAATCTTTGGCATTCAAGATGCCAATGACTTCTTTTATTAATAAAATGCTAGCATTATTAATAAAATGACTAATTACCCAGAAACTACATCTCTTGAACTTTTAAAATCTATTTATTTATTTTTAATTTCCAACATTCACTTCCATAAGATTTTGAGTTCCAAATTTTCTCCCCCTCCCTCCCCTACCCCTACCCCAAAGGCATGCAATCTGATATCAGCTCTACATATACATTCATATTAAACATATTTTAACATTAATCATGTTGTAAAGAAGAATTAGAACCAATGGGAGGAACCACTAGAAAGAAGGAACAAAATGAGAGACAGAGAGACAGAGAGACAGAGAGAGAGAGAGAGAGAGAGAGAGAGAGAGAGAGAGAGAGAGAGAGAGAGAGAGAGAGAGAGAGAGAGAGAGAGAGAGAGAGAGAGAGAGAGTAGTATGCTTCAATCTGCATTCAGACTCCATAGTTCTTTTTCTGGATGTGGACAGCATCATGAGTCTTTTGGAGTTGTCTTAAATCATTGCATTGCTAAGAAGAGATAAATCTATCAAAGTTAGTCATCGTGCAATGTTGCTGTTACTGTGTACAATGTTCTCCTGGTTCTCAAACTTTTAAACATCACACCATAGTGACTTGAGAAATTATTTTTTTCAAATGTTTACGCAATAAGAATTTTAGTCACATAGCAAGGTAAAATTCTGATTAGGTTTACTGATGAATAGCATTGTGCTGATGACATCTGAGTCATGTTTATAATTTTCTCAACCATGTTTGTGCTAGTTCCTACACCTGAAAAACTCAATTATCTCTTATTTGGGTTTATAAGGGTCAGTAAGATCTAGGCACTAGTTCCACTTCTGACACACCCTTGTTATGTGACCCTAGCAAAGTAACTTAATCTCTTAGTGCCCCAGGAAATTCTCCAGAGCTAGAAGTTGCAGAGAAAGTATGGATATGCCCTAGTAGTGTGAGTTTCCTAACCCAGAGTCCCTCATGCAATGAAAATTAGAAAATATGGATCCCTATTCCAAACACACACACACACACACACATATACACATGTGTGTGTATGTATGTATGTATTTTATATAAATATATGTGTGGGGGGAGAGAGAAAAGGGGAGGGAAGGGAAGGGGAGGGGAGAGGAGAGAATTTCTACTTCTTCCTCATTCCCAGCTATATGAGAATTGAACAGCTTTAGTCATACCATGCTACTCCCACATTGCAAACATAGGAGGCTGTCCACATTTGTAGCTACCACCCTACATTCAGTAGTTCTTGTACCCTCCTAATAACACTTTAATATGTAGCTCTAGGAATAATGTAAAAAGTATTAGAGGTGAAAGCTACCTAGACTGTGGAATAAGGAAGAAATGTGGTTAAAGAGGTACAAAAATTCTTTTTGTTAAGAAAATAAGCATACCCTAATACATAGGGAATCAGTGGGCAAAATATGATGTAATATTTTGATTCTTCAGAGAGATTTTATAATTAATAATCCTTTAATTTAGATATGACATCTTTCAGTCTGAGCACCTACCATATGTCTAGTCCCTTTCAAGTATTAACCTAGTTTATTATTACTTCATCTTCTCTGCTTATTGAATCACCTAACCCCAGATGTAGACATGCCCTAAGGAACACAGAAATGTCAGCTCAAGGAATTAGCAAGGCAAGAATCTCTAGTACACAGCATATCACCAACCAGCCCTGCAACAGTGCTTCACAAAGAGCCAAGAAGAAAAAGTACATTCTACCTAAGGGGAGTATCTTGGGGACTACAGAAAAAAGGACTTCCAGAAATTGCCGCATCCAGTCTCCAATCTTGACCTCACTTTTCTCTGGAACATATATATATATATATATATATATATATATACTATCACAGCATTTCACTAGTGTAACTATTTTTTCCACATCCTCTCCAGCATTTGTCATTTTCCTTTTCTGTCATGTTAGGCATGAGGCAGTACCTCAGAGTTGGTTTAATTTATAATTCTCTAATTAATATTGATTTAGAGTATTTTTCCATGTAAATATTGATAGCTTTGATTTCTTCTTCTAAAAACTGCCCATTCATGTCTTTTGACCATTTTTAATTTGGAAATGGCTCTTTTTTGTAAATTTGTCTTAGTTGCCTGTACATTTGAGAAATGAGGCTTTTTGCAGAGAAACTTGCTCTAATTTTTTTTCCCATTTCCCAGCTTTCCTTCTAATTTTGGCTGCATTGGTTTTGTTGATTCCTTCTTAACTCTCTGTAATCTTACTTCCAACCTCATCATTCAAGGAAATTATTCTCTACAAAGTTACCAGTGATGGCAATTGCCAAATCTAACAACCTTTTCTCATCTTTCTTGACCTCTCTGTAGTCTTTGACGCTAATAATCATCCTCCTCTTCTAGAAGATTTTCTGCTTTCTCCTGAATTTCCTCCTATCTGTCTAACTGTTCCTTCCCAGTTTCCTTTGCTTAATCCTCCTCCAGGTTGTACCCAGTAACCATAGGTGTCTTGATTGCTAGGTCAAAGGGTATTCACAGTTTTATAGGTATAGACATACGGTAGGTACTCAGACTGAAAGATGTCATACATATGTATGTGTGTGTATACATATATATATATATATATATGCCTGTCCATAGTTGTTTGCATGTTGCCCTCCCCCATTAAAATGTGAGCTCCTCGAGGACAAGGACGATGCTTTCACCTTTCTTTACATCCCCAGAGCTTAGCACAGTGCCTGACACATAGTAAGTGTTTGTTGACTGAATGAATAGCCCTTGTCACAGAAACTTTAATTACTGTATTTTTAAGAAAGAGGAAATAGAATCATGCAGAGTGACATTTTAATTGTAGAGATAAAGAAGAAGGAAGAACTTTTCTCCTGAAGAGACTGAGTAAGTTAACTGTCAGGGAGGAAAAGTCAATGAGAGTGCAATGTCATATTTTTTAATCTGGAAAGACAAGAAATCTGAAGCAACTATATTTAACTCATATCTGTGAATAAAACATTTTATAGGGCAGATATCCTGAAGGAACTAAATTGTTGGACTATGGTTTCAGTGTATGTAGAAGAGTCAGCAATTGCAGTCAGTGACTATCAGCAACTCTAGGTATGATTTTCCTCACATCATTGATACATGTGTACATACCTCATGGTGTTATATTACTGTTAAATCATATGGCCAGCAACATTAATATCTGTCTAAGTCTTGGAGACCAATTTAATATTAAAAGGGAGAAAGTTTAAGGAAAAGGAGGTTTGTCCAGTTTTTCTAAACTGTAGAAGAGGTTCAGACCTAATGAATTAATCATTATTGACAGAGTTGTTACATTTTTAGGATTTTTTTGAGGAAATATCAGAACATAACCCTTTATTGCCTTGAAATCTGATCTGGGAGAATGAATAGGTAATGAGTCATGTAGCAATCTGAAGGCTAGGGGGTTTGAAGTCTCTGTTCCCAAGACCACTTGTGTAGTATTATGCTGTTTACCACACCTCATGGAATAGCTACATGTAGATTAGCAAAAACTCTGTTATGTATAAAACATTGTGGTCCTTCATTTTGCATATATTCCTAAAGAATGGGGCTTCTCGAACTTTTTTGTCATGGACCCCTGTGGAAGTCTGATGAAGCCTATGGATACTTTCTCAGAAAAATATTTTTAAATGATTAAAGAAAATGCTAAATTTCAGTCCAACATTAGGGAGAATAGAAATATTTTTCTCATCCAAGCTTAAAGACTCCATAAAATTGATTGATAGACTCCTTGGCATGGATCCACAGACCCCAAGTTACGGGCCCCTGCTAGACTGTTGTATTACGTAGTAGAAAGAAGACTAGACTTTGACTTGGGATTGGAAGATCTCTGTTCTCGTCCTAATTCAATTACTTCCTAGCTTTATGAACTTGAGTAACTCACTTAACTTTTCTGAATCTCAGTTTCATTAAATAGAGCTAATGATGCCTGCCCTGATTATCTCATAGACTGTTAAGCAAAAGAGATGTTTGTGAAAGTGTTGTTTTAATTTGTTGTTGTTGTGTAGTTGTTTCAGCTGTGTCCAACTCTTTGTGACCCCATTTAGGGTTTTCTTGGCAAAGATACTGAAGTGGTTTGCCATTTCTTCTCCAGTTCATTTTACAGATGAGGAAACTGAGGCAAAAGGAATAAGTTACTTGCTCAGGGTCACACAGCAGTAAATGTCTGAGGTCAGATTTGAACTCAGCTCTTCCTGACTCCAGGTCCAGCACTTTATCCACCAAGACACCTAGCTGCCCCTGCATGTTATTAATTTTCAACTACTTATACTCTTGTTACTTCCATTAAGTAGAAGCAGAGTGTCTTAGTGGATAGAATGTTAAGTTTGGAATAGGGAAGACCTGAATCTAAATCTTGCCTGACTTCCTGCTACATGTTGAGTTAAATCCTCCCTGTTACCTGTGTGCTCCTGGACAGGTCATTTGACTTCTACACTTCACCAACTTCCTAGGATTTACCCATTGAATTATAAATGGGTTGTGATCTATATTGGTGGCAGGAGTTTCCACATCAGAAGTTCCTCAGCTGATTCAATCACAGATCCTTAAGGTATTCATATACTTGCATAACAGATCAAAAAGGCTTTGTCAGTTATTTAACCTGATAGATTTGAGATCTATTGAGAGAATGCTTTTAATCCATAAACAATGCTCAAAATGAAAGGTCACACAATGCTTTCTTGATGGTAGACTGAAAGTCATACCCATATGTTCCTGGTTACATAAGCAGATTGGATGGCATCTGTTATATGCTATCTTTGACATCACAAATGGTATTACTAAACTACTACCATTCGTAGGACCACAGATCTAGAGCTGTAAGGGACTGTATACGCCACATAGTCCAACCCAGTCATTTTAAGAGATAAGGAAAATGAAGCCCAGAGAGATTAATTGACCTGTCCAAGATTACACAGGTAGTAAGTAGCAAATAGGGGATTCAACTCAGGTCCCATGTCTTCAATTCAGTACTTTTTCCAATGCACCATGCTGCCCCTGGGAGGTAAGGTACATGAATCACCTTTCTAAGAGTTACATCATATAGTTATAAAAATGATAAAAAAAATAAATATCTGCATTTAGGATGTTACTGTAAAACAGGATTTTAAACATTAGCCACTCCATGACCTTTTTTGAGGGGAGTATAGGATTATAGGCAGCTTTTCTTTTTTTGAGTAAAGTAGATAACTATTCAGTATTGAATATCAAAGCTGGCATGACAAAGGAATTTGTGGGCACCTAGTTATCTGGCAATACAGCTTTTATTCTCAGAATCACAGAATTGGACAGGATGCCAAAGGCCATCTGGCATGACACATACCTGAACATAAATCTCTACTACAATATCTCTGGCAAGTAACTAAACAATGCCCACTTAAAGATTCCAAAAAACAGGAACTCACCTCCCAAGACAACCTATTCCACATTTGGACAACTCCAATCTGGACCAATATAAATAAGTTATTTATGATCAACCATTGGACATAGGGAAGAAGGACATAGACACAGACTACCATGATTTCACATAGAAATCTAACCAGTATAAATCAGTTACTATAACAAAGAATTCAAAACAACCTAAAACCACCTTAGTTACTTTGACCCAACAATGGGTCTACATCCCAAAGAGATTGAAGAAAAAGGAAAAAGACATGCATACAAAAATATTTATAGCACTTCTTTTTGTGGTGGCAAAGAATTGGAAATTATGGCAATACCCATCAACTGGAAAAGACTGAACAAGTTGTGGTATACGATTGTGATGGAATATATTGTGCTGTTAAAAACCAAAAGAGATGGCTCCAGAAAAACCTAGGAAGACTTATGATACAAAGTGAAGTGAGCAGAAACAGGTGAACAGCATATATACTAAAAGCAATACTTAACTATTCTGATCAATACAATGATCTATGACAATTTTAAAGGACGCATAAAAAACAAGTTCTGTCCACCTCCAGAGACAGAACTAATAAATTCTGAGTGCAAATTAAAGCATATTTTTTAAACTTTAAACATAAAGGGTGACAGCATAAACAAAATAGTAGAGCAAGGAATAGTTTGTCAGATTTATGGAGAAGGGAAGAATTTAGGACCAAAAAAGAGATGGAGAGCATTATGAGATGTAAAATGGATATATTTGATTATATTAAATTTTTTAAAGTTTAGCATAAACAAAACCAATGCAACCAAGATGGGAAGGAAAGCAGAAAGATAGGAAACAACTTTTACAGCAAGTGTCTCTGATAAAGGCCTCATTTCCAAATATATAGAGAACTGAGTCAAATTTATAAGAATACAAATCATTCCCCCAATTGATAAATGGTCAAAGGATATGAACAGGCAGCTTTCAGACAAAGAAATCAAAACTATCTACACTCATATAAAAATGCTTTAAGTCATTGTTGATTAGAGAAATTAAAATTAAAACAACTCTGAGGTACCACCTCACATCTATCAGATCGGCAAATATGACAGAAAAGGAAAATGACAAATGTTAAGAGGGCATGTGAGAAAATTGACACTAATGCACTTTTAGTGGGGTTGTGAATTGATCAAACCATTCTGGAGATTAAATTGTGTGATGTATGAAAAATCCAAGAGAAATTATTTCTGGGTAACTAATTATTTTATTAATTATTGCTAGTGAATAATTAATAAAAGGACAGTCATTTGGCTTTCTCTTGTAACCAAAGACAAATCTTGGGGGCCTTTGGATACCACTTCTAGGTCTATATCCCAAAGAGATCATAAAAACAGGAAAAGAACCCATATGTACAAAAATATTTATAGCAGCTCTTTTTGTGGTGGCAAAGAATTGGAAATTGAGGGGATGTCCATCAATTGGGGAATGGCTGGACAATTGTGGTATGTGAATGTAATGGAATATTATTGTGCTATAAGAAATGATGAGCAGGCAGACTTCAGAAAACCTAGAAGACTTATATGAACTGATGCTGAGTGAAATAAGCAGAACCAGGAGAACATCACACATAATAACAGCCACATTGTGTGATGCCTGACCTTGATAGACTTAGCTCTTCTCAGCAATGCAGGGATCTAAGACAAATCCACAAGACTCATGATGGAAAATGCCATCCACATCCAGAGAAAGAATTTTGGAGTCTGAATGCAGATGAAAGTATACTATTAGTTCTCCCTTTCTTTTGTTGTTTTGTTTTGTTTCTCCTTTCTCATAGCTCCTCCTATTAGTTCTAATTCTTCTTTACATAATGACTACTGTGAAAACATGTTTAATATGAATGTATAAGTAGAGCTGATATCAGATTGCATGCCACCTTGGGGAGGGGGGAAGAGAAGGAGGGGGAGAAAATTTAAAACTCAAAATCTTATGGAAATTAATGTTGAAAACTAAAAATAAATTAATTAATTATAAAAAACCAAATTTTTAAAAAGCCTTTGGAAAAAGAGGTGCACCTGAGAGTGGAAATAAACTTTGACTGGTTAACAATCAATGAGGGAGTAGACATATTAATGAAGGGGTGGGCAAAAAGTATTCAGCTTCTGTTGCTGAGAACATGACCTCCAGCAATCTCTGGTTGGTTTTCTCCTTCATAAGCTGGATCACCCTAAAATCTAATGGAAGTTTCAAAAGACAGACAGGGGCTTATTTCCTAAGGGCAAGATCTCATTTATACTATATTCTGTTTGTAAGGTCTCCTGGTTGGATGGAGTCCTACCCGAAAACAAAAAGCATGTCTCATATATCAGCAATGTCTTTCAGATGCTGGCTGAATAACCTACATCTGGCTGATTTCTGAATTAGAAAATATAAAAAAGAAAATCTTAATCTTAATTAATAATTGGTTATTAATATTAATTTAGAACTATCTCAAAGGGCTATAAAACTGTATATGCACTTTAATGCAGTAATACCACTATGAGGTCTATATCCCAAAGAGATCCAAAAACAAGGGGAAGGACTTATGTGTACAAAAATATTTACAACAGTTCTTTTTGTGGTGACAAATTGAGGGGTGGAAATTGAAGGGATATCCATCAATTGGGGAATGGCTGAAGAAGTTGTGGTATATGATTATGATGGAATACTATTGTGCTATAAGAAATGGTGAGCAGGATGATTTCAGAAAAACCTGGAAAGACTTACACAAACTGATGCAAAATGAAGTGAACAGAACCAGGAGAACCTTGTACACAATTCTGAAGAACCTATGATGAAAAATACTATCTACCTCTGGAGAAGGAATGCAGATTGAAACACACTATTTTTCACTTTCTTTGTTTTTTCATGTTTTTTTTTCTTTTCTGGTCTGTGTTTTCTTTCACAACATGACTAATATGGAAATATGTCCAATCTCACATATATAACCTATACCAAATTGCTTACCATCTCAGGGAGGGGAGAGGGAAAGAGAGAATATGGAACTCAAAAATTTTAATGAATTTTTAAAGCTGTCTTTACACGTAATAGGAAAAAAATTATTTAAAATTTTTTTTAAAACCTGCTCAAACACTTACAGTTTTAGAAAGCTGCCCAGGGCTCAATAGGAAGACATAAAGGTATTGTATTGGTTTGGGGTAGGGCAGAGAAGTCAGAGTAAACATGGTAGAGAAAGTCTAAAGAGTCAGGTGTGCAGACTAGATGGAAATGACGACATAACCAGAGGCAACATGCCATACATAGTGCAGGAGTTAATATGAAGTTTGTGAACTTTAAAAAATATATATTTTGGTAACTACATTTCAATATAATTGGTTTCCTTTATAATCTTAGCTATTTAATTTTATGCATTTAAAAACATTATTCTAAGAATGGCTTGCAATAAGCCATTAGAATAAGGCCTCATCACACTATCAAAGGAGTCCATTTAAAAAAAAAAAGGTTTAGAATTACTAGGAAGATAAAGGACTTAACGGCCCTGAAGTCAGAAAGACCTGGGTTTGGGACCTGCCTTTGACCCATACTAGCTATGTGACCATAAGCCAAGGGATCTACCCTCTCAGAACCCCATGCAATTCTCTAAGAGTTGTATAAGTTACAGCTGGATTTCCAACCTGCATTAGTGAAGGAAGTTTAAAGACTGGGAGTTCCTCACTACAATGAAAATCACAGGTCTGAACACCACTCTCTCTCCAAAAAGAAATAGCATTTGTCCTACCTAGCTCAGGGAGTGAAATGCATAGCACATTGGATCTGGAGTCAGGAAGACCTGAGTTCAAATCCTGCCTCACACCCATGAGCTATGTGATGTTAAGCAAGTTCCTTAAGGTGTCAGTCTCAGTGTCCTCATTTATAAAATCAGAACAATAATAGCTCCTACCTCCCACAAGAGTTGTGGTGAGGATAAAATGAGATATTTGTAAAGCCCTTTCCAAACCTCAAAGTACTATATAAATGCTGGCTATTGTTATTACTTCAGAGGGTTTTTGTGAAGAAAATGCTTTATAAACTCTAAAGCATTCTAGAAATGGGAGCTGTAACTGCTAAAGGTTCTCACAGGGAGCCTTTTAGATAGATGGGTCTTTAAGATACATTGACAGGATCACCATCTGCAGCTACATCCACTATTAGTGACGAGAAGGAAACCCAAAATCTGAAATAGTTTTAGAAATAAATTTACTGGTCATTTGGTAGAAGAGGAAAGCTAGAAGAAGGCTCCTGTCCAGTGTAGTTTTCATTATATATGGTTCAGAGAAGTCTCAGCACCAACAAGCTGCTAAGCAAGCTGGTAAGACAGGCAGTTCCCAGAAAAGGTCCATTGAAGTATCAGTAACCAAAAACATTCTAATTAAGGTACACAGAGATGTAGGTATAAACACTCAAACTTGAGGAACCCAAAACACAAATATTGGGTGAACCCAAGACCTCCCAAGACCTGGGTGAGATCCAAACATTCCTTGTAGTCATCCAGATTCCCAAAGGGTTTCTGAGGTCGGCCTGACCCCTACTGTAAACTTTGAGGTTAGACAATTTCTAGTCACATAAAGCTAAGTTCAAACAGTATTAATAAGGTTTTCCAAACAACATAAGAAAATATTTCCCTAAACCACAAATAGGAAAAACCATGTATATACATCTAAATGTCTATGAGATAGTAAGCATTTGAGTCTTTCTAGTTACTATTCTATTCCTCTCCTATCCATTGCCAAACTTCTAAAAAACAGTTTTGTATGTAAGGTGGATTTTAGTGTATGTAAGGCAGATTTTGTTATTCTTTTTCAGATAATTTTTCCCAGGCTCCTGACCTGAAAAACAGTTTTACTATGCTTGCACATCATTATATAACCTTGCAAAGTATACATATTTGTGCTTAAAGTCATAAACATGTACTACACCTGTGTTATGCTGAATTAATATGATATTGTTAAAAGTTCATATAACCTTATGAAGCTACTCCTTGGCAAAATGCCTTGTTTGTTACCCTATAAGTCAAGTGGGCACTGGCTAAGTGGTGCAAATGTCTTCTCCTCACTTCTCCTTGGTGGCCACCACTTGGAATAATAAACTGGTATGAATCCCCTGTCTGTTGTTCCATTGTCTTTGATTTGGCTGAATCCAGCGTGAACCTGCCTGGAGCTAAGCTCCTGTGTTAACACTTGGCATAGTCGATAAGGATAAGCCCAAATAAAAGAAAGCATGGAAAATATGGGGAATGGGAAGGGGTCTCGAGGTGGCCCTCAACTGGTATATGGTATAGGTCCTAGAAAATTGGACTCCCCTGCAGGAATGGGAGGGTATGCCCCCTACATTGAGGGAATTGGAAGTGCAGTGGAGGCTGGGGGTTGTTGGTTGATGCTAACTGTTGTAAAGAATGTAATGACAAGCTGTTGTCAGCGGAAGCGTGGCTTGGGGAGGTTCAAGCTGATTTATTTCAAGAGCGGGAGGAAAGGGAGATTTGGGGAAAACCCAGAAAAATGTTAGAAACTGAAACTAGAGTTCTTAAAGCTCGGGAGAAAGCCAGAGAAATGTTAGGAACTGAGACTAAAAGTTCTTAGAGCTCAGGTGACTGATGATCCCTCCACTTCCATTCCCAAGGCAGATTCCTCAGAGGATGACTAGGAGGAGGAAGAGCCTGGATAATTGTAATGGAGGAAGAGGAAAAACCTTTTTTCAATTTTCCTGTGTTAAAGCACAGCCCATTGTGCAGCAAACAATAAAAATTCAACAGCCACAAGTCCCTGAGGGACAGCCACAAACCCTACCCCTCATCCCACACACACGCACACACAAGTGGTGGAGCATTTTATATTTAGCCCTTACACCCAGTCAGAATGGGTACCCACTTTCACCAGTGGAGCTCTAAGCTGATGGCTGCTTGGTTGTTGAGATTGTGGGATGTGGGGGTAGATGGGATTTTACTGTCTGGAATGGAGACGACCAAATTAGCTTCTGTAACTACTCACTCTGCCCTGAGCCAGTGTTTGCAGGTAGCTCACCACACCCAAGAGAATCATTCCCTGATGGAATGGGTGATGGCAGCTACTGGGGCAGCTTGGCCAAATCAGGGGGATTTGCCTTCAGCCTCTAGCCCACAGCAGAGTTGTGCTGACCTATAGCAGGTGACAAGGGAATTGGATATGAAGAAAGCTATATATAATTTGAACACCAGAGGCCCTGATGAGGAGATTTTTACAGCAGGCATGAGAGACCTAGTGCTGCAGACAGCACCCTCTCACCATTTTGGATTCTTATTGGCAATATCAGCCCCATGTGTGGCACAGTCTATTGATGCGGTGACCCCCACTGTTGCGAATCTAGGAAAGGCTAAAAATATATGCAGCAAAAGGAGAGTATGTACTGCAGTTGCCAATGAAAATAAAGAGAAAGGGGCCCAGAAGGGACCTGTCAGAGTTACCCATAATCAGATGTGGGCTGACCTGGTAGATGCTGGGGCAGACAGAAGCAAATTAGATGGGCAGACAAATAAAGTGTTGTTGGAACTGTGGCAACAGTTGAAACCTGAACAAAGGTTCAAGCCATTGTATGAAAAACACCCTGAGGTGCCGGCCAAAGAGGGTTCAAGGGCAAGGGCAATGTCACTGTAGGATTTCATGAAGGACACGGCTCATGCCCAAAACAACACTCACCAGGAGGAAGATTGGCTTCTTCACTTTGACTGGGGGGAAGGTCAAGGGACCCATCTTTCAGGACCAGGTGGGGACCAGAGGTCTTATGTTGAATTTACAATTTACTGGTCCCCCAAAAATGTACAAAAGTTGTTAGCATTGGTTAATACTGGAGCAGAATGTTCTTTGGTGTGTGGTAATCCTGAGCAGTTTCCTGGGGAGGCCGCTTTGAGAAATGGATATGGGGGATGCCCAATTTGGGTTAACAAACTCCTGGGAATTGGAAGGCTGCCCCCTAAAGAATATGAGGCATATATCTTCCACATTCCCGAATATATTCTAGGTATCGATATACTGAAAGGTTTGTGGTCACTGACTTCAGTGGGTGTGTTTCACTTGTGTGTTGGTGTGGTGACGGCAGTTACCAGGGGTTATGTGAAGCATACACCCCTGTGGCTTCTCTGACCCCTCACCAGATTACTAATACAAAGCAGTATCTGGTACCTGGAGGGCATAAGGAAATTGGTGAGACTTTTAGAACTCGAGAAGGTTAGCACAGTTCTGCCAACACACAGTCCTTATAACTCCCCAGTGTGGTCAGTGAGAAAGCCTGATGGTTTGTGGCATACGACTGTAGATTATAGGGAATTGAATAAAGTTGTACCCCCCTTGCATGCAGCGGTACCTTTTATAACGACCCTCATGGACCAATTGACCCACGAGCTAGGAACTTATCATTATGTTTTAGATTTGGCAAATGCTTTTTTCTCTATCCCTATTGCCCTGGAAAGTCAGGAACAGTTTGCCTTTTTGTGGAAGGGGCTACTGTGGACATTTCAAGTGTTACCCTAAGGTTATTTGCACAGCTCCACTTTGTGTCATGGCCTGGTGACTGATGACTTGGCTGAATGGACCAAGCTAGAACCTGTGAAATTGTATCACTATACTGATGATATTATATTAACCAGTAACTCTCTTGCAGACTTGGAAGCCGCTGCCCCTACCTTGGTGGGTCACCTACATGAGAAAGAATGGATGGTCAATCAAGACAAGGTCCAAGGGCCTGGCTTATCTGTCAAACTCTTGTGTGTTGATTAGTCAGGTAAGACAAAGTTATGCCTTCTGCAATTATTGATAATATAAAAGCCCACCCCACCCCTACAACTGTAAAACAACTGCAGTAACTTTTAGGCTTTATTGGGATATTGGAGAATGTTCATCCCTCATCTAGCTCAGATCCTGAAGCCCCTACGTGGTATGACACTTAAAGGGGGGTCGGTGGGACTGGATGAGGAGTGTACCTGAGCCTTTAGTGTTGCCAAGGTGGCCGTTAAGGCTGTGCAGGTTTTAGGTGTCTTTGATACTTCATGTGCTTGTGAATTGGGTGTTCATGTAACCCCAGAGGGATATGGATGGGGACTTTGGCAAAAAAAAATGGAGAGAATTCAGGAACGGATAGGGTTCTGGTCACAATTATAGAAGGGAGCAGAGGTGTGATACTCTTTGAAAAGCACTTATGTGCTCTGTGCCATGCCCTTCTTGCAACAGAGCCTATCACAGAAGGGGCACCAGTAACGACAAGAAGTGGTGTAGCACGGACCCCAACCTTGGCTACATGGGGTGCCTACCTACAAAAAGTGAAGCTCAGTGTTTGCCAGGCCACTGAGTGCTGAGCTTCAGGCAGTTTTAGGACCTGTTACGTATGTGTCCGATAAGGCAGAGGAGGCTATTGATCTGACTGTGTTGGAAAGCCCCTATAAAGAGGGCAAGGGACCTATATCTCCTATAGCTTGGTATACAAATGGGTCCGAAGTGGAGGGCTATGGCCTTCCACCCAGAGACTGAGATTATATGGATGGAGGCAGGAGAAGGGTAAAGCAGTCAGTGGGTTGAATTACAAGCTATGTGGCTTGTGGTGACCCATGAGAAAGACCCTTGAACCATATGTACTGAGAGGCTGTATTCCAAGGCCAAACAACATGGTTAGCCATCTGGTATTCTTCCCAATGGTTAATGAGTCATCGACCATTGTCAGGCATGGACATGTGGAAAATGTACAGCAGGAGGTGTTAACCATGTATCATGTGACTGGGCATGTTCCCCTGGCTTCACCAGGGAATGATGAAACCAATGCATTAGCACAAGTATGGTGGCTTCAAGATGCCCTGGTCTCAGATGTGACACAATGGTTATGTTGTAGATTGCAACATGCTGGGCCCCACACAACGTAGGAGGTTGTTAAGCAATGGGGCTTGCCCTTAACCTATGAAGAAATTGTTGTTGCCAAATGTGACTGTGTAGCCCATTCTAAACAAGACCCCTAGCACATACCACAGGCGGACAGTTCTATGGCACGGGGACTCCAAGCCCTAGCAAGGTGGCAAATTGACTATATTGGGTCTCTCCCACTTTCACAGGAGTATCGGTATGTTTTGACATGTGTCAGCATGGCTACTGGACTGTTAGTGAGATCTCCCATCCAGCATGCTGATCAAGCCCATACAAAGAAGGGACATGAGCAATTATAGGCTGCATATAGGTGCCTTAAAGTGGTGGAAAGTGACCAGGGTACTCACTTTTCTGGTCATGCTCTACAATCCTGGGCAAAGGACCAGGGCATAGACTGGCATTTTCACGCAGCCTACAACCCACAAGGGGCTGGCATCATAGAGTGATACAGTGGGCTGCTGAAGTAAGCCCTAAAAGTGGAACAAGGGACAATGGAGGGGTGGGCCACTCGTTTATGGACCGTTATTCGAGCCCTTAATGAATGGCCTCAGCAAGGATGGGTGGCCCCAGTAGATGCCCTTCTGCAGTATGTTGCTTCCCCAATACAGCTACAAGTGCAGACTAAAGATGAGTTGTTAAAACCAGGTTTGGGACAGCAAAATGACATTCTTTTGCCAGCACCAACAGCACTGAACCTAGAAGATACAAAGGTCTGGACATGGCCATGGACCTTCAAGCAAGCCAATGCTTGTTGGCTGACTCTGTCAGCCCCTTCAGGGGCAGAACTACAAACAAGACTTCTTTGTGTGCCATCTGTGATGGCCATGTGGCTGCCAACCCTGGTAAGGGTATATCACACATAGAGGAAGGGAAAGCTATTTTGAGTGGATGCTTGTACTGACTTTGTGGATTTTCCACACACCCCTTGTGGCTCTCCACATTGACCCTTGTGTAACTTCCATTGCGGGAGGGCTAAAAGTCTGATACACAAAACCAGGCCAGAGCCCTATTCCAGCCATAGTATTATCGCAAGATAAATCACTTGCATGTGTGCTTCTTGGTGGTCAGTATTTGCCTGTTAGTGACTTTGTGCCATTTGTCTTATCCTTAAGGTACACGGAACTCAACTTGGTCATGGACTGGGCCCATATGCTGGCTGGGGTGACCAATAAATAGGCTTGTTGGGTCTACACTGAGATCTCAATTAGTATGGCATTTGGCTTGGCATGTTGAATTCATCCATGGAACTCTACTTGGATTGACCCAGAGGGGTGGAGAAATAAGACAACCCAGCACTTGAAACCTATTATCAAGGAGCAGGTTAACCAAACTCACCCCCCTTTAGGTTACTTAGGGTGGACTGGGCTGGGATGGACCACTGCCACTATGGTAGAATTGGTGGTCACTGCTGAACACTGTGTAGAACGTACTGCTAGGCCAGATACTATGACAATGGTGTGGATACCCATTCCTCTACGTCACACCATAAAGATTGTCAGTACTCTGAATACTCTGAATCCAAAGGCCGGTGGTACCAAAATCCAAGTATTAAAACTGGTACCGGGGCAGCCAGGTGGCGCAGTGAGTAGAGCACCGGCCCCGGAGTCAGGAGGACCTGAGTTAAATCTGGCCTCAGACACCTGACACACTTACTAGCTGTGTGACCTTGGGCAAGTCACTTAACCCCAATTGCCCTGCCCTCCTCCTCCAAAAAACCAAAAAAACAAACAAACAAAAATCTCAAAACTGGTACCCATATACTTCCTTGGGGCAACCTGTGGGTTTGTGGTCAGCATGGTTGGCTATATCTTCCCTTTAATTGGACTGGTCATTACACTTGGGGAAAGCCATATGTACCGGGCCGTATTTTGAAAACATTGCCAGATATACCTGCTAATTGGGACACGTAGAGGCACTCATACTGCATGATGGTACTATCCTTTGGCCCTTTTCTCCCCACAAGCAGCTTTTATTGTGACCCAAAATAAGCTTACTGCTCTAGAGGTGCACACTGCTAAAGCACTGAATTCTACTTATAGGGCCTTCTCATTACTTAACAATGAAGTTGGACAACTACATACTGTAGTCTTGCAAAATCGTATGGCCCTAGACCTCCTTACTGCATCTCAAGGAGTGTGTGCTATGCTACATACTGAATGCTGTGTTTATATGCCTGATGCCCAACCCAATGTCTCTGTGGCCCTTAAAGAATTGCAGCAGGAATCTTCTCAGGTCACTGCCCTTTCTCAGGATCCTGTTGCTGAGTGGTAGGCCAGTACTCTTAACTTTTTTAGACCTTGTGGTCACTTTGGTAGTTTGTCGTTGTAGTTTACATTGTTGCCATGGATTATGGATGCAATGTTCCAGGTTCCTGGCTTGAGGACCCTGAAAGGTATTTTCTACTTAGACTGTAAGGGCCAGGATCCTGGAGCGGTGGAATGTACATAAGATGGATTTTAGTGTATGTAAAGTATATTCTTTTTCAGATAATTTTTCCCAGGCTCCTGGTCTGAAAAACAGTTTAACTATGCTTGTACATCCTTTTATAACCTTGCAAAATATAAACATTTGTGCTTAAAGTCAAACATGTACTGCATGTGCACTATGCTGAATTAGCATGATATTGCTAAAAGTTAATGTAATCTTAGGAAGCTCCGCTTTCTCTATTAGTAACCCTGTAAATCAAATAGGCACTGGCTAAGTGGTGCAAGTGCCTTTTCCTCACTTCTCCTTGCCGGCAGCCTCTTGCAGTAATAAACTGGCATGAATTCCCTGTCTGTTGCTCCATTGTCTTTCTTTGGTTTGGCTGAATTCAGTGTGAACCTGCCTGGAGCTGAGCTCCTCCATTACAAGTTTACATCTATTTTGTTCATTTTCTCACCATTAAATCCTTCCTGAGCACACAATAATGTGCCTTTCACCACTGCTGCACTAAAACTTCTCTCTCAAATGAATTACTGTATTTCTCAATACAATGGCCTTTTCTTAATTGCCACTCTCCTGGACACTTTTTGTTATTTAACAATACTGACCACCCTTTCATTCTTAAAAACTTTCCTCCCTTAGTCTTGGTTGATTTGGGAGCTTTATCTGGAAACACAGTGTATTGGAAAATCGCTGGAATTGGAGTCAGATGACCTGGGTCCCAATCCCAGCTCTGATGGTGTAACACTGAATAAGTCTTCTCTCTGGGCTTCATTTTTCTCATGTGGAAAATAAGGTTGGACTAGAGACTTTTAAGGTTTCTTGCAGCTCTAAATCCCAAGACCTACTCTTCTGCTTTATCTGTCATCTCTTCTCTGTGCACTCCCATTGGAATACAACTGTTTTACATGCAGGAAACACTAACAGAAGGGGGCAACTACCTGCAGCTGAGGCTCATTCAGATGATCAAGGACAGCAAGGTTAGTACCAAATGGTAGAAGCAAAAAGGACATAAGACGATCACCATATTTTTTTGGTCCAGACCTGTCATTCCACAGGTGTAAAAAACTCCCTCTACAGATGTAAATCAGCATCCACTCAACAACTAATACACTTAGAAAGTTTTCTGGGGTATTGATAAGTTAAGTAACCTACCCAAAGTCACACAACTAACACGTGTAAGTGGTGGGATTGAAACCAGGTCTTCTTCAATCCAAGACCAATTCTCTATCCACTATCCCACATTGCCTCTCAAAAACCACTTTAAACAAATCAAATTAGAAAATATGCCTTTTTTAAAATATAGTACTTTATTTTTCCCAATTACATGCAAAGACAATCTTTAGCATTCATTTTTTTATTTTGAGTTCCAAATTTTTCCCCTCTCTCCCTCACCTCCCCCCCAAAAAAGGTAAGCAATTTGATATAGATTATATATGTGCAATCTTGTAAAACATATTTCCATATTAGTACTGTTGTAAAAGAAGAAATGGACCAAAAGAAAAAAAACATGAAAAAATAAAGTGAAAAATAGTATGTTTCAATCTGTATTCAGACTCCATCAGTTCTTTCTCTGGATGTGGATAGCATTTTTCATCATGAGACTTTTGGAATTGTCTTGGATCAGTACATTGCCAAGAACTGATAAGTCATTCATAGTTGAATATCATCCAATATTGCTATTACTGTGTACAGTGTTCTCCTGGTTCTGCTCGCTTCACTTTGTATCAGTTCATGTAAGTCCAGGTTTTTATGAAATCTGCCTGCTCATCATTTCTTATAATACCTCAAAGTTGTTTTAATTTGCATTTCTCTAATCAATAGTCATTTAGAGCAGAAAATGCATCTTTTATGTCAGCTCAAACTAATATAAATACCTAGTTTCTAGGACTTTTGCTTGACCTCTTAGACCAAGAGTCCTTAACCTTTTTTTATGTCATGGACCTCTTTGGTAGTCTTTTGAAGCCTATGGACCCCTTCTCAGAATAATCTTTTTAAATAATTGAAAGAAATAGTAAATTTCAGATAGACGTTAATGAAAATAAAGATGTAAAGTTTTCCATCTAAGTGAACATACCCCTCTGAAATCTACCCATGGGCCCTCTTTTTGGGAGTTTGGAGTGGGGTGGGGGTAGTAGTGTCCCTGGACCTCTGATTAAGGACCTTTGCCTTGGACCATGGTTGCCTGCTTCTTCCTATAGATGTTTATCTTACTAACCTGTGCTTCTGGATCCTGCCTCTGGCACCAGCCTCACTAGTTACCTTAAAATAATGAACCTTGTGCCTAGATTTGTATCTACGGATTAACTTGTAAGATGAGATGCTGTTGTTTTGAATGACTCTACCACACATGCTTCTAATCTCTCATTACCAAAATCTTTACAGCTATTACTGAAAAAAAAATCTGCCCTAAAGGACAAAGCCTTGGTACAACCTCCTCTAATTCCTCTTCCCAGGGAAAAATGAAAGAGGAGCTTGAAGGGTAAATAATGTAAACCCAGACTGGAAGATCATCCATGTGGTAATCTTGCCCACAAAAGTAAATTGCTCATAAAAGACATGATTAAGGGTCTTCGTGTATACCTTTGTCTCAAATTTCTAGTTATTAAGCAATAGAAACACTTTCTCATAGGGATCTGCTGTACTGCCCAGATCTAGGGCAGGTAGCTCAGCTGCGCAGATGATCCTAGCCAGGAGTAGATTATTCTGGAAATTATAATCCAATGAGTTATTAAAGATTCTCTAGTTTTTCCTCTTGTTTGGGTTATCTTGTCCTCTACCCTTAGGGCCTGCCAAAACCGACTTTCCATTCCATCTTCCCTATCTTAACTCCATTCACTGAATCCTTGAATTAAGGAGACTTTAAATAAATAGCTGGTTTCAATTCAACACTTAGTAACTGCCTCCTCCAGGAGAGGAATTGTTCTAGATCCAAGGGATATAAGGACAAAATTGAAAACAGCTCTCGATCTGAAAGATATTACATGCTACAGGGGCAGGGCAGAGAGGGAGGTGTTAAGATAAAGAACACATTCTCAAGTAATTTAACAAATAGTGGACTGAAATAAAGCCTCAAGGAAGGAAAACACTAATAAAGCAGAGGATAGGAAAGGCTTTGATTTTGGATGAGCATAAAGGTGTAAACATGATTCTAATCAATGTATTTGTTAAAAGAGCTCCTGAGTTTACAAAGATTGATCCAAATTCTTTGCCCATGGCATCAAGATAGAGCTACCTGTCAATTTCCTCATTTCTTAACCGTCAACATGCAAAAACTTATTATGGGCAGCATTCACCCCACATCCATTTTTTACCATCACTGACTTTTGCTTTCACTTTTATTCTCCTACTGGAAAATATTATATAATCATCAGGAAGGATTTCTCTGCATTAGAAGTCAATATGAGCTGATTCCCTTTCCCAAGATGACATCATTAAAGAAAAAGCCTGAAGCATCAGCTAAAAGCTTTGGTGATATTCTATCACCTTGTCTCATTCCTTGCAAATACTTGTGCAACCTGATCTATGAATTACATAATCCCTGTCACATGATTCCTGTTGACCTCCACCAGCAGAATGTTCTAAGCTCCACTGATTTCAAAAGCATTCTTAAAGCAGTTTTAAAAGCACTTTTAAAACCAAGAGCTGTAGTTTCTTATCATTGACAAATGCTCAACTGTGAGAACTTGATTCTCCCTAGTTTTTTTTAAACTATCAGGCTGTATGATGTCACCTGTTAAGAATCTAAATGCTGCATGAATAAATTTTATATTATGCCAAAAAAAAAAAAAAGAATCTAACTGCTATCTGGTTTGTTTTCCACTAATGACCATCTTAGAGCCATTTCTTTTTCTTTGTTTCTTTGTTTCTTCCTTCCTTCCTTCCTTCCTTCTTTCCTTCTTCTCTTTCAACAAGTCCTATGATTTCATTGGTATAAGGAATGCCCAGTGCAGAAACTCCCTGAAAATAAACTGACTATAAACGTAAATCAGTAGAAGCCAGTCTTACTATGCTCAAATAGAAGAGCGCTGCTGTATTCTGTGAGGATGACATAAGAATAACCAGACCCCAGAGTATCAAATTTATCTCGGGGTTTATTAAGTTCATAACCAAGGGATCCCTACTCCCCCATACAGATAATTCTCGCTTTACGTAAATTCACATTACGGAAATTCAACTTTATGTAAAGAATTCTGAAAGAAATCCGCATTCCAAAAAAAACCTTATGTTAAATCTACTGTAAGGTTCTGTGCTCGCTCTCTTTCCACTCCTGCCTCTAAGCTAGGCTCAGCACACCGGGGCCTCCCACACTCCTCCACCAAAAAAACCCCTAAAAAAAGAAAATCCTAAAAAAAGTCAAGTGAGGCTCAAAGAGAAACTACTACCACTGCCACTGCCACTGCAGATGTGGGGCTTGACTTGAGACATCTGGCACCGAGAGAGGATTCCTTTGCCCACTCCACCCACCCGCCAGCATGCCTGGCCCCCGCGTGACTGTCTTCCTTTCAAGATCAGGTGCTACTTTACTCTTCTGCCCATATGTTCCTCTTCCTGCTCTCATTTCTCTGTCCCTGGCCTCCATGTGTCCTTGAACTCTGTGTAAGTCTTCCTCCACACACACACGGCCCCATTCCTGCCTCCCTCCCTTCTCCACATCTGGTCTGGGGTAACAGTCCACTTACATGAAGCATCAACTGTCTACATATGAGTAAACCACAAAGGCGGGGGAAGGCTTCAAGCAAAAGGAGATTGGGAGATGTTGTAAGAGCTGGCTGATTAGATATGATAGAAGCTGATTCCTGAAATCAAGGAATCTTTGAAGTCTTCCTGAACAGATGTTATCACACAGGATGCTCTTGCGAAGGGGGTCATTGGGTAGGGAGTATGGCAAGAAGGTGCTTTAATTGGTGAACTAATGCTTAACACAAGATACAGGGAGTTGTGCTCAGTTCACCAAGATGGAGGGAGTTCTGCTTGGTTTGTGATCCACATCTTTTATGACAGGACCATAGCTTGAGTACTGTGTTCAGTTCTAGGTGCCACATTTTAGAAGGACATATTAAGCTAGAGAGCATCTGAAGGAAAATAATTAGGATTACAGAGGGCCTCAAACTCGTTTCATTCTCAATTCAGCAAACATTTATAGACATTTTGCTATGCACTTAGTTGATACAAAGACAATAGATGACAAAGTTTCTGCCCCCAAAGGGCTTGTATTAATGTAAAGATCAATTGAATGAAATGGGGGTATTTAGCTTAAAGAAGACTTAGGGACACAATAGGTATATTCAAGTACTTGAAGGACTGCAACATGGAGAAGAGATCAAGGAGTTCTTAACCTTGGACCTAAGATTAGTTTTTTCACATATTTTGATAACTGTATTTCAATATAATTGGTTTCCTTTATAATCTTATGTATTTTATTTCATGTATTTTGAAACATTATTCTGAGGTGTCCATAGGTTTCACTTGAATTCCAAAGGAATCAATGACACATAAAAAATGGTTAAGAACCCCTAAATGCTCCTTCTCTATCTTTGTACATGGATGATCATTCATGGCCTGTCCCTTAACTGGAGATATACCCTGAAACAATGTCTTGGGTCCTTTCTTCTCTCTAAATTCTCTCTGTCTTGGAGATTTCAAGATATCCCAGCCATTCAATCATTATCTCTAAGCATACGATTTCCAAATCTACACACCTGGCCCTGGTGTCTCTACTGAGCTCTGCTCCCACACCACCAACTTCCTATTAAACATGGATTTGGATGTCCCACTAGTACCTCAAATTCAACACGTCCAAACTGGAACTTATTGTTCCCCCTCTGAATAAAGCATCCCTTTCCTAACATCTACATTTCTGTCAAGAGTACCACCATCCTTCCAATAATCCTAGTTTACAACTTCAGAGTCATCCTTGATTCCTCATCTCGTATCTCCAGTCAGTTGTCAAGCTTTATTGAATCTACTTCCACATTTCTCACATCTAACCCCTTATCTCCATTTAGACAACCGCCATCTTAGTTCAAGGGCAGTTAGGTAGCACAGTGGATAGAGTGCCAGACCTGGACTCAGGATGATGAGTTCAAATCTGGCCTCAGACATTTACTAGCTGTGTGAACCTGGACAAATCACTTAACCCTGTTTGCCTCAGTTTCCTCATCTGTAAAATGAGCTGGAGAAAGAAATGGTAAACCTTTCCAGTATCTCTGCCCAAAAAAAGTACCCAAAAGGGGTCAGGAAGAGTCATACACAACTGAAAAATGACTGTATTACACGTACATATGTACATATATGTGTGTATGTATATTCACACACATCCCAAAAGAATATTTGTGTATGTATATTCACACACATCCCAAAAGAATAATCCTTGAGGACACGTATTACTTTACTTTTGTTTCTGTATAATTCTAATACTTAGTATAGTTCCTAGTACATAAGAGGAACTTAATAACTTTGTTGTTTCATTGATTGATTAGGCTTGATATAAGGAAAAACTTACTAACAATTGGAGCTATCCAAAAGAGAAATAAGCTGGCTCAGGAAGTACTGGGTTCCTTGCTCCTCTAGACAGGGGTGAAGAACCTGTGACCTCGAGGCCACATGTGGCCCTCTAGATCCTCAAGCGCAGCCCTTTGACTGAATCCAAACTTCACAGAACAAATCCCCTGAATAAAAAGATTTGTTCTGTAAAACTTGGACTCAGTCAAAAGACCGTACCCAAGGACCTAGGAGGCCACACGTGGCCTGAAGGCCACAAGTTCCCCACCCTTGCTGGACCTAGGAAGTCTTCAAGCAAAGTTCAGATAGTCCTTTGCTAGATATGTTGTAAAAGGGATTCTTACATAGGGATGGGTTGGACTAAAGGGCAACTTAGATCCCTTCAATCTAAGACTCTGTGATTCTGCGCATAGCCATCAGATGGTACTGAGACAGAGAGAGAAGGGAGAGCAGGGAAGGCATCTTATTAAGACATTCTAAATTGCTTCTCTTCATAGAGCACTGAAGTCCTGGAACTTCTACTTTTGCTGTAGTGGAAAATGAAGAAATTAAAGTGTGAATGAAGCTAAACTTTTTATAAAAGCTTTTTTAAAATGATCTTCTGAAAAAATTCAAACTCATATATCTTGCTTTGCTAATGTATTTACTACCTATTGTAACACTTCCCAGGAGTATTAGGCAAAAGGCAAAAAGATCCATTAATTATGTATGTTGGGAAAAGAAAGCACCAATTCGATAAATGTTTGTGAACCTATGTGCAAAATTAGGCAATAGAGAATACAAAAAACGCACCATCCGAGGTCAGCCCTCAGAGCTGCCCATCAAGCAAAGGAAATAAGACAAATATACAATTATATCACAAGGTCCTTCATTAAAGGACCCAAACAGAGCACAGGATAGCAGGATCAGATAAGGCTTCATAGAAGAGATAGCATTTGATCCAGGCATTGAAAAATGGGTAGAACTTGGACAAGGAGAGATTAAGAGGAGGAGCGTTCATTAACAAAGCTCCCTACTTCAATTTATGCTATAATATTAACATTGTAATGGGGAAAATTTTTGAAAGACTTAAGAATTCTAATAAATCAATGATCAATAATGATTCCAGAGAACCGGTGATGAAGTATTACTAGCTAGCTCTTGACAGAGAGGTGATGGACAAATATGCAGAAAGAGACATATATTTGGACATGGCCAATTTATGAATGTGTTTTGATTGATTGTGTTTATTTGTTATAAGGATTTTGTTTTTACTTTTTCCCAAGGGAAGGAGAAGGTAGGAAGAAAAAATTAAATACCTGATAATTGCAAAGAATCTTTCTGCACTGTGGAAACATAATTGATTCAGTGATACCCATTTAAATGGCTTGGACAACCAAAGAAAATAAATTAAGAGGCTAGTAGGAAATTGGAAGGGATGTGTGATTTTACAAAGTAATAGTTTTTTTAATTAAGTTTAAATATTTATTAGAAATAGACTATGAAAATTTTCAAAAAGAAAAAAAGAAATAGACATAAACTCAAGGGCAAGGACCATACATTTTACTAATATTTTTTGTCTTTATATAACATTTATTTCCCATCTACCTCCTAAAGTTTGAACCCTCCTGTAACAACAATGTTACTTGCAGCCAATAACACCAGCACACAGGAGGGCTGCTAGCACAGTTTCTATGATCTGCTTTTTCTAAGGAAAGAACCTTTAGGGGGTTTATAATCTCACTTTAATTAAACATAAATATATCATCCATCTAGTTAGAGCTGAGAAGCACTCCAAAACAAAAAACAGCAAAAAGTCCCACCCTGCTTGCCATTATACCTCCCTTGAAACAAATTTTAAAAGATAAGCAAAAACATCTACAAAGATTTTATCTAAGAATGTATGCTTATATTCTGTCCTGGTCATCTCTTAACTCTGAAGGAAGGAGGTATGCTGCATTGTCTCTTCTAAGGGACCTTCATTAGTTTTTATAGGGATATATTTTTCTAAACATAAGATCTATGTTCCAAGGAAAAAAGTGTTGGATACAGATTATGAAGTGTTTTGAATAAAAGTTTAAGGGTTTTGGAATTGATTCTGTAGACACTGGAGCCACTAAAGGTTTTTTGAATAGGCAGTGACAGAATGAAAGCAGAGTTCTAAGAAGATCTGCCTGCATTTGCTTCTAATAGACTAGAGGGTGGTTATGTTAAGGCAGCAAAACAAGGATGATAAGGGCAAGGATTAAAGTAGTGACAGAGGAAAGGAAACAGAGAGTTCAGCTGAGGAAGAAAACAAGGGAAATAAGAATAAAGAGCACAGGTGAAATGTAATCACACAAAGACTTTTACAGAAAAACGTTTTACAAAGGATATTGCCAAATTAGACCTGTCCAAAGGAGGATGACCGTGATGGTCAGAGGACTGGGGATAATGCCACAGATTCAATCAGTAGAAAGAACTAGGGATAAAAAAGCATTTATTTGTTAAAGTGAAAACTCAAATAATTGCTATCTTCAAGTACGTGTACTCAGAGGGCTAGCCAGTAGAGTAGACTTTGCTTGGTCCCAGAGGGTTAAACTAGAAACAATGGGTTGATTTCAGTTAGTTTAGTATAAGAAAAATCAATACCAGCTACTCTTCAGAGTGAAACGAGTTGCCTTGGAGAGAGAGAGAGAGAGAGAGAGAGAGAGAGAGAGAGAGAGGGAATGATCAGACTAAATTGAGGGTATTGTAGAAATGAAAGCACAGTATGGTAGAAATTGCACTTGACTCCAACTAATAAAAGGGAATGAAGAGATAGTTATTAGAGGAAGAAATCCAAGCCATTAATAGTTATATGCAAGAAAGATTCTAAATCTCTAATAATTAGAGAAATGCACATTAAAAACAACTCTGAGATTCTACCTCGTACCCACCAAATTATCAAAGTTGACAGAAAAGGAAAATAACAAATGCCAGAAGGATTTTGGGAAAATAGACATTGTTGGCGGAGCTATGCACTAGTCCAGCCATTCTCAAAAGCAATTTGGAACTGTACCCAAAAAGCTATGAAATTGTGCATGATTATTTAACTTTTGACCTAGTGATTCTGCTACTAGTCAATATTGCAAAGAAATCAAGGAAGAAAAGAACCAATAAGTACAAAATATTTATAGCAGCTCTTGTCAGAGTGGGAAAGAACTAGAAACTTGAGGGGATGCCCATATACTTAGGAGTGACTGAACAAAAGTTATGGTATATGAATGTGATGAAATACTATCATGCTACGAGAAATTATGAAGAGGATGATTTCAAAAAATGTGGGAAGACTTTATGAACTAATGGAGAGTGCAGTGAATAGAACCAGGAGAACAATTTATATAATAGCGATATTGTAAAAACAACTTTAAAAGACTTGAAAACTCTGATCAATCCACTGATGCTGTTTTAAAGGACTCATAATGAAATATGTGATGAATTCAAAGTGCAGATTGAGACATTAATTTGCACATGAGCAATGTGGGAATTTGTTTTGCTTGTCTATTCATATTTGTTACAAGAGTTTTTGTTTTCCTTCTTTTTAATGGTGAGCACATGGAAGAGAGAGAAATGTCAATTTCTTATTGGAAAAAAAATTGCATTTAAAAAAAGGAGGAAAAAAATCAAGACAGAAATATCCAGGCTTGAGGGTAACCTTGTGAATCTGAGAAATCTGGAAGCTGGGTCAGAGCTAAATAGCAGCAAGGAAGAAGTTGTTGGTAACTATTCTAATGCTCTTGTAGGACACAGCCACAAAGAGGATTGGGCAGTGTCGGACCATTTTACAAACAGATAAAATGTAAAGTACCCAATTATCAGTTCTGCAGACTGCTCTATGTTCTGATGAGTTTTAAAGACAGGCCTCCTAGCAGATTGAAATGGTAGTTATAAATTGTTACTAAATCCTACTTTAAATTTATTTTGGTCAAATTGTGAATTTCATATATTTAGTGATTCTTTTGAGTGTAGGAATAAATTACTTGTCCTAATCCACATTATACATTGAGTATCTTTTTAGTTTCCCCTTGGGGGAGACAATCCAAACATGACCCACAAATTAAGCTGTAAATAAGATTGTCTCCAGAGTCCTGGGGAGGGGGATTTAATGAGCCAAAAACTATGAAAATAGAGAGCTCCGTCCTCTCTTATTAAAAGTCAAGGTCCTCAGTATTGAACCTGATCCAAACCACATGCTCCTACGGAAAACAGAAAATGAGTGCAATATCCCAGCCTCAAGGATATAGATAGATAGATAGATAGATAGATAGATAGATAGATAGATAGATGACAGATAGCTAGATATACATATATATGTATATATAATACACATATGTATATATATATATGTATGTATGTATATGTAGATACATATAGATATAGATATATCTGTGTGTGTTTGTTGATTGACTCACTGACTCCAAGACCGGTGCTTTTTCTACTATTCTCTGCTGCCTCTACAATTTCAGACATGTGCCTTTTCTCCTTACTGAGATGTGAAAACTTAAATATATCTTTATTAATCCAACTAGGCTCAGGGATGTCATTTTTGTTTTTGTAGAGAGTTTGGGGCGTAAGAAGGACTCATGACTCATTAATGCAGGGGGTTCTTATTATGGATACCCATGAAGATCAGAATTTCCTCTATAACTTTTAGTTTCAGAGAGTTGCCCGAGATACTAAGGTTATATAATTCATCCATGGTCACAATGCCACTCGCTATGTGTTAGAGGAAGAACTTGAAACTTCTCCACCATGAACCTTTAGGAACAATGATAAAGCTTATGTTTCCCACTTCCTACTAGATAAATGATGGAACAGAAGTGCAAAAGAAAATTAAAGGGAAGGAGGAGGAAGAAAAGGGGGAATGAGAAGGAAGGAAAAGAAAGAAGGGAGGAAAGAAGGAAGGAGAAAGAAACAAACAAGCCAGGTCTTCCTAACTCTGAGGTCAGTCCTTTCTACGACCCCATGTTGCCTGAGATATAGTATTGTACATATCCTCCACTTTAGTTTCATTGCAATGCCTCATCATGGTGGGGTAATGCTAGCAGAGCATAAGCTCTTAAAAGCTGTACCAAAATTAGAAAGATTTAAAATCTGAGTCTAGCGATGAGCAATATGTCCATGATCAAAGAACTAGTTGAGCTTAAGATGGAGAAGCTTATGACTAGGACAGCCATAGGGCAATGAATTTTCAATTATCACAACTCTTATAAAACATCAACATAGGAGGGGTTTGTATCCTTTTTTGGCTGAGCAGGATAGCATGTGTCTCCAGGTCCTGTTCCTTAGGAGGATGAGGCTGAGGTTGGTGGATCTCCTAAACTTGGGGGTTCTGAACTTTCGTATGGCCAAAGTCAATTGGGTGACTACACTATATCTGGCACCAATAGCATAAGCTCCAGGTAGCAGAATACCACCAGGCTGCCTATGAAGGGGTAAAATCATCCAGGTTGGGGAGGAGGGGTGAAGAGTAAATTAAAACTTCCATGCTGATCATTCTTGGGATCAGGCTCAGGAGCAGCTGCTGCACTTCCAGTCTAGACAAGATAGGGAGACCCAGTCTCAAAAATTAAAAAATTAAAATGGAAGAAATTTTTGTTGTCCTGGACCCCTTTAGCCATTTGGTGAAGCCTATGGACCACTTCTCAGGACAATGTTTTTAAATGCATAAAATAAAATATATAGGCTTACAAAGAAAACTAATTATACTAAAATATTTATAAAGAAAAAATATTTTTATAGTTCTGAATCCCAGGTTAAGAACCCTATAGGTACTGAAAAGTTATGGTCTATTGTCTATAAAGGGGCTACTCAAAATAATTGAATCACAGATTCTCAGAGCAATGTACACACATTAAAGTTCCAAAGTGGTCCTACCCCCACCAGATTCAATACAACAAAGCTATAGAAAATAGCTCTACTTGGAAAAAGTATAATAAAAAGACAAGAGTAAAGAATTAATACTTACTTTGGGCAACATGACTTAGTCAGCATAAATAGCAGAATAAAAATAAAGATAATTCAATAGTCCTACATTCCTATTATGGCCGAAATGGTTAAAAGGAAATTTATATCTTCATATGTCATCCTCAGCCTGCCTGTTTATAGCTATCATTTATAGCTAATATATTTATATAACACTTTAAAGTTTGCAAAGCACTTTATAAATATTATTATCTTACTTTACCCTCACATCAGCCCTAGGAGGTAAGTGCTATTATTATCCCCAATTCATATTTGAGGAAAATGAGGCAAACAGAGGTCATAAAGTTACGACTTACCTAGGGTCAGACAGATGATTTGCATCTAGGGCCAGATTTGAAGTCAGGTATTCCTGACTAAAGGCCCAGCATTCTATCCACTGTGCGCCACCCACCTGCCTCTAAATATAAACTGAATTTAAAAATTTTCCAAGGAACCACAATGGAAAAGCATGAAAGCAAAACACAATTTAAAGCTGTTTTTTTTTAATTTTTCAGGTGGAAACATAATGAAAATAGCTTTTTATTTTATTTTTCTCTTCTCTTTCCTAATCCAATATTTCGTGTTCAGGTTTTTTCTCCTCCCAACATTTTTTAGAAGCAATAGAAGAGAAATTTTTAAACTAACAGTCAGACTTATATTCAATGTCATTTACCCAAACCTAGCCTAGACTTTCAAATTCTTTAGCTCTTTAACATTTTTTTATTTTTCTTTCTTGTCTCTACTATCATCATTTCCTGAAATAGGACCTAATTTCCTGAAATAGGAGCTAAGCAGTTTTCCTGACAACAAAGGCCAAATCACTATAAGCCACCAGAGGATTTTAGATTTGAAAGCAGTGAAAGCAATTTTTTCATTTTCATGTTCATGGGTGTGTCTCTCAGAGAAAGCAGGTTAAGAAAAAAATACCCTGACAGAAGAAAATATCTGCAATCTGAATGGAGAACATTAAAAATACACTCTACATGATACTGTATTATTTTCCTTCCAGATTACAAAATACTGTATTATTTTCCTTCCAGATTCAGTGGATTAATTGTAACATAATTTATCATTAGGGGTATGATATAATGGCATTTCCATCAGGATCCGCATAGCCATGTGCAATTTATCAATATTTTCAACTGTCAGATCACAGGATGTAGAATCATAGATTTAGAGCTGGAAAGGGCCTTTAGAGGTCAACAAGTCCAACACCCTCATTTTACATGCTAAGAAACTGAGGTTTCTGAAGGTTAAGTAACTAGTTCAGGTTCACCCAACTACTAAGCATAAAAGGCAGAATTTGAACACAGGTAGTTCTGACTCCAAGCTCAGAATGCTACACCACGCTTCCTCTCCGCCATCCTATAGAACAAGATGCTGCAAGTGAGTGTGGGAAAAAGTCACACAATGTGGGAAAGGCTCTTTCACTGTTGCTAAGAAGAATGGAGCAAGCGGAAGCTGATGGCCTAAGAACTTCTGCTAGATTTTTTAAAAGTACCAGGATAGTTGGAAGGTTGCTGGTGCATAAGTGGTTACCTTGGTGATGAGCTAATGTGGTAATGAAGACACATTTGTTCAATCCAAGAAATGAGGAATGGGAAAGATATCAAGAGGCTAAAAGGTAAGAGACAACCAATTGCCATACTCAGGCTGTTTGGTCTTTGACTCTTCTCCCTAATGTGGTGTCACTATTGTTGAGAGAGGCGGGGAGAAGGAAAGCTATTTAGAGATGTTTATCGGCCCAGGTTAGAGGCATGCGTTGAATATGGGCCAGAGTAAAGCACTTTCACTAAGCGGAAGTGCCAATGGTATTCCTTACCAGGATGTTTAAGTATATCCAGGCACAACCAGCATACCTGGCCCCCACAGTCTGTGCATGCATAGAGACCAGGTTCATGGCTTTTACTACTACAGGACCCATTGAATGTGAGTTCCTTGAGGACAAGGACTGTTTTTGCTTTTTCTTTCAATTTCCAGCATTTAGCACCAGTGGATAGAGGGCCAATCCTGAAGCCAGGAAAACTCTTCCTGAAATGCCTGAACAACAACTAACACATTAATGAATGCCTTTGATCGATCAATAGATTAAGTGGTCATATCCAGGCTACCACAAATTATCTGAATTATGTCGGATGAACTTGCTGTCAGTCTTAAAGTATAAAAAGGGGGAAACTGGATAGTCATAGTATCTGCAGTTATTTCCTATTGAAAATAACTGATGAAGAGTAACAGATATACATAAGACCAAAAACCATTCCTCAATAGACAAGTGGCCAAAGGATATGAATAAATAGTTTTCTCAAAAGAACTATAAACTATTAGCAACCATTAAAAAAATGCTCGAATTCACTAATAAGAGAAATGCCACCACTGCTATCAACTCAGTTTCCTCATCTTAAAACAGGAAGCTGGATTAGAAGTTGTAACAACGATGCTACTTGCTGCTACTGTGGCTGTGTAAGGCCAATAATACCAGCATGCAGGAAGGCTGCTAGCTCAGGTTCTTTGATCTGCTTTTTCTAAGGAAAGAAACTTTAAGGGGTTTACAATCTCACTTTAATTAAACATACATATAGCATTCACTTAGTTCAGGGGAAAAATTCAGCACCCTGACCTTCAGAGAAAACACAAACAGAAATTACAAACAGAGATTATATAAACAGAGAAAATAACACAAATCAGCAGACAGAGCTTCTCTGTCTGTCCATAGCAATACATACATAGATAGTTACTAGAGAGAGAAGCACCAACATCTGGGTTTTTTAAAGCTGGAGGGCTCCTTAACAATGGCTACTCAGAGTCTTGGCTGGTCAAATCACATGACACTCTTCCAGAGAGGGAGCCCCAAGTAAAATGCTAACCTCAGAGTATATAAACACTTCTTCAGGGTCAGAGGTGTCACAACCATGTGACTCAAACCTATGTGACCTAGGTTCTTTTATGACTTAAGCAGGTCATCAAAGACTCTTGACTGAAACAAAAGCAAGACTCATAGGCATTTGATTGCCTTAGTGCTGAAAAGCACTCCAAAACAAAAGACAACAAAAAGTCTCACTCTACTTGCTGTTACAGAAGTCCTCTCAGGTCCTTTCCAGTTCTGGACCTTTGATCCAATCTCTCCATACACACACACACCCAATAAAGGAAGGCCTTGTTAGTTCTCAAAAAAAAAGTTGCTAATCTCTGGTGGCATTTCATATCTTATCAATTATTTTCCTTTTTAAAAAAATAAGCTTTTATTTTTATCTCTTTTTTTAAAGTCACTATAATTTCCCCTGTACCCTGACATAAGAAAAATTATTTATTTAATGACAAAAATAGAAGAGGAAAATCACCATAGCTGACAAATACATTGGAACAATAAGAAAATATGTGCAATATATAGCACTCCTGGACCTCCCAGCTCAGAAGAAGATAGGGTGGGAGTGTATTCCCATATCTCTTCCTTTGAGCCATGCTTATTCTTTGTAATTTTGGAACATTCAGTTTGGATTTTTTTGATGTTTTTATTGTTTTTACATCATTATAGTTTACTCCAATATCACCAGTTTTCTTCCCCTTCTCATGCTCAGAAAGCAATCTTATATAACAAGTAGCATTTTTAAAAGACAAAGAAAAAGAGGAAAATTTTGTACAATTGATCAATACTCTGAAAAAATCCAAACATGTGCAATGTGCAACACCTATAGACCTTCCACCTCCACCAGCAGGTAGGTAGAGGAGTCTTCTCACCTTTTCTTTTGAGTCGTTTAAATTTTATATATAATTTTGTTGCATTCATTTTTTATTTTTTGTGTGGTTATTTCAATTTAAGTTTTTAATAAGTTCTTTCAAACTACAACATCACTGAAATATTAAATCTATCAGTCATCTTAAAATGAGTTATTTAATCCCCTCCCACCTAACTGAGATCTTGCATGGAGGGAATGGCAGATTACATTTCGATATATTGAGGATGTCAGGTATGGATACAGTGTGAATGGAATGGCTTTGGCCAGTCAGAGAACAGCATGTGTACCCAGTAGAAAAGGGACAGGGATAATGAAAAGGATGGCAGCAAAAACAAAACAACTTTGGTCCCCCTGCAGCAACCAAAGTGATACCAATTTGCATATTAATAAGGGACTCTTTAAAGGAGAAAGCTCTGTGAATGGCCAAATATATGACAGACTCAGTTAAAATGTTAATTTGGCTGAACTTTTTCCCTCCTTTTTATTCTTTGTTATGAAGGATGGTTTTCTGGGTAGGAGAGGAGAGATGAATATATTGTGAAATGAAGGTTACATAAAAATAAAACATTTCCCTTTTTTTTTTAAACCAGACAGCTTTCAGACTCAAAGGAATGCATTTTTAATTTAAATTTTCTTTTTTATCATTATGAATTTGACAAACATGAACATTTCCCTCTACAAAAGAAGAACAAAATAAGAGGCCTGCATTGGAAACTAACAATAGCTAAATAATGCTTTAAACTTTGCAAAACATTTACCTACATTGTCTTAGTAGAACATCTTGAGTTAGGTTTGGGTTTGGGGTGGGGGGTTGGATTTCAAATTTAGCATTGTAGTTCCAACACTACCTTGAATTTCTGCAGCCCCTTCGCGGAACTAAAAGGAATGAATTTTTAATGGTTAAATTACAAGAGTTGCTTAGGGTGATACTTTGAGATGAAGGGAAACCTAAAATTTCAGTGTTTTTCAACTGACACCATATTGGCAACCATTTAATCTTTAGGTTGTATTGTGTTCATCCTTCGTTTTCAAAGAGGACCATGACACTAGGGAGATGATGACAGGACTTGCAATTGACTTGGATTTGGGTGAGGGAGGGCTGTGCACGGTCACCAGCCTCATTTTCTCCTCCAGAGCCATCTGGGTCCAGTGGTCTGATATTCATCCAGACAACTAGAAATGGCCCAGGATGCATTGGGAGACCCTGGCCCTTTCAGGTTAAGGCCTTTTCAGGTTCTCACTTTCAGTGAGGTAATGCCCATTCAGTGAATAGGCCTCTTTAAGAAGTGAGTCAAGGGGTGGCCCTTTTAATTAGAAAAGAAAGAGAAAAAAAATCAAATATGGGGCACAGTATAAGTATGGGGCACAAATAAGGTGGCACAGTAGAGTGCTGGGCCTGGAGTCAGGAAGACATCTAATTGAGTTCAAATCTGGCCTCAGACACTTAGTAGCTGTGTCACCATGGGCAAGTCACTTAACCTTAATTGTCTCAGTTTCCTCATCCAAAAACTGAGCTGGAGAAGGAAATTGCAAACTACTCCAGTATCTTTGCCAAGAAAACCCCAAATAGGGCCACTACTGAAGCTACCAAACAACAACAATGCTATAAATAGGTAGATGGTATTAACATATTAGCTGCTAACTCTGGCAAGCATATTATGTTGCTTGGGATATGTTTTATCCATATTGTATTAAGCAATTTTTTCAACCACAGCAAATGGCACAAAATATACCCTTAATACATCTGGGGTGGGAGCAGCAGAGACTCTGCCTTGCTTCAAGGCCACTGCTGAGAAGGCTGTCATCAAGCAGAATGGAGAGCAGGAGTGGGCAAGGCTATGAAATAACCAGGGGTATAGTGAATGGAGAGAGGACAGGAGAGGAAGTTGCTGTCTGGGAATCTTCCACTTTTACTTAATTGTTCTTGCTAACTAACTAGATGCTAAGCATAGTTTCTATGCTGCCTTTGAACAACCAAAAATGACATCAGAAATCCATGTACAAAACAAAGTTGACATGCTTCACTCAAAAGGTCTCAGACTCCCACTTAAAATTCATTTATTCTGATTGTGAACAAAATTTTAACAACCTTGTTTATCTGATTTCTCAGTCTGCAGAAGATGAGAAACAGCAAATTATAAGAGGGACTGTTGGAAGCACACCAATAGCTGTAAAAATATATAAATAAATGAGCCTGATCAGGAGAGGGGAATCACAAAAACAGAGAGAAGAATTAAAACATTAGGGCAGTCTTGAATCATTTAATGTAGCAACAAAGAGTCCACCATGCCCCAATAACCCCTAAGGACATTGCTTTATTTCAGCACAGAACAATAACTGATGTTCATAACGATGAGCCTGTGAGACATCATGAAAAGGTTAATGTATGTTCATTATGCTCTGTTTAAGAAAGCAGGGAAGCATTTAATACAGTTTAAAAAGATTTTCATCCAGAATTGCTGTTGAGATATGTCTCATAATTGAAATATGACCCTGGAAGAGCATACTTCATTTAAAAAGGAACAGGATAGATAAAAGGAGGGAGAGGCGGAGAAGAGTAGTGCTGTATTTCTAGCACCAGGAGCAGTTCCTTCTCACTCATCGTGCCCTTCAAAAAGCTACCCCAAATTCTAAGCACTCTGTAGTTTCATATCCCCTCAAAAATGCTCACGAGCCCCAACTGATGATGTACTTACTTTTATAATCAGTGTGAGGATATAACTCAAAGTGAAGGGATTTAATGAAATTAATAAGAAGCAATAAAATTCTACTCCATAAACTTAGGGTACCATCATCGGAAAAAGTGGACATGTATGAGAATCACATATGGGAACACACATGTAGCGAACATCAGTGATCAACACACAGTCAGGGGCACTTTACGCTTCAAAACCACATGGACGCTGATGACCTTATTGCCCTGCTATCTCAGCCTGCTCCCTTCTGTTTTCTGCTCTATGTTGGGCCTAACGATGGGTATCAGTTTATGTCCTCACTGGGTACTACATGTCTACTGACTCCCACATCTTTCTGGCTCCTGGAATTCTCTAATTTTTCATGAGCATGGTGCACTGCTAATTACTTGGTCATTGCTCCATTCAGGGCTTCTAGTTGGCTATCTCACTTCCTCTCCACTCAGAGGCCCTGCCAACTAGAAAATCTCCATAATGAGAATGGGAAGATAGCTCTTTGGTCATAGCCTGAGGCTAGAAAGGACCAAACTCAAATAACAAAAGACAGACAGCTGTTCAATTAATGTTTATATTTCTTAACCTCAGTGTCTGGTGCAAAGCGGATCTTTGCTTCAGACTTAGGGTTTGAAATTCCCAAGATCCTCTCACATTTGGTTTGCAAATAATTTAAACTCAAACAAAAGCTAGGCTATGGAGACAAGTACATTATTCTCTTCCAGCTACAAGATACCTCCCCACACATACACATTATCTTTGGGGGGCAGGGGAGGGGGGGAGGGGGGAGGGATTCCTCTGGCTTTGATGCTATATTTTGGCCAATGAAAAACCTCTAAATCTCCCTAAATATTACAGGAAGATACACTCATGTGAAGAAATCCAGAAGAGGGAAACATGGTGAAAACGTATCTGGTTGAAGATTAGCCAGAGAGAAACACAAGCAATTTTGCCAAGGGAATTTATTCTCCTCCAGAATAAAAAATAGATGTAGAATTAGAGGAATAGATCATAAGCATAGCATGAAGGTATGACAGAATAGCGATAAAGGATTCTCTTTCTCTGTCTTTGTCTCTTTTCTTCCTTCCCTCACAAAAGAATTTATTCAGTCATTTTTCAGTTGTGCCTGACTCTTTGTGACCTCATTGGGGTTTTCTTGGCAAAGATACTGAAGTGGTTCACCATTTCCTTTTCTAGCTCATTTTAAAGATGAGGAAACTGAGGCAAATAGTGTTAATTATTTACCCAGAGTCACACAGCTAGTAAGTGTCTGAGGCCAGATTTAAACTGGGGAAGATGAGTTCTCCTGCCTCCAAGCCTGGCACTCTATCTACTTTGACACTTAGCTGCCCCTTCACAAATATTACCTATTATTATTATGGTTGCTGCTAGTAATAATAATAATAAAGTAGATTTAATGATAACTACCAGCCTCACTGGGTCGTTTTAAGAAAGGTGTTTTGTAAACTTTAAAGGGATCTATAAATATAAGTTACTTCTGTTAATAGCTAAAAATAAAAGTTGCATAAATAAACCATTATTTTGATGATAAAAGCTGTCCCATTAACCCAAAAAGAGGCTACTTCTAATTTTTTGATGCCAGTTGGTGTACTTTAGCTACAGTATATGCGCAGTTAAATTCTCAAATATAAGCACAAAGATTCATAGGTTTTCATAGAGTCTTAATAGTACCATAGAAAGAAAGATAGACTGAAGGGTCCTGGGTTCAAATGCCACCTTTGCTACTTACCACCTGTGTAACTTTGGGCAAGTTACTTAACCTCTATGAACTTCTGTTTCCCTACCTATAAAATGAGAGGTTTGGCCTAAACGACTCCTTCATTTCTAATTCTCTGACATCCATGATCCTATTTTGTCTTCCTCCTATAACTCAGCATGCTTTAGTGCAGATTCCTTCAGCTATCAGGCAATACATGCACAAGAAATGTATTCTCATTTTGCATAGCTTATTTCATTTGAGTGGATAACTTATAGCTAAATGTATGTATACAGAAGCATTTTTAATAATTCATCAACAGAGATTATCATAGTATCTTCTCTATAGCAGCTGGCAACTCATACTACTTTAACTAAAATACATGTTGCCATAGTTTCTCAAAAAACCATTCTTTTCTTGAGATCTTGGGAGAAGTGATAATATAGCAATAGAAAAACTCAATTTAAAAAATTTTATCTTCTACCAAAGACAGCCCATATGGTTCCAACCTATAATTATTCTACAAGATTTTAAGGTAGTCTTAAAAAAACACTGGTTTCTAGACTCCAATTCAATTCAGTAAGCATTTATTAACTGCTTAGTATGGGCAATACAACTTTGCTGGATGCTAGGAATATGAAGACAAAATGAAAAACTGTCAGTTTCCATGTTTTGGAAGGTTTTTCACCTTTCAATTTCTTCTTCTTTTCTACAACACCAGCTTGACAAAGTACGAATCTACTTTTAAAGAAAAAGTAAGCACGTTTTTTCTGGCCATTACTAATGGGTAAAATTCATTGTTCCTATATAGTTATGATGGTCAAACAGCTCCACATTTAATAATAACTAAAAAATATTGAAGAATTCTCCCAACATGTTCTGAAGTATAAATCTCTCTTTTACATAAAGGAAAAAGAAAACAAATTAATGCAAATTCTTTTTTGAAAGGCTAATCTCAAAAAAGACACCATTGGATCCAGATTCTCAGTTAAAGCTAATCCCACTCCTTTATGTCTGACAGTCCCTTTCAACAGCAATTATTGCTATCTTAAAGCCATTTTAACACAAAGCTCATTAGTAACATTCAGGTTTAGGAAAGAGTCACAAAAAGACTGTAAAACCTTGGGGAAAATGTATTAATGCTAGCTGTACTCTGGCTATTATTCAGACCAGCTTCCTCATTTCTCACATATCTAGAAGGATGGGACAGGATGATGGAAGATGCTATCTCTCTTCTTTTCCAAAGACCCTGAAATCATGTAGCTGCCTTTTTCTTTTCACCTCAAATGATCAATAAACTCTCCTACTTCCTGAAATAATATATATCTTTTCTGGCACAAGTAAGCAGGTTATCATAAGAGGTTGTGAGATAAAGTGACTACATAGTATCTCTGACTATGAAGTGAGGGACAGAAAACTAAGACCATTAAAAAAAGTATCTTACACGTGTAGGAACTCTAGAAATAATGGTTGAATGACTTGGACTTTTAAATTTCCACATAGTGCAAAAATTCTAACCCATAACTAGTTAAGGGAATGGACAGAGAAGAAATCCAGCAAAGATTTCCCTGGTCCCAAAATCTTGCTGAATATGAAATTTGCCCCCTGCAGAGCAATCTGAAGCCTGAGGGCCTGGGAGAGGTCCTTTATTCCACATTTTTCTGTGAAGGGGTCTGGGGCTCTACAGTGTTAACAAACTGGCTAAGCGTTTTAAATGACTCCATATAACTTAAGGGATGCCCATCAACTGGGGAATGGCTGAACAAGTTGTGGTATATGATTGTAATGGAATACTATTGTGCTATAAAAATGATGAGCAAGAGAATTTCAGAAAAACCTGGAAAGACTTACATGAACTGATGCTGTGAAGTGAACACAACCAGGAGAACATTGTACACAGTAACAGCAACATTGTTCGATAATCAACTATGATTGACCTAACTCTTCTCAGCAATACAATGATCCGAGACACATGAAGGAAAATGCTATCCATATCCAGAGAAAGAGCTGATGGAATCTTAAAGCAGATCAAAACATACTATTTTCACTCAATTTTTTCATAGTTATTTTCCTCTTGTTCTTTCTTCTTTTATAACACAACTAATGTGGAGATATGTTTAGCATGATTATGCTTATATAACCTATATCAAGTTGCTTGCTGTCTTGAGATAGGAAGAGGAGTACCTATGGAATATTAAAAGATCCAAAGGCAGTATCTAGTGCATTGGGAAGCTCATCTACAGAGGATTTGTGGAATGATATGGACAAAAATCATACCTGATAAGAAAGTAAAGGGGGATTATGACCTGCTGCAGTGGAGGAAGCACCCACACTGATGAGAACACTGATACAGAAAAGGGAAAAGGGAAAAAGCAATACTAATTCAGTTCAAGAGAAAAAGAGGAAAATTAATAAAAGAAAAGCAAAAGACAAGGGGGAAAGAGGAGAATTAAAGACTTAAATTAAAGAGAATTAAACACTGGAAAAGAACTAAAGGCAGTATCATAAATTACTGCTGGCAAGGAGCTTTTCTTTCTTAAAAAAAAAAAAAACTTTGATTTTTTTAATTAACAAGCATTTAATTTCTCTCTGTCCCTGTCCTCTGCAATTGAAAATAGAGAGCTTTCCCATATATTCTAATTGCTGCCCAGAACATAAGCCTCATTTGTCCCTTGGGAGAAGTGGATCATCTGTGCACAGAATTATTAGCCCCTGGTACTGTGAGGACACTGTAACTTGGACAGCCAGTTTACTGATCTGAGGCCAATAAAGAATGTCTTCCCTGAGGCAAACTTCTGGGCAGAAATCCTTAGTCCCACCATTATTAGAAAAGACCAATACCTTAGAGGAAACAGATACTGCCCAGCTGTGTCACAAAAACAGTCACTTCAGTAGTAATTGGCATCCTGAGAATCCTCCCATCATTCACGTATTATGCTGAAGTTTCCTGTAAAACTCTCCTAATGAGGGGCTAAATTGAAGAAGTATATTCCTACTCTAAATCTTTTTTAGGTATGTGTGCCATGGCAAAGGACTATTTAATTACTGACTTGTAGGACACAAAAATGGTAACAATGAATCAGAAAAAGAAGATACGCAGTGCTTGTAACCTTTTCGTAGCCTAGGCTATATTTGCGAGTGTGCATGCGTGTCCCTATAAAATTTTGCTGATAGGAAACAGACATTAACATCTGCTTTCTCACATCTCATTTATTTTCATTTTTAAGCTCTTTGCAGGTAGGGACAATGCTTTACATATAGGCAGTCCTCAACATTTGCACATTAACTTTCTGGACTTCAAGGGTTCCCCTGATTAGTAACCTCATTTCCACTTTTGTGGCTATGTTCAGAACAAAAAAAAAAACGTGAGAGGCACAATGCAAGTGGAGCAGCCCCAGGCAGGAGATCTGAGCTCTAATGGGGCCCAGGACTTACCTCAAGGCATGTGCTTTTCGAGAGGGAACAGTTCAACCACCCAGCCAAAAGGGAGATTTGAGATGGCAGGTACTGTCCCTTTCCTTTTTTTTTTTATACTCAGTGTTCTTCTGATGTCAGCCCCCTTCCTCTACCCTACTCTTTATGGGTTATTTCATGGTTGCTATGTTAGGAAAAGTGCCTATTACCAGAACTGTATGCAGAAAAGTGTCTTTTCAGCAATCTAGGGAAAAACAATAGTTTTTGGTGATCATGGGAACCTAACCCTCTATTTCCCATAGGTTCCATGTATCAACATTCACGTTTTTACTTTGGCACCATTTTCTAGGACCATGACCCCGTGAAAGTTGAAGATCAACTGTATCACCAGCATACCTTCTACTCCTTTACCCTACACATACCCACTCTTAGAACCCAGTACAGGGTTCACATAGTAGGCATTTAACAAATATTTACTGAATTCTCCTGACTTGACGAGACCAACAGGATGGATGAAATTAAACTAGCCGTTATTCCTAGCAGCATTTTTTTCATTTCTAAACTAACTACAGGACTACCCATTCATAAGAGAAATGGCAAATAATAATTTATTTATCTGCTTAAACTGAGCCTTACATTCACCCACCCAATATTCATATTTCCCCTCCCTTTAAAGGAAAAAAATGAAGAAATAAAAAAAATGCCTTGAGTGGTAGCAAACATTTATTTCAGTATGGGTAACTGATACGTAGTAATAATGTTTCTGTTACAACGTCTAATGCTGAGCAAACAGTTCCAAATTGTCAATGTTGCAGCTGTTTGCTAAGCAGCTTTCAGCACTATTCTGAATAAAGGCAAAATTATCTGAGCTCAAAACTGGCCCCATGATTGTACCCCCCAATACCACATTGCATCAGAATGAGTACCTGAGATTCTTAAAGGCTGTATCAGCAGAGTTTAAACTCTGATAGGTTCTCACAAGCTGGAAATTCAGTAAGCTGTTGGTCAATAAGCATTTATTATTGTTTGCTAAGTGCTGGGCACTGTACTGTGCACTGGAGGTACCAAAAAAAAGCAAAAATGTTCCTGTTTTCAAGGAAATTACATTCTAATCAGAGAGCAATGTATATAAATTGGTACATACACAATACAGAAGAGATGGAAGATGACCTTAAAAGAAAAGGTTCTAATAACTGGTATCTAATATCTAATAGGTAACAAATATGTGATATCCAATTAGACCAAGAAAGTCTTCAAGTAAGGTCCCAACAACAAATTGCACTAGCTGTCCAAAAACCAGCCTGTGAGGTGCATTCAATAGCAGCTTGGCCACAAGGAGATGAAAGAATCTCATGAAAGGAAAAAAATATGAAATAGAACCTCAGTCCTGTGCAATCAATTCCCTTCCAGTTCCACAAAAACAGTGAAAGAAAAGATCACCCACGAACATTTAATTGTTGATCCTGTTCCAATAACCAACAAATTGATACACTAACGGAAGAACTGATCCACAGCAATATGTGAAACCCAAAGACATAAAGAGGTTAAAGTTAAATAGAACTCGCAAGTTGTCCCCAGAAAAGTGAATCAAGGAGTTGACATTTTTTATTCCATTTATAGTCTTTTTGTATATATATATATATATATATATATATATATATATATATATATATATATATATATATATATATACACACACACACACACACACACACATATATATGTATATATATATAATATGTATATATAATATATGTTATATATATGTACTGGTTATAATATATAATATATAATTATATATAATATATAATGTATATATTATATGTATATATGTACTGGTTTATATATTTATCCACATGTTTTATCTCCTCCATTAAAATTCAAGCTCCTTGAGCGCAGGAACGCTTTTTTGTCTTAGTAAATGCTTATTGATTAGGAGGGAAAA
>CM053627.1:179739403-179754706 GCA_028646595.1 Phalanger gymnotis | reverse complement strand
ATTTCGGACCATTCAAACATATACATGATTATATTTGAGATCATAAATTCGGCCTTCCTACTACAGGCTTGGGACTCGAGGTGCCCCCTGCATTGTTACTGTGTATGGATTTCTTTGTTGCTGCGATGGATTTGGTTTTCTGGTGTCAGGATCTGGCTTTCTGGTGTTTGAATAAATGTTTTGATTCTGTCTTCCATATAGAGAGTCTGTTATATTTTGCGATTCAGAACTATGCCAGCATATTCATAATCACCCTTGGCACTGTGAATATTGTATTGGTGATACAGCTAGGCATCATGCTAGGTGCAAGAGAGAGAAAGACAAAAAAAAGAAACATTTCCTGCCCTCAAAGAGTTTACATTCTATCAAATACTAAAAAATCTCCAAAATCATGAAAAGGATACAGGGAGAATTTATCAAATCTAGGAATACTAGAATATTAAAAAGATTGAAAGAGGCAAAATTAGGAAAATCTACTTCACAATTGCCTATTAGATATCTCAAACTGGATATAAATAGGTGTATAAAACTAAAATCATTATCTTCTCCCCATCTCCCTCCCCCTTCCAAACTTCTCTATTACTATTGAATACATCATCATCCTTCCAGTTCCCCAGGTTGGCAACCTGGGTGTCATCCTCAACTCCTCACTATCTCTTACCACCCACCAGTTTTACCTTTGCAGCATCTCTCAGATATGCCCCTTTCTCACCTCTGATACTGCCAGCACCCTGGTGCAGACCCTCATCTCACTCCTGGACTATTGCAACAGCCTCCTGGCAGGTCTGTGTGCTCCAAATCTCCCCCGACCCCAGTTCATCCTCCACTCAGCCTCCAAAGTGATTTTTCTAAAGGGCAAGTCTGACCATAACAGGCCCTCACACATCTAATAGAATCCACTGGTTTCCTATTGCTTCCAGTATGAAATACAAAATCTTCTAGTATTCAAAGTCCTTCAAAACCCAACCACACACACCTTTCCAGTCCTACACCTTACGTCTCCTACCATGTACTCTTTGATTCAGTAATATTGACTTCATTGTTCCACAAACCAGACACTCCATCTCTCAGCTCTGGGCATTTTCACTGGCTGTCTCCCATGCCTGGAACACTCTCCCTCATCTCTGCCTCCTAGTTTTCTGGCATCTTTCAAGTCTCAGATAAGATCCTACCTTCTACATGAAGGTCCCAATCCTTCTTAATTCTACTGCCCTCCTTCTGAGATTACCTTCTACATATCCTGTATATAGCTTGTCTATACATAGTTTGTTTTCATGTTGGTTCTCCCATTAGATTGTGAGCTCCTCCAAGGCAGACTGTCTTTTGCCCTCTTTATATGCCCAGAGATCATCACAGTGCTTTCCATCTATTAGGCATAGTAATATACTAACATAGTAGTATACTGGCATATATTGGCATCATATCCTGATTATGTCAGTGGGCACTTTTAGCAGAGCATCTGAAAAGGAAGTCAGGGTGACATTTCTAATCCATTTTTGTCTCTACTAGAAACAATACCTGTTATATACTAAGCACAAACCAGCTTGGCATTCAGGGTCTCCACAATTTGATCTCAACTGACCTTTTGAGGCTTTTTCCCCTAAGCCTCCACTCCCATCAGACCACACTACTCATCATTCCTTGACTATGACCTATGTTATCCTGCCTTTGTCCCTTTTTTCATATCCCCCTTCCCCTCTCTATCCTTCAAGATTCAGATGAAATTTCACCTTCTCACCAAAGGCTTTCCTGATCATCCCAGCTGGAAACAATCTCACCCTTCTCTGAACTCCTATAGCACTTATAGAAGAATAGGGAGGGAGTGGGGGGGGGTGGGCACCAGAGATTACAAAAGTAAAGAGCAGTGCCACTCATTTATCACTTATTGGCTGGAAGTCTTCATTATTTTTCTATGTGTCCTGTCATTTCAAATGGAATAGAAACTCCTGGGTATATTAACTGGGACTATGTCTAATCCTTCCTAGTTTTCTCAGTGACTAACGTAGTACCAGCTACCTGGATCTTTTTCTCAATCATATATTCATGGGAGGAAGGGAAGAACAACTTGTACACATTCAGGGAAATATATGTAAATATGTGTAAAACAAATACAAAATATTTGGGGGGTAATGCTAGGGAGGGGGAAGAGATGAGAAGAGGCCTCCTGTAGGTAGCACCTGAGGTGCTTCTCCTTATTGTGCAAAGGTAACAAAGGCAGGTGATGAAACAGCAAGTAATGAATAGTCCAGTATGGCTGGAACATAGAATCCATGAAAGCAAATAATGTTAGTCCAGAAAGATGGATGGGAGCCAGATTACTAAGAGCTTTAATTGTTAAATAGACAAGTTTTTGCTTCATCCTAGAGACAATAAGAAGTCACTGAAGCTGTTTGAACAGGGGAGTGATATGGTCATACCTGTGTTTTAGGGATATCAGTTTGGCAGCTGTGTGGACGGTAAACTGGAAGAGGGTGACTGAAGGCAAGGACACCTCAGTTGAGAGTTTGTTGTTCAGTCATTTCAGTCATGTCCAACTCTTGGTAACTCCATTTGGAGTTTGCTTGGCAAAGATACTGGAGTGGTTTGCCATTTCCTTCTCCAGCTCATTATGCAGATGAGGAACTAAGGCAAATAGAGTTGTGATTTATCTGGGGTCGCACAGTTAATAAGTATATAAGGATGGATTTGAACTCAGGAAGAGGAGTCTTCCTGATTCCAAGCCCAGTGTTCTATCCACTGCACCATTTAGCTGCCCTCCACCCAGGTTATTGCTATAATCCAGATAAGAGATATTGAGGACCTGAACTAGGGTGGTAATTGTATGAACAGACATATTCGACAGATATTGTGGAATTCAAAACAAGACTTGGAAATTGATTGGATGTGGGGGATAAAGGACTTATATAGAGCCTATTATGTTCCAGGCACAGTGATAAATGCTTTTACAAATATTAACTCATTTTACCTTCACAACAACCCCTTGGGGTAGGTGCTATTATTATTATTCCCTTTTATAGCTGAGGAAACTGAGGAAAACAGAGATTAAATGACTTTCCCAGGACCACACAGCTAGTAAGTGCCTGAGGGTAAACGTGAACTTGGGCCTTCCTGACTTCAGGCCTCACACCAGTCCACTGTGCTACCAACAACCTCAATGGAAAGTGGAATATCCAAGAAGACTCCAAGGTTGCAAACCTGGATGGCTGAGAAAGATGATTCCCTCAATACAAGTAGGTAAGTTAGAAAGAAGCGTATACTCATGGGAAAAGATAATGAATTTCACTTGGGAGTACTCAATAAACAGATCTATTTTGGACTTGATGAATTTAAGTTAACTGTAGGACGTAATTGTTTATTGGATCTGAATTGCACTCAATATGTAATTCAAATCTTGAAGGGATTGTTGTTCAGTCATTTCCATAGTGCCCAACTCTTAGTGACCCCATTTGGGATTTTCTTGGCAAAGAAAGTGGAGTAGTTTACCATTTCCTTCTCCAGCTCATTTTACAGATGAGGAAACTGAGGCAAACAGGATTAGGTCACACAGCTAGTAAGTGTCTGAAGCTGGATTTGAACTCAAGATGATGAATCTTCTTGATTCCAGGTCTAACATTCTATCTATTGCAGTATCTACCTGTCTTGACTTTGAGGGATATTTGACCCTTGTTCTCAAACCTTATACGTGAAATAGATGTCTGGATCAAAGTCTTGGTTTAACCTCAGAGTAATATCAGGCAATATTATACATGTATTGATTTATATTTGTGAATCAATTGAGGTATTTTCTTGGGAAAAAAAATTTTGCTCTCAGTAATCTACTTGTTTTCTTCATTGCCATGGAATTACACAGCGGATAATGGTAATTATATGGTAGCATTACTTCGATGCAATAAACGAGAGAATGCTTAGTTTGGATGAAAGTGTCCCGGCTTTGAAGATTCCAAACCCAGCTCTACCACCTGCTCTTGGACAAAACACTTAACCCCCACTGTGTCTCAATTTCCTCAACTATCAAATGAAGAGGGTACACGAGATGATCACTAAGATTAATTCCCTAACTAAATCTCTGAGACTAATTACTGTATGTAGGGGGAAAGAGAATGGGGAACAAGCATTTATTAAGCACCTATTACGTACCAGATGCTATGCTAAACACTTTTTCAAATATGGTGCCATTTGATTCGATGCACAGAGATACCAAGTGCAATTATGTATCATAAACCCTGATATTAGTCACATTGTTTATTAGCAATAGGAAAGAGCAGTTCAATTATGGCAAAGTAACAGTAATAGCATTTATATAGTGCTTTATGGTTTGCAAAAGATTTTACATATTTTATCTCAATATACCTGTGAAGAAGTTGCTATTCTTATCCTCATTTTATAGGTGAGAAAACTGAGAATGAAAGCAGTTAAGTGATTTGCCCAAGGTCATACAAACACAACTCTTGCTGAGTCCCTGTCCAGTCCTCTATCCACTACGCCAGTGGTGTCAAACTCAAATAGAAACAGGGGCCACTAATGATACATAAGTATCCCTGCCATCCACATACTGATTTTAAAAAACCACACATATTAATATTATCTATGTTTCGTTATATTTTTATTTATTGTGTTTCCAATTACATTTTATTCTAGTTTAGGCAGCACACAGGAGTGTTGTGGGCCACATGTTTGACACTTTTGCACTTCCCTACTTAACTTCCTAGAGCAGCAAGGTAGTCATCCCAAGCACTAATAAACTAGAGCTATCCAAAAATGGAATGGGTTGCCTTGGGAAGTAATGAGGTCCTCCTCCCTGGGGGTCTTTAAGCAAACACTGTATGATCACTTGTGGAGAATGTTGTTACAGGAATTGCTTCTACAGGTTGGACTGGATGATCACTGGAACACCTTCCAACTCTAAAATTTCATGAGTCTATGACAAAAGTTGTATAAGATGAAAAGTCGTGAATGGGATGCAATCTGCAAGTGAAGGGGAAACTCACATGAATGAGGTTACAAATCCATTAAGATTTCAAAGAGGGAAGCAATGAGAAAACGTCGGAAATTGAAGCTCTGACTGGTGTTGATATAACGTTAGTCAAAAAACATTTAGTAGGTTCCTACTATATGCCGGGCACTGTCCTAATCTCTAGGTATACAAAAAGAGACCAAAGATATTCCCTACCCTCAAAGACCTCACAATCTAAACCTTGAAGATAGGGATTGTCTTAAGTCTTTCTGTAGCCTTAGTGTCTGAAATATTGACCTGAACAAAGTAGACACTAAATTTTTTGTTGATGGCAATGCTATCTTAGGGTAAGGTTAGTATAACAATATTTGTACAATGTCAGAGCACAAGCAATATCATAAAGAAATTTAATATTGATTTGCAAAGACCATCGATGATAGACTTAGCTCTTCTTAGCAAAACAATGATCCAAGACAATTCCAAAAGATTCTTAATGGAAAATGCTATCCACATCCAAAGAAAGCCTCTATGGAGTCTGACTGCGGATCAAAGCACACTATTTTCACTTTTTTGGTTTTTTTTCTTTTTGTTCTAATTCTTCTTTCACAGCATGACTAATGTGAAAATATGTTAACACAATTGCACATGTATAACCTATATCGGATTGTTTGCTATCTTGGAAAAGAGGGAGAGGAGGGAAGAAGAAAAAAATTTGGAGCTCAAAATCTTATTAAAAATGGTTTTTCCTTTTTGTTCTGATTCTTCTTTCACAACATGACTAATGTGAAAATATATTTAACACGAATGCACATGTATAACCTATATCAGATTGTTTGCTATCTTGGGAAAGAGGGAGAGGAGGGAAGGTGAAAGAAAGATTTGGAACTTAAAATCTTATTAAAAATGAATGTTGAAAACTATCTTTACATGTAATTGGAAAAAATAAAATACAAAAAAATTAATGCTGAGATCATAATGTCATTAAAAAATTCATTTGGACAGCTAAACTAATTGTAATGGATATAGACAACCATAGCACAAATAACTATTTTTTCTAATCTACTAGAGTAGTGATTTCTCAAAGCGTATACTATGAAACAAATGTGCTCCAAGTTTTACTGGGAAGGTGTGCTACAAACTGCATGGAGTTTACACTTACAATCACATGGATCAGCCTCTTGCAGTGCAGCCAACTTAAATGTTCATTGTGCTTCAACTCCTCATGACAAAAATAGTGTGTCATGAGCAAAAAGAAAGAAGAAATTTTGAGAAGCACTGGACTAAAGTATACATAGATCACAAAACTGGGCAAATCATATTGTAGCTTTGGGGAGCTGTGATCATTTTGCAGACTTTCCTTCTAGTGTTTGGTTAAGAATAACCTAGGGAACACAATAGTACCATACATTTGAGACATCCTTTATTTGAGGTGACTTAGTGTTGAGTTGTAATTTAGTAGTATTGATGCTTATCTGAAGACAGCATCTGGTGTCAGATAATGAGAAACGGGTGTTTTAAAAAATCATTCAATTTCTTTATTTTCCTGTAATTTGAGTATTGTAGAAATATTACTGTGCTGTCACTAGCTGTGAACTAAAAAAGGAGACTACAAGATATAAACAGCAGCCTGAAAATTTGGCTGATACCTTTTCATAGATCTCTATCCTTTATTTAACCCGTGACTCCAGAGGAATTGCTTTGCCCCAGCAGCCCAAATTAACTATTTTTATTCCTTGGTCAGGAAATTAAGGGAACTTAGTAAAATCTTCATAAATTTAAGACAACAGAAAGCAAACGAAATTTCCTTTATTTACGGTTGGGCTAGGGAATAGGGATCATTTAACAGTATTCATTTAGTATATTCTCAATGGACTTTATAACTGTCATTCTATTACAGGACTCTAGAAAAGATTACGCGCAATCTAATCACAGTGCAATTAGCTAAGTCCCTTTGAGTTGTTTTCAGAAACTTCCATAAAGTAAAGGTTGTCACCAGCCTTATTTTCACCAGGGGAGATTACGGCAACTATTTATCATTTATATAAAGTCACAATGTAAACTGCATTGTAAATTTGGGAATACCGATCTGCCTTCTAAGATTCCAAAGACAAGATTTTTAACTAGAAACTATATGCTAGATCAAGGGTTCTTAAATTGGTATATACAAAGGATCCATGCATAGATTTCATGGGGTCCGAACTTGGAAGAGAAAAAAAATCTTTATTTCAGTATAATTGTTTTACTTTGTATTTTATATACTTTTAAAAATATTGTTCTGAAAAGGGGCCCATGGGCTTCACCAGATTGCCAAAGTGATCCATGACACAAAAAAAGGTTAAGAACTCTTCCCCTAGATCAACAGAGAATTTTCTTCAGCACCAAGAAAAAAAAATGTAGCTACTATAAAAATGAATTCTTAAATACATACAAAAAACCCTAATAACTTATGACATAATAGATCAATAAGATAAAGATAATGGATAAACAAGATAAAGATACACCATTCAAGATTTGTTGGATGAGCTAACACTTTCTTGTCTTCATGAATTATTATTAAAATTAGAAGGATTATTTTTTCAGATCTATTATTTTAAATAGAATTTAAATTATATGCATATGATTAATAACATTCATTTGAGAAAAGGATTTTTGTACTATCACATAATTTTTAAATATTTAAATCATCTTTACCTCCTTTTAATTTCTTTTTAATGTATGTTTTATAGTGTATATAATATGAGTAAGTCATGTACATAACATGAAAATAAATATTTGTATAATAGATGCATCAGACTAAAAAATTATTAATAAGGGTGTGTGATTTTAAAAACCATATTTATAGAACATCTCTACAAAGATCTTTCATAGTGCAAAGTGAACTAGTAGAATCTAAACTCATCTCCTTCTTTTAACTAAGACAGAAATGTAAAAGTGAATTATTTGATTACTTAGCTTGGAACAAGGAAATAAGAAATCAGAAGTCCTAGTTCATTTTATATTTATTATTTATTTTCATTTTACAAATAAGGAAATCAAGTTGAGGCACTATGCTTACATACCTACTTGGGCAACAAAATTATTCTAGGCCTCCTTATTTAGTTCTTCACTGTTGTAGGACTTTCTTGAAGTAAACTAGTTCCTAGTGGCATGGCTCTATACTTCACTGAAATATTTCTGTCAAAGTTGAAATTGCTTAGGAACCCATTTTGATCCCCTGACAAATAGGAGTCATTCCAAGTAAACTAGGTAGAGTAGGCCATGAATAGGGCAGATCATTCATTGCGAGGCAAAGGGGCAAAGTGCTTACAATCCCTCTCCTTATCCATTCAAACACTTGCCTTAAGAAAAGTATGATTAATTGAGACACTAATGCAAGATTAGTGGAGTTGTATACTGATTCAACCACTATGCAGAACAATTTGGAAGCATGCCAAAAGGCTATAAAACCATGCAAACCTTTTGGTCCAACAATACCACTAGTAGATTTTGTATCCCAAAGAGATAAAAAACAAAAAGGGAAATGATCTATATGTACAAAAATATTTAAAACAATTCTTTTTGGAGTAGCAAAGAACTGGAAATTGAGAGGATGCCCTTCAGTTGGGGAATGGATGAAAAAGTTGTGGTATATGATTATGATGGAATACTAATATGCTATAAGGATTGATGAGTAAGATGCTCTCAGAAAAACCTGGAAAGACTTACATGAGCTAATGCAAAGTGAAATGAGCAGAACCAGGGAGAATATTGAACATAGTAACAGCAATACTGTACAATGATCAAATGTGAATGAATGAATTAGCTACACTCAGCAATACAATGATCCAAGACAATTCCGTAAGACGTGTAATGAAAAATGTTTCCAGAGAAGGAGCCTGAATGCAGAGCAAAGCATACTTTTCTTTTTATTTTCTTTATTCTTTTTACTTTATTTTTCTTGGGTGGTTTTTTTTTTGGTCTGTGTTTTCTTTTACATTTTTACAATATGACTAACATGGAAATATGCCTTGCACAACTGCACATGTATAACCTTTATGAAATTGCTTGCCTTCTCAGTGGGGAGGAAGGGACTCAGAGAATTTGGAACTCAAATTTTTTTTAAAAATTGTAAAAATTCTTTTTACATATAACTTGGGAGGGGGAATAAAATATTAAATATATAATTTTTTAAAAAAAGAAAAGTGGGAGTCTATGTACCAGGAAATGGGATGATGATTAGTTGGGATGTAAGAAGAAAATATTAAAACTTCTATTTGGGTGTAGTTTTCATCTAAGAACAAAGGGATTAAGATTTACTAACATTTAATGTATTAACACTTGTACCTTCACTCTGGATTCCAATAGTCATTTACATAGTCACATATTAGTACCCAGGAGTTCCACAACTTGTAAGGGCTGACAGGGCACCCACATTCATTCATTTGATGTCAAAATATTATATTGCAGTTTATATGTGCCTGATTAACTGAATTTCCCAATTGCGTCATCTGGTTTTAGCTAAAAATCAGCAGATTTCTGCAGATATCTTGATGATAAAATTAATAATGAGAACTCAAACTAGAAAATGACAGAACTGGCACCTGTAATCCTGGTACTAGCTCTTCATCAATTAGATTACAAGGCATAGACAATGATAATCTCATCTCATCTCCCAAGAAGTCAAAAAAATCTAAATTATCAAAAAGATTATTTGAAATATTTACATCTATTCTTGTTAATGATTAACCTCACTCTCATATTATGCCTTGAAATATTGTGCCAATGATAGTATGAAGCCATCAGTTAGCAAGACATTTAAAAATCCAAGCTTCTATAGATGGAAATTATGCATGCGACTTATAAAAACTCCTATCTGCATACTTTAAAAACATGTTAACAAAATTTTTAACCTATCTGAAAATTTTCCAAACTAAGAGGTTCAGTGGGTTTTGAATTTATTTGCTAAAAATATAGAAAGGCAGCATTTTCCAACTAGTTTACAAGAACCTTGATTGACATCAGGGAAGGCAAAACTAATTAGCCAATTTTTTTCCAAAAATATCTTTATACATATAATTGTTGGATAAGATTGAAAAAGTGATGTGATCATTTAGTCAAATTTAGTAAATGATGGATGCACTTCTTCAATTTGAATCTACCTATCTTTGTGTGGTTCTTTTTTTCCTCCAAGAACGAAAGCCAAGTAACTAAATCAATTGAACTTAGAACCAGATTTTTGGATTTTGAATGGACATATCACAATGTAATGACAAGATTTTCTAAAATAACACAGCATACAGAATCACATTGTTCCCACAAAATATTACATACATACAAAATTACTAATTATTTAATTGTTATTAATTAATTTTAGTATTACTAATTAGTAGTTTGAGAAAAAGATTTTGTACCATTAAAAGAATTTTTAAAATATTTAAATCATCTTTATCCTCTTTTAATTTTAGTGTATGTTTCATAAAATGCATAATATAGTATTAGTAGAATTGGGCATGTATGTAACATGAAAATAAATAATATACACATAATAGATGCATCATGCTAAAAAATTTGTTAATGAAGAGGCATAATAAAAAATGTTTGTAGGCCATAAGGCAAAGTGAACTGGCAAATTCTAAATTCGTCTCCCTCTTTTGACCAAGATAGAAATGGTAAATGTCAAGTATTTAATTACTTAACTTGAAACAAAGAAATACAATATCAGAAGTCCTAGCTCAGGGTACTTATAAACTCTCAGAAAATCAGAATACTTTTTTAGATGCCTGATTGCTTTTAAACAGCTGCCAATTTTTTAAAACCTGTGACTGTTCCAATCCCAATTTTTAAAATGTGTTTGGTTACTTGTGAATTTAGTGGAATTTTTATCTTAAAAAAAATCTACACAAGATAACATTTTAATTTATTTCCATATGAAATGAATTAACTCATTTTTTGAATGTATCATTAGACTCTGCAACTGAACTAGGTATAAAAAAGAATCATATTCATTTCATACCAAGTTCAGATAAATGTCCAAGAGGCATAAATTGTCTAATACTGTCCACTTTGCTGTACTTATTGAGTTGAGGTTTGTTGTTGTTTAGTTGCATGGATTCAGGCTATAGAAGTTTTTTGTTGTTGTTCAGTCGTGTCTGACTCTTCATGACCCCATTCTGGGGTTTTCTTGGCAAAGATACAGGAGTGGTTTGCCATTTTCTTCAGCAGCTCATTTTACAGATAAGGAACTGAGGCAAACAGGGTTAAATAACTTGCCTGGGGTAAGAGAACTAATGTGTTTCTGTGGCTGGATTTGAACTCACGAAGATGAGTCTTACTGATGCTAAGCCCAGTGCTCTATCCATTACACCACCTAGTTGCCCCAACACTCACTGAGTTGAAGTTTGTGTTCTTGTTTAATTGCATGGATCAGGGCTATAGAAGGAAGAGTGGCTAAACAATCTGTGGTGTGTAAGTAAAGGCAATGGAATATCACTGTACCATAAGAAATGATGAAGGTGAAGAACTCAGAGAAGCATGGGAAGACTTAGATGAATTGATGCAGAGTGAAGTAAGCAGATCCAGGGAAATAACCACGACTACAGCAATGTAAATGGAAAAAGAAAAAATTCCAAAATGAACACTTTGTCACTAAAATGATGAAGCTTGGCCCCCAAAGAAGAAATGTACTTCTGGTTCTTAATGGACCACTATGAGGGTGGAACACTACATATATTATCACGCTTGACTGATAGATTAGTTAATTTTACTTAAGTGGTTTTTTTCTTATCTCTCGCTCTCTATCTCTTTATTTTTCCTTATTAATAGGGGATGACTGAGTGGAAAAGAGGAAGGGATATTTTGGGAAATGAAGGTGATATGAAAACAAAAGATAGTAAAAATCATATGCATACATATATGTATGTGCATGTGCATATATATATATACACACCTGGGTGTACTTTATATATAAGTATTTTATATATTCTGGGTGTATACATACATATGGGTGTATAAATATACATACATACATACACATATATTTTTAAAACTCAGCTTCTAGATATTGAGAAAGAAGAGGAATGTTAGCAGTCAACAAAGGTAAGTACTGAATAAGCTTCCTCCTGCAGTCTTGTCTGCAAATTTACATCATCCTTGTCAATACAAAATCGAATTTCTGCAGGCATATGGCCTGATTACAAGCAACTGATTGTATGAGCAACTAACTAACAAGCAAATCTGACAAGCAATATCCACAGAGAGACTTTTCAGATTACCAAATGCATACTCACATGTAAATTGGACCTGGGTCTCAATGAATGAGTCAATGGATAAAGTCACTGTATTTAACAAACATCTCAGAGGAAACTATGTTTACTAAGGGATAAACCATCCAATGACTGTACTTACCACAGACTTTTCTTCCATAAGATCATGTGTAATTTTAGACTAAATGACTAATCATCAGCAGAAATCATCTATTACAAGACCTAAAACCACTTTTAATGGTAGCATTCATTTCTTCAAGATGAATGGTTTATTTCTCGGACAAAAAAGCTCAGCCAACTTTAGTTTTTGCAGCATTTCCATATGTACTCTATTACATCCAAGAGACTGCTATATTAAGATCCTCAAATCTATTTTGTATTGCTTTGGGGTTGCTTTAAAATTCAATTTCATTTTATTTTCAGTTCCAAATTCTCTTGCTCTGCCTTCCTCAATCATTGAGAAGGAAAGAAAAATAAAGCCCATTATTTTGAAATCCATAATGTGTTTTTGTAACATTGTTCAAGTAGTATACTAGTTCTTTACTAGACATTGAGATTCAGCAGATTAATGACTTTTAAATTTTTCAGAAATAAAACATTTATTTTTGTACATGCTTCAAAACATTTCATACTACTTGGTTGGTGGACCATTGTCCTCCATCATCCTAAATTGAAGAGAGAATGCTTCTACCCTTTCTATTTATAGAGTTAATAACTAATTATATTACACCAAAGTACTGTTATAACATAATACAATTATAAGCAGCAAAGGTTAGAATATAATGTAGGGTCCAAAAAATGGAATTTCTATTAACCAAAAACTTGATGAAATATATTTTTTTCAGGCAAAATGAATTTGCATATAGGACAGATAGCAAAAATGCAGTTCTTCATTTAACTAAAATTCATTGTGTGCTTTCACTTTAAATAAAATAACAATTCTTTCCCACAACTCTGTGATGTCCTTTCTCAGTTGCACAAATATCAGTGCTTCAAGCCTGGCTATGTGAATACACTTTTAGGAAGAAAAGAGCCATCTCATCTGAAAGCTTAAGATCTAAATGGACTTAGAGTGACAATGGTGAACTTCTAGGAGTGGTTGGCTAAAATGTCAATATAAAACTGTTGTGCTACCTGAAGAAAAGTATCATTTATTTCTGTAACTGAATTAAAAAGCTCCACCTAACCACTGTCACTACATCACCTGCATCAGAATGAAAGGTATGGTTCCAAATATTAGGAGAACAGTAGAGGAATTTAAACACTCTCATTCCTCAACCCAGTCAGAGCTATCATCATTCTTCAAGTATTATCAAAAACTCCTAAATATAACATCTTCTTCAAAGAACCAAGTCTTTTCTTATCTGCTAATGAGGAGAGTTGGCGGTGGATTCTGAGCTTCCTTCCAGCTTTAGATCCGTAATCCTATGAAAATAAATTTGCCAGTGCTGAAAATGAAAGGCAGTTGTATCCAATCCCTCTCCTAATTCATTTCTTTAAAGTGGCCTCTCCTTTCTGTGTCTCTCATCCAAGTGAACAACTTGGCAACAATAGTGAGCTAACCACATGTAGGAAACATCTACCAGTAAATTATACTTTGTAGGCTAAAAAGTAAAGTCACGTCTACTCTACAGCTAGCTGTTCTCTGCTTCTGTGATATTTCTTTTTTTTTAACTTGCTCCTTTTCAATACATACATACATACATACATACATACATACATACATACATACATGCATAAACAAAGTCTCTTAAATCTGCTTGCTGAGCCTTCTTGAGCTAGTTGAGCAGTGCTGTTTGGGAAATCGCCTGGAAAGATTTGCTTCAATATCAACCTAACTTGGACCGACATGCTAGAAACTCAGTGACCTAGTGATTTCATAACATCAACACAATGAATATTGGTACTCAGGAAATAGAACTTCTTCTGACCTTGAGAGTGCGGGCTAAATAAATTACCTCTGAACGCAAGTGGTGAGATCTCACGACAGCATCTGGAGAGAAAACAGAAAAGCCAGAACTGTATCGGACCCTGATTTCAGCACCAGCTGAATCATAATTAATAACTTATACTAGGTGACCTCGGTCCAGGTCAGGCAATCACCACCACCCACACACACACCTTCTTATCTAGTTAGGGAGACCGTGGGAGAATATAAGGCCATCACCCCTTCCATGCTCTGTTTGCGGTAAGGTCCCGCCAAAGTTATCGGGGAGTTATGGGGAACCCCAGCTCTCGCATCCCTGACTTTCTTCCTACCCCCTGGCTGAGCTCCTGAGAAGGATGGGTGGGGACCAGGCTGCCGCAGTCCTGGACGCTGCTTGGAATCCCTTCAGGTTTTAGCAAACTGAGGTTAAAATGTGGGTCCCTCACTCCTCCTTCCTCTCTCTCTCTGTAATGTCTAGATCATCTAAGATGGGGGTAAATAATGGGAGTCATGTGGGGAGTGGGTAACTGGGGGTGGGAGATAGTGGAGGAGAAGAGGGAGCGCTTTTGCATGCCTTCCTCTATCGGCTCCAAACATCTCTCCTGTCCAGGTAAACGTAGACAGTGCATCTCTTACCTCGGCTCCTGGAACGACCCGAAAAGACAGATTTCATGGGATGCCTCCCCTTCTGCAGCCTGCGGTGCCAGCAGCAGAAGAAGAGGATGGTGGCGATGGTGCCCAGTAGGAGCAGCAAGAGGAAGAGGGCACATTGAATGCTGTAAGGTCTCAGCAGCACCAAGAAGGCTGCGGCAATCATGGTGAGAAGTGGGGGATGCTCAAGCTAGCCTGGAAGGACACGGAGACACATGCACAAGCACCTGGGGACACGCACACGCAGACACGAGCGACGCAGGATGGATGGATGGATGGCAGAATGTGTGTTGGCTCTAGAGCGGCGGCGGCGGCGGCGTCATTCTCGGGGCTGCTGATCCAGCGAGGAGGCTCCCCAATGGCTGCAGACACCGAGCAGATCTGAGCTGATGATTGAATGCTGGGGGGGAGCTCAATGCATGACTCAGCAGACGGCGACAGGGAAGCGACCCGGCAGCCGGGGATTTTTGTTCCCCACCTCCCTCCTTGCCCTCACCCTTCCCCTCCCCCAGCCTCCCGCGTTGGTGCGG
>CM053627.1:179705825-179738903 GCA_028646595.1 Phalanger gymnotis | reverse complement strand
TTAAATAAGCTCTTTATAATAAAATATGTTCAATTCCTAGCCATGTTCAAATGAATAACCCCTAGTAAAAACTGGATATCTCTTTAAGTAGATGTCTCTTTAAGGCATTTGAAAGATATACCATAAGCCAGTATTCTTTTGAGATAAGTAACTGTGCTGATATTCTTTTCATTAACCGAGAACTAAGACAGTTATGATACTAACCTCGCTAAATGACAGAATTACACAAGTATTTACATCGTTGTGAATTGTCCCCACACCATTGTGAGAAATTAAAGGACCATATCATACACAGGAATATATAACTAGTAACAGACAGATGACAAGGCTAAATGCCCATTTATTTATTTGTTCAGAATAGGATTCTTGTTCAGAAAGGATTAAAATTCTAAGCCAAATAGCTCAATTCTTATACCTACATCTTACTATGGTACCAAATGTACTCAAGTCTTAGCCTAAAAGATCTAATATTGTGCTTATACCAATCACCTAACATAATTATCAAACTTTGCCATAAAAGAAGAGGGATAGGGTCAGCTAGGTGGCTCAGTAAGTAGAGCAGTGGCCCTGGAGTTAGGAGGACCTCAGTTCAAATCCAGCCTCAGACACTTGACACACACTTAACTAGACCACTATAAGTAGCCAAGTATATGGAACCAGGTAGAAGGATGACTTGTTGAAAATGAATTAGAGTCCAATGAAAATTAATTAAGAGAGTCCAACACTAGCCTTCCCAAGGTAACCTTATTCCCAGGGACAGATACCCACTAGCCTTAGGTCTCAGATATTATTTCCATTGAGTTACTTATCAGTGACATTTTTCTTGAAGCACTCACAAGACACAACAAGCCTAAGAATGAAATTCAAAAAGAATATTCAGTGTGCCAAAAAAGGTTTCACCTCAAAGAGTAAAAACTCACTAATCACAGTAGGACTGAACATAACTGTTATCAGTATTATCAGGTTATTGCAATAATTTAACTAACAAAATTTATCAGGCCTTCCAAGAATCACACAAAAGACTTTTATTTAAACATTCCTTTCTAAAAGCATTTCTCTTAAAAACAGCTTAAAATTTATCCTGATGTAAAAAGGCAGTTATAAGCACCCAATAAAGTAATATAGACGGAAACTTCTAAACTAACAGATACCTCTTATTCGATCCTTAATGCATGAACAAATATCTTTAAAATTGGAGTTTAATGTGCATATCCTTTATCCTTTGACCCAGCAATACCACTTCTAGGGCTATATCCCAAAGAGATCACAAAAATGGGAAAAGGACCCACATGTACAAAAATATGTATAGCAGCTCTTCTTGTGGTGGCCAAGAATTGGAAATTGAGGGGATGCCCATCAATTGGGGAATGGCTGAACAGGTTGTGGTATATGAATGTAATATATATATGAATGTATAGCAGTATTGTGCTATAAGAAATTATGAGCAGGCAGACTTCAGAACAACTTAGAAAGACTTACATGAACTGATGCTAAGTGAAATGAGCAGAAACAAAAGAACATTATACACAGTAACAGCCACATTGTATGATGACTAACTTTGATAGATTTAGCTCTCCTCAGCAATGCAAGGATCTAAGACAACTCCAAAAGACTCATGATGGAAAATGCTATCCACATCCAGACAAAGAACTATGGAGTCTGAATGCAGATCAAAGCATACTCTTTGATCTCTCTTTTTTGTTTTGTTTTATTTTTTTCTTTCTTGTGGTTTCTCCCATTCATTCTAATTTTTCTTTACAACATGGTTAATATGAAAATATGTTTAATAAGAATGTATATGTAGAGCCTTTATTGGATTGCATTCCATCTAGGGGAGGGAGGCAGAGAAAATTTAAAACTCAAAAGCTTATGGAAGTGAATGTTGAAAACTAAAATTAAATTAATTTTTAAAAAGTAATTGGAGTTTAAGACTTAAATTGTTTTTTTTTAAATCCCGAGTATCAGAAATAAATTCCAAATTACCATAGATGAAATAAATCCATAATTACCACAAATAAATTCCAATTGCTACTCCCTTATCATCAAAAAGTATTTGCAATGCGGAGGAGATTCAGTTTTCTAAGTGAAGCAATGCCAAAAATATACCCAATTAAATTAACCTTCTCATAATAATCCCTAATAATTTAACCAATAATCTCATAATTTTAATAAGTGATAGTCAAATAATTTTAAGTGCCTCTTCTTAAATATGGGCAAATTTGGGAGTTTATAATTTCTTAAATTACAGAATGTTACGACACATAGTCAGCTGGGATGATAAACTGACATAAAAATTTTCAAACTTTTTTATCTTCTTTTAACAGTACAATTTATAATCTAACAACATCTGGATTATAAAAGAAATTGTTTTTCTAACAGCATCTGATATAATAGTTTTAAAAATAGCCTTACTAAATTTTACATTGTAAGAAAATTTAGAAACACAACAATACCATAAACAATATTATATATTTGAAACAAAAACCAAAACCCATTACATGATCTCATTCAGTTGAATGCATTTCTAAATTACCTTACACAGAAAATCATTCATCTCATCACCATTGTCATTGTATACTGATCACATCTAAAACCCCATGTAAAGTTATCAAATATGAAGCAACTACATCTAATTCAAGAAATAATAATAAGTTAGCATTTATATAGCACTTGCTCTATGCCAAACACTTCGTTAAGGACTTTACAATCATATGATCCTGCATACAAACAAGATACAGGATAAATTGGAGATAATCTTAGCACTAAGGGAGACCTTCTCATAGAAGGTAGGATTTTAGCTGAGATTTGAAGAAATCCAAGGAAGCCGGGAGAAAGAAATGAAGAAGGAGAGAATTCTAAGCGTAAGGGACATCCAGGGAAAATGCTTGGAGTTAGGAGATGGAGTGGTGTGTGCAAGGAATAGCAAGGATACCAGTGTCTCTGGACTACGGAGTATGTAGACAGGAAGAAGATATAAGAAGCCTGGAAAGATAAAAAGTGGCTGGGTTTTAAGGGCTTTAAAAGCCAAATAGAAGATTTTATATTTAATCTTAGAGGTCATAGGGGACCCACTGGAGTTTATTGAACAGAAAGGTGACATAGTCAAACCTGCATGTTAGGAAGATTGCTTTGATAGCTAAATGGAGGATGGACTGGAGAGAGAAAAGACCTAAGGGAGGGAGACCAACCATAAGCTGGTGGAATAGTCCAGCCATGAGGTGTATATATAAACAGTTTATACAGGGTGTGTAGATAGCTTGTTTGTCCATAGTTATTTGCATGTTGTCTCTCACATTATTCTTCGTATCCCTAGTACTTAGCACAGTGTGTAGCACAAAGTAGGTACATAATAAATGTTTGTTGATGGACTGAAATGATAAGGTCCTGCAGTAGGGTGGTGGCAGTATCAGAGAAGAGTAGGGAGTATATATAAGAGATGTTGTGAAGGTTGACTTGATAGGACTTGACAACAAATTAGACAACAAGGTGAGAGAGTGAGGAGTCAAGGATGACACTTAGGTTGTGAGCCTGTATGAGCAGGTATGTGGTGGTGTTCTTTACAATAATACAGAATTTAGAAAGGGGAGGATTTGAAGAGAAAGAATCATGAGTTCCATTTGGGACATGTTGAGTATAATAAGAGGACATCTGGTTTGAGGTATTCAATACACTGTTGAAGATGTGAGACTAGAGAATAGGAAAGAAGCTAAAACTAAATCAATAGATCTGAGAATCACCTGCATAGACATGATAATTGAATCGACAGGGGCTGATGAAATCACCAAGTGAAATAGCATAGAAGGAGAAGAAAGGAAAGCCTAGGACAGAACCTTGGGAGACACCCTCTAGGGGTAACCACACTGGCACACCCAGGATGGCTGCTAGCACAGGTTCTTAGATATGCTTTTCTAGGAAAGACTGCTCAAAAAGGGGTTAATAATCCTACTTTTAATTGAATTCACTAGTTCAGGGGAAGGTTCAGCCCCCTGAACATCGAAGAAAATACAAGCAAAGAAATTAACACAAAGACCAACAGACAAGGCTCTTAACTGCCTGAACCAAAGTAATATTGCTATACACTTTACATACACCACTGGATCAAGAGAGCCTTTACATCTGAGCAGTCAGGGAGCTCTGAACATACGGCTGCTCAGCGTCTTGACCAGGGAATCAAAAGATCCTTCTCATAAGCGAGCCCCCAAAGCAAAGTCTCACCTCAGAGCATATATACACTTTTGGCTAATAGACTCAAAGCCAGAAGGCATCGCAACCCTCGTGACTCAGTGCCTAATTAGCTTAGTACCAACAGATGTGAAAGCCTTCCTACAAGCAAGTGTCCCAGTAAGCAAGCTTCCCCTTTAAGCAAGTTTCTCCTTAGGAAAGTTCCTTCTCCAATGGCCTCTATGTGACTTAGGATGTATCACTGTAATAACAATGTGGATAGCAGTTACTATGGCTGTGTAAGACCAATAACATCAGCATGCAGAAGGGCTGCCAACACAGGTTCTTTGATCTGCTTTTCTAAAGAAAGCAACTTTAAGGGGTAAACAATATCAGTTTAATTCAACATATACTTATATATCTATATCTATATATATGTATGCATATACATATCTATATCTATCTATATACACATATGTGTATATATGTATATATATATATATATCATTCACTTAGTTGAGGGGGAAGAGATCAGCCCCCTGAACTTCAGGGCAAATACAAACAGAAATTACAAACATCAACCGACAGACCTTGTCTGATTCAAATCACGATTCATAGTTACCAGAGAAGCACCAACATCTGGGTCATGAGGGCGGGGGCCGGGGTGCTGTTACAACTGCTTGCCCAGAGTCTTGTCACCCTTTCAATGAGTATACCCCCAAAAGTGAAACCCCAACCTTCCAATACATATACCCTGTTCAGGACCCTGAGGGCTGGGGCCAACTTAGCATTTAGGGTGTGGGCAAGTTCCTCAGCCACCAGCCTCCTCAACCATCAGATACAAATCAATGACTCTCCACTGCCCCGTGCTAAGAAGCATTCCAAGACAAAAGATCCCACTTTACCTGCCCCATTCAAACAAAGGCCAGACTCACCAAAGGCTCTTGACAGCAAAAAAAAAAAATTCTGCCCTGATTACCTGTTACAATCACAGCTGTGAGCTGGGCCAGAGCTCAACGCAGGTCACATAGGCCTATTAATGGACAAGGAAGATCTTCCTATCACATTAACATTACATACCCACATTTAGTAAATGAGTACTGGATGAAAACCCAGCAATGGAGACTGAAAAGGAATGGTCAGAGAGAAAAAGTAGGAGAGAATAGTGTCACAAAAATCTAGGAAGAAAGAATATCAAGGAAGAGAGGATATTCGGCAGCGTCAGTGGCTAAAGAGAAGGCAAGAAGGATGAGGCCTGTGAAAAGACCACTACATTTGGCAATTAAGAGATCACTGGTAAAATTAAAGAGAACAGTTTCAACTGAAAGGTGAAATTAAAAAACAGACTGCAGAGAATGAATAAGAGTAATGGAAGTGAAGGTACTGATTGTAGTCAGCCTTCTCACGTAGTTTATCCATGAAAGGGAAGAGAGGTAAAAGACAATAGCTAGTGGGGATAGTTGGATCATTTGAGGGTTTTTTTTTAAGGTAAGGGAGAGACGGGCATCATCAAGCATCCAGGAGACAAGGAATCCTGAAGATGGGTGATAAAGTGAAGATGATAAAAGACACAGTCTTCTAGAGAAGATGAGATGGAATGAAATCAGTTGTGCACGTAAAGAGGTTTGCCTGGGCAAGGAAAAACACCATCTCTTCATGTGAGTCAGAAGTAAAAGGGGAGATAGGAAAATGAAGAGGCAGGGAGAAGAGTGAGGAGACAGAGAAGAAGTGATAAGATATGGCAACTGGTTGGATAGGTGGAGCCAAGAATAACCACAAGGTTATGAACTTGGGTGACTGAAAGGATGGTGATGCTCTTAATACAGAAAGCATCTCAGAAGAGGAGTGAGTTTGGGAGGAAAGATAATTAGGCACCTAGGTGCTGCAGCTGATAGAGTCAGGAGTCAGGAAGACCTGAATTCAAATCCAGCTTCAGTCATTTACTAGCTCTGTGCCCCTGGGCAAGTCATTTAACCTCTATTTGCCTCAGTTTCCACTATTGTAAAATGGGGATAGTAATAGTACCTACTTCCCATGGTTTTTGTAAGGATCAAATGAGATAATATTTGTAAAGGCACAGTGCCTGCCATATAATAGGAGAGGCAGAGAGAGAGAGAGAAGCAGGACAGTGGAAACCACTAAAGGAATAAAGAGTCTGAAAAAAGTTAACACTGGCAAAAGGCCAACTACGGTAGTTTTATTTTTTTAAAGCACCTGCTTCCCATGAGCCTTGACTACATGGGGTAGTTCTCACCTGCAGCCCCAGTTTTACCTCACCTAGATCCCATCCAACCATTCATGACGAAGGCATACATCTTTAGGCAGGCCTATTTCAGTGATAGAAAGCACAGGTTTTGCTCTACTGAGGCACCTTCTTCTCCCAACAATTGACATCTGCAGGGCAGAATCTGAGTATTTTGAGATAGAGACCTCCTTGATCTTTAAGGCTACCTTTGGAAAGTGTCAACATTTGTTCAAGACTGTTCATCTTCCAGGGCAGTTCTTCACAGTTCACCAGAACATGGAATATCTCAGTCATGAAATGCTACTAATTCTGCCAGATCTGGTAGGTCCCATTCTTTGCACCATTCAGTTTCACCTAGGAAGGAACATTGGGGTAAACTATCTTTTCTGTCCCATTTAGTGCATTAGTTCATCATGAAGAACACATATTTCCCCAAGACCTAGACCTCTCTGATTGCAAGCTTTATAGCTATACTGTGATTTTACATTATCCATGGTAGGGTAATGGGACTGATGAAAAATCCTACATCTAATATACTAAACTTTCTGATGATCCACTGGCTGAAAAGATGTCAAAGACTAGAAAGTGTGACACAATCTGCATTAATAACGCATAAATAATGTGTTATATAATTTTTATTTATATAGTAAATATGCTTGAAGTATACAAAACACTATGAGAACTTTCCTATATGAACCCTATGGGTTATACAGTATAAATATTATTCTCATTTTGTATATAAGGAATCTGGGATTTAGTTCATAGACTTAGAGCTGGAAAAAACTACACAAGGGTCACTTGCCTCTGGTCATACAGGACTAAGTAAAGATTCAAACCCAGGTCTCCTAACTCTAAGGCCAGCACTTATTCCACTACACTACACTGCCTCTCCACAAATATCCTATTTTAAGGGTCTGAAATTGCTAAAGGCCTTGAGACAATATACCCTTTAATTTCATGATTAATCAGTCAGTCAATAAGCTTTTATTAAGCACCTAATGTGTGCCAGGCACTGGAGATGCAAAGACAAGCAAAATAGTCTTTACCCTCAATAAATTTAAATCCTGTGATCAGTCTGTCCCCATCTTATATCTGTATGGTCATTTTGGTCTGATCTCTATCTTTTGTTGTTATTGTTCGGTCACGACCAACTCTTCTTAACCCTGTAAACCACACTATCCATGGAGTTTTCTTGGTAAAGATACTGGAGTGGTTTACCATTTCCTTCTCCAATAGATATCAAGTGGCTTGCTTAGGTTCACATAGCTAGTGAGTGTTTGATTTGAATTAGGTCTTCCTGACTCTAGGCCCAGAGCTCTATCCACTGAGCCACCTAGCTGCCTCCCTATCTTGCATTCCATAAAACACAGGTCATCTTGGACCATGGTTTTCATTTGCACAGTTATCTCCATATTTCAAAAGTCCTTATGTTGAGGGTTGAGGGAGACGAGGTCCAGGAACCCTAAAACTAGAGTGCCCAGACTGGGTCACTGAGGAGGGGTACCCCTCAAAGACCCTAGGACTAGAGAGGGTCGAGACTGTCTAGAATAAAGTCACAATCTCGAGCATTCTTTAAGTCAAGGTGGTAAAGATTTATTATGCTTTACAGCAGGCAAGAGTTCTTAGGGAATCTGCAACCTTACAGGGCTGCAGGAAAAGTTTTTATACAAGATTTAGGGGTGAAACATGTTAATTAGGTGTTTTGGGGTGGGATTAGGGAATGGTCAGTTCTTAAAGGAACATGCACTTTTTGTATCTACTGCTCAGGTACCTTACCCAGTGGGAGACCTGGAGGTATGGTTTTGACCATGAAACATCACTAAGTCAACTAACGGTCAGGGCTGACTGGAAATATCCAGGTGGCTCTCATCAAATGTCTTGATAGACAAGATGAATGTAAGGGAGTATACATTTGACTATGTCTAGGATACACATCAGTAAGGTCAGTAAGTAGTAAATATCATTATGGTGCAGTGCACAGCCAATTAACATGTACACAGGGAGTGCAATAAATTCTATAGGTGCAGCTGGCCGCAGCATCAGGAGCAGAGATAAGTGTTTTGCTAAGGCATGCTGCCCTTGAACTGGAGAGGAACTGCCTGAGACAGTATTTTGAAGCTAGAAAGAGATGTAACAACTCACTCTAGGAACTGGATGTCGTTTTGGAATTGGGGTCCAGGTGCAAGCACTCAAGCAGAGGCTAAGGAGAAATGTTAGAATTAGGGTCCAAGCAAAAGCACCCAAGCACCCCATCACTTACACCACCCTCCCCTCACCATCTCTGCAGTATACTCATAGATCTATCAGAAATCTACATTTAACTTTTCCCAGCATATACTCATCAGAAGATAATTAATAAGGAAAAAAGAAGGCATTTATACAGCAATTTAAGGTTTATTCAGCAATTTATATACGTTATCTCCTTTGATCCTCACAACAACCCTATGAGATAAGTATTACAAGTATTCCTAGTCCCTAGCACAGGGTACCATAGGTGTTAGATGCTTTATGAATTTTTTTTATTGATTGATTTTACAGATGAGTAAACTAGGGCAGAATTGTCTCATGGTCACCCAGCTAGTTTGTGTAAGAAGCAGAATTCAAATTTCAAGTCTCTTTAGATTCCCACTATACAACGCAGGGGAAAGGAGAAATCTGAGAAAATGCCTTAGGTGTTATCCAGAGTAACCAACTCATTCTATTAACTCTCAAAGATTACTCCCCTGGCAGTGGCCCTAATGCCTCCTAACAGCATTGCAACTTTTATACACTTCCTGGCTTTTACTCCTGCGCTCATTGTATCATTCCAAGTTCCTCATTGGTTCCTGCTGCTATCAGCTGTGAACACAGGGTCAGAACTAAAAAATGAGACCCATTAAATCATTCATGTCAGAAGCGTCTGAAGGCACCTCCATCACTTAATGAATCATCAGCTCTATGGACCAATCATGGGGATCTATGCTTTAAGTTGATAAGCTTGCAAAGATACAAACCTTTCACCAGACCTACATTAGAAGATACATTGTAATCATACTATAGGGCTTTGACACTCCCTGGAGGCAAACACACTTCTGAGAGTCCTTGATGGACAAACAGAGCAGAGAATGTAAATCAAAGTACAGGGCAAAAGTGCCTTTGCTTAAAATCAAAAATCACAACACAAGTTACTCTCCCTGAACTTCCTGAATTACCTGGTCTTCTCTGCCTTTATTGACCTTCCTCTTCCAGGAATCTACTTGACTCTGTGGACGGACAGTACTAGCCTATGTTTCTGTAATGTCACTAATTTTCTTCATCTTGAATTTGGCCAACTTTATCTAATCTGAAGTTCTATCCTCTACCCATCTTATTTCTCCCATTTCCTTGAATTCCAAGAGGCTCCTTACCTTGATATGCAGCATTTGACATATCCCACCACTAGGTGGCAGTAAGTCAACAGTCCAAAACAGCTATCCATGCTTGATAGAAGCAAAACTATTAGGTACAGTCAACGAGTTAGACTTGACATACAAAGATCTGGAAGTGCTGACAAAAGATTTTTTAAAAATTAAATTAAACTAATTGTAAACTTAACAAATACCCCAAAAAAGTATTTCCACCTACAAAGTAAAACCAAAATAGATGATTTTTCAATAAACCATGAATCTCTATTACATACAGCTTGTTTTTTTAAAAAAATATACAGTAAATTCTACGTATTACTTTCAAAGCTGTCCTGCTTGTCTTTATTTCCTTCTGATCCTCCTGATGTTCCTTTCTGTGCATTTTGTTTTAAAAGCTTCAACGATCCTCTGTTCTGTCATCTTTTTTCTGACAACATTATTACTAGCCTCTCTCTCCTACCCAAATCTTTCTCACCTCCTACCCCCCCACCACCACTGAAAAAAGAAAAAGAAAAACAAAGCTTTTGTAGCAAATAATCATAGTCGAGCAAAAGAAAATCTACACGTTGGCTATTTCCAAAAAGGTATGTCTCATTCTTTACCTCAAGTTGATCGCCTTTCTGTCAAGAGGTGATAAGCATATTTATTTCATCATTGGTCCTCTGGAGATGTGAGGGATCATTGAAATAATCAGATTTCTTAAGTCTTTCAAAGTTGTCTTCACAACAATGTTGTTATTACATAAATTGTTCTGGTTTTGCTTACTTCACTCTACATCTATTCAAATAAATCTTCCAAGGTTTCTCTGAAACTATTCCTTTTATTATTTTTTTACAATGTAATAATATTCCATTACATTCATATACCATAATTTGTTCAGCCATTCCCCACATGATAGGCACCCTCTTTGTTTCCAGATCTTTGCTACAACAAAAGGAGCTCTTAAACACACACACACACACACACACACACACACACACACACACACACACGAGTCCTATTCTTCTTTCTTTTATTTCTTTGTGGTATAGGCTTAGAACTGATATCACTGGGTCAAAGGACGTGTACAATTTAGTGACTTTTTGGGCGTAGTTCCAAAACGGTTTTCCAAATTGACTATAATAATTCATAGCCATACTAACAGTGAGTGCATTTGTGTGCCTATCATACTACCACTCTTCCAACAAATGTCATTTTCCTTTTTCTCACTTTGATAAAAGCTTTTTACAACTGAAATGTAGTTAATACTAAGAGATATTCTGCCAGCAGGTGAACTATTATTCCTCTCAGCCTGAAGGAGGCAACCAAGTGCCATTCTCCAATGTGATCTTCTGAAATGACTGAATGTTTATGTTTTAAAACCAATTCCTTCCTTTAAGAAAAACCTACTGTTGTTTTTTTAGGAAATCAAGGCTAAGTGACTTGCCCAGAGGCAAACAGCTAGTAAGTGTCTGAGGTCATATTTGAACTCAGGTCCTCCTGAATCCAGGGCTGGTGCTCTATCTACTGTGCCACCCAGCTAGTCCACCAAAATCTTTTGTTTATTTTTAACAAAAGCCAAATAAACAATACTTGTTTTTAAATGACTTTTTTAAACTGCCAAGTTGAAGGAACATTTAAAAAGGAAATTTCAAGAACCCTAAAGCTTTGTCAAAGATCAAGTTGAAAGTCAGAAATAGAATTGAAGAAAGCTCAAGAACAGGGAACAAAGAATTTTTGGAAAAAATAAGTTTTAACAGATCTATGATTTCTTTGTTGTAGGAAACTACCTATACCAATGTAGTTCTATATGAGCATTGTAACTCAGTCTTGGAGAGATGCCTGGAATACCATGAAGTTAAGGAACTTGTCCACACAGCCATAGCCTCATGCAGGAGGTAGGACTTGAACCCAGGTTGTTGTAATCTTCCATCTGGATCTTGTCCATTATATCATACTTCCTCTTTTTAAAATTTTGATTGAAATAGAATACTGGAGGAGCAGTTTAAGAGAATAAAATGGAGAAGGAATGAACTTTTGAGCTGCACAGCTTCCTTTTAATAGTGGGCTCATGAATTCCAGTCATGTTCTCTTTTATCTCTAAATGAGAAGTTGGGAGCCAGACAATGATCAGATGTTCCTACTTGAATGAACTTGACTCTTGGTCCTGGGCTTCTGCTTTGTCCAAATGCTACCCAACATCTGGCATTATACTACCTGAAGCAGACAAGGCAGGGTAAATTCTTCAGTTGCCTCCCATTTATGTGATTCTAAAGTTGTATGGATAGTCAATTACATTTGAATGTCCTAAATTTATTGGAGAGCATTTTTGAGACATCTTCAATATTTGAATGGGTTTTTGCTCCCTCCACCAGTGCAGATAACACCCACCCAAGCATTCTCATCTTGTGCAGTCCTTGACAGTGTTCTCCCATAAGACTTCCAAGGAGCCATCCAATAGGCTGGAGGACTTTCTACAGGGGTTTTTACATTGTGTGGGTATGAATGAAACACTTAAGCTCTACATCTGTTATCCTTGTTCTTAATGAATGGCCCCTTTCTTTCCCAACATATAGTTCCTTGATTTTTTTCTCACCTCTTCACATAGATCATTTGGATATATGCTACAACTCACTTGTACCAATACAATTCTTCCTAATGTGTTTCCCCATTGTTCTTCATCCTGTTTTTCATCCTGCAATCCCTTTATATTCAGTTTTTTTCCCAGGCCATCAAACCTGCACTGCCTATGTGGTGTATTCTTCACTTGATTCAGTCTGTCTGACTCTCTATGACCCTATTTGGGGTTTTCTTAGAAATACTGGAGTGGTTTGCCATTTCTAGCTCATTTTTACAGATGAGGAAACAGAGGCAAACATAGTTAAGTGATTTGCCCAGGGTCACACAGCTAGTGAGTGTCTGAGATTATATTTAAACTCAGGAAGATGAATCTTTCTGACTGCAGGCCCAGTACTTTATCCACTTCACTACCTAGCAGCCTACATTCTCCTCCATTTCCCATCTTGATCCCTTGCTAAACCAGTTCAACTCTACACTAAACTCTTTTCTCAAATCCTTTGTGTCCTTATCTTGTTAAGAAGCTTGCCCTGCCAAACTCCACCGTTAGATTACCCCCAGAATTCACTGCCTTCACACCCGCTCACATGCTGCTGAATAAAGCCAGAGAAAATCATGAAACTATGCTGACTGAGTCCACTATAAATATGTGTTATATAATCTTAACTGGGCCCTCACTACAGCAAGACAGTCCTTTTATACCTTCCTAATTGATTCGGTATCCAATTCACCGCAGCAGCTTTTTTATCCTTTCTAAAACATTCCATGGTTTCCCCATTTCTCAATCTCTCAGCTAAGAATCTTGCCTCTCATTTCACTGAAAAAATTAAAGCCATTGATCAAGTGCTCCTTCATTTCCCCTCTTCCTTATCTCATAAAACTCAGATGCTTAAACCTGCCCCCCCAACACACACCTTAACTCTCCCTTTACCTGTGTCTCACATGTAGAGGTAGCCTTTCTCTCCAAGGCAAACTTCTCTACATGCACCCTTGATCCCATTCCATCTTGTCTTCTCCAGCAGATGAACCCCTCTATTATCCCTAATTTCTCTCTCCTACCTCCCATTAAAAACCTGTTGCCAAACTTTGTCAATTCTACCCTTAGATCATCTCTCATATATTCCCCCTTTCCTCCTCTGACATTTCCATCAACCTAATGTAGACTCTCATCACCTCTCACCTGGACTATTGTAATAGCCTGATTGCTGGTCAGTTCCCTTCCTCAAGTTTCTCCCTGTCAGCTCCTTCCTCCACTCAACTATGTGATGTAACTGAAGTACAAATCTAACCATGTTATCCCCCACCCCTCATTCAATAAATTACTCAGGTTCTCTATTACTTTCAAGATAATTTATAAAATCTTCTTTTAAGCCTTTCATAGCTTGCACTTTCATACTTTTCCAGACCTTTTCCATACCTTCCCTCCCTGGTAGGTATTACCTCTTTCTTAACCAGCCCTGCCCCCTAATCCCCTTGTTTCCCTATTGAGTTTTCCCTATTTCTACACCAAACTATTTGTGTGTCTGTGTGTTTGTATTGAACCTTCCTTTGTCCATCTGAAATAAGTGCGGTTCACCTGGTGCTTACTTCTCCACCCCTTCCTCCAAGTTTATATATTCCCTCATATTCCAAATATGAGAAATAGCAAGTTCCACCCCTACTTTCTTTATTATCATATTCCTTTTGTTCACCCTTCTCTTTCCCCTCTTCAAACCCTCAGACCAGAATAAATCCACTCCCAGGTCCTCTATCTTTCTTATTTGACTCCCTCAATACCCTTTGAAAACATTAAATATCTGAAGCTTGTAACATTTTTTTCTTATTTCTTTCTTTTCTTCCTATTAGAATGCTAACATTCCCTTGTAATTACTCATATAAATTTACCTTTCTAAGTTTCTTTTTATTATTCTATTTTTCAGCATTCCTATTCAGCTGTTTTTTTTTATCAGAAATGCTTGAAAGCTTTCTATTCCATTAAAGATCCATTTTTTTTCCTGCAAACTATTCACCCCCGTAGAATAAGTTTTCTTGGTTGTAATTCTTTATCTTTTGCCTTTTGGAATATTGTATTCCAAGATCTCCTTTCATATGTAGTAGAAGCTGCCATGTCTGTTGCAATCCTGACTGTGATTCCTTGGTACTTTTTCTAGATACTTGCCATAATATTTTTGTTTGACATAGGAGCTCTGCATTTTGGCTATGACATTTCTGTGACTTACCTTTTGGGAGTTTCTTTCAGTAGGTGATCAATAGACTCTGTCTTTACTTTGCCTTCTGGTCCAAACAGATCTGAAAAATTTTCACTTATGATTTCTTGAAATATGTTATCCAGAAATTTTTTTAATCATAGTTTTCATGGAGTCTAATAATTCTTAAATTCTTTTTCCTTGTCCTTTTTACCAGGTGAGTTGTTTTTTACATCAGATAACTTGAATTTTCTTGGTTTTTCTATTCTTTTCATTTGGTTCTAATATTTCTTGCTATCTCATCAAGTCATTAATTTCTGTTTAATCTTCTCTAATTTTCAGGTAGTCTTTCACTTGGTAAAGTTTCCCATTTATCTTCTAAGTTATCTATTCTCCTTCCAATTCTTCCCTACAAAGCTTTTATTTCATTTTTTAATCTCATTTCATTTCTTTTAGCTATTCATGTATTTAGCTTTCAAACAAAATGGAATTTTATATATCAGTGGTCACTCACAAGGAAATTATTTTTACAAGAATTTAATTTCTCCCAAAATGTAGATTGTAATAAGTTAATGTCATTTGGGCTCACATGTGTATTTGCTGCCTATCTAGTACCTGTCTAGTTTACTAACCTGAATAATAATTTATTTATTTTTATTTCTTCTGTTCACCATATAACTGGTTACTTCCTTTTGTCTTTTCTCATAGGAACTCTGGTTTCAGTGGCCAAGAAAAAGAACAAGTTTGAGTTGAAATATTTTCATAGGGATCACATTTTCATTTTAAAGGCAGAGTAATTGGTAAATAGTTACCAAGGTGCTTTCAAAACTATGGTTATATTTAGATTATAATCCCACAAAAAAATTTATATTGACTGTATAAGCTGATTATGGCATTAATAACAACTCCCATTTGTACATCACTTTAAGGTTTCTTCCTATCAACAATCCTTTGAGACAGGAAGTGTTATTGTATAATTATAATTATAAATTACATATATAAATTATATATGTTATATGTATATTATATTATTTTCCCATTTTATTGTTGAAGAGGTTTACTCCAGAGAGATTAAGTGACATGATCAAAGTCACACAGGTAATAAGTAGTGGGCCAGGGTTACATTGAGATCTCTCCTGACTCTACATTCAGTGTTCTTTCTAATATACCGACCTCATCTCAGTCTTAATTATCCAGCAATATTGTCTATCCAGAACAAAACAGAGATATAAGAAGTAAAGAAAAAAGTCTTTAAGCCCTAAATGGATGCCACACAGTTCATGCACTGAAGCTCAGGCTTCTTATTTACAGAAGATCTCTTTAGGTTTTCACTCAAAGATGTGATAACTGCTAATCTGACAGGAGGCAGAAGAACTATAAAAAGCAGACACAAGAATTTAAGAAGCACAGAAGTCTTGGGCCATGTTGCATATCAACAAATATGCCAATAGGCCTTGAAAGCATTATTTTATAACAATAGAGTAAAAAAATTAACTTTGCTAATGATGACCATGAGGCTAAAGGGATAAAATCTAACCTTTCTAGAAACCCTGGTTATTCAGTATTGATCTTCACTCAAGGGGTCCCAATAACCAAAGTTCTATGATCTATCAAATTACATCTGAGATCTAGAAAAAAAAATAGACAAGTGACCAAAGGAATATAAATTAGCTCTTCAGAATTATTGGATTCTGACATAATTGAAGCTCTTTTCTTAGTTTACCTTTGTAGGTAAGCTGTAAGTTTCATAATTTAAGTTTACCCATCATCATGTCCCTGAGAGCTTTTCATAACAGACACACAAACACATACTCTCTCTTGTCCTTTTCCATCACATTTTATCTTAACATTTTTATAGGTGGGAAACGAGCTCAGCCCAAAGTTGAAACAAAGGATATAATTGGACCAAACAGAATTTGGAAAGTACACAGCATTTTCGGTGATCCCAATATACTTGCTGCCTCAAAAGTCTACCTTCTATAAACATAGATAGCTAGAGAATATTATATGTGTATGTGTGTGTGTGTATATAATAGAGAATATTATAGAATAGAGAATACTATATGTATATATGTACATACACACGTGTAATAGTCTCTTCTTGATAATATAGGTCTATGAATAATGGAACAGCACAACCTAGAAAAATCTGGCACGTCAAGTAATCCAAAGGGTAATCAAAAGATGTTTGAGAGGTGTGTTGGTTGCTGCTTATTAGCCGACGTGAGAGACATCATTAAGGATGTGAATAGCCAGAAAGGGATGTAAATCTGTCAGTGTGTCAAGAATGAGAGATGATACTTAAACAGCTAGAGTGCTTACTTCAAAAATACCCTTGAAATATTAAAAGATCCAAGAGAAGACCTCCAGCACATTGGCTGAATCCCTTACTAAGGAGTTTTCAGGATTTCCATAAGAATATGGATAAGAATTACGAAGCATAGGAAGGAATGACAGGGTTTGATCTATACCAGAATGGAAGAACCTGTACTGATAAAATCCTAAAGTCCATCTAAACACAAATTCTAGACTTTAACAAAGTTAAGTTTAAGTTCTTCATTTCTCATCTGGCTGCACTACCTTGGAAATGCCCTCATTCACTTCTCTACCAAGCTCTGGAAAGTTAATTATTGGGATAATGCCATCATCCCAAGATTTTGTATACCTTCAGACTCCAACTCATCACCACCATCTGCCTTTCTGATTGGAGGATGGGGCCACGAACTCCAAATCTCCATTTCAGGAAAGGGCTCAGCTCAGACATTTCATTTCTCATCTTGGGTCTTCACCGACTGATTTCTCCATCATGCGCCTAGATTGGGTACCTTCTTCCTGCCCCCTCACCCACTTTACCATTTATGTGTTTTGTCATCTCTTATCAGATTGTAAGCTCCTTGAGGGTAGGAATGATCTTTCTCTTTTCATATTTGTATCCCCAGAATTTAGCACAGTATATAACACATGGTAAGTGCTTAATCAATGTTTATTCCCTTCCCACTTCTCTTCCTCTGAGGCCTAAATCATGTACCACTTTCCTTCATTCCCCAGGTGAAAGTAATGTTCCCTTTTAAAGTTTTCCCAGGACATGTGGTTTGGAGCTCCCCTTTACCCCATCATAATCTGCCTCATATTATGCTTATTTGTGCTCATGTATATTATAAGATCTTTGAAGGCAAGGACTGTATCATTTTTCATTTTTGTATCTCCAACACCTTGCATACTTTTATATAACAAATGTTTCTTAACTGTATTTAAATTGTATGGGAGCCACAGAACCTATTTCCATAGTGTCCTTTTCCCCTATGCTGTCTCAGTGACTTCACCCGACTTCCCTCCTCTTCCTCTTCCTCTCCACCTACCAAGGATGGTAATCTTGATCTACTTTCACCAACCCTTATCTCACTCCAGAGTTTTAAATCCCATTTAACCAACTGCCTATTAGATATTTTGAACTGGATGAAATCTCAAAGTGAACATGTCCAAAAGAGAACTTAGTATCTTTCCCCATTAAAGCCACCTCTCTCCCAAATTTTTCTATTGCTGTCAAACATACAGCCATCACTCCAGTCACCCGTGTTCATAACCTTAGTATCATCCTCAACACTCTCTCCATCACTTTACATATCAAGTCAGTTATCATATCTTATCATTTTTATCTCCTCAGTACCTTCATATATGACCCTTTCTCTCAATTTATATAGCACCACCTTAAATTCAGGTTTCTATCATCTGTAGCTTAGATTATTGTAAGGCTTATATTTGGTTTCCATGCCTCATTTCTACCCAATCCATTTTCTTAAAGTGCATGCCTAACCACGTCTCACATCAGCTTTCTTGCCACTTCAATAAATTTCAGTAGCTGCCCTTCATACTTGAAATGTTTTTCCTCTTCCCCTCTACCTATCGGATCCCTGGTTTTCTTAAAAACTTGTCTCAAACACCACTTTCTAAATGAAGCTTTTCCTGACTCACTTTGCCCAGCCTTTAATACCCTCCCTCCCAAAATTACTTTGTATTCATTTTGTATGTATTCTATACACATTTATATATGTACATGTTGTATCTCACATTAGAATGAAAGCTCCTTGAAGGCAGGCACTTTTTGACTTTTATCTTTTTAATCCTAATGCCTGGGACATAACACACATTTAGTAAATGCTTAGTAAATTTATTGATTGACACTGGAGTTTCTTCCCAGTTGTAACGACAATGTGGCTAGAAGCTGCTGTGGGGGCGTAAGACTCAACAAGACCAGCAACAAGAGCTGCCAGCACAGGTTCTTTGATCTGCTTTACCAAGGAAAGCAACCTTAAGGGGTTAACAATCTCACTTTAATCTTAACTTACATATATCATTCACTTAGTTCAGGGGGAAAAGCCAGCACCCTGAACTTCAGAGCAAATACTAACAGATTACAAGCATACATTATATAAACAGGGCAAATAAACACTAATCTACAGGCAGGCTTCTAGTTGTCTGTCCAAGCAATACATAATTACCAGAGAAGCACCAACATCTGGGATTTTTCAAAGCAAGGGTAGGGGTGGGGGAGTGGGAGGGGTAAGGGGGGGGGTAAGAGCAGGTTGGGGGGAGGGGCCTCTTATCAATGGCTACCCAGAGTCTCCACACCAACACTCTTCCAATGAGTGAGCCCCAAACAAAATGCTAACCTCTGAGTTTATATACCCTGTTCAGGGTCCCAAAGCTTCATATTTACTAAGCAAAAGGATGTGGGCCTGGGGCTTTACACCCTGCAAGACTTAATCAAAGGCACTTGATTATTTTAGCATTCTCGAAGAGAAAACAGTAAAAAAAAAAATCCCACCTTAATTACTAATACCTGGACCAGTTCTTCTGCATCTGGAGCTGCTACTTGTGGTTTGAGGACCAAGAACAAGGAGCAGTTTAAAATACTATAGATTAAATGCTTAGGTAAACAATAATAGGATGGAAAAGGACTAAAGCCATAGCGGGAGTTGTACTAGTGTAAGGAACGAATGGGTAAAATCCTTTTCTAAACTTTGATTTCTGCAAGTTGCAAGGCTGTGTATTACTCTTGAATTGTTGGATTAGCTTTGAAGGCAAGTGTAATTGCAAACTTTAACCAGATTATAGCATTTTTTTTTTTACTTATTCCATATGTAAAACTTGAAAAAATTTCTAGGTTTTCCCTAGCCCCCATTAGACTGATTTACATCCCTTAGGCTGACTCACAGTCCTACATTCTATTCCAAGTAATCAATAAAGTTTGGCAACATCAATGGAACATTCTGAAATATTCTGATCCTCTTTTAATCAGGTTATTGCTGAAAGCATTTAGAAATTGAAGATGAGCTTTATGCCGTTTGAAAAGAAGTTGGAAAGCTGCATAATTTATTAAACTCCTAATTTTTTTTTTTTTTACAACAGAGCAATTGCAATGGAAATCAGGCATGCTGGCAGCAGATTATAAACGAGTACTTATTAGGCACCTACTGAGTCCCAGCACTCTTTTGGCTTTATTGCAATGCTGAAGTGACTGGATGAAAAGACAGTTTATCATAGAACACAAAGTCAGGGGAGCCAGCTAGAACCCAAGGCACCTACTGAGTCCCAGCACTCCTTTGGCTTTATTGCAATGCTGAAGTGACTGAATGAAAAGACAGTTCATCATAAAATACAAAGTCAGGGGTATAAGTAGTGTATCATGGAGCCAGCCAGAGCCCAAGTAGATTGTTAAAATTTCTGTGAGCATTTACACCTTAGAAATTGGTAAATGATACAAATCTGGGCTTGATTTGTTGTTTTGCTGATTGTCTAGGCTGCAGAGTGATGGAGAAAACATTAATAATTCATATTAAACTTAAAAGTGTCATGTGCACATCTTCCCCCCTGGAGAGAACTGGTTGTTAAACATTCACCAGCATGCTGTATCAGTAATTAAGGTGGGACTTTTTTACTGCTTTCTCTTTTGGAGCACTTACTCAATCACGTGCCCTTGATGAGTCCAGCCTTTGTTTCTTTGATTAAATCAAGAGTCTTCGATGATCTGCTTACCTCAAGGGAAAGCCTAGCATACATGGGTTCAAGTTGCATGTTTGTGACGCCAGAAACTTTTAGGTTACATGATTTTGAGTCCCATGTTGTGATGCCCTTTGACTCTGAACAGGGTATATAAACAGAGGTTGGTGTTTTGCATTTGGGGCTCACTCATGGAAGGAGTGTTGAGATTCTGGGCAAGCCGTTGTAACTGCTCCCCCACCCCCCACCCCTTGCTTTGCTAACCCAGACCCATTGGTTCCTCTCTGGTAACTGTGAATTGTGATTTGCTCTGTTTATATAATATTTGTAATTTGTTTGTATTTGCTCTGAAGTTCAGGGTGCTGGCTTTTTCCCCTGAACTAAGTGAATGATATATGTATGTGTGATTAAAGTAAGATTGTTAACCCCTTAGAAAAGCACCTGTGCTGGCAGCTCTTGTTGCTGGTCTTGTTGGGTCTTACACCCCAACAGCTGCTGCTAGCCACATTATTGTTACACGTTCCCCTAGATATGAGGCAGACAATGTTTCATTTTTTGTCTTGTATTGTTACATGGTATAGTGGATGAAAGGTAGCCTTGAAGGCTGGAAAACTGGGTTCAGGTATTGTATTTGACATATGCTGGCTGCTCAGAATCTGCAAGAAACACCTGAAGACTATAAGTTGCAAAATAATAATAATAATATCCACTTGAATGTAAAAGAAAACAGCTAATGTAGCAAGATGAGATCTTTAATCAGGGCAGGTGAGTTGCAGCTTAGTGTGTCACACAGCAAATACTGGGCTACCATAGGAGGGGCCTGGGAACGGAGTTTATGTGGGGTACTAAGGCAGAGAAAATGACTGGGCTGCAGGTGGCAAGGCTTAGGCATCTCACAGTTTTACTAGGTATGTCGTTTTGCATAACAAACAAAAGTCCTTAAAGAAAGCTTGGAAATCTCTAGAGGGGAGAATTTGGGAGACCTACAAGGCTGGAAGTGACAGTGTCTGGTCAAGCAGGTCAGTGGCTTGGAGTGGAGATAAGATCAGTTTCAGTTCTTAGTTAACTGTGTTTGTCAATAAGATAATATTTTTATAGTGCTTACAATGTGCCAGGCACTTTTCAATTAATCGTTATCTCATTTGATGCTCACAACAACCCTGGGAGGTAAATGCTATTATTTTCCCCATTTTACAGATCAGGAAACTGAGGCAAACGGGGGTAAGGTCACTTATCCAGGCTTGCCACAGCTAGTGTCTAAAGCCAGATTTGAAGTCAGGTTTTCCTGACTCCCAAACCTGCTCTCTATTCAGTGTGCCCTCACAACACCGCCCACCCAGCTGCAGAAATGGTGTACATGCACAACTTACAGTTTTTGGGAGTTTCGTGAGGAAGTTTCTGTACTAAAGAAATCACAAGTCCCATCCTATCCCATTCCGAGTGCTTACCAAAGTCCCTGGCACATACAGAGTGCTTGATAAACACTCGCCGATCTATTGATTGATCATTCATCATGATCAAGATTTTAATTTCTCCAATCAAATTGCTCATGAGATTGCAAATTACAATGGTGATTTCTGTGAGATGGACACCAATTCATTCCAATCAGCAATCTGAAGGGGCTGATATTACACAAAGGTCATAGTTAGATGCAAGTAAGAACTGACCTTGGCTGTCCACAGAGCCGGGAATGGCCCGAGGGCAGTCAAAACCAGTTCCAATTGAAGAAAGAAAGGAACACTCTCCTATTTTGTAAAACAAACTTTACTTGCTTCTCCCGGTGCTGTTACCCCCAAGACTTCCCCAGCCCTCTCTAAGGATTTTCCTTTGAGAAATGTATTTAACCCTGTGTCCCCGCCCCTCCCTGTACTCTACTGCTGCTGCTGCAGTGACGGCTGTAGATCTCGATCCCCTCGCTCCATCAAACATCCTACTTTTTACTACTTTGGTAGTATTCTTTATTTCAGATTGACATCATTAACCAACTATTATATTGTAATGAAGACTTTGTCACTGTCTTCCATTCCATCTCCTCCAGCAGATTGCTGTAGCTGTCATCCCTACTCTCTCACTTCAATATTCAATTTCTCCCTGTTAACTGGCTCCTTCCTTACTCCCTACATTGTGCCCACGTCTCCTCCATCCTGTGTGGGGTGAGACCACCCGCCAGCAATTAATTAAAAAAATCAGAGGGCTCTCAAATTCAGAAACAGAAAAATTTCTTTATTATGATGCTGCAGGGAAAGGGTGGTCTCCCCGATAGAAGATAGGTAGGGAGAGGCAGGGCCCAAAGGGCAAAACCCAGCCTCATACTCTAACTAAATAAGTCCCCACCCCACCACCACTGGTCTTTTACTCTCATTGGTGTAGTCCAGGCTCACAATTTCACGGAAATCTACTACCCCAGGTATGATTTTAGCCAATGCCAAACTCTTAAAGATTCTTTTTCCCTTATCTGGTGAGGATATGGTTCAGGTGATTTCTTAGTAACTCAAGACTTAGGCCTAGCTGTCAATCAGAAGCCCTGAGTCCCGACCACCTCCATTCATCCCACCCAATTCACAGAAAGGCTGAGATCCAGATTCCATGAGAGGGCTTCACCATCTCACTCAATCCTCATCCTCCTCATTTGACCCTTCCATTCCTGCTAACTATTGTCCTATAACTCTTCTGCCCTTTGTGGCTAAACTCCTTTAGAAGACCATCTACAATAGGTGCTTCCATTTTCTCTCCCCTAGGTCTCTTCTTAAACCCCTACAATTCTAGCTTCTGGTTTCATCATTCCACCAAAAACGCTCTCTCCATTATTACCAATGGTCTCCTAATTGCCAGCTCCAATGGCCTATACTCAATCCTCATTCTCCTAGACCTCTCTGCACTGACACTATTGATTTCCTCTCTTCTCCTTGTTACTCTTTTTCTCTTGAGGTTTTCAGGACCCCACACTCTCCTGGTTCTCCTACTATCAGACCAATCCTCATTTTCCTTTGCCAAATCCTTATCCAGGTTATGTTTTCTAACCAGGTGTCCCACAGGGCTCTGTCCTAAGGCCCTCTTTTCTTTTCCTTTTATACGGTTTCACTTGGTGACCTCATTAGCTCCAATGGATTTCATTACCATCTCTATGCTGCTGATGCTGTAAATCTATCTGTACTGCCCTAATCTCTTTGCTTACCTCCAGCCGTACATCTTGCCTTTGAGACATCTCAAACTAGAAGTCCAATGGACATGTTAAAACCAACATGTGCAAAACTGAACTCATTAAATCTCTCACAAATCTTCTCTCCCTCCAAAATTGCCTAATATTGTCAGGGGTATCATTTTCCCAATCCCCCAAGTTCAAACCTAGTTGTCATCCTCAACTCCCCACTGTCTCTCACCCTCCACATCCAATGTGTGGCCAAGGTCTATAAATTTCACCTTTGCAACATCTCTTGAATATGCCTCCTTTTCTCCTCTGATACTGCTGCCGTGGTCTAGAGCTGCTGGGAACACCAAAATTCAAGCACAAAAGATGCAGGTCCTGCCTCAAAAGAATTCAATTCAAGTCTTTTTTCAGTGACAAGGTTATGACACTTGTATTGACAGGTTGTAGCAACAACATGCCTAGCAGCTACTGTGGCTGTGTAAAACGAACAACTAGCACACAGAAGGCTGCTAACACAGGTTCTTTGATCTGCTTTTCTAAGGAAAGCAACTTTAAGGGGTTAATAGTCTCAGTTTAATCAAGCATATATATATATATATATATATATATGTATGTATATAATTCACTTCATTCAGGGGGAAAAGATCAGGCCCCTGAACTTCAAGGCCAATACAAATAGAAGTTACAAACATCAACAGGCAGACCTTGTCCGATCAAATCACAATTCATAGTTACCAGAGAAGTACCAACATTTATGTGAGTTACAAGGTGGGGTGGGTTCAACGACTTGCCCAGAGTCTCGTCACCCACATTCTTTCAGTGAGTGTACCCCCAAAAAGTCAACTGCCAACCTCGGATCTTATAAACCTTTCTCAGGGCCCTAAGGCCTCAAGTCTCACCATTTAGAGTGTGAGAAATCACTAACACCAAGAACGTGGGAAAGCTCCAACCACCAGTACCACATCATATACAATTCAGTGACTCTCCATTGTCTTAGTGCTGAGAAACACCCCAAGTCAAAAAAGATCCCGTTGTACCTGCCCCATTCAAACAAAGAACAGTGAAAAGTCCCATTTTGCTTGCCATTACACAGGTGTGCCAAACTCTTAAGGAAACCAAACTATTGACCAGACTCTTAAGCAATCTGAGCAATTTAGTGAGAGAGGCAAGATGGACCTTATATGCAGAAACACTATGGAAAGATCTGGATGTGATCAAGAAATGGTCAATAGCCTGGGATGAATGGGAGGTAATAGACAATGAAGGGCTGGGCTAGGTTAGAGGTAATAGAGAAGTGGAGATTGGGGCAGGGTCAAAGCATAAAGCGAGGACTGTTGTTGAAAGGACTATACTGAGAGGGGCCTCAGGCAAATGTCGGGGCTATGTGGAAAGTTCAAAGGGGGAGGGGGGGTTTCCAGGGCCCATACCCAGTCTCTGCCACCACCTTGGGGCAGTCAGTCAATAAACATTTACTAAGTGCCTCTCCTTATATGCCAGGCACTGAGCCAAACTCTAGGGATACAAAAAGAGGCAAAAGACAATACTTGCCCTCAAGGAGCTCAAAATCTCATGGGGAAGACAATAAACAAATAAATACATACAAACAAGCTATGTGCTGGATAACTGGGAAATAACTAAGAGGGAAGGCACTAGAATTAAAAAGGGATTGGGAGAGGCTTCCTGTAGAAAATGGGACTTGAAGGAAGCCAGGAGGCAAAGATGAGGACGGAGAGCATTTCAGCCATGCAGGAAAGCCAGTGAAAATGCCAGGAGTCGGAGGATGAATGTTTTGTGTGAGGAACAGCAAGAAAGTCAATGTCATTAGATCTCATAGTATGTGGAGGAGAGCAAGGTACAAAAAGACTAGAAAGGTAGGAGGGGGCCAGGTTGTGAAGAGCTTTGAACAACAAGCAGAGGATTTTATATTTGTTCGTGGAAGCCACAGAGAGGCACTGTTATTTATCGAATGGGGGAAGGGGCGACGGGGTCAGATCTATTTTAAAAAGCGAGTGGTAATAAAGACTTCTTTGAAAAGCTAACTTTAGGAGCTTTAATGCTAAGAGTAAACCCCAAAGACCTAATAATACTCGTATAATAGCTCATATTTAGCTTCCTTCACAACAATACTAAATGTGTCTAACTTGGAAACAACAAACAATAAAGTATAAGTTCAGTTGATATGATAGTAGCTGACATTTGTATAGCACTTTGTATGCATTATTTCATGTGATTCTCACAACAATGCCACCAAGGTAAGTATTAAAGGTATTCTCATTTTAGAGATATGAAAATGATTGCTTGGAAAAGTTAAGTGACCTTCCCATGGCTACACAGCTGGGAGAGGTCAAAGGGAGGATTTGAACTGAGGTCTGTAAGTACTCCAAGTCCAGCACATTTTCCATTACAATGTTGGTCGTTCAGTCCTTCAGTCATTCAGTAGTGTCCTACTACTCTTTATGACCCTGTATGGGACAGAATTTTTAAATAATAGGAGAGACATCCTTAGGAGGAACAAAGTAAATTTATTTCGCAAACTTTGCAAGATTTGGGCACACCTCCATAATGGAGGAGGCGAGGTAAAAGGGAACCTGTCCTAATTTATACTCTTAATGAAAAAGATTCCCACTCACCTCTATCCCTTCTCACCATTGGTTGGGAGGTGGGCTTAGTCTCCGAGGAAAAACTACACAGAGGACCAAGGTTGATCCGGTCAATTCAGGTTTTTCTCTATCAGAACTCAACTGCCTGGGTGGCATCTGAAAGTCTAGGGGAAGGAGAGACCTTCCTAGAGCAAAGAACAAATAGCTCATGGGAAATACATTATCTTCTAACATCTGAGAGAGAGGCGGAAGGGCATGCCCTCCAAAATTACAAGGCCAAATCCCAAAACCTCTCCACTAGATATGCCCTGTGAAGTCTTCACAATTATCCATCCCATTCAACCCCATTAACCATGTGGTCCATGGAGTTTTCTCAGCAAAGATACTGAAATGGTTTGCCATTTCCTTCTTCAATGGCTAAAGGCAAACCGAGGTGATTTGCCCAAGGTCACACACTAGTAAGTATCTGAGGCTGGATTTGAACTCAGGTCTTCCTGATTCTAGGACCAGCACTCTATCAACTAAGCCATCTAGTTGTACCCCATTATACCATATTCCCTTTCAATGTCTATAAAGTAAGAGAGGGCTATCTTCTTATTCTGCTCAGTAGTTATACTGTGAGATGGAAGAAACATTACAGTAAAGGAGTGATGCTAGGAGGTATCCCTAGGGAATTGATACCATAGATAATCAATTACCTTGGACTTGTAGAAGAAATGTGGCATAGTAGAAACAAGATTGCATCTAGAGGCACCTCTGCCAAGGTTGAGTTTGGGATAGTGTATTGGTAAGCAAAACGGGCTCCTTAGCACTTAGTTCAACAAGTGCCCTTGAAGAGTTTGGTTTGTTTCCTTTGAGTAATTCAATGTATTTCCTTGAGCCTTACTAGGTGCTAAGCCCCAGGCCCAAACCCCTATTAGGTGTGGAATCTATGTGGGTGTGGATTGGTGCCTGGGGTGGGGCCCAAGGTGGGGCTGGTTAAGGGGAGGTGCTAACTCCGGAGACATGCCCTATTAGGTGTTAACCTAACCTATGTGGATGTGAACCTCCCAGGGTCCTAAGGGGAGGGGCTAACTCAAGAGCCAATCATAGCAGCCTAAGTTCTGGTCATTCAGATGATGTTTGATGATGTCTGAAGCCTTATAAGAAGAGAGAACGGAGCCATTTTGCGTGAGGGCTCTCTCTCTCGAGATGGTGTTGATGCAAGAGACTCCAGGCAGCTGTAGCTAAGGGCCCTCCAGCTTGTAACCTGGATGCTGAGACTTTGTTAAACTCTGGTAACTATGTGTTGGGATTTGAATCAGACAAGGTCTGTCTGTTGATGTTTGTAATTTATTTGTGTTTTGTTCTGAAGTTCAGTGTGCTGGTCTTTTTCACCTGAACTAAGTGAATGATGTTTGTATGCTGAATTAAAGTAAGCATGTCAACCCCTTAACCTTGCTTTCCTTAGTTAAGCAGATCAAAAGAACCTGTGCTGTTGGCAGCTTTCTGGGTGCTGGCTGTTAGTGGACCTTACACCCCCACAACATCTGCTAGCCGGATTGTTGAAACAGATAGGGAATTCATCCCTGGGTGGTCTTTGTTTCAACATCTGTATAGTGAGGTGGGTAGGACTAGATGACCTCTACAATTCCAGCTCTTAAATCTATGATCCTACTAGGTCTATCATTACTGGACTTCTTAATAAGTGCCTTTTTGTAAAGAGCTATGAATTCAGCAAACATAGGCAATATTCTTCTAGGACATTTGAGGTTGTCCTTGCCAGCTCTATTTTTATAAGGGCGCAAACATTACATTTTCTGAGGTATTATTACATATTTTTGTTGTTGAGTCATTTCAGTTGTGTCCAACTCTTTGTGGTCCCACTTTTGGGTTTTCTTGTCACAAAATATTGGAGTGGTTTGCCATTTCCTTCTCTAGCTCATTTTACAGATTGAAGAACTGAGGTAAACAGGATTAAGTGACTTGCCCAGGGTTATACAGCTTGTAAGTGGTCTAAGGCCAGATTTGAACTCATAAACATGAGTCTTCCTGATTCCAAGCCCATTGCTCTCACCACTGTACCACCTAGCTGCCTCTTTATCTCTGTATATGAAAACCTAAAATCTATTTTTAAGAAAGACTGACAATAAGCAATTTTGGCAAGAACATCCCTAAAACATTTATGTACATAATACACACACACATTTACACACACACACATACACACACACACATACACACACACAAAATCACCTTCTAAACATTTATGTGGAACCCAGATCTCTTAAAAGGACTTTTTAGTGAAAAGAGCCAAGATCACTTCCTTCTGAGCAATGCTATACAGGGCACTAGCTTCACAAAGTCATTCACTCTTGCCTCCAGTTCCCTTAACTATTTCTACAAATCTCATAATGTCTCTTTTATCTCTATTGTTCTGTTATTCTACTTCTAACCTTTCCAATCTGAGTTCCTGCATGCATGGACAAGTATTGGTGTGAAGCACATTTATGCCTTCTCCCTCCCTCTTTCCAAGAAAAAGAGTAGTTCCTGTCTACAATTACCATTTTATCCATCTTTAGGAAGCTTGTCTCAGACACTTAACTATGTGATCCTAGAAAAATCACTTAACCTTGTTTGCCTCAGTTTCCTCATCTGTAAAATGAACTGGAGAAGGAAATGGCAAACCAAGCCAAGAAAACCCCAAATGAGATCACAAAGAATTGGACACAACTGAATGACAATACAAACTTGGGAATTCCTTAAGAATGTCATGAAACAGACTCTTGGCATAAACAATTTCTTTCTTAGTTTCTTCCAGTATGATTCACTGCTTTTTTTCTTCCCATAGGAAAATTCCTTGAAACCAAGACTTCAGTGTTGCTAAGCAATAAACCTCAGAAGAGTTATTATTGATTGGTACCTCATATTGCAAATCTTGCTCTTAGCCAGATCTGCTATGATTCGTTTTATATTTTCCTGAAGGCTGAGAAATTATCTCCCAAGTCACTAGGAATGCATAAATGTGTACTATTTCTTTTTTTTTTTTAGACCTATGCACAACTCTCTGACAAAAGAAATTTACAAAGATGAAAAAGTTTACACTCTTTGATTTCACAAATGACAACTCCCTCCGTGTAGGAGAGACTTCATGGATACAGGACCTTCCCAGTGATGACACAGAAGTTGCGAGTCTACTAAACGCAAATGAAAATGTCTTAGTAAGCTGGCCAGTGAAAGAGAAACAGACAGAGAAACAGTTAGCAAAAGTAATTTCTATGAGTGGTGAGTGGCATTATGAAGCATTGTTTCACTTTTTTCTTCCCACAAACATTTTGGTGAGTTTGACTATCCGCAGATAGCATCATCCGCACTCGCCATTTCCCTTTCCCCACAATCCCATTTCAGATGACCCTCAAGAGCTGGTCGAGATTATTCAGAAGATCTTAGAAGCAAATGAAAAGACAGAAATACAAGGACTTCAAAGAGGAAAAAGGAAACAAACTGAAATAGCAAAGAATGAAGACAGGAAAACTGATCAAGAGCAGGTTGGTTTATGTTCATTTTGATAAAATTTTAATTCTGCAGCAGTTTATCATTCTACTTAATTAGCTGTTCATGGTGGTGTATGAACATGGCAGAGGCATTGATTTCAAAGAGGTATTTTCTTACACTAAATACTAAAACCACTTGTATGGATGGGTGGTTTTACAAACAAGTGGACCCTTTGGCTATTATTAACAATGGATTGACAACAGAGAAGAATTGTTACCAAATTCATAAATTAGAGCCCAGTCATATCAATTCCATTTTATCGATCTTTCTCTAGCATACATACCCTTCTTTCTCCTCAGTGAGAACAGACTCTTTTCTGGTGTAGCAACCTCCCCAACCACCTTTTCCCGCACTGGTTGCATTTTTACTTATTTTCCCTGACCCACTGATCTAGGAGGGGAAATTAGAATATTCCTTGCTCTCCATCACCACTTCCAGGTTCTCTCTCTACCACCCTCATTCAGGAGTGTGTCTGTCTTTGAAGTTCATTCAATCCATGTCTGTTACCCAATCTAAATTCCGGTAACTGTTGTGTAACAACTTCCAGGACATTCCCCTTCTTTCCTCAATGAGTTCAGTGACTGCCTCACTGTCTTTTCCTTTCTCCTCAACTTCTGCCATCATACTAGGGAACTTCAAAATACATATTGATATTTCCCCAAACACTCTTATCTCAGTTATTCAACTTGCTTATTTCCCACGAACTACTCCTCTACCTCACTTCAGCCACTCACAGAGAAGGCCATACCCTTGATTTTGTTATCACCCACAAATGCTCCACTTTTATGTTTATGAGCTATGAAATTCACTTTCAAGTCATGACATCACTTCCCCATGTCATGGTCTTCTTCAAGAACTAAGGACAAACAACAACAAACAAACAAATGATAACAATTGACAGATTGACTGAATTAAGAAATTGTTAGTAACTTTGGATACAGCAGTTTTGGTTGAATGAGCAGATTGTAGAGATGTAAGAAGACAGTGACAGGAAAGGAAATAGAGCCCCCAATGATAGATGGCCTTCTCAAGGAGTTTAGCTACGAAAGGGTGAAGAGTCATGGGATGATGGCTGTGTGGATGGATGAATCAAGTGACAGTTTTTTGAGGATGGGGGAGTCATGGGCATGTTTGTAGGCAGTAGGGAAAGAGACAGTATACTGATAGAGATTGAAGAAAAAAAGCAAAGGAGTAATAAGGGGGACAATTTGCTGGAGAAAAAGAGATGGAATGGGATTGCTTGCGCATGTAGAAGTGTTTGCCTTGATAAGAAGCAAGACCATTCTTTGTGTGACAAGGGGTGAAGAAGGAGATAGTGGTAGAAGGCATCTGACTGATATGAGCTGAGGGAGAGGGGAGAAGGAGGGGTTCATGACAAATGGTCTCTATTTTTCTCTGTATGAGACAAGGCTCTCAGCTGAGAGGGTGGGTAGAGAAGGAGATATGGAAGGTTTGAGGAGGGATGGAAAGGTTTGAAATAGCTGCCGTGATACATGGATAGTGAGGCAATTAGTAAGGTACAGAAAGATTGCCATGCAGTGAGGGTCCAGTTGAAATTATGTATCATAATTTGTAGTGGAATGTCAGCAGTTTTGTGATTTTTTTTCCAGCTTCATGCAATAGCATGTGAGTAGGAACAAAGGTAGCGGATTGTAATCCAGGGCTTAAGTTTGGCAGGATAAGGATTGGAAACAGGATAAAGGATGAAGGGGTTCAAGAGTCTTCTCTTGGCCTCCTCTTGGACCACATAGAGTTCAACTGGTTCACTAAGCAGTCAAGATGGGGAAGAGAAGGGAGGTAAACTGGAAAGAACTAAGGGATTGAGGGATTAGAGGTCGTGGTGAAGATAAACAACAGAATTTGGGAATGCAGGGCAGAAAGAGATGGCATGACAACAGACTGAGTGTAAATAGCAATTGTATCTGTTTTGGCCAAAAACCCTGAGGGTTGATTTTTTTTTTTTTTGGAGTAGGTAAAAGAGGCCATTCTTTGCCTCATTTCTCACCTAGCCTTAATCACTGAAGGGGCATTGCCTCAGACAAATTGAGACCTGGGAAAGACCTTAGCTTAAAAAGTCCAAGGTCTCCTACTGCATCTGGGGCCATCTCCAGTCATCCTGATCTATATCTTCCCAGTGGACCCAGTTGGCTCTAGAGGAGAGAGTGAGGCTGGTGACTTTGCACAGCCCTGCCTCACTTAAATCCAATTCACTTGTAAGTCGTGACATCACATTCACTGTGTTGTGGTCCTCTTCAAGAACAAACAACAATCAACAATCTGTGAGTATCAGTAGCTGCCCCAGTGGGGACCCAACTGGCCAGTTCCAGTTGGGCAATACAGCTTCCTTCCTTCCTTCCTTCCTTCCTTCCTTCCTTCCTTCCTTCCTTCCTTCCTTCCTTCCTTCCTTCTTTCTTTCCTTTTTTTCCTCCCTTTCTTCTTCTCTTCTCTCCTTCCTTCTTTTTCTCCTTTTCAATCTGTCAATAAATATTTATTAAGTACCTACTATGTGCCTGGCACTCTACTAAGTGCTGAATTGCCAAATCTAATGGCCTTCTTGATCTCTCTTTAATCTCTTAAGTACCGAGTTGTTTTTGTTTTTGTCTTTGTTTTTTTTTTTTGAAGGAGGAAGGCAGGGCAATTGGGGTTAAATGACTTGCCCAAAATCACACAGCCAGTAAATGTGTCAAGTGTCTGAGTTTGGATTTGAACTCAGGTCCTCCTGACTCCAGGGTCAGTGCTCTAATCACTGTGCCACCTAGTTGCCCCTTAATTACTGTTAATTACCTTCTTGCTACTCTCTTCTCTAAGTTTCATGACATTGTTCTCTTCTGGTTCTTGTCTGACTTGTCTAGCATTGTCAAACTACATATTTGACCGTTCTTCCTCAGACTCTTTTGTCAAACTTCATCTTAGTCATGCCGACTAACCATAGGTATCCCAAAGGGTTCTGTCCTGAGCCCTTTTCCCTTCTCCCTCTATACTACTTCACTTCATGACCTCATCAGCTCCCATTGATTCAATTATCCTCTGTATGCTAATGATTCTCAAATCTTTTTATCTAGCCCTAACTTCTCTGCTAACCTCCATATCTCACATCTCTAACTACTTATCAGACATCTTTAACTGGACATCTTGTAGACTTATTGAACTAGATACCTTGTAGACATCCGAAACTCAACATATCCCAAACTGAACCTATTAACTTTCCTCTGAAACCCTCCCCTTTTCCTAACTTTCCTATTACTATTGAGGGTACCACCATCCT
>CM053627.1:179680001-179705325 GCA_028646595.1 Phalanger gymnotis | reverse complement strand
CGATACCTACTGGCTCCATGTGCCCTGGGACAAGTTATTTAATCTTCAGTGCCTTAGGCACCTAGTGCTATAAATTAAAGCAAGTCTGTCAATTTGTATTGATGGAGGGAGTTTCCTTGTTAGAAGCATCTTATACTAAAGAAATCATAGATCCAATCCCATCCCATATTCCAGGGTTTTAACTTGTCTAGATCTTCTTATATATCTTCTTGTATATCTTCTAAACAGGAAACCTAAGGGTAGCTGACCACTTCTCTCAGATAGGAGAAAGGCAGTTTTGGTAAGGGTTGTTTCGATCTTAAATTTGTTTCTGATCTTGTAACAACTTTTTGAAAGAATAGGCAGACATTGCAATGCCTCTTCTTTGGGAAGAAACAAACACAAAAGCCCAGAACAAAATGACCCCTTTTGAAAACAATGTAAATCACTTGGAAAGACTTATATGAACTGATACAAAGTGAAGTAGGCAGAACCAAGAGAACGTTGTACACAGTAACAGCAATATTGCACGATGATTGACTGTGAATGACTTAGCTATTCTCAGCAATACAATGATCCAAGACAATTCCAAAGGACTTACAATAAAAAATACCATCCATCTCCAGAGGAAGAATTGATGTAGTCAGAATGAAAATCAGAGCATATTTTTTTGACTTAATTTTTCTTGAGGTTTTTTTTTTTTGGTCTGTGTTTTCTTTCATAACATGACTAATATGGAAATATGTTTTGTATGACTGCACATGTATAATCTATATTAAATTGCTTGCCTTCTCAAAGAAGAGAGAGGAGAGGGAGAGAAGGAGAGAATTAGAACTCAAAAATTCAAAAAACAAATGTTAAAAATTATGGAATTAGAATTACATGAAATTAGAAAAATATGTAATTTAAAAAAAGAAAACTATGTAAATCATAAGAATTGAAATCAAATATAAAATTGGGCAGATTATATATTTCTTAAAAGAAGTTTTTGATGCACCATCAATGTTCGACTGTATAAATTGCTTTGTTCACAATGTTTTGAACTGAGGTCATTCCCAGAGAAGGCCCAGGAGAACACTATGCATATTTTCTCCTAGGTAGCAAGCATTAAAGCAGTTAAGAATGCTCATTTAACCTCCTATCTATTGTCAAGCACCTCTTTACTACAAAGAAATCCAAATATTGTGGACAGGATTCTGTCACCCTGGGAGGTGCTACCTACATTATGCCCTAAAACAGGGATTCTTCACCTTCTTTGTGTCACGAACCCCTTCAAGAGGTAGTAAAGCCTATGAGCCCTTTCTTAGAATAATTTACAAGTGCATAAAATAAAATACATCGGGTTACAAAGTAAGCCAATTATATTGGAATATAGTTATTAAACTGTATTAAAAATAAAAGTTCACAGTCCTCATATTAAAAGCCTCTGCCTTACAGCATACCGAGATCTGAGTAATAGCACAGAATAGGTTCCTTTTTCTAAACAGGGGCACCCTAACTGCACAGAGGGAAACAATTGTACTTTAAATCTACCTTGTCCCTGAAGATGAGAACTAATTTCTACTATTTAGGAGAGACCAGGGCTTGTAGAGACCTGGACAGTTTCCTCATTTGGGCAATAACAATGCCATTGTACATTTAAAAGTACCAGTAAGGCATGCAAATATTAACATGTCAAACTACCTTCCAAGTTCCTGAGTATGGCTGCAGCTCACTCATTTTCTATGCTAACTCTGTTCTCTAATGAACTTTAATAGTGTGGAGAACACTCTGGGACAGATGGAAGGGAGTCATGGACTTTGTATGCTATGTCATGCTTCTCATCATAAGGTTAATTTCACTTAGTTTTTCTTGAAACACTTTCCTTTCTGGGTTAAACAGTGTAGTATATTTAAAGCAGAGACCTGGGGGGCTATTCACTAGGTTCTTCTACCTGAAGACAGAACTTCTGCACCTGAATATTAAGCCTAAAGGAAGTAAACAGAAAACAGAGAGCCATGAAGCATGTTCAGGTAGTAAATACAAATTGGCTATCAGTAGATAGTTGGAAGAAGAACTGTGTTCGAACCCAACATCACTAGCTGTATGATCCTGGGCAAGTCACTTAACTTCTGTCTGCCTCAATTTCATCTGATCTGTAAAGTAGAGATAATCCTAACACCTATTTCTCAGAGTTGTTGTAGGTGCATAATGAGATATTATTTATCAAGTGTTTTACAAACCTTCAAGAGCTACATAAAAGCTAACTATTATTATTGTATGTCTAATTGTATGTCTAATCTCCTCCAAGTTGCACATCTCCCTGATCCAACAGATTTCTATAATCTCCCTCAGCCAGGGGTAACCCTTGTTAGAAACTGCCTACACCATTCCCGAAATGTAAACCATAATGAAATTTGTGATTTGTTCATTCCCTAGAAATTTGAACCTTCTTGCTGTAACTTCTTCAATTTGGGTTCATCAGAATGAATGAATATTATCTTATCTTTTTCTTATCTTATCTTATTCTTTCTATGCAAAATCATATAATCCTATTGATTTATTTGCTCTCTTATTAATTTGCCCCCATATTATGTGCTTCATACTGTGTTTTGATGATTATATGGTGTTGTATGCATTTAAATAAGATGTGGGTATGCCCCAGCACTTTATCTTGGGCCCTTTTCACTGTACTCTCACTTGCTAACCTCATTGGCTATCATGTGCAAACATCTCCAAAATCTGCATATCCACCCTAGTCTCCCTCCTGAGCTCCAGTCCTACGTAACTGCCTGTTGAACATCTTGCATGGAATGTCTCTCAGGGAATCACAAATTCAATGTGTCTAAAACAGAACACATGATCTTTCTTCCCAAACCCACCCATCTTGCGAACCTACCTATTACTATTAAGAAGGCAGCCACCACCCTTCCAATCAGCCAGGGTCACAATATTAGAATCATACCCAACTTCTCACTTTTATTAACTCCACATACCTAGTTAGTTACCAAATCTTATTTTTCTGCCTCCATAATATCTCTTGCATAGGTTCCCTACTCTCCACTCATATAGCCATCATTCTAGTTCAAGCCCTACTGTTCTCTGCCTGGGACTATTTCAGTCACCTCCTAATTTTTCTTCCTGACTTAAATCTTTCCCACTACATAGATGTTCATCAATTGGGGAACGGCTGAACAAGTCGTAGCATATAGTTGTAATGGAATACTATTCGGCTGTAAGAAATGACAAGCAAGGTGATTTTAGAAAAACTTGGAAAGACTTACACAAATTGATACAAAGTAAGCAGAACTAGTAGAATATTGTACATGATAACCCCAATACTGTACAATGATCAACAGTGAATACCTTAACTATTCTCAGCAATACAGTGATCTAAGACAATTCCAAAGGACTCATGATGATAAATGTTATCCACATCCAGAGAAGGAACTGATAAAGTCTGAACACAGATGAAAGCATATCATTTTTCAGTGTGTGTGTGTGTGTGTGTGTGTGTGTGTGTGTGTGTGTGTGTGTGTGTGTTTGGGGAGTTGTACCTTCTTTCACAACATGACTAATACAGAAATGTTTCGAATGGTTGCACATGTTAACCTATATTAAATTGCTTACTGTCTCACAGAGGAGGAGGAAGGAGGGAAGGAGAGAATTTGGAACTAAAAAAATTTTAAAAATAAATGTTGAAAATTGTTTTTACATGTAATTGAGAAAAAATAAAATACTATTTACATTTTTTAAAATCTTCTCCCACTCTAATTAATCCTCCTTATGGCCTGTTGAAATGATTTTCCTAAAAGGCAGGTTGGACCCTGTCACTTCCCCCTAGTCAATAAACTCCAGTGGCTCCCTATTATCTCTAGAATCGATGAGAAACAAAAGAAGAAATTCTGTTTCCACAGGATTAATACTACTCCCAGCTTTGCAGGAGTGATAACAGGATGTAAGAGGTGACTGGTTCTAATTGGAACTGTGATCAAGCAGAACCAGGTTTCTAATCAAGTAAAAAGATCAGAAGCTTGTAAACATGCTTAACAAGCTGTTTAATATTATCCAACTCACCCCCAGGGGGAGCAAGCTAATTTAAATGCACATGCTATGCATGACAAGGGAGGGGGAACATAGAATAGGTGGTTCAGGAAGTTGCTTCCAGCCAATGGAGAATAGTGGGGGAAATTTGAATTGGGAATAGGAAATAAATAGCCTTGTATTAGCCTTAGCAGGTGTGCTCCTTTAGGGAGTTACTCAATCACAATGAATGTAAAATAAAATAAGAGCTTTCCTGGCTTCACAATGAGTATTATTCTTTCTAAAGCAAGCACATTTCTCACAGATCAAATAGAAAATACTCTGAAATTTAAAGCTCTTTAAAAGCTGACCCTTTTATACCTTCCCAGTCTTTTTGTACATTGACTCACCTCTGTAGTCTCTGATCCAGCCATATTGGCCTATTTGCTTTTCCTCACACATACAACTCTCCATCACTCATTTCCATGCCTTTGCACTTGCTGACCCCCTTGTCTAGAAGTTTCTCTCTCATTTCTACCTCATGAGATTCCTGGTTTCCTTCAAAATTCAGTTTAAACACCACTTTATACATGAAGCCTTTCATAATTCTCCAGCAGCTAGTATTCTCCTCCCCCCCCCAATTACCTTGTATTCATTTTTAATATATTCTTTATATGCCTATAGGAAGTATGTATATGTTGTCCTCCTCATTTAAATGTAAGCTTCTTGAAACCAGGGACTATTTCAATTCTGCCATTGTGTCTACAGATTTCAACATGTGTGAATTGATTCAGGGGTTCATTAAAGGATGGACATATGAAATGATTGTTACATATTTTCTCTGTGTAATATTTATCCAGCACCGTAGTATTTGGAGAACCAAACCTCATGCATATTGTCATGTCGTGAAACCAGAAGATAATAACAGCTAAATGGAAGGATGACTTTCACTTTCTTCTCAAAGAAAGTAAGCAGGGGGATTGGCACAGGTGGTTTCACTAGGTGTACAGAAATAACTGAAAGTAGTACATACAGTGAAGTCAAGCAAACGGAACAAATTTTTTTTTAAAAAATTACAATTTCATAAAGGATAAAGTAATAGAGAAATTAAAATTTGTATTATAAAAGTCTCATATTTAAGATATTGAGAGAAATTATTATTTTGCTATTATATTAACAACCATTTACTAAATTAGTCAATTTTTTTCTCCTTTATTTCCTCATTTAGGGCACACCCCCTATAGAAGGTTAGTCTCTGAAGAACATGGCTGATTGATCAGATGTCCCTAACTCTTGTTGAACATACTCCTCAGGCTTAGACCACCTGCACCCCACCCATTCAGGATAGGGGGGAGTATAAACAGAATCGAGTCTGGGTGTGTTCTAGCCCCAAGCAAAACAGCCCTATCCTTGTACCTCTCCATTAGAATTTAAGGTGACCCAGCTCATGAAGGAGAAAACCAGAGTAGTCTGGATGGAAATGGATTCCTCTGTCCAGATTGCTGGAGGAAGCTGAGTCTCATGATCAAGCCACATTTTCAGTGGGAAGAGCTGATGACTTTTAGCCCACCTCTTTATTAAATGTCCACCAATCAAGGTTGATTTTCACTTGCAAGGGCATACCCTTTTACAAAGATATTTAAAGCATTGTGTCTGTATTGGAGGTCTTTGATTTTCAGAGAGAAACCACTGAGCATTAATTTATTGATTATTAACTGGCTTAATTAATAAATTGATTATTAATTATCCAGAAACTCTGTCTCTCCAGTTTTTCATTTGTCACAATATGTAAGAAACTAATTCAAGTATATAAGTATAAGGGCCATTCTTGAATAGACTAATGGTCAAAGGATATGAACAGATAGTTCTTGAAGGAAGAAATATAAGTTCTAAACAACTATAGGAAAAAATGCTCCAAATCACTGAAAAACTAGGGAAAATAAAATTAAAATAACTTTGAGGTTCTACTACCTAGGCATCAGATTGGCAAATATGACAAAAATGGGAAAAAATGACACTTGCTGAAGGTCAGGGGAGAAACAAGCATATTGATATATTATTGTTGAAGCTGTGAATTGGTACAGAAATTCTGCAAAACAATTTAGAATTATTCCTCCAAAGACACTAAACTATTTGTACCCTCGCCTGTTGTGAAAGCAAATTTTTAAATCTCCTTAAGTTTCTCTAGAAATATTAAATAATATTTCTTTGGCTCCAAACTCTTTCCAGACTTTTCCCTTTCTCCCACATTAGAAAGTAAGCTCCTTGAGACAAAGACTGTTTTTACTTTTCCTTTGTATCGTCAGCACAGTGTCTGGAATATAGTAAGCACTTAATAATGCTTATTGATTTATTAACTGATAATAAAAACAATTAGTGTACCAACTCATTCATGGTTGTGAGACTTCTTCTAGCAGCTCAGAAGTAGGAGGGGAAAAGGTCAGTGATAGGCAGTAGTTCAAATTTTGTGTTGGGAAAGACATGAGGCAATAAAACAAGGGGTCAAAGTATTCAAGGGTAGAGTACTTTTGTAAAGTGGAACCGACTAATAATAGCATGAACATTTCAATGGGAGGAAAAGTGGGTCAAGAATGGGGTAATAGACTGGGAAAGCTGGGAGGAGTGAAATGATTAGAAGAACAATAGATTTAGGACAGGCTAGGCAAGGAAAACTTAAGGAAAGAGAAGAGAATATTAGAATATTGGATTCTAATAATATTAGAAGTTTGGATTGTGAACTTGAAAGTCTAGGGTGTGACTATCTTTTTTGTGTGTTTGTGTATTTAATGTGCTCTGAAGTTGCAGGTCATGAAAGCTGAGGAGGTTGACAAACTGGAAGGCCAATGTTTGAAGGAATGTCAACTTGTACACTGAATTCTCTAAGTATAAGGGTAAGGACTGAGCTAGAGAAGAAGCCTATGAGCCAGGTATTGAACTCTTTGAAAAGAGAGGGAAGATAACCTGGGGGTAGTGGATAGCCATCTCACTGATATCCTGGCTCTGGAGAGGGTGCTAAGTTTGGATGGAGTGAACCTCAAAAAAGGATAGGTTGCTGAATGATGATGACTTGAAGAGGGAGAATGTAAAAGTGTCAGCAAAAAATAGGCCTGTGCCTCTTCCTGGCCCTCTGTATTAAGGAGCAAGAGAAAAGGAACATCTAGCATTTAAGAGCACACCCTAGGAAGCTTCTGTGGTTATTAGGAGATAGAAGGCATGTATGATAAGAATACAAGTACGGTAAAGGAAAGTTTGTTAAGGAGAGATTGAATTTCCTGAGGACACAATTGAAGGGCAAAGGCAGATCCAGAGGGGCAAGCCATAAGTGGATGGGCCGAAGTAATTGGGAGTGCTACAGGGAAGTGAGTTTTCATCTTATTTAAACAGCCTCATCTCAAAATTACACTTATTTTAGGGTTTCCGAGTAGAGTAGAAAGTTTTGTAGCCCTAGGTCAGGGTGGATTCCTACTTTATATTCAGCCAGGAAGAAGGGGTCTATCTATCTTCATCCCTAACTCTTTTGTTCTGTGTGTTTTGCCTACTCCCATACCACCAAGATGGGAAATCCTTTCTGGTTCTGGACTGTATATCTGGTCCTGGACTATGGACCTTCCCTAGTTATTGGGCAGGAGCAAGAAGAGGATCCAATTCCAATGCTGTTTGGATGAGCAGGGACACAGAGAGAGACAGAGACAGAAAGATACAGAAAAAAGAATGACATGGAGTGAAACACACAGACACACAGAGAAAGAGGCAGAAAAGTATGGGAAAAAATGGAATACCTTTGGAACGGAACTTACTGGGGTTTTCTTTTTTAATATGGGCTCTACAAAAGAAAATTATACAAGCACAGAGGAAAAGATGTTAAAAGTGGGGATATTTGCTTAGAGAACCCTGAAATTCAACTAGACATTAATTGAAGTAATTAGTAACTTAAGTAGCAGGATATAAAATATATCAATAAAATTAATTAGGCTTTACAAATATTGCTGTTACAACTCAACGGAAGCCTGTAGAAAAAGAAATTCCACTGAAAGTAACTACAAAATGCGTGAAATATCTGGAAGTTAAATTCCCAACACACACAAGATGTAAACAATTACAAAATAACCTTTACAGAAATAAAATAAGATATAAATATTTGGAGATATGTTTGCTGATTGTAATTAGGTCATATCAATATTTTAAACTTAAAAACAACCTCAACAAATAAAAAACCCCAACAAAATAAAGTATAGTATCTGAAATAAAATTATGGTCTGAACTGTTTACATTTTCATAAAAGAAAAAAACCTTTTCTAAAACATTTATTCTGTGTACTTTTCCAATCTTATTTCCATGTTTCCTTAGTTACTGCATTTCTTATGCCCTTAGAACCAATGTGTATTTTCTTCTAATTTTGTTTGCTTTACATAATTTTATATAAATTTTTGCAATTTTTTGTATTTGTTGTATTATGTTTTATGGCATGAAAAATGAAAACAAAAACCCTTACATTAATAATACTTATGTTTTCATCAATATGAGAATTCCTTTGCTGGGACAGATCACAACTCACATATAAGGTATGGTTTTAGAGTGTTGCCTGAAGCTGAGAAAAAAATAATACAAAAATCTTGCTTTTACCAAAACAAACAGAAGACGTCAGGAATATTTGAAACATAATTTTTTTTCTCAATACTTTAAAATCTTTATGAAAATCATATATATTGTATGACATACAGTACGTATAGTATTATAATAATGTACATACTGGGGCATCGAAGTGTTTATGCACATATTTAGCATATGAAATAAGACAACTTGCAAAGCACTTAGAAATCCTTAAAGTACTAAATCAATACTATTACCATTATTATAGGAAAGCTCCTTGTATAGGTCCACTACTTGATAAGTCAGGAAAATACGGATAAGTATTGCATAGGATAAGAATGTGGATAGTTCTGAGATTTCTAGCTAAAAAATGTTAAAATTCATCTAATCATAGGATCATATAGCTGAAGACACCTCAGAGGCTATTTAGTCCAACATGTTCTTTTTACATATTAGAAATCAGAGGCCCACTGACTTGCCTAAGTTCTCACATCTACTATCACGTCAGGGGTAGAATTTGAACCCAAATCCTCAGAATCCAGGGCCAGGGTTCTTTCCTCCATGTTATACTGCCTATTCTCCTCATTTTACAAATGAGGAACCTGAAACCTAGAAAAATAAATGTTTTGCCTCAGTTTGCATAAGTAACATAGTAGCAGTATCAGAATTTGAACTCAGGTCCTCTGACTAAATCCTGTGTCTTTCCCACCATACCACAATTTCTGTAAGTGTAGAAAATGCTCATATTGATTAAATTTCACAGTTTTTAAGAGAATATAAGTTGCTTGAGGATAGACTTGGTTTTGTCTTTATAGTCTCTCAAAGTCTCAACACAGGGCTTTGTATACAAGATTCTTAATAAGTGTTTTTAAAATTAAATCGAAAACTAAGTATCAAAGTTATAATCAAATAATTACATAATTTTGAAAGACATGTACAGTAAGGCAAGGATCTCTAAGTTCCCTCACAATTTAATCTATGAAGTAAGAAAATACTGATTCCTATCACCTTTATCAAAGGTAAAACGAAGGCCTGCCAAATATGACGTGTCTGGGAGCTTTAGGCAACTTGGAAAGCATAGGAATGAGAAGGAATAGTATTACAAAAGAGAGAGATGTAAACTCTCCTTGTGGAAGAGGATCATACCTGAGACAGAATAGTCACTTGGTAAATGTTTATCGACTGACTGACCTTGGGGAAATTATCTTGAAGAAGTTTGCCAGTTATAGCAGCTGGGCAGAGCCAAATGGAAATTGCTTGCTACTGGGGCATAGCTGTCTTGGGCATCTCAGTTAATAGTGATATGCACAATTGTGGACTATAGTTTGTCCTAATAGCAACACCTTGAAAGTTTCTTTTCAATAAATACAAATTTTGCATGATACTACTGTCCTTGGCCTGAATGAATAGGCTCAATTTCTGTTTCTGGTCTGTTAAATTCCCCAGAGTGGGGGAAATTCCACCAGATGGTGCTATATCTAGACTAGAAGTTACAGATTTATCTAGTCTAAATACCAAAAGGACATTTTCCCCAAACCATTTCCTCTATTCTCTCAGAAAAAGATATAATTCAGTCAGAAAATTCAGATGTCTAATAATTGGCAAAACATTTAGGTTTTATTTCAAAACCAGGTTTGTCCTCCAACTTTCCTTTCCTTTGAGAACTGAAAGCAAGTTCTCCGTGACAGCATAAAACTCATAGCTGGGTTACGGTATCTGTTACTAAACTGGTGTCCTGATGCAATGACAGAGTTAATCTCTTTTTGGTTTTAATGCACACCTTGTTTAACGTACTAAAGAATGGGGGAGGCCGAAGTGAGAACATAATCTCTTGCCCTAAACTAGGAGAAACATAGAGCTGACCTGTAGTACATTTCTGATGCATTCAGATATGCAAATAAATACATTTGTGATTTTACACTTAGCCTTGAGAGGTTAAAAAAGGCAGAGGTCCAAACACTAGACACTCAAAACATTTTTGGATTACATTGATATGATTATATATGTAACATGAGAACCTTTCCTATGTCAGTAGTCAATACTCAATAAATATTTATTAAACACCTACTATGTGCCAAGCACTGTACTAAACTCTGGGGATACAAAAAGAGACTAAAGACAGTCCCTACTGTCAAAGAACTCACAATCTAATAGGGGAGATGACAAGCAAACAAAATATGTATAGACAAGTTTTATACAAGAAAAATGAGAAATAATTAAAAGAGAGAAGGCACTAGAATTAAGAGAGTTGGGAAAGGCTTCCTCCAGAAGATGGGGTTTTAATTGGGACTTGAGGGAAGCCAGTAGACCGAGATGAAGAAGAGCATTCCAGGCATGGGGAAAGCCAGAGAAAAGGCTCAGAACCAAGGAGATAGAGTGTCTTGTTTGTGGAACAGGAAGTCATTGTCACTGGATTGAAGAATATATGGCAGAGTGTAAGAAGATTGGAAAGGTAGGAGGGGGCCAGGTTATAAAGGAGTTTGAACACCAAATAAAGGATTTTTATATTTTATCCTATAAGTGATAGAGAACCACTAGAGTTGATTGAGTAACATGGTGATGACATGGACGGATCTGTGCTTTACAAAAATTACTTTGGTGGCAGAATGGAGGAGAATAGGAATGAGGAGAGACTTGAGGCAGGCAGACCCACCAGCAGGGTATTACCATAGTCCAGGCATGAGGTGAAGAGGGCCTCTACTAGAGTGGTGGTGGTATCAGAGAAGAGAAAGGGGACATATTCTAGAGATGTTCCAAAGGGGAAATAGACAGGCCTCAGCCACGGACTGGATATTGTATATGGGGTCTATGTGTCTGTGTGTGTGTGTGTGTCTGTGTCTGTGTGTATATGTGAAAGATAGTAAGGAGTTGAGGATGACACCAAGGTCTCAGGCTGAAGGGACTAGGAGAATGGTGGTGTTCTCTATAGTTATAAGGAAGTTTGGAAATGGGTAGGGTCTAGAGGAAAAGCTAATGAATCTGGTGTTGGATAGGTTTAGGTTAATACATCTCCTGGAAGTAGTACGTAAAAGCATATAAAAGGTAGTTGATGATGCCAGGTCAGCAGGGAGGTTAGGACAGTAGAGGTAGGTTTGAGGGTCATCAGCATAGAGATGGAAATTGAACACATGGCTGCTGATGAGATCAGTGAAGAGAGAGTAGAGAAGAGGGCCCAGGAGAGAACCCTGGGGGACATTTATGATTTAGAAGGATCTGAATGAGAATCTATCAATGGAGATTGAGGAGTGGTCAGATAAGTAGGAGCAGTACCAGGAGAAAATGGTATCCTGAAAACCTAGAGATGAAAGAGTGTCAAGGAGAAGAGGGTGATCAGCAGTGTCTAAGTCTGTAGGACATCAAAGAGAATGAGGATAAAGAAAAGGCCATTGGATTTGGCAACTAAGAGGTCATTGGGAACTTTGGAGAGAACCATTTTGATAGAAGAATGAGGTCAGAAGTTGTATTGTAAGAGATTAAGAAAAGAGCGAGAGGAGAAAAAGTGGAGTAACTATTGTAGATAGCCCTTTTAAAGAATTTATCAACAAAGGGCAGAAAAGATAGAGGAGGATAAGAGAAACAGGCATGTTTGTAGGCAGTATAGAAGGAGCTAGTAGACAGGGAAAGACTGAAAATAAGTGATAGAGTGGGAATGATAGAGGGGTAAATCTGTTGGAGGGGACAAGATGGAATGGGATTGCTTGAGCAGGTAGAGGTAATATACTAGGAAAGTTACTTTTCATTCTGAGGTTAAGGAGAAAAACACAAAATCAACTAAATAACAAGCATCTATTAAGTTCCTATTATATGCTAGGTGGGCAGCTAGGTGGCACAGTAGATAGAGTGCCAGGCCTGAAGTTAGGAAGACTCATTTTTGTGATTTCAAAATCTGTCCTCTGAAACTTACTAGGTGTGTGACCCTGGGCAAGTCACTTAACTCGGCTTCAGTTTCCTCATCTGTAAAACGAACTGAAGAAGAAAATGGCAACTTACTCCAGTGTCTTTGCCAAGAAAACCCTAAATGGAATCATGAAGAATTAGGCATGACTGAAATGACTGAACATCAAAAATGTGCTAGGTAGGCACTGATGATACAGACAGAAAAAAAAACCCATAACTTAAAAAAGACCTAAATTTTTCCATATTCTTCTCCTTCCCCTCTCCAAGGAGCCATCCCACATGAAAATGAATTTTATATCCTAACTTTCTAGATATGGTAGTCTACACTGCATTTCTTTACTACACACTTATTCCTCAACCTTTTGTAATCTGTCTTCTGCTCCCCACGCTATACTGAAACTGCTTTCTCCAAGGTCATTAATTACCTTTTACTAACAACGTACAAAGACATTTTCATAGTCCTTATTCCTCTTGGCCTCTTTGGAACAAATCACACTGCCGGCAATCCCTCCTCTGGGATACTCTTTCCTCTCTTGGTTTCTATAATATTGTATTCTCTTGGTTCTCTAAGATAGCTACACTGCCTCTTTCACTGAATCCGATCCCTTCCCTTACCCACCCCACCCCCAGGCCCCAGAAGGAGGGGTGATGTCAGAAAGGCTGCTCGTTTTTGATCCAGGGTATTTATAGCATCATGCCATCAAAGGAAGCATAGTAAGCAGAAAGAGCTTTGGCTCTAAAATCAGAGGATGAGTGTTCATAATCCTGCCTCTGATTTTTACTACTTCTATGACTATGAGTTCAAGCCAAAGTTATAGCCATATAATAAAACATCTCCTTATTGAAAAGGTACATTCAAGGTATTTCTCTTGGTAGGCAGTCCACAATTATGTACATTCTTATTAGCTCACATGCCCAGAATATCTGAGACCTAGTAGCAAGTAGTTAAGCTCTCTGGGTTTCAGTTTCATCTGTAAAAATGAGGGGTTTGGATTAGACAGTCTCTTAGACCTCCTAAAGCTTTAGACTGATCTTTTTATAGTCCAGTAGTGGCCTATAAAGGATTAATTAATATATTCTAACTTTGTAAAATCAACAAGAATATGGGTCATTCACCAATTGACAAATGGTCAAAGGATATGAACAGGCAGTTTTCTGATGAATAAATCCAAACAATCTATTGTCCTAGGAAAAAATGCTCTAAACCATTATTAATTAGAGAAATGCAAATTAAAACAACCTTAAGGTATAATTTTATGCCCATCAGTTTGGCTAAAATGGTTGAAGGGAAAGTGACAAATGGAGGGGATATAGAAAAATTAGGATACTAATTCATTGTTGATGGAATTGTGAACTGATCCAACCATTTTAGAGAGCAATCTGGAATTATGCCCAAAGAGTTATTAAACTACCTTATACTTTTTAATCCAGCAATAGCACAACTGGGTCTATTTCCCGAGATGATTAGGGAAAAAGGTAAAGAACCTGTATGTTCTAAAGTATTTATAGTAGCTCTCTTTGTGGCAGCAAAGAACTGAAAATTGTGGAGATACCTGTCAATTGAGAAATGACTGAACAAGCTATGGCATGTGGTTGTGATGTGCTATAAGAAATAATGAACTTGATGATCTCAGAAAAACCTGGATAAACTTGCAGGAAATAATGAAGAATAAAATGAGCAGAACCAAGAGAAAATTGTGTACTGTAACAGTAATATTGTTTTAAAAACAACTTTGAGTGAATAAGTCATTTTGACTATTGTAAATACCTAAATTGCTATCTGCATCCAGAGAAAGAGCTGATAAGTGGAAGCATGTTTAGGATGATTTTATGTATAGATGCATACATATTTGTGTCTAATGGTAACCATCTGTAGGGAAGGGGTGAAGGGAAGGAAAAAAAAGGAAAAAATTTACATGATAAATTTATTATGTATTTAAAATGAATAGCAAGTTTTACATAATAAATTTACAGTTTCACGTGCAATCATCTTTTAAAAAATTATACTGTGTTATGGAAATTCTTATTTTATTCCACAAACTAAAAATGAATAAAAGTTTTTTAAAAAGCAAAACCAATTAATATTCTGTGCAGATGTGTGGGAATTCTAGTTGTCTTAGCAAATATTGGAAAAAACGAAAAAAAACTCATACCCTAATCATTTTAGGCAAGTAGATTAATAGCCAGTGGCAAAATAGCAGTGTTACAGCCAAGTGAGAACATACGGGAAAACCCTGGTGGGTTTGGGTTTTTTGGCATGACATCAGTCACTTTGTTCATGGAGAGGCCAACTGTACCTGCTGCAAAACTTTAAATTGCTCTGTTAAGGTATGCTCTGATTTGTCTTGTGCTTATCATTAATCTCTAATAATAATAAGTAACCTTTATGTAGCACTTACTATGTGCCAGGTGTTACAATGATTATTATCTCATTTGACCCTCACAACAACATTGGGAAATAAGTGCTATTGTTATCCCCATTTTAAGGATGAAGAAACTGAGGCAAACAGAGGCTAAGTGACTTGCCCAGGGTCATATAGCTGGTATGTATCTGAGGCCATATTTGAACTTAGGTCTTCCTGATTCCAGGTCCAGAGCTCTATTCACTGCACCACCTAGTTGCCCATGCTTTGTTCATGGGAACAAATGACTTGCTCTACCTGATTCATAGAGTACCTTTCACTTCTTCCTTTCTGGGGACGCCCCTTATACTTTTGAGCCCACAGCTATTTCTGTAATTAGAGAGTGTCTGCAATTGCCAGGGTTGGGGTGATGAGTCAATAAATGTGAGAATTTGGGAGCCTGCTTCCACTATCAAGAAGTAAGGAAACCCCAGCAATGAACCCATTATAAGCCTATGGCAATTCTGGGCACAGAGCAGAAAGGAGTGGATACACATACACGCAAAGACACAGAGAGAGACAAAAAAGCAGAGACATAGAGAGACAGGGATACAGCAACAGAGCTGTATAGACAAGCTATAAATATAGGCCAGGGATTAAGGATTTGGTATCTTCAGAGCACTAAGCCTATCTTATCTTTCCAGCTGTTCTTTTGAGGAGGAGAGTTCTAGTCACATCCTCTCATTAGTTCAGTGGGCCCCAGCAGCAATTGTAGGTGTCTGTGAACCATAACATTTAGACATATGTGTATTTGAAGTAGGCCCTCTTCCCTCAACACACATTTGTGTAAAAGGGGTATAGAGTCAGAAATATTACTCTATAGTAACATATAGTATATGTTGTGTATATACTTGTACACATATAACTTATGTACATTTATAGTATACATCCCATATATGCACAGAGTAGGCAATTTTTGTAGATTATTGATTTTATATCTATGTAGATCTATTGATAGAGGGTTTCTGATCAAATGCAATTCCTGCTGGCTTCATTGAGCTGAATAGGAAGATGTGACTCATACCAGATCAAAAGGACTTCTGGAAAGAGGAACCCTTGGTATGAGAAATTGTTAATCTCTGACCTTTAATCCAGTTCTCTTCAGATTTCTTGGCTGTTATGGTTGGTTATATGGTTATATGTATATGTATGTATGTGTGTATGAATGTATGTATGTATGTGTCTATCTATCTATCTATCTGTCTGTCTGTCTGCCTGCCTGCCTGTCTGTCTTTCTGTCTGTCTGCCTGTCTGTCTATGTATCTATATCTATGGACCCTGATTTAACCTAAGATCTTCTCTGAGGTTTGTTTGCTGCTTTATGGTTGAACTGCCACACCCAGTGAAGAAGTTAGTCTCCATTACTATCTCACAATCCTTAGTTGATTTTTGACTGTTCTGATCCATGGCTTAATTCTGATAAGTCTCCTTTTGCCTCTGTTCCCAGGGCATTGTCCCGAAGCTCCCCCTCCCTGACTCCTTTCCTTTCCCATTCCTCTATGTACCCCAAAAAATATTCTGTCCAGAACAATATTCAGATTCCTTGCCCATCTGGTTCTATTCCCAGTTGTGGCTGGGTAGGACAGGATAATGCCATAGATTTAGAAGACTTACCAAAAGGCATGCTTCCTAAAAACATGGAGATTAAGATCTTGGCTTAAAATTGGCCTCTTAGTACAGTTATTTAACTTTTGACCCATCATTCTCCTAATTAAAGCATCATCTGTGTTGGGAAATAACTCTTTTGTGACCCCTATAAAATTTAAAAAAAGAAAGAAAGCATTTATAAGGTACCTTGATTGCAAAGAATGAGTCATAATAACAATAATGCATATTTATACAGCTCTATTTTAATAAAGCACATCATATACATTGTTTCATTTGATTCTCACTTACTAGGGAGTTTGGTAGTAGAAGCATTATCATCCCTACTTTACAGATGAAAAAATTTAACCTCAGTGAGATAGCTATCAACTGACAGAGTAAGAAATTCTTCTAATCTAGGTACTCTTCCCTAAAAACTCTATCCCTACAAGTAGGTAAATTAACCACCTTCCTCATTATAAATTATCTCATCTCTCTAATTTTCTAAAGAAAACCACCAAATAGGGAAGAGTTTAGCAGAATCACTTAAGAATATGAAAAAATTGGTTGGTTTTGCAAAAAAGAATCCGTAAATACAAGAGATGTTAACTTACTAGTTTTATAACTAAGGGATAGAAATTCATTTGCCCCAAAGATGAGACTCTTTTGTACCTGTTTCTATCAAATCCTGGTCAATGTTTATCAGTCAGCTGGAAGGGAGGGAATAAATTGTATGCAGGACACACTTTTAAGTTCAATTTTCTTTATTAACATTTTCTCCATAGCTCTTTTAAGCCTACTCAATCAATAAAACAACAAATCAAATGCAGATTTGTAGCTTTTGCTGATTTCTGAAGTATAAATGCTTAAACTCAAAATTTAATAATCACACTCATGACCAGTTAGGACCTAGCTCCAGCACAGACCTGCTTATTTGCAGTATCTGATGAAACAACTGATCTTGGTTGACATTCCACCAATTAAAAACCCATATGCTGGTGAAAAATGCATAACATGTGAAGGAGAAAATGCCAAAACTGACCATAACTTTGTATTATAATCCCATATGTTTATATTGATGTTCACAATTGAAATGGGCCCTCCACTCTCAAGTGCTTAAATGGATTCTTTATAGATGAAGGATTAATACTATTTTTTTTTTAAAAAGGGCTAATTTAATCTTTCTCTGGGCTCTATTAGAGGTGAATAAAAATTGAAAAATAGTTATGACAAGCTATAAAATGGCTTACTGAATTTTTTATTTCACATTTTGAACAATTAAAGCTTTTAAGAATTTCAAATTGTGACACTTCTGGTTAATAGGGTGGTGTGTAAGCTCCCAGGAAGCCCAGGTCTACCACATGAACTTCAGCAAAAATCAACACCAAATTGGAAAAAGATCAGGAAATGCATACAGGAGCTATAGTAAATGCTGTAATCCAGACCAGGACTACATAGAAAGACACCTGTGGAGCCAGGCATCATTTTGACCACCCTACCCTAGGGTAGCTGAAAGTCAGGCTTTAGCTTTCTGACCTAGGAGGCATGAGAGGGCACTGAAACCTGTCGAACTTGGTATTGGGGAGACAGGGAAGTCCTGGGGTAGGGGTTAGAAAACCACAGCACTTTGTTCTGACTGCAGATTGAGCCAGGAGCCAGCAGTTCTCTTTTTGGGACAGGAGGGCAAGTCTGCAGAAATGTGACCTGAGACACTCAAAGGCCTTCTAAACTGCAGGGTTTTGAAACCAAAACACAAGGAGACCTGCAACCTGTCAGCCCTTTGAGTACAGACACATTAGCAGAAGTGACTATGGTAGAAGGAGCCCAGGTAATTGAGGTCAGGACAAATAAGGCCCAGCCACCTCATCTAAGAGTGTGGGAAAGGGTAGATACTGGCCTGGCATAAAATCTCAAATCGGTAACTAAGGCTCCAGATATGAGTAAACAAGACACTAAACACTATGAAGAAATATAATGGATAAAGAGACACTCAAGACACAGAGACAAGTCCATAATTACACACAAAGACTCAGAATAAAAAAAAATGACTTGACCTCAAGTACTATAAGAGTACCTGGAAGAAATGAAGCAAGTGACAAAAATGAAATTATAAGTGAAATAAGATCTTTAGGATAAAGAAATTTTTTTAAAAAAATCTAATAATAAAAAGTAACAATAAATTTGAAATTTAAAGACTACAAAACAATAAGTAATAAGTGATTAGATCATAGCTACAAAGAGTTTGTAAAATATTACATTGAATTTTAGTATAAGAATATTGAAAACTTATTGTCACCTATGATTTCCTGGACTTCATTTTGATTCATAGCTGGCTTTGCTGCTCTCTCCTTAGAAGAAGAGGACTTTGCCCCTGTTAAGCTATGTGTTGCCATATATTCATTGGTATAAAGTGCTTGCATTATATCATTTATAAACTTCTGAGGCTTGCTCTTGTTGCAAAGGGCAATCTGCCATTTTTCAATCTTGAACTGAAAAATAAAACAATTTGTAGATATTAATATTTAATGAAATTCAACAAACAATCATTTCCTTTTGGTTGAATCTTTATTTTTCTTAATAATGCTTACTTTATTTTTCTCATTTTTCTGTTTGCCTTAGACAAAGACTGAACCTTTGATTTCATTGGAAGAAAGTCCTGGTATGGGAAGTTCCTTTACCAATGAAAATCAGTGACTATGTAACTTGGGGTTGTCAGGGGAACTGACAAGTTGACTCTTAGCTAAGAGATACATGTTCATAGAGCCAGTATATGTCAGAGGCAAATTTCTGGACTCCAAGGCTGTCCCTTTATCCACAATACCTACTGTGGTTATTTGTACTATATGAAATAACAACATTATTTTAAAAGTATTACATTTGACAGGCTAGGCACTGGACATGTGATTTTCATTGGTATAGAGAATTCTCAGATGAAGAAACTCCCTCTATCCATTCAGATCTGCAGGCGTCTCCTTTGCTACTTACAGCCTAAGAGAGCTATCTAGTACATTTAGAGGGTACCCAGGGTCATAAAGCCAGTATGTGTCAGAGCCAAGATTTTGTCCCCAGTCTTCATGGCTTCAAAGCTGGCTCTACAGTCACCACGTCAAACTACTTCCCATACTACATTTAACATATTTATGAATGTATAAAAACAGGAGAAAGCTGAGGAAGTTATAGAGGCTCACAATATTAATCAAATGGTTAAATGTCAATTTGTCATTTGAATTGTAAAGAATGCTCTATCCAATAATTTTCATATTTTACTATCCCAGAGACTGACAATTCATATCACTTAACTAACCTCTTTGTCAATGGTCTGCTCTTCCTCCTCCACCGTTGAGGAGAGAAATGATGTGGAATTACTATCCAGTGTCGAATAAGAATCTGGTATCGAATTTCCTGTAGTCTTCCAGATGCCTTGGGATTGAAGGCCAGATGCAGAAGGGGCTCGTCCCCTTTTAAGCAGCGCTTCTGCCATGCCCACTAGCTCTTCAAAGTGGGTAACTGCCTGGGGTAACACTAAAACCAAAAGAGAAATACAGGTGATGTGTAACCTTATTTGGATTCATCACTGTTTCCGTTCCCAAGCTCCTTGCAAGAGCGTGAGATCACATTAGGCCATTTTCAGGTCTACCACACGATGACCTGTAATCTCCAATAAAAGAAGATGATTTTCCCATGACCTATTTATGAATTTTTAAATAAGGCAAAAAATGAAAGGAATGAACATTTATTAACCATATGTTGAGCGCTGTACTAAGTACTTTACAAATGTTACTTCATTTGATTCTCCTAATAACCATGCTATTATGATCCTAATTTTACAGTTAAGGAAACTGAGGCATACAGGGGCTAAGTGACTTGCCCATAGTCACACAGCTAGGAGGTATCTGAAGCCAGATTGGAACTTAAGTCTTCCTGGCTGAAGGCCCAGTGCTTTATATACCATACCACCAAGCTTCCTGCTTTTCATAAGGAATAGGGGCTGGAGCTGTGATCTCACTGGTGCAGGAAGCTCCAGGTTGAGATAGAGAATACAGTACAACTTTTAGACCCACTCTATGCTTTTTTCTTTTTATTATGGTAACAGAAATGTCCAGTGTTCTGCCTCTTATAGTATTTTGTGGTAGCTCAAAATAGAATGGTCTTGAACCCACATCTAGCTCACTTTTCCCCCACATTAACCAATCAATGAATGCTTCTTAAGCACCTACTAAAAGCCAATTAGGCAATAAACATATATTAAGTGTGATGCTGGCTGGTGGAGAACCTGTGCTTTCTTGGTATTGTTAGGCCAAAATTAGCACAAGCAGCAGAGAATCAATTCATATTTTGTTACAGCTCAGCATCAGAGGTCATACTGAGTGCATAGTCATCTGCAAACAAAAAATCATGCACCAACTCTCCCTCTACTTTAGTCTTGGTTTGTAGCATTTTCAAGTTAAATAATTTACTATCAGCAGGAGCTGATTTTGATGCCATGTTCCTTGGCAGTATACTTTCCAGGGATGTACACATAGATGATGAGGTTGATGTATGCATTGCCAGAGTTAGCTTAGTGTTTGGAAGACTCCAGAGGAAAATGTGGGAAAGAACTGGTATTAGACTGCTTACCAAACTGAAAGTCTACAGATGCATTGTGCTCTGACCTCATCGTTGTATGACTGTGAAACCTAGATGGTCTACCAGCACTCTACTAGGAAATTGAATCATTTGCATTTGATTGTCTTAGGAAGATTCTGAAGATTACCTGTCAGGATAAGGTACCAGACACTGAGGTCTTTTCTTGTGCTAAACGGCCAAGCATTCAGCCTCTACTTCAGAAAGTGCAATTCCAATTGGCTGGCCATGTTGTTTGAATGCCAAATGTACATTTGCCTAACAGACTATTTTAAGGGAAAATAGGCAGGCATTTACATGGAGGTCAAAAGAAGCGATACAAGGATACTCTCAAGGTCTCTCTGGAGAACTTTGGAATTGATTCTATGATGTGGGAGACACTGGCAAAGGATTGCCTAGCATGGCATGCCAGCATCCAAGAAAGCACTGTGCTCTATGAGGGAAGCATAATTGTAGTAGCTCAAAAGAAATTTAAAGACATTTCCACTCCAAATGGTCGGTCACATGGACTATTTGTGCCTACCCTGTGGTAGAGCATTTTGAGTTCATATTGGTCTGATCAACCACAATTGGACACACTGTACCTTGACTCCAACACAGTGATTTTGATCCTCTTCGAGAGCCAAGAACAACCCCCACCATCACCATTAAATGTGAGGTGATAAGGGTCTCTACCTTGGATTACCACTCTCTTTCGGTTCTCTTACTTGTCAGATTAAGTACCTACTATGTACCAGGGACCTACTATGCTCCCCTCCTGTCATGTTGGAGGGGCTTGTGTAGCTCAGGGAAACTATGAGCTATGGTTAACTTGGACAGACTTCAGGATAGAATGGAAGACAGAAAGGCCTGCCCATGGGGTCATGTGCCAGGCACTGTGTTTAACCTGGGAATACAGAGAAAAGTTAGAGTCCCTGTTCTCAAGGATCTCACAGTCTATTGGGGAAGACAACATGCAAACAAACATGTACAAACTAGATATGTACAAGAGAAATTGGAGATGATTCTGGAAGTAATAGAGAAATCACTGGAGTGGATTGAATAGGGGAGGTGCGGTGCCTAAACTTTAAATTTAGTAAGATCACACTTATAGCTGAGTGAATAGAAGGGGACTGGAATGGGGAGAGATTTGAGGTAGGGACTAACTCTGAGGCTATTGCAGTTATCCAGTTATGAGGTGATGAGGGCCTAGACCAGTGTGATGAGGTCAGAGGAGAGAAGGGAGTGTATCTACAAGATGCTGTGAACAAAGAAATAAAGAATTTGGCACCTGATTGGATTTGGGGGGTGAATGAGAGGAAGGAATTGAAAGGAAAATTCTTTGTTTGGACTTTTGCCCTGATTTATAAGGTAAAGCTCAGGACTGAGAGAACAAAAAAGTTTATTATAAGTAAATGAAGCTATCAATTAGTTGCTGAGCTGACCACCAGAGATCACCGATGGCTTCAAGATGGAGCCAGCTTTTATGGGTAACTTTCCTAATGAGATAAAGACATTCAAATTCAAATAAATTCATACAGAATTCAAATAAATCCATACAGAAAAGGGGGTTGGGTCTTTGCATCTCAGTTCCTCCCCCAGGTAGCAAGTACTTAACAATTTCCTGCATTGGTACAAAGAACAGAGGACTAGGTGACTGATGCCCCCACACCCCTACCTGAGCCTATCCCCATACTGCTTGACAAGCAGGATCACTGACTAAACAAAACTTTCAATAATGCTTAGGTTGTGAGCCTGGATTACTGGGAGGACTTCGGTACCTTCTACAGTAGTAGGGAAATTAGGAAGAGGGGAAGGTTTGGGGGGAAAGGTGATGAGTTTTGGACATGTTCAGTTTAAGATGTCTATGAGACATTCAGTTTGAAATATCTAATAGGCACATGGAAATTTGAGAATGGAGGCCAGGAGAGCGGTTAGGGCTGGACAAATAAATCTAATAATCATCTGTATAGAGATGATTATTGAAACTACAGGAGCTGATGAGTTACCAAGTGAAATGATATAAAGGGAGAAGAAAAAAAAGGCCCAAGAGATTGGTATTGTGGACATGAGCTCTGTCATGACTATATTATATGTTAGAATTTCCCTTCTTCATAGGATAGTAGGACAATGGAGTTATACAATAACCAGCCAATTAGAAGGATTTCTGAGGCTCAGAGCTGCTTGACATACCAGTGATCATATGTGAAGTGAACTTTAGATGAACTTAGCGGATGGCTGCTGAGGCCGGACTAGCCTTGAAAGGCTCAAGGGTAACCTTGAGCAGCAGCTGCAGACTTGGGACTTTCCAAATACCTTACTCCCTGGCTTATTGTATCTACAGATGTCTTCTCCCATAAATCCCCCCACCCTTCTGAAAGCCTCTAGAAACTATATTATCTCACCTATTTTCTCTCTCCTTTGAGCATATATAAGAACTCTCTCTCTGCTCCCTTGCAGGATCTTCTCTCTCTGACAAGCCTTTTCTCAGACAATAAATGCATTTAATTGGTGTATTGGACTCTGTTTCATTTTAGGTCCCTTTATGGGACTGGGGAATATTTGCTAATGGCAAACTATTGGTGAAAGAGATCACCAAGTGAAATAGTACAGAGAGTGAAGAAAAGAGGTTCCCTATTGAGGACATCTGTAGTTAAATGGCATAATCTGGATGAAGAGTCAACAAAGAGGACTAAGAAAGAATGGTCAGATAGGTAGGAGGGCAAACCAGAGGAGAAAGCAATATCATGGAAACCCTGAAGAGAATATCAAGGAGAAGAGGATAGACAGTATCAAAGGCTACAGAGAGGTCAAGAAGGATAGGCCAGGCCCAGTGCCAAATGTTGGAAATAAAAAGACAAAAGTGAAACAGTTCTTACTCTCAAGGAATTTACGTTCTGATGTGGGAAACGTGTATGTCAATAAATATACCCAGAATAAAAATGAGAATAACTTGATACTTTGGGGAGATTAGTAGGAAAGGGTATTTCACTGGAATGTATTTCTTACAAGATTATAAAGCACTTATTTTGACAACTTCTGTGAAATGTTCCCTGATCTGAGAGCCAGAGTGGCAACAGGCGACTCAAGTTGAATCCCTGTTCTACCATTTACTGGCTGTGTGAGGTTGGACAAAATCATAACCTTTCTGGTTAAGTTTTCTCATGGATAAAATGAAGGAGCTGGACTGGATCAATGGTGTTAAAAAGAAACGGGGGCTATTAAAACATACATAAGGATCTCTGTGGGCCACATATAGACCTTAAAAATGTAATCTTATTTATGTGTCATTGTATTTTTATTTATTTTGTTAATTTTCCCAATTATATTTTAATCTGATTTGGGTTACACTCAGGAGTGTTGTGGGCCTCATGCATCCTGATACCTCTGGGTTAGATGATCTCCTAAGGTCCTTTAAGCTCAGGCTCAATTACCCATTATAATTTAGTATTAGGTAGACAGATACATTTCTATAATCTATGATCCTAAGTGGCTTTTCTTTCTCTCTTGGATATTGTATGTGGTGCCTTGAACACGCTTTGTTCTCTCTTTAAGGTATTCATTCCATATTACATTTGCATTCTAGTTCTTGGTATGTCATCTCCCTCAGGTAGACTTTAAGATAAGTGAAAAGAGGGTTAAACTTCATAGGGACTGAGCCCAAACACAGGGTTTTGTACAGAGTATGGAATTTAACGAATGTTGTGTTGAAGTGAATTCAATCAATAAACTATTATTAAGCACCTACTATGTGCTAGGCATTCGTCTTCCTTAGACATTCAGATTGAGTTTCAGATTACTTTAAATGCCCCTCTCCCATTGGTTTGATAATCTGAAGATCTCAAATGCAGTTTGGCTTTGTTTTCAAAACGAAAGAAATTGCAAAATTAACAAAAACATATTCTATTGAGTGTAACAGTCCAGTCTTCCTCCAGTGACTTTGGACATTAGAATAAGGGAGTTAAACAGCTCCCAGTTCCCTTAGCTTTTGACCTTTGGAGCTTCACAGTTTATGTTAATAGCCCTGTAATTGAAATGCAGTTGTTTCTTAGCCACCCGCTTCCTGACTTTTTTTTTTCCCCCGGACTTGTCTCCAGCCACAAGCTCCTCCGAATTTGCTAAAAGGTTTAGAACAAAGCTTTTTAAAACAGAAAAAAATAACCCAAGCAGGTTTCAAAACAGATTCTCTCCTCTCCTCTCTCTTCCCCTCTCTCCTCCGCCCTTTTCCTCCAAACCTCCAACTCTGCCTCCCTATGAAGCTGGTTTGA
>CM053627.1:179662837-179679501 GCA_028646595.1 Phalanger gymnotis | reverse complement strand
ACAAAGTACTCTTTACTCTACAAGCAGTCATACATGGACGAAAAACTCAAGGGTCAAGTAAGTTGGCTGGGCATACGGTCAGGCAGCAAAAACGCACCCAGATTCAGTCTCAGACTTTGGAATCTTTCTTTGGTGACAAAGAAGACCAAAATATACAGCCAGAAGAAATCAACAAAGTCAAAGAGCCTACATCAAAAGCCTCCAAGAAAAATATGAACTGGTCTCAGACCATGGAAGAGCTCAAAAAGGAGTTGGAAAAGCAAGTTAGAGAAGTAGAGGAAAAATCGGGACGAGAAATGAGAATGAGGCAAGAAAACCATGAAAAACAAGTCAATGGCTTGCTAAAGGAGACCCAAAAATATACCGAAAAAAATATTGAAGAAAACAACATCTTAAAAAATAGACTAACTCAAATGGCAAAAGAGTTCCAAAAAGCCAATGAGGAGAAGAATGTCTTGAAAGGTGGAAGACAATGTGAAATATCTCATTGGAAAAACCAGTGACCTGGAAAATAGATTCAGGAGAGATAATTTAAAAATTATTGGACTACCTGAAAGCCATGATCAAAAAAAGAGCCTAGATATCATCTTTCAAGAAATTATCGTCTGGTGCCCTTTCTCCTGGGAGGAGCCAAACAGGTAGCGGAGCCTCGTGTGAGAGGAGGCAGCACTGGCCAGTGCAAGGGCCGCGGACTGTGGAAGGGCAAGAGGAGAAGCGGTTGGCATTCCTGGCCTAGTTCCCCACCTCAGCGCCCGGGAGTGGACATGGCCCAGAACGTGAAGGACTTCATGGGGTGGCTGCCGGCCGGGCCCCGAGGCATGGGCACAGCGCTGAAGCTGCTGTTCGGGGCCAGGGCCGTGGCCTATGGAGTCCGAGAGTCCGTGTTCACTGTGGAAGGTGGGCGAAGAGGCATTTTCTTTAACCGAATCGGGGTTGTGCAGCAGGACCATCCTCTCGGAAGGACTGCATTTCAGGATCCCCTGGTTCCAGTACCCCATCATCTATGACATTCATGCCCAGCCCTGCAAGATCTCTTCTCCCACAGGCTCCAAAGACCTTCAGATGGTGAACATCTCCCTTCTAGTGCTCTCCCGACCCAATGCCCTGGAGCTGCCTAGCATGTACCAGCGCCTAGGCTTGGACTACAAGGAGCGTGTGTTGCCCTCAATCGTGAATGAGGTGCTCAAGAGTGTTGCAGCCAAGTTTAACGCCTCACAGCTTGTCACGCAGCGGGCCCAGGTGTCCTTGTTGATACGGTGGGAGCTGACAGAACGGGCCAAGGACTTCAGCCTCATTCTGGACGATGTGGCCATCACAGAGCTGAGCTTCAACAGAGAGTATACAGCTGCAGTGGAGGCCAAGCAAGTGGCCCAGCGGGCTCAGTTTCTGGTGAAAAAGGCAAAACAGGAACAGCGACAGAAGATGGTACAAGCTGAGGGTGAAGCTAAGGCTGCCAAGATGCTTGGGGAAGCTCTGACCAAGAACCCTGGCTACATCAAACTGCGGAAGATTTGAGCTGCCCAGAACATCTCCACAACGATTGCCACATCTCAGAACCGAATCTATCTCACTGCTGAGAACCTTGTACTGAACGTGCAGGATGAAAGCTTCACTTGGGGAAGTGACAGCCTCATCAAGGGCAAGAAATAGAGACCTCCTCCTGACCTCCAGAGAAAGCTGATCTCTTCCTCCCTGAGTTAGTCTTGGATAAGCCAGCAGATGGGTCCACCTCCCTCACCCCCACCATCACATGACTTTACTCCACCACCACCAACCACCGCCTCCCCACTTGTGGGATAAATGAAGACTGACAGATCTTCCTTTCCCTAATCCCCCTCCCCATATTTTTCTGGGAGCTTGGGCATAAGGACTGTGTGATTTCTCAATGATTTCCTCTCTAGATGGTTTCCCTCCAACATTGGAAGGAGATAACAGCTATCCCAGGAATTCTCAATAAATTTTTATTACTTAAAAAAAAAATTATCAAGGAGAACTGCCCTGATATTCTAGAGCCAGAGGGTAAAATAGAAATTGAAAAAATCCACATATCGCCTCCTCAAAAAGATCCCAAAAAGAAAACTCCTAGGAACATTATTGCCAAATTCCAGAGCTCGCAGGTCAAGGAGAAAACACTGCAAGCAGCCAGAAAGTAACAATTTGAGTATTGTGGAAAAACAATCAGGATAACACAGGATCTAGCAGCTTCCACATTAAGGGACCGAAGGGCTCGGAATACGATATTCTGGACATCAATGGAGCTAGGATTAAAACCAAGAATCACCTACCCAACAAAACTGAGTATCATGCTCCAAGGTAAAATATGGACTTTCGATAAAATAGAGGACTTTTAAGCTTTCTCAGTGAAAAGACCAGAGCTGAACAGAAAATCTGATTTTCAAACACAAGAATCAAGAGAAGCATGAAAAGGCCATTGACATCATCTGGTAGAACTACAATCATGCTCACATCACCGTTGCCATAATAAAGCTGAATGCCTTTGGCTTCTGGCTTTTCTATGTGAAATAAAAAAAAAAACATATAGAACTGAATCAAATTTATAAAAATGAAAGCTATTCTCTAAATGACAAATGTTCAAAAGAAATTACCAGTTTTCAGATGAAGTAATCAAAGTTATCTACAACCATATGAAAAAAACACTCACTACTGATTAGAGAAATGCAAATTAAAACAATTCTCAGGTACTACCTCATATCTACTACATTGGCTGATAGGACAAGGAAAACGACAAACAGTGGAGGGGATGTAGGGCAAAAAAGGAGACATTAATGCATTGTTGGTGGAGTTGTGAATTGATTCAACTAACTGATTCGACAATTTGGAACTATGCCCAAAAGGTAGAAAACCATGCACATGACTTAGTAATACCACTACTAAGGCCTATATTCCAAAAGAGATAAAAAACAAAAAGTAAAAGGATCTAGTTGTACAAAAATACTTATAATAGCCCTTTCCTGGGGGCAAAGAATTAGAAATTGAGGGAATGCCTATCAAATGAGGAATGGCTGAACAAACTGTGGTATGTGACTATGATAGAATACTATTGTGCTATAAGAAATGTTGAGCAAGATGCTCTCAGAAAAAACTAGAAAGACTTACAAGAGCTGATACAAAATGAAATGTACTGTATACAAAGTAACACCCATATTGTAGGATGATCAGCTGTGAATGACTGAGTTATTCTCAGCAATACAATGATCCAAGACAACTCTGAAGGACTTATAATGAGAAATGCTTTCTATTCCCAGGAAATGAACTGATGGTATCTGAATACATACTGAAGCTTACTTTTTTCACTTCATTTTTCTTGAGGGTTTTTTTTTTTTGGTCTATGTTTTCTTTCACAACATGACTAATATGGAAAATGTTTTGCATGACTATACATGTAGAGCATATATCAAATTGCTTGCCTTCTAAATGGAGGTGGGGGGAGGGTGGGGAGAGAGGAAGGGAGAGGATTTGGAACTCAAAAGTTTTAAAAACAAATGTTAAAAATTGTTTTTACATGTAACTGGGAAAAAATACTAAATAAATTTTTAAAAAAGAAAATATTCTGCCTTCTAATCAGCTAGAGCTAGCAAAATTAAGAAATACCAAATAGTTTTGAAGCAATTGTTCTGGAAGGCTAGGCTAGAATATATTGCAACATGTTGATAGTGAAGGTCCTAGGAGGATAACATCCAACTAATAACACTATACTACCTAAATTAAAGATTGGTCTGAGGCATGCTTGTGTGATGAAGAATGTGATGGTATGGGACTCATCAGATAGAGCAGAGACATACATATTAAAATATAACAGGAGTAAAGCAGTACACAGAATGAAATCCTGAGAAGAATATGTTGAAAAGTAAATGAATTAACTTATTAATTTATATACAATGTTCTGTTTCTTCGCGATGTATTTTATGATCTAAAGATACATATCTATATTTAACTCCTGACTTTATAGTGCACTTTTACTATTATCAGGTATTTGATTGTTTAACCTTATAAAATGTGTATGTACACACATACACACATCCATCTATATTTTTCCAAGCACAAAAAAATCTGCCATCTTATCCTCCCTCACCCAACTCCCTTCCCTCTTCACTTAAACATTAGTTGAATACAGTAAAAATATCTCTTCTTATGAGCTGATGACATATGTACAGCTTTCGAACTATACTATCATCTCAGGTCAAAGAAAGTCTTAGTCTAATTAGACAAGACCCGGGAATGCTTCTATTGTCTTGAAGCTCTAAAGAGAAGAAAGGAAAGAAGAGGGAATACACTGTGGGGCTGGGAGGAGAGAAGACAAAGTAAAGCTATGGAAAATAATCTCACATAATCAGGATAGCCAGCAGATATCTATTCAAACAAAGAGATGGGAGAGCAGCTGACACTTCGACTTTACTCATACCTGAACTGACTGAAGAAAGGAAAAACACACACAGACACATAGACATAGAATGGGGTATAGAAATACATTTCACTCAAAAGGAAATAGGAGGGAAATGGGGGGAGAAGGAAGAGGCAGAATTAAGAGGGTGGATAGATTAAGGAAAGAAATTAGTCTTAATTAAAACAAGCTCCAAGGATATACAAAAATATAGCTCTTATTGAAGTGGCAAAGGAGAACCTGAGGAGGCACATATAAATTGAGAAATGGGTGAAAGGATGAAAGAGTTGTGGAATATAAATGTAACAGAATACTAAGGTACTGGAAGAAATGAAAGCAGGGCGATGGTTTCTGAGAAACCTGGAAAAACTTGTCTGAACTTATATGATACGTAGTGAACAAAACCAGGAGAAGAATTTATACAATAACAATATCGTAAAGGCAAACGACTTTGAAAGTATTAAGAACTCTTATCAGAGTAATGACCAGCTATGATTCCAGAGCTAATAATGAAACATGCTACCCATTTCATGATAGAAAAACTCAGAGTGCAGAATGAGACAAAATATTTTTTAGACATAAACAATGTAGATATCTGTTTTGACTGACAATACATAATGGGTTTTTTCTTTACTTTTCAATGGGGGAAGGGAATTGGTTAAGGGAGGATATGATGGCAGATTTGTGAGCTTTGAAAAATAAATATAGATGTGATACACACACACATTTAATTTTTTAAAAGTGGACTAGGATGTCTAACAGGATGTGGTGGGTTCCTCCTAATGAAAGAGAGGTTGGATTACCACTTGTTCAGATACAGAATCAACCATGTTTGCCTAAGCCCCTTCCAACTCTCCAATTCTTTGATTATATATCTTGACGCAGATTTAAAAAGTAGGTCATGGAAGCTGAAGTTGATAAACTAAAAAGCCGGAATACTTAAGAGAAAGTCAACATATATACTGAAGTCTACAAATGTAAAAGTAGGGGATAAAATGGAGAGAAAGACTGAGTCAGGTACTGGACTCTTCTAAGGAAGGATGGAGAATGAAATTGGTGCTAACAGATAAATGCCACCATGATCTGATTAAGGTGATATAGGCAAAATCTCAAAGGAGAGTTCTACCAATGCCAGAATACAAAAGGAATGCAGGATATCTAAAATATGGGGAAATCTGTTTAGAACAGAAAAGAGAGATATTCAAAAGGGCACAAATGAAGGGTCGAACAGAATTGGATGGAAACTGGAAGAGAAATAGCAGAGGTGGTTAAGAGATGAATTTTGTCATCCTTGATCATCAGCCTATTGGAGTTTATAATCTTTATGTTTAGCTAAATTGGGTTTCATGTGGTCTGTTGCTGGGAATGTATCTGAAGCCTTTTTAGCATGGCAGAACCTGAAAAGGCTAGCACTCTGTCTGCAACAGAGTTGGAGAGCTCGTGTTACAATGTAGCTTTGGAATAGGGCTTTTGTTGAAGTACTCATCTCTAGGGTTTAAGAGTCAGAGGACTTTGGTTCTACTATCAGTGTAATTTTGGACATGTTCACTGATTTCTTTCTTGGTCTCAGTTTCATCATTTGTAAAATGAAGGAATTAGACTGACTTCAAAGGTCTCTTCTAGCTCTAAACCTATTAATCCTATGATCTCAGTCTCCCAGTGTGCTGTAAGTTGAAGTAGAAAAGGTATTCAAAAAAAACAAAGATAGGAAGAAGAGCTAGACCAAAGCAAGTAGAAATGGAGTTCCATGCAGGAAATAATAATTTTAAGGGCACTAAAAGGTTAATTCTCAAGATAACTTGAGAGAAATATACTCAATGACAGAGAGAATCATGACCACTACCAACTAACCCAAAAAAATGACAGAGAGGACCTCATTAACTACCAACCCATATGCCTCCTTTCTCATGGCTAGAAAATTACAAAAATGTTTTGCATATGATAAAAATATGAAAAGCAAGCTTTTGTAAAAGATAGCCTACATCAGAAGCCCATCTTTATTGTCACATAACCTCTAGAAAAGTACAGAGAAAACAAGTTCTCATTGTGTTTACGTTGACCATAAAAAGTAATTAATTCAATAGAACAAAATGCAGACTTAAAGGCTCTCCCGTAAAAGGAGCTAATCATATAAATTTCATTGATAGCTTCAACAAGAATGTTTAATGATAAATATTAATAACAACTACGGCATAAACATAAAGTACAGATAGAGAGATATAGAGATATATATGTATGTATATTCATTATCAAACATGTTTGTCATTTTCATGGAGGACATCCAGCACAAAGTATAAATGGAAAAGGGATTCTTTATATGTCCTTTAGATGCCATTGTCCTAATTATAAGTACCACTGAATATCTTAAATAAAATTCAAAAACACTAATTCAGTCAAAAAATCCACAGCAGAAAAAAACACATGGATAAAGAATGCCTACTTGTCCAGACTCTGATATGCAGTTTGAATGACTAGTTCACTTAGCTGATCCACTAATAAGTGTATAGACACTGCTAATAGACAATGAATTGGGCCTAGAATCGAACTGGAGGAAGAAAGAGAAATAGATGACATTTGGAAAATTGTGCAGTGTTTTAATGAACCCAAGGTTCTTTCTAAAGAAAAAAAAAACACCACTATTATTCCAGTTTTATGGCTACAAATTATGGAACATTATAATCTGGTAGGCCTAACAGGCTGCAGCATGTTATTACTATAAATGATTTGTACTAAAGATAAGGGGCACTGAAGACATTATCCACGTGTTTTATGACTGCAGAAGAGGTTGGGGCCAGTTACACAGTGAAGTGGGAGATAGGCAGCCCAGATGCTTCACAAGTGTTACCTATGTATGTATGACCTTGAAGAAAGTTTCCTGTGTGTTGGGTGGACCCCCTAATGAAAGATTAACATAGACGAAAGTCACTCCAGATGAGGAGTAGATAACCTGTGAAGTTGGCAGGAGTATTCACATTGATAAGATCCTATATTTGCTGATGCACTGAAGTAATTATATTGTTCTGTACTGTCAAAAGTTTCATGGTATTAGTCCTATCTCTATCTCCTTAGCTAATCTGTAAGCTCCTTAAAAACGGAGACCCAATTTTGTACTTCTCCTGGATTAACATAAGCACTTAGAAAAGGGCTAGACACTCCATAAAAAACTCTTACTTCAACTGAATTAAAGACCTTTTCATTCAATTTCTCTTGCTCTAGGAGACCAATCAAAACATTAGAATCAAAAGAAAGCAGTGTAGCCCACATGCCCCAACAATTAGTAATCCAAAAAAGATTTCAGAGAAGCATCAGCCTGAAGAGCAAAATTCAAGGAAAAACCAATGGGTCGTCTTTTCAACATAAGATCACAAATTAGACCCGGCAAGTGATAATGGCAAGGACTGTACATAGGGATGGTCCACCATATTCAAGCTAGTCACATTCCTCCCAAAAAGCTGTTAATATCAACCGGGGGAACTTGAAGCCAAACCTGTGAGCAGGAAGGGGCCACGGGGATATCCTCTAAACTGAACTCAGAGCTAAACATCACAGCAGAAGGTTGTAGAGCTGCAACTCTACAGCAGCATGAACACCAGATAAGACAGGCCAGGATGATGTAAGACCATTACAATCCCACCAGAAATGCACAAAACCTAACCAAACACAAAAGTCCCAATCCATGAAGAAAGGCTGAGAAAATGAGAAAATAAAAAAAGACACCAGGGATGGCCATGACAGTGCCAGGAGAATAATTTCAAAATTCCTACAAAGATTCAAAACATAAACAAGATCAACTAAAATTCTTTGCAAACAAGATCAATTAAAATTCCTAACAGAAATGATGCATGAGTGTTTTAAAAGTTTAAAAAATGATTATAATAAAGAGCCAGAGGAAAGAAGTGAAAAATAAGTGAGAGCTGCACAAGAAAGACCTAGAAAGAGAATTGATTAACAGGCACAAAAAGTATACTTAGCCAAGTAACAGATTCTCTGAAAATCAGAATGGGGCAAACAGAAGTCACTGATTCCATAAGCCAACAAGAAACATTTTTAAAATTCAAAAGACTGAAAAAAGTGAAATAAATGTAAGGCAGACAATATTTTTCTTTTTAATTTTAATTTTCAGTTCCAAATTCTCTCTCCCTTCCCTCCTTCACACATTGAGAAGGCAAGAAACACAATACCTGTTACACATATGAAGTCATGCAAAAAAACATTGAGCAATGTTGTGAAGAAAAATGGAGAAAAAAATATACTTCAATCTGTACTGATTCTCTATCTGAAGGTGGATGGCAATTTTCAGGTAGATAAAAAACATCAACTTGACCTGGGAAACAGATCAAGTTGAGGAAATTCTTAAAAATCACTGGACCACCTGAAAGCTACAACTAAAAAATAGCACAAGGCATCATACTTCAAGAAATCATGAAAGGAAAACACCCAAACATATTATTAGAATAAGAAGGCAAAGTAAAAAAGTTAAGAATACACTGATAACTTACTGAAAGAAACACAAAAATGAAATCTAGAAGTGACTGACTGTAAATTACTTTTAACTCATGACTACACAAATCTAGACCAAAAAATAAACAAGGAGTTAAGACAAAGAATTTTAGAAGAGTGAGGCATTAAAGACTTCTGACAATTTTGAATGCAAATAAAGGGTATAAATATTTCTTAGTTGTGCTTTTTCATGAGTTTAGCTGAGAAAGGGAAAACAACTTATTGGGTGACAGCTTGAGGCGGTTACAGGGTCTAGTGAAGGTTTTTTAAGGATAGTGGAAAAGTTGGGCATGTTTGAAGGCAACAGAAATGGAACCAGTTGATAGGGAAAGATTAAAGGATTGGAGAGAGAGAATAAGATCAAGCACAAAACTTTTTAGGAACACGCTTTATAAAGCAAGGTATACCTGTATTAGAGATTACAATGATACATTAATTAGCAAATTATAAAATGTAAAAGTTTTAAAAATCAATATTCATTACACAAATCATGAAAGTAGACACTGTTTCTGCCTAGGAGAAGGATCTTCCTTTTCTAGTCCTTAACATTAGAAGAGTGATTTGCTATTAAGTAAAGAAAGTTCTTAAAAACAGGGAAAAAAAATTTTTTTCAACTTGCTTAAAAAATCATCTTTAAATGGGAGCAACTGTCAATATTACAAGTTACCTAAAAGGTAGGTATTGTCTCCACTTCATAAACTATTATTTATCATTTGCTCTGGGCCTTCCATTTCCAAGGTAAAGCAGTATGGTATGTAATTTCCTCACGGGCAGGGATGATTTGTTCTTTGTATCCCCAGTGACAGAGGTTCCCAAAGTGGGTGATACTGCCTCCTGGGGAGCGCTGGAATGATGGGAGGGGGATTACCTCAGGTTCATTGGGGGGGCACTGAATAAAAATAAGAGGATGGTGGAAGCATAAGGCAAGAAGAGAAGAAAATTTTGAAAAACTATTTGTATGTTTCATCTGTTGTGTAACAGAGTTAAAGTCACAGTGATTACATTATTTTCCAAATAAACACACAAAATGCAAGTTATAACCCATTAGTGGTCAAGTCCACCAACAGGTCTTAACAAACAGGTGAGCATGTCGAGCATTGTTGGGAAGTCCAGCCTGCATCTGCAGGAATACGTGCATGTAATGACTTGTTTACAATACGATACTATAGGGTTACATGATGAAATATTGTGTCATCAAAATTTCAATGCAGGAAAAAACCCACAAATGTACAATAAATTATTAAATTTAAGATGTCATTTTCAAAAAATATATATTTTATATATTTTTGAAATGATGCAAATTTCCAAAAAAAACAAACAAACCCAAAAACAAAACAAACCATTACAGAAAGCAGATTTCCAGGGGGGTGCTGAGTAATTTTTTTTTAAGGGGGCAATAGGCCAAATAAGTTTGGGAACCTCTGGTCTAGTACCTTACCTGGTACAAAATAGGTATTTAGTGTTTTTTTGAATTAAAAGTGCTTTATAATCAATCATTTTTATTAAAAATTTTTGTACTATGAATAAGCCAATATTCTTACTTCACTGCATGTATGGCAAAATAGACTGTTACAAGGCTCAGATAACTTGGAAGTAGAGATATATTACATAGACTGTTAAAGGAGAATATTCTTATGTTTTCTAAAGGTTTAATGAAATGAAAGGTTTTATGTCCTCTACACTACATTAGAATTTCTTGATAAAAGATGTTAAATCAATGCAGCATATCACTGCTTCAACAATTTGGGGAAACTATCAATATATTAGTCAGAAATATTAATCAAAGAAGAAAATAATTTATCATATCTTGAGGGAATTACAGGATCTAGTCTGAAGAGCTCTTATTAAAGAGCATTTAGTTCAATCCTTTCATTTCTCATAGGAAAACTAAGGTTCAGAGCAGTTAAGTGACTCTCCTAATAGGGTCACTCAGTTAGTAAAGATTCAAACCAAGACCCATTATCTCAAAATCCATTGTACCACACTATTACTAGGGCCATTTATGAATTTATGAAAAGAACATGGAGGTGAAAGCAAACACAGGAAAGCAAATGTCGCATATATACTTTCGTGCATATGGTCTAAAATGTCCAGTAATCAAAACTTTTTTCTTAAAAACAAACAAAAAAAACCCTGTCCTATTCTAAGCCAAAGAGTACTTAAAGCTGGGAACAGGAAAGGCCCTTGGTTTTCTCATGCTGATCTCCATAGTTCAACCGAGAATCATGAAATTCTATATTCTTTAATCTCTCACTTCCAGTTACAATGATTGTGTGACTGGCTGCAGAGGTCTCACACATGTACTCCAACAAAGAGCTAAAAAAGATCAAAAGACCAAATAATGGTAAAAAAAAAAAATCTAACTATAAGCACCTTCATCCAGCCCACAACTGCACAAAGGGGTCCAGTGCAAGACAAGTACTTCCTGGCTGATCAGAGAATTCAGAAGCACCTGAAGCCTCTCTACCCAGAAGGCAAGAAAAGAAGAATGCTTGAAGAAGCTATGTACAGGATGAGAAGCCAAGGGCAACAGGGCAGGAAACCAGCAGTGCTCATTCAGAGACAGAAGCAGTTCACAGCATGCTGATCTGACTGAGCTAATACAGTAGGTCCTAAAGACCAAGGGCTCTGAAACCAGACAATGCAAGGGGGTTTGAAACCTGCCAGGGCTCTTTAAGGAGGCATATTAGAAAAACTAGAAGCCAACAGCAAGAAATCAAGGTTGGACTCAAAGACTAACCACCCCATCCAAAAATGCAAGGAAGGAGTACAGCCTAGTCCTGGCACAAAGGTCCAAAACAGCAACTGAGTAAACAAGAGACAGAGAACACTAATGAAAAAAAGTCACAGATCTAGGTGTCCAAGAGACAAACTTAAGAAAGAATAACTCCACAAAAATGACAAAGCAGAGGCTTAGAGAAAAAAAATGGCTTGGGCATAAAGACTATTAAAGAATATCTGAAAAAAAAAGCAAAAAATAAAAAGTTGAAATTATAAGTGATATTAGAAAGCTCCAGAGAAAAGAATCAGGAGAAGAAATAACTTAGAATTAGAAAACTTTACTCAAGTATTAGACTATCTGAAAATTAAAGTGGACCAAAGAGAAATCAATGATTCCACAACAAGAGAAATACAACAAAATCGGGGCAGCTAGGTGGCGCAGTGAGTAGAGCACCAGACCTGGAGTCAGGAGGACCTGAGTTCAAACATGACCTCAGACACTTGACACATGTACTAGTTGTGTGACCTTGGGCAAGTAACTTAACCCGAACTACCCTGCCAAAAAGCCAAAAAAAAAAAAACAAAACAAAACCCACCCAAGAGAAATACAACAAAATTAGAGTGGAAAAAAATAGAAGCAAATGTAAATTACCTACTACCAAAAATAACTGAACTGGAAAATAGGTCAAGGAGTTAAATTTAAGAAATCTTCAAACTCCCTGAAAACCAAGACCCAAAAATAATTAAATACATAAAAATACAGTTAGATAAAATCCTAGATACACTATGTGCTTTAAGTTGTTCTTAAAACAGCCTCTCTCTCTATAAAACTCCCTTGACTGTATGCCTACAATTTCAGAAAATTCATTCCAAGCTAGAGTAGAAAACTGCAATATTTATCAAGACAAAAAAATCAACAGCCTAATCGTGCTAGTCACTCTTGAAAATAAGTAACATCCAGACTTCCATCCAACAAACAGCCTAATTTTCATGCTATCTAGAGTGGAAATGTAAAGAACCATATCACACCTACTCTTAGTTAAAGTAATTTGGGAGATAAAGATATTCATGGTATATATGACTCTTAGAAAACTACCATAATGATATTCCAACAAGTATGCAGCTCAGCCTCCTGATTGGTGTCTCCACCTGGGCCACCACTTCATGAGGGGCCTCAGCAACAGTGACTTCACTCCCTCCTGGACTTCCTCTCTGAAATTCCTTTCTATCTCATCAGTAGCCTTATCTTCCCAACAAGTTCCCCTTTATATGTTGTTTTCCCCCCAGCCCAGGATCTAAGCTCATTGAAGGTAGAGGAGGATCTTCTTTTCACATCAAGTGCTTACTTACTTAATGCTTGACTTATAATGCAGATATAAGCTGAGAAAATCTACAAAAGCTTCTCAAGCTTGTTCAATTCATCTTTTAATATGAGTGTTTTAGCTTTTTTAGATTCTTATCTCACTGTTGTTGAATAGTTTTCTCTATGAGCCCATTTGGGGTTTTCTTGGCAAAGATACTGGAATGGTTTGCCATTCCCTTCTCCAGCTCATTTTACAAATGAAGAACTGAGGCAAACAGGATTAAGACTTGCCCAGGGTCACACAACTAGAAAGTATATAAGTCTTAGGGTTTTACTTTTTCCTCTAATTCTCATTTCTAGGGCTAAGAATAAAAGATGCTGTGAACAGTTTAGAACTATACTCTCTCTGGTAAGCAATCTTGCTCACTTGAGTAAAAAAGGAATTATGATGCAACAACCACTTGTTTTGTTTTTTAAAAAGCTACTACTTCATAAGACAAGCAAAAAATAATAACTCCTCTGCGCGTTCAGAAGTTCTACTTGTCTCTCAGATATAAGCAAATTTGTACATATTCTGCTTAATATTAATTTGGTCCCACATGTATGTTCTCATCACTCATAGTAAAAGCATAAATTTTACTTCTAGAAGCTCTTAGAGAGATCAGCTAGTCCAAACCACTATTTATACAGATGAGAAATTGAGGCTCAGAGAGGCTGATACATGATGCAGACTATAAATGAGCAGGGCTGGAATTCAAACCTAGGCCCTTATGACTGCAAATCTAATATTCTTCCCACTGTACCAAACAAAATTTACATTTCCAAGTATTATGGACTGACTACCCATTCTACCACTAATTAGTAAAAAAACAAGAGGTTTGTTTTAATGAAAACTTTCCAAACAATCCCACTAAATTAATTGAATGTAACAATGTGACAAGATAACAGCCTAAATATTTCATAACCAGTGGTTTACTTAGTAGGCCTTAACCGCGTGCCAACCAAGATAAACAACTGGTACTCTAAGTCTTAAGAGGACCTAGGAGAACCTGTGGCCTTGGGGCCACAGGTGGCCTTCTAGGTCCTCAAGTGCAGCCTTTAACTAAATCCAAACTTCACCAAACAAATCCTTTTATTAAAGGGGTTTGTTCTGTGAAGTTTGGATTCAGTCAAAGGTCCTCACTTGAGGGGAGGTAGAGGGCCATATGTGGTCTTGAGGCCACAGGTTCCCTACCCCTACTCTAGGACAAACAGAATTACTATAAAATCTTAGCCAAATCTAGTTGCTCTGGATGGCTGAGGATTTAATATAGTAACAGTCATAGTAGGATAGTTTTCCTTATAACTTGAGAGGTAGCATAATTAATAGGTGGCAGAGCTTTAACTTGAACTTAGGTCTTCTAAATCCAAATCTGGTGTTCTTTCTACTATATGATACAGACTATTTTAAGACACTAAAATTTTCTCATCTTATCCACTTTGGACGTAAATATTGTCTAAAATATATACTCAACATAATTAAGCATTCTTGATGGCACAGGATTATTGACTGTAAGGGCAATTTTGCCCCAACTACATTCTACAGCAGCTCCTTTCCAGTCCAGTTGACTGTGAACTTAAGAAATCACTAATACTTGTTAGTGTGCCTAACAGGTTAAACGCATCAGTTACTATGGTAAAACTAAATGCAATAGCTACTTACACTAACAAATTGAATGATCCTAACACAAGCTGTGCTTTTGGAGGATTTGGGGTCTGCTTTCTATTTGCAGAAGATGCTGTCTTTGTGCTTAACTACATTCTACAGCAGCTCCTTTCCAGTCCAGCTGACTGCGAACTTAAGAGATCACTAACACTTGTTAGTGTGCCTAAAACAATAGCATATAGGCTATGATCCTGAAACTCAATATGCCCAAAACATATTGCCCAAACCTTCCACCCCCCTAGTTTACTATTTCTTTTACATTTTTTGTTCTCTATTGATGGTACCATCAACCTCCTGGGTCACTTAGCCTCATCAACTCCAAGTCATTTTTGAATCTTTCTTCTCCCTCACATCCAAACCGTTGCCAAGATCTGTGTCTATTTTACTTCTGCAATATTTCATCTATATTCTCTTCTCAAATCCTACTGCAACTACACTAGCTCAGATCTTCATTACCTCTCTTGAACTTGGAACTACTATAAAGAATACGTTTATCTGGTCTTCTTGTCCCCAATCTATCCCTTCTCCAAATCATCCAATGTACAAACTTCCTATCACACTGCTCTCATCATGTTATTCCTCTCCTCAAAAAACCTTTGGTGGCCCCTGCAACTACCTATAAGTATAAAATAAGTTCCTGTCCTTGGCATTTTCAAGGCCATCTATAAATTCTCTCAAACCTACTCTCTGGCCATTATTCTCATTCTGACCTCTACTATCTATCTCTGGGCTTTTTACTCATTCTGTTACCCTACCTCTAGCTGCTAAAATTCCACTCTTGAAAATCTCATGGCTCAACTCAGGTTTCACCTCCTCCATAAAGCCCTGGGGACCACTCTTCTTCTACCTGAAACATGATCGTTCTCAAATTCCTCACAGCACTTTGACCTTATGTATATAGCACTTTGTATATGCTTATTTGTGTATATGTTTTATCTCCATTGTCAGGTGGTTAACTTTGGAGAAAAAAACTGCTTTGTTTCATCTTTGTATGTCTAGCACCTAATAGCGTCTTTCAAATAGCAAATGGATGACAAATATTTGGTGAACTGAAGTGTGTGGACTCTGTAATATATATATATACTCTACCTTCTTGGATGCTTCTATGCTTCTCAACCGCCATGCCTCTTCCAGCAAAGTGAAGCTGCTTAACAGTTGAATTCCAAATTGGTGAGGTATTATGGTGTAGGAAAAACAGCAAGGCACAGAAATAAGGCAGCATACAGAGGAAAAGGCATGTAGGCTGAGTTCCCCACTCTGCCATTTCCAAATTGTGTTACCTTGAACAAGTCACTTATCTTTTCTAAGCCTCACTTTGAGTAAGTTGAGTCAGATGACCTCTCCAAGGTCACTTCTTGTTCAAAATAGATTTTATATGGTGCTAGGCTTGGAGCTAGGGGAAAAAAAAACAACCCTAGAATCCTGCATCTGACAATTCCTTGCTGCTGCTCAAGCATAAAGTCCCATTATCAACCTCTCTGGTGCCTCAGTTCCTTCATCTGTAAAATGGGGATAATAATTTTAATATAAACCTCACTGGCTTGTTTGTGGCTCAAAATAAGTAAATGGCTGAAAATGCTTTGAAACCCCAACAGAAATGCTAGCCATTATCATTACCGTGTAATGACGGGTTAAAGGCATCAGTTACTATGGTAAAACTGAGTGCAATAGCTACTTACACTAACAAATTGAATGTCATCTTCAGTGTCTTCCTTTGGTGACTCAGTCTCAGAGTCAGTTGAAGATAATTCCATTATCTGCACAACACAAACCAAAACATTCTTTATTAACTCTATTGCAAGGTAGTTCTTCACGCCACTTTTTTTTCACTCCCTCAAGATGTACACTGCAGAAGCAACCGGAACTAATAGCAAAGGGAGGAAACCCAGTAGAGTACTCAAGGGAGCCCGATGGTAAGAAGCAAATCAAACTAAAGAACAGGGAGGGCAGAGGCATGCCCCGATATTTTCATGCAGACTGGGGGTGCAGTGAGGGGGTCGAGACAAGAAAGTGAGGTGGGTTTCCCCATAGCC
>CM053627.1:179597214-179662337 GCA_028646595.1 Phalanger gymnotis | reverse complement strand
GGAGCCCTGCTTCCCTCTGCCACTTTGTGGGTTCTGCAGCTCTAAAATTGGTTCAGAGCCATTGTTTTATAGGTTTTTGGAGGAACTTGGTGGGGAGCTCACGCCAGTCACTGCTTCCCAGCTGCCATCTTGGCTCCGCCCCTTGTAATTCATTTTTCTATGAAGACATTTAGTGCTTCTCATAACTGACTCTTTTCTTGATGAACATATTCGTCGTATACAGGCATGGATCTTTTTAGTAGTTTGCATGACCTTGATTTATTTAATTTCTTGATACTGATTCACATTTTCTAGCATAGTATTCTCCATCATTCTTGTGCCTGAGCTGTATCAGCTTATTCCCTGGTGTTATTTTTTACATCCCTTGATTCTACTGCCTGGAGCAACAAGAAGCCCTCTGCATCAAAGTGTATGTTGGCTTTAGTTTTGTGGATCTTCACAAGTTCTTTTAAAACTTTTGCTGTTTCATCCTCTGTAATGCATATTGGCATGTAAACTGTGAAGTAATCTTCATCTTTTTGTGTTTACTCAACCTTATTGTAAGCAGTATAAGGCAGGATGATCAGGTGTTCCATGAAATAAGACTTTTCTGGGTGAATAGTGGGATTAATATGAATAACTGTTTACAGTGGTATGATGTGTAATTTTTCCTTACACTTTGTTGAAGTGTCCCTGTGAAGTGCTATGTGCCATTTTTTGCTACTGTGCCCACTTTACAGTTGAGGAAACTGAGGCACTGAGAGATTAAATGATTTGCCAGTGGTCATAAAACTTGTAAATTGCCCTAGGCAAAATTCAAGCACAGCATTTTATCCAGTACAACATGTTGTCAATTCCAATTAGATAGTTTATAGGTCATCTACAAATATTTTCTGTTGGATATCTTAATATTTATTCTTTTTTTATTGATCAGCAAGATAATATGCTGTTAGAAGAACTGAATCATTCCCTTGTTGACAATCTTACTGTAAATGAAACTGGAGGACATAAAGAAGCCACAGATGAATGGAAGGATGACTCACAGGTTCTTCTTGTAAAAGCAATAAAAAATAGTATGCACTAGGGAAAAAAAATGGCCCACTATATCCCGTATATCAAATATCCTAAAGCTTTAGAAGTCGATTACGTTTTATATGAGAGATTTTTCAGCTTCTACAGCCTTCCTGAGCACATTTTTACATCATAGACCATAGTTTATCACTTTGAGACAGTCTTCATTGTATAACAAGTCGAGCTATACTTCACCCTTACCTCTAGTCCTACTATCTGTGAACAAACAATTCATACCCCTGAGCAGTGTCTCTGAAGTTACATTTCATACAACTAAGATAATTGTACCATCTTTTTGGCCATAGTAGAATTTCATGTAAAAATTATATTCTCAGCCTGAAAAAATTTTTCTCCACATAGCATGCTTCTAAACTAAAGCCTGGTCCTTGATTTCATATTTTGGTCTGTGCCTCAGAATAGCTGAATGTCTGGAGGAGCAAGAAACTACTCAGTAAGACTTGTATGGGATGATGTCACCCCAGACTGCCTGTTGTTGGACCAAGCCTCGCCATGTCGTATTTGTTGTTTTTTTTTAAAAATTGGAAAGCAAGTCTGTCTTGGAACTTTTTTTTAAAATTACTAAACTTCATATTTTTTGACCCAGCTATCCCCATTATGGGACATGTACGTACCCCAAGGTGTTCAAAGATGAAAAGGTACTGTGTATGTTAAAATATTTATGGCACTTTATGGTAGCAAAAAATATGGAAACAAAGTGGGTACCCATTCATTAGGGAATTTACATAATTTACATTATGCAGTGTAAATGTAATGGAATTTTGTTAGATCATATAAAACTACAAATTGAGAAAATCAGAAATGTGAGAAGATTTGTATGTTCTGATAAATAGCAAGAAAGCAGAACCTAATAATGTAAATTAAATTATGTAAACGAATGTGAATTATGTGAATGAAAAGAAATACCAATATTGTCCCTTGAGAAAATGGTGGAAACATGCTTTTCTTCTTTAATAGAAAGGTGGAGGCTTACAGATGCTAAAGGTTACCTTTACCAACTGCCTTGCTATGCCACTTTTTAATTACTACTACTACTACTACTACTATTACTACTACTACAATTCTTGCCCTCAAGAAAGTTATGTTCCTTTTTAAAAAAAAATTTAATTAATTTATTTATAGTTTTCAATATTCACTTTTTTAAGATTTTGAATTCTAAATTCACCAGGATGGCATGCAATTTGATAAAGGCTATACATGTACAATCATATTAAACATATTTCCACATTAGTAATGTTGTGAAAAGAAAAATCAGAACAAAAGGGACAAACCATAAGAAAGAAAAAGAAAATAATGTGCTTCGATCTTCATTTAGACTCCACAGTTCTTTCTCTGGATTTTCCAACATGAATCTTTTGGAATTGTCTTAGATCATTGCATGGTCTAGAAGACCTAAGTCTGTCAAAGTTAGTCATCATAAAATATTTCTGTTACTGTGTACAATGATCTCCTGGTTCTGCTCACTTCACTCAGCATCAGTTCATAAAAGTCTTTTCAGGTTTTTCTGAAATCTACCTGCTCATCATTTCTTATGGAACAATAGTATTCATGACATTCATATACCACAACTTGTTCACCATTCCCCAATTGATGGACATACCCTCAATTTCCAATTCTTTGCCACCACAAAAAGAGCTGCTATAAATATTTTTGTACATGTGGCTTCTTTTCCCTTTTTTATGATCTTTTTGGGATACAGACCTATTGGTGGTATTGCTGGATCAAAGGGTATGCACATTTTTAAAGCCCTTTGGGCATAGTTCCAAATTGCTCTCCAGAATGGTTTAGCTTGACTCCGTTGTGTTTATATAGAATATCTTTCTAGACTTCTTCAGGTTCTCATTTTTCTCCAGGCTGAACTCTAGACTTTTTTTCCTCCTGCTTTTCAGCTTCCTTTTATACATTGTCTTCCTTCATTGGAATTTAAAGCTTCTTGGAGACACAGGGACTGTCTTTCTGCTTATATTTTTATTTCCACTGCTTAGCACATTTATATATAGTAAATGCTTGTTAACTGACTGACTTTTCAATAGCATCGTGAATGGATCTTGTATTTCAGCAAGAGGCTCTTGGCTGAATTACCAATATCATCATACTACTTTTGTAATTTTAAAATTTCTTTCCTTATATTTAAGCATCTCTGCATTCCTCATATCCTGCTGAGTTAGGATGAATTTTTTCCTTTTGTTCTATTTAATCAGTTCTTTGTTTAATATTTTTGTGTTCCTGTTGATTAGTGAGGTAGTCTTATAATTTTTGTTTTTATTATCATGTTTTAGAACAAAAAGCCTAATTGTTTTGTAAAGAGAACTGAGTGGCCTATTTTCTTTCTACATGTGTTAAAAAAATTCAACAGAATTTTATTAAGAAGCTATGACTATATGCAAGGCATTGTTCTTGTTGCTGGTGATACAGAATCTGAAGAATCTGACTTATATACAAATAAGTAAATAAAGAATAATTTGAGAATGGAATGTGTTATAATTGGGTGAAGAGAGGGTTTAGGAAAGGCTTTATGAAGGACATATATAGTACTTTAACAGCGCCTCAAAGAAAAAATCCACATCTAAATGGGCAGAAGTGAAGGCATTTTCATTATGAGGACCTACACAGCTATGGAGCCAGGAATTAGAATATTAAGTCCAAAGAATTGATAGTAGGTTAGTTGGCTTTGATCATAAAATACATGAGTTGAATAACATGAAATATCTTGAAAAGTAGGTGGGAGCCATATTATGCATGGCTTTTAGTGTCCGGCTGAAGAGTCTATATTTTATCTTCAGAGTTTTTGAGCAGGAGAATGATACGGTCAGACTGGTATCTTAGAACACCTGTCAGCTTTGTGAAGGGTGGATTAGAGAGGTGAAAGATTTTAAGCAGAAAGACCATTTGTTGAAACAATTAAGGCAAGATATGATAAATGGCTGAATGATGGTAATATCTTTGTGAATAGAGAGATGAGGAAAGACTTGAGGTTATAGAGGTAGAATCAATAAAACTTCACTATAGGTATGTAGAATTTTACATCATTTACTTAGACACCCAAAGATAGAAGAGAACCCAAGACAGAGCTTTAGGTGATACTGATCCTTAGTGGGTGGGACAGATGGATGATGATCCAGCATCCATACAGTTAAAAGAATGAGGCCTGAGATGGGGATGGGAAACAGCATCAGGGAATCCAAGGGAGGAAAAAAATCTGCAGTTTCAGAAGCTTCAGAGGGATTATTTAGAATGAGGATTAAAGAAAAAGTAATCATTTAGTAGTTGAAATGATTGATAACTGGGGAGAAAATTTTCAGTTCAGTAGTGGGGTCAGAAACTACAAGGAGTCAAGAAATGAGAGAGGGGTGAAGAAATAAGGTCATGAGTACAGAGTACTGTTTCTAGGAATTTGTCCATAAAAAGGAAAAGAGATACATGACAGTGGCCTGGCAGAGCCAATTGAAGGTTTTTTCAGTATGGGGAGAGACTTGGGCATATTTTTAGATGACTAGGAAGGAACATGTAGAAGAGAAATTGAGGGTCAGAGGGAGCAGGGAATATGATTTGATTTTCACCAACAGAGAAGTTTTTATGGTACTAGAAGTGATGAATCCCTTGGAGAAGGGAACAACATTTCATTTGGTGACATGAATCCTAAATATTGAGAAAAGATTTTACAGGGCTCAGAAATAATGATAGTTAGGATCCAATGGCCTAAAATTTTATAGGGGAAGTCAATTCAGGGAGGATGAGAAATTACAAAAACTGAAATTTTGAAGACAAAGACAATTCTCATGAGTAGGGAAAAGGGTAATTCATGAATTTTCTGAAGGGATCTATATTGAGTAAATGGGAAACTCACCAGCCAACTTAAGTTTTCTAAAAGACATTGAAAAAATGGAAACAAGGACAGATAACCTTTTGTAAAAATTGCTTCGAAAGTGCTGAAACTCAGAATGAGTTTGGCTGTTAAAGCCAAAAATTAAAAAGGAGATAGTTTTTTTTTTTTAAATCTGTGTTAGGAGAACATGGAGAATCAAAGGACTGCTTTTTAAGGTAGATACGATAGGATAGTGACAGCAGGTGACAGAGGGAAGGCAGAGTTCTCTAGTTCTTATTTTGCTTCAATTTTCTTTTTCAAGTAGGATGGACTTTGTACTGGAAAGTTAGTCAAAATGAATATGGCCAGTAGGCAAACTATCAAGAGGAGAGTAACCAAGGGGGTTCTAAAGTATCCCCAGTTTGTGTCTTATGAAGCTTGATGAAAGAGCTAGAGATAGATAGCTTGTAGAGAAGATTTGGTGGGTGGGAGGGAGGGAAGAAGGGAGGGAAGTATGGTAGTTGTCTTCCACTGTTTCAAGGACTGTTTTGTGAAAAGAGGGATTTAATCTGTTCTTAGATCCAGAGGGCCAAAAGAAGAGCAGCACATGGAAGTTGAAAGTAAGCAAATGTTAGATTTGATGTAAGGGAAGCTTTTTACATAATTTTAGCTATCTAGAAGTGGAATATATTGCCTCAGGAAGTGATGATTTGTTCCTTATTGCAGGTTTTCAAGCAAATGCTAAATGGCCACTTTTTGGGTAGGTTGTAGTAGGCATTCTTTTTCAGGTACAATTGGACTAATGACTAATGAAGTCCTTTCAGATTCTGAAATTTGGTGATTTGGTGTGATTTCCTGGATCAGAAGGGATGGGTCAAGAACACAAGAAGTGCCACCTTTTCTCCATACACTAAGACAAAAGAGAAAATGGAAACAACGTTAGAGATGTCTTGAGGTCTACTATGTAAAGTAGAACTCCCTTCTCTCTTCCAGACTTCCCCTTTACTGTTGAAGACAGCTCTATCATTTTGGTCACTCAGTCTTGCAATTTCAGTGTCATCATTAATTCTTTACTCTTACCCTACACTCCCGGGATTTGACAAATTCTAAAATGGCAAGGGGATAAGGCATACTTATAATTCATTCCACATATATGGAATAAGCACTCAGTTTCTGTTCTCTTGAGTTTTGGGAACTATAGGCTCTCTAGTATCTTTAGCACCCTGAGACTTAATATCTCTTCAATTTAGTTGAGACATTTATATGATGATGTGAATCCTCTTCTTTGCCTGACTTCTGCTGCTTCTGTCCATGTGGCATAGGGATTATTTGTTCTTAAAAGGTTTGGAAAAAGTAATTTAAGAATTTGTCTGATTTAACTTTTTTTAAAAAATAGGACAGATACCTAATGGTCTGCCTGATTTTGCCCTCCCGCAAAGTTGGTTTATTCCTGTTGTTTAATTGTGGCTTTTTATATTTTTATTCATGTTAAACTGTTTTTCAGGTTTCCAAATTTATTAGCTGTCGCTGTTAGTAATCTTTATTGTCTTAATTTTTAAAATTTTTGAGTGATTTTTCCTTTAACTATTTTTATTACCTACTGTATGCTAAATATTTTACAAATATTATTTTGTTTAATCCTCACAACCACCCTGAAGGACAGGATCTATTATTATACCAATTTATAATTGAAGCTACTGAGGCAGATAGATTAAATAATTTTCCCAGGGTCACACAGCTAGAAAGTGTCTGTGACAGGATTTGAACTCAGTTCTTCCTGACTATTGGCCAAAACTTCCTCCACTTAAGCTATCTATCTGCCTCTTAAGAAATCCTTAACAACAAAGTATTTAAAATAAAATATATTACACATAAAATCTAAGAAATTTTTAGAGTATGAAATAGAAAAAAATAGAAAGAAAAGCCAAAATTCCAAGCTGGCTTTTGGAAATAAAATTGACAAGCCATTCATTATGAAATTTCTTTTTAAAGAGGGTAACACAAATTTGGAACGAAGGTGAAGGAGAAGCTCTTTGTGAATGGCCATGAAAGTAGATGGCTAGGTAGGTCATCTGTCAGCTGGGAAGGGGAAGGAGGTATAAAAGGTTTAAGTGTGATACGAGTAAGAGGTTGGTCTTTTTTTTTTTATTATTTAGTATTATAGTTTTCAACATTGATTTCCACAAGATTTTGAGTTACAAATTTTCTCCCCATTTCTACCCTCCCCCCCACCCCAAGATAGCATATATTCTGATTGTCCCTTTCCCCAGTCTGCCCTCCCTTCTGTCACTCCACTCCCCCCCACCCCCTATCCCCTTTCCCATTACTTTCTTGTAGGGCAAGATAGATTTCTATACCCCATTGCCTGTATGTTTATTTCCCAGTTGCATGTAAAAACAACTTTTTTTTGAGCATTTGTCTTTGTATCTTTGAGTTCCAAATTCTCTCCTTTCTTCCCTCCCCACCCACCCTCCTTGAGAAGGCAAGCAATTCAACATAGGCCATACATGTATCATTATGCAAAACCCTTTTGTAATAGTCATATTGTGAAAGACTATTTCCCTCCATTTTATCCTGTCTCCCTTTATTCACTTTTCTCCCTTGACCCTGTCCCTTGTCAAAAGTGTTTGCTTTTGGTTACCTCCTCCTCCAATCTGCCCTCCGTTCTATCATCCTCCCCCCACCCCCACACACACTTTTATCCCCTTCCCCCCTACTTTCCTGTAGGGTAAGAGATACCCATTTGAGTGTGTATGTTATTCCCTCCTTAAGTCATATCTGATGAGAGCAAGATTCACTCCTTCCCTTTCACCTGCCCCTTCTTCCCTTCCATTATAACTGCTTTTTCTTGCCACATTTGTGTAACATAATTTACCCCATTCTATCTCTCCCTTTCTCTTTCTCCCAATATATTCCTCTCTAACCCCTTAATTTTATGTTTTTTTAGGTATCATCCCTTCATATTCAACTCACCCTCTGCCCTCTGTCTATATATATGTATACCCACTTCAACTATCCTAATACTTAGAAAGGTCTCATGAATTACATACATCATCTTTCCATGTAGGAATGTAGACAAAACAGTTCAACTTTAGTAAGTCCCTTATGATTTCTCTTTCTGGTTTACCTTTTCGTACTTCTCTTGATTCTTGTATTTGAAAGTCAAATTTTCTTTTTTTTTTTCATGTTAATAAATATTTATTAAGTGCCAGGCATTATGCTAAGCACTGGGTGTACAAAAGGGGGGGGGGCGGACAAAAGAGAGTACCTGCCCTAAAGGAGCTTACCGTCCAATGGGAGAAAAGAACACACAAAAGAGAGCTGAAAGGAGGTGGATTTCCCCCAGTGAGGGGCATGATGGAAAAGTCCAAAAGAATTCAGCCAGCTGGGAAAAGAAGAGATAGTTAGCCTGAAGTACCTTCTTTTTTGAAAGTCAGATCTTCCATTCAGCTCTGGTCTTTTCATCGAGAAAGCTTGAAAATCCTCTATTCTATTGAAAACTCCATATTTTGCCCTGGAGTATTATACTCAGTTTTACTGGATAGGTGATTCTTGGTTTTAATCCTAACTCCTTTGGCCTGCGGAATATCATATTCTAAGCCCTTTGATGCCTTAATGTAGAAGCTGCTAGAATCTGTGTTATCCTGATCGTGTTTCCACAATACTTGAATTGTTTCTGGCTGCTTGCAATATTTTCTCCTTGACCTGGGAACTCTGGAATTTGGCGATAATATTCCTAGGAGTTTTCTTTATGGAATCTTTTTCAGGAGGCAGTCAGTGGATTCTTTCAATTTCTGTTTTACCCTCTGGTTCTAGAATATCAGGACAGTTTTCCTTGATAATTTCTTGAAAGATGATATCTAGGCTTTTTTTTTTTAATCATGGCTTTCAGGGAGTCCAATAATTTTAAAATTATCTCTCCTCAATCTATTCTCTAGGTCAGTGTTTTTTCCAGTGAGATATTTCACATTGTCTTCCATTTTTTCATTCTTTTGGTTCTGTTTTATAATTTCTTGATTTCTCATAAAGTCACTAGCTTCCTCTTGCTCCAAACTATTTTTTAAGGTGGTATTTTCTTCACTGGTCTTTTGGACCTCCTTTTCCATTTGGCTAATTCTGCCTTTCAAGGCATTCTTCTCATTGGTTTTTTGGAGTTCTTTTGCCATTTGGGTTAGTCTATTTTTTAAGGTATCATTGTCTTCAGTATTTTTTGGGTCTCCTTTAGCAAGCTGTTGAGTTGTTTTTCATGATTTTCTTACATCACTCTCATCTCTCTCCCCAATTTTTCCTCTACTTCTCTTACTTGCTTTTCCAAATCCTTTTTGAGCTCTTCCATGGCCTGAGACCAATTCATATTTTTCTTGGAGGCTTTTGATGTAGGATCTTGGACTTTGTTGACTTCTTCTGGCTTCTTTGTCACCAAAAAAAAGATTCCGTAATCTGAATCTGGGTCCTTTTTATGCTGCATTTTCCCAGCCAGTTACTTGAGTTTTGAACTTTTTGTCAGGGTATGACTGCTTTCAGAGTGGAGAGTGCTTTGTCCCAAGCTTCAGGGGTTATGTGTTACTGTTTTCAGAGCTACTTCTATTCTGAGGTGGTATGATACTGGTACTCCCCTCCTGGCCTGTGCTCTGGTCTGTGAGTGTAAGCACTCCTTTCTCTGCCATATAACTACCAGCAGGACTCCCTCTCCACAGTCACCGCAAGCTCTACCACACCAGTGCACCTCCTCTCCCAAGAACTGCCAATCAGGACTACAACCCAGATCCAAGCAGGGCAAATCAAGAGAACCCTGCCTCTGGGCCAGCAAACCACTCCTTGCACTCCCACTCTAATCCACCCCTTGATTCCTCCCACTGTGTGGGCCTGGTGCCAGAATCAGCTGCCACTGAGAGCTCTGGGGGCAGCTGCCGGAGCTTCCTGCTGCTTCTCCTGCTGAGCCACCTCCTCTGCCCCCAGTGCTGGGGCTGGACTGCGCACTTCTCTCACCCAGATCCAGCAGTTTTCCCATTGACCTGCTCTGTTGTCTTTGACATTTGTGGGTTAAGAAGTCTGGAACCTGCCACAGCTCAGTGATTCAGGGCCCTGAAGCCTGTTCCACGCCATCTGCTCCTGCCTGGTCTGTTGCTGCCTAAAAGATTTGAGAACAGAAAGTCTAGCTAATGATAAGAAATTAACTGACCCAGTATTATGATACTCAGGTCTTTTTGATCTTTCAAAATCCTCAGTAGCAGTTTTAGGCTTTAATTTGCCTCATAGATGACAAAGTTATAAGCATTCCTCTACTTGTTTTCTTTGTTTTCAAATTAAAACCCCAATAAGAGCAATCTATAACCCTCATAACAATACCCTTCCAATTTCTGATTGTAGTTGACTATAAGAATTTCTAACCTGGACAGCTTTATTTGTTTGGCAAGTACATTAACAAGAACCAGACTTTTGTGTCCAGTCTTTTTTGTGTAAGAGTCCTTTTAGATAAAATTATTCTAAGAACTTATATTAAAGACCATAGGAAAGCATAGTTATGCTTAGCTTTTATACAGATTGTACCTCTTCCTTGCCTTACTATACAGTTTGATCTTTGATCTGTAGTATTGGAAATGTGCAATTTGTCACTTGAAGGACTGTAAGTTAAATAACTTTGTCATTCAAAACTATCTGAGTGAACTTTTGTCAGTTTGAAGTAGCCTTTTTTATAAAGAATTTCTGAGATTTATATTCTATATCTAACTTCATCATTTCACTTCCTGGCAACAGTTGAGAAGCTACAGGTGAAGGGACCTTTATACAAGAAGACTCTCCTAGGGAATTCTGTTTGATGACATTGCCAGGTCAACCTGTGGCAAAAGGAGCCTAAAACTTCCCTATTTCTAGAACCTTGAAGTATCTAAAGATAACCTTTTACCTGCTAACTTGTTAATATTCCCCTTCAGGGAACTAAAGATGATACAGGTGGATAACTTTAAATTTTTACCATTAATGATTGTTCTCTAAAAATTATCATAGATTTTAATATACTGCCACACATGTAGAAGGCAATGAGAAATTTGTTATTGCCCCTGCTGAAAGTAAATTAGGCTCTTTAACTATAGCTGCACTTAAAAAAAAATCTAAATGAATCATTGCCCTTTATATTACAGGAAAAAGTGAAAAGGAAAGACTATGTTGACCAGGAGAAGGACAGAGTTGCTTTAACGCTGGCTCGTCTAGCTCGCCATGTGGAGGTAGACAAACAGCAGAAAGAAGAGAAGAATAAAGCTTTCAGGGTAATGTGATTATTTCATATGTTCTTTAACTAAAATCTACCATCCTTTTGAGTTTCATGTTGTCATAAGGGAGAAACTTAGGACAGAAAAAAACCTAACTGAATTCAAGTACAACAGGATCATTAGTTTATGTTTTTCATTAGCCTTTTACTTCTAGGTTATTAGCTCGTGAATATTTGAGTGTTTTTATATTTATAGAAAGAGAAAGAAAATAAAGATGAATTGGCCTTGGATTTTATTTGTGTTAAGAGTTAGGGTTAGAGATTCATGAGATTATTCATTGTAGAAGAAATTAAAGGGATACTTCCAGTGACTAGAAGCAGATTAAACTGGATGGAAGAGTACATTGGAGTCTACATAACATTAAACTTCTTAGATGTTGTCTTTTCATACCAAAGTTCAAAGAATTCTAGAAGCTTGATAAATTTCTCTTTTAGAAGCCTCGCCATCATCAGGAAGAAGATGCTATGCACAAATGTTGTAGGAGAAACACTGTAACAAATTTGAGCCCAACTTAAAAGCTAGGAAATATTTGTGGACATGTCTCTTAGCCTACTTTGTAAATCCCCAAATGAAGTTATTTTATTTAAGATAATAAACTGGTTACTGTCACATTTTAATGGTACATATTCCATAATATTTTATATTCTTTGGTTAATTAGATCTTACACTGAAACTTCTCATTTCTATTTTTTTTCGTATTCTTAATTTACATGGTTATCACCTTAGTCTAATGTAAATCATTTTTTCTGTCAAAAATTTCTGGAGAAAAGTTATTGAAATTTAACCTTAGTGTATAATTAAAACTAGAGTTCAGTATAAATCTAGTAAAATATCCTCATTTCCTTAAATTTGAAAAGAGGTGTTGCATCACTTTTTAGATCAATGCTATTCCAAAACTAGATTTTAAGTAGGCCTTTGCCATAGTCATGAAAGAAATCTTATTTGGGAGGAAGAGTTTTTGAGCTGTCTTCTTTCTCCCTACATTTCCTGACTAATATTGGCTTCTTTTCCCAAGTAAAGTCAATGCCCACATGGATAATGAGGCTGTTTTGTGATGTCGTTGAGAATCTTACTGTCACTATGATGACTAGGGTTTGCCCAAGGGTAGTTTCAGCCTCCACCCATGGAGAGGATCATACATTGGATCTGAAATCAAGAGTTCACTTTAGTTTTCTGTTCAGGAAGCCTTTATTAGTCAAACTATTAAAAAAAGATATTTTTTTTACTAGATCAGATCTCACTAAATTCTACAGAGATGCCTCAGTCTATTTGTTCTCTATCGCCAACCATCATTTTTCCTCCAGACCTTGACTTCTGTTATGGACCATTTCTATCTCAGATGTACCAGACCACCAAAAATAAAAGCAAATGGACAGTGAAACAGCAGTGGAACATCAAGAATTTTAGTGTGTCCATGTGTAATGGCAGTAATAAGATAACCTGGGGAAAATTAACTTCAAAATGAAGTTTCCTCTTTCTCATGGGGAGTTTTTAATGAAAAAATTAACATATTCAGAGTGGATAAATAATCTTAATGAAGATCAAGTTATGATGGGAGAACATCATGAATTCGACCAGCTTTGTTCATTGACATTCCAGCAGATGGAATCCTCAACTTGCAAGTAATACACTGTCAGTCTATTATTAATGGAAGGGATTCCTTGATAACGCAAAAATGGCAACTTAGATTGAGTCAACAGGGATTAAATTCCATTATAAGGCATTTCAAGGAATGTTCATGTGTTTTCATTCTATGAGTCTGAGATTTCGTGCTATTTTATTTTGTTTGATACTAGACTATCAGATATGATTTAATAGGCTTTTTATTATATATTTATTGTTATAAGACAATGTGACCTATGATTGTACTTTTACTTTAGAAAATATCTTTTAGCTGTAGCTTACTTGGAGTGTCTGGACTTTAAAAAATGCTTCCATTCTTTTTGACTGAATATTATGGAGACAGAGACATGCCAACATGTGTATTTTACCCTGACTTTAAAATGTATTTTTTAAAAAATAGAAATTGGTCTGATATTAAAGTTCATAATTATTGACAATTTTCAGTGGGCCTACTGAAAAAGATCCTACTTAGAAGTATATCTTTTTTCTCCATACTTTTTTAAACCCCACCAATTAGAAGATCAATTATTCAATCAACCAATACCCATCTAGCACCCTGAGTTAGATTTTCTTCTCCTTAATTTGCTGATCACTGTTTATGACTGACCATGACTTTAACATAACTCTTTTAAGAAAGGAACATTTGAGATCAAAGATGCACCTTTTAAAAATTGTCTCGAAAGTGCTTAGCATAGTAGTAACAATGACTAATAAAGAAATCATTGGTTTTTAAGAATGATATATAGCATTCTTTCTTGTGCACCTAGGGCATAATAATCATTCATTGATCTGATTTTTTTTTTTTTAAATCTTTAGGAAAAAATAGATTTTCAGCATGCTCATGGATTACAGGAACTGGAGTTTATTCGAGGCCGTAGTGACACAGAAGCAGCAAGATTGTGTGTGGACCAATGGCTTAAAATGCCAGGTACTTTTTCAGAACGAGAAAAGCAAGGACTATTAAGGTTTTGTGAACCATACTTATTTTTGGTAAACTAATATGTTTGTGCTCTTGTTAATCATATATGGCACTGAAAGCCAGTTTAAGTAAAACCTCATAATGGCTTCACACACACACAAACAGCATTTTTTTTTCCCACTTGTAAAATCCCCTTTGAAGTACAGACTACTTGTATATAGTTCATATTTGTGAATCTCAAATGTGTCCCACATATTTGTTGCACTATTCATAAAGCTATCAAAATGTCTGTGTCATATTAATTGTTAAACTCTATCTGGAAGATAAATTTCATATTAAAAAGTTGCTACTATAATACCTTAGGAAGAATTTTAGTAATTGGAAGGGAGATACTAGATTCTATGCGTTGTCCTTTGAATGCTCACATTTTATAATCCTAATTCAAATTTGACTTGATATCCATCGTGACGTAAAATAATGTGGTTTTGGAGAAATAAGTCTTCTGTCCCTTAGTAATGGTTTCTTTAGTCATTAAAATACTGACCCTATCAGTGATTGATATAGAAAGATTGCTGATAGTGTTCTGTCCACAGTATGTACACAGAATAATTTATTGACATAGTCATTTCACCTAGATGTTTAATACTTAATAAAGCTACTTGTTAGCACCACCTGAAAAAGATAAAACTGTATATTTTTTCAATGTATGTCTCAATCGTGATTTTCTTATTTTTTTAATTCATTCAATAGTACTGAGATCCCTTCCCCCACACACACACATGCACACGCATGCATGCATGTGTGTATATGTCTGTCTCCAAACACATGTACATATACATATACATATGTATATGTATATGTATATGTATATGTACATATAAAGTAAATACTAGGTAATTTTGGCTAGGGACCAAAAGCTTTAAAGTGATTCTGAGAAATGCCGTTAAGGATGTACATTCCAGACATAGGTGACCGGCAGCCTGTGCAAAGACATGGAGACACAAGGTAGAATATCATCTATGTGAAACAGCAAAGCCAGCTAAATTGAACCAGAGATAGGTGAGTTTATGCAGGAGAATAATGCCTAATAAATCTGGAGAGGGGGTAGGTTTGGAGCCAAATTTTGAAGTGTTTTGAAATACCAAACAGAAATGTCTTTTATATGCCATCATTGAGATAATTAGTATTTGCATCCAGATTTTGTTGTGTATCTTTAACTTCTTCTGGAAATGTTGTATGTAAATAACTATCTACAAAGGGACCAGCTTAAGTAACATCTTTTAATCTTGGGATAAAGCAACACTGTTCCATAGAGTCATCCCCTAAGTGGTTACTATGGACAGTTGATAGAAACAGAGAGGCTGGCCCAGATACCTTGGCTAATTTTCAAAGGTCTGACATGTGGAGCACACTTTTTTTCTTTTTTTACATGGAGTACTTATTTCAACTAAGTTGGGCAAGGAGCTCAAGATCCTCAGGTACCAGAAAGTCATAAGTTACATGTGTGAGTTAAATAATTCAACAAGGTGATTGCAAGCAATTATCAACCATTTCTTTATACAGTGCCTTTTTTCATTGAACTTTGAGGTTGTATCTGCTATAGATCTAAAGTTTAGAATTAGGGAAATGGTAATAGGGAAGAAGCTTAGCTTTTCACAAATGTCTTTTTCAAAAAATCAAATCACCCCAGGCCAAAGTTATTCTAGTAAGTAGAATCCATTGTATTTGTAAAGCTGTCTTTGTGCAGGGGTTGACAAAACTTGCTGACAGCCATAATGCTACTTAGAGTTATTGCTTCGCTTTACTGGTGGCATTCAGGATTATGGATTGTTGACTCCTTGTAGTTTCACTTATTTGAAAGGCGTATTTGAAAGAGAATTTGGATATACTATTGCACAACATATCAGATACTTGAATTCAAAACTAAAATTATTTTCAGAGAAATCATCATCCATGACAGGCTGTAAAGATTTAATATTTTTAACAGTATTAGATGTTGTGGAGTTATGCATTATGGCTTCTTAAATCCAGCTTCATTCAGAAACTTCATATCTAGCCATGCACCCAATTCTTGGTGCCTATTTTGATGTCTTAGGTTATAATGGTACATACAGTAAGTAAGTGTTCTTTGCATCTAGATTTTTACAACTTTGTTAATGCATTGGCATGATTAAGTTACACCTGACTATAATATATCCTTCATTGAGCAGACAAGTGGGAGCAAATGTGTCATTTAGCCATGCTTTATGATGCATGCAAGACCTGGTGCTTTATATAGGATCAGGTTGTACCTAGCTCATTGATGGCTGATCGGGTACTGAGAAGCATGAGCCTGGGGGTTAAGGTTAGTACTTGGCCTTTTTTTTCTTTTTTTAATTTCCAGTCCATCATCTTCACATCAAACATGTTTCTCAGTCCTTATCTGCATTGTGAAAATGGGCTTTGGGGGCTATTACTACATATTATACATAATGAGCTGCACACTACCTATATTTTTTTATTTGCCATTTGTATGATGATGTTATACGAAAGAAGGGACTAAGTTTATATGGTTGAAACTGTTCTTTGAGTGGCTAGAGTTAAATGACCTATTTTAATTGAGAAAAATCCCACTTCTCATTAGCTAAAAGATTTCCTTTTTTTTAAAAGTCTGTAGTATTATAAGCAATGCTTATGGTTAGTCTTATGGCCTCTTTATGGGAGAATATCATTAACAGGTCACCGTAATTCCCCCTATAGATTTTAAATTATAGCACTCTTACTTCCATTGAACTAATGTACCTTGAATTAAACCCCTGAGTTGTAAAGAGAGGGGTTGTGGTGCTGAACTATGTGTCATTTGGTATTGTTTCATGGGGAGTGATCATCTTTTTGGTTGACTTTTCCCCTGTTTTTTTCCTGCAATTTCATCTACAAAGGTATTACTACTGGTAGAGTCTCCTCATGGGAAACATAATCAGCATTACATGGCTGAGCAATAATGACTGTTATGTCATAATCTTGAGCCTATTATATGTGTACTTAAGAGAAAAATTAAAAAACCTAAGATAAACTGATGAACATGTTAACAAAGTAAGCTTTTCAGAGCTCATTTAGTGTCTAGTAATTTATTTCCAATGTTAAAAATATCAGTGGAAAAATTATAAAACTTAAGCATTTTAAAGGGCAGATTTCATTTTTGTCTTTGTGCTTGCATATAATAGATACTTTTTAATAAGTGACTTGAATTGCGCACTATCTCTACTTTGTATTTATTTTAGTTAATATCATATATGGTCATATTTCAAAATTTCACTAGTGTTCCTTTGGTTGGAAAGGCAACGTAGAAAGGGGGAGCTTAGTCTTGTCATAGTTTAGTTGTCCCAAAAATTAAAATCATAGAGGTGAAATGAACAATGACATTAACAAAATAAACTTTTTAGAGCTCATTTTAGTGTCTTGTATTTACTATATTTTCTCTGTCTTAAAAATCAGTGGGAAGAAATTAACAGTGTAAGCTTTCTGAAGGTAGGGCCTTTTTCATTTTTGCTTTGTACTCTGTACGTGGTAGGTGCTAAATAAATTATCATTGAATTGCACGCTACCATTTCTACTTTGTGGATATCCAAGTTTAGTAAGTATAGTTCTAGCTAAAAACTCATGCTGCTTGTTATTTGCCTGGAAGACAGTGCAGTAACAGAGTTCAGGAGGAAGACCTGGCTAGATGCTGTATGACAGTGTTTAAATCACTTAACTTCTCTGAGCCTTAGTTTCCTTATCTGTAAAACAAAGGTCATTTTCATCTCTCTACGACCCCATGAGCCCTGTATAAGTGAAACAAAGAAACTTGGCCCAAATTATGAGAACAGGAGGTGACACTGCAAGCTTATTGGAAGAGAGGTAGTGTATGTAGAATCTGAAGACGACCTGGATTGAAATTCTGCTTAATGCTATTTGCTGACAAATATGAATTTAGGCAAATAATTTCATCTCATTCTGTACCACAATTATCAATAGGGGAGTTGATTTAGATAATTTCATTGATCCCTTCTAGCTCTAACAGTCTGTAAGATTTGTTACTTGTGATCTAAGTTTCTAGGAGGGAATACTGTTCTTATCTGTAAATATTAGAAGCTTGTCAAGTTACTTTCACATAGGTTTAAAGATTTAGAACTGGAATAGCATTTTAGAGGCCATTAAGTTTCAGCCTCCTGGGATCTGGTCCAGGGAGAAGCAGTAACTTAAAAAGTGAACGTGCCTAAGCTCACAGTGGCTCCAGAGAATGGGAGGGTGGGGTTTGAATTCAGGATTCGAATTGACTCAAAATCCCATTGTATCTTCTATTATACTACCTTTACCTGCTAGTCATTGTGATTATATAATGTACATATACATGAGTATATGTATAATTTATATAATACTTTAAGGTTTGCAAAATAATTTACAGGTATCTAATTTTATCCTCAAAACAACCCTGGGGAAGATACGTGCTGCTGTTATTATCATCTTGATTTTATGGTCGAGGAAACTGAGGCGCAGTGTGGTTAAGTAACTTGCTAGAATCCCACAGGTTGTAGTATCTGAAGCCATGTTTGAACTCGGGTCTTTCCAAACTCCAGGTCCAGTTCTATCTACTGTGCCACCCATTATCTTTTAATTGATAAGTTTCGAAGAACACAGAAATAGAGATGGTGTTTAATGATCTTATAAAGCCATTTTTATTATTTGATACATAGTGATAGGCTATGTACATATAGCTCTTTAATTCAAACATTTCAGTTTCATAGTTCTATGTGTTCTGTGATATCTGGAAGCATATCTGAATTTTAATGACATTTAATGTGTTAGAAGTTGGCACAATTATGTGTAGAAATTTTGCATTATACTCTTATGCTCTTGGAGAGAGGTATGGGCTCAAAGAGAAAATTGGTTAAAAGAATGGGTAGAAAAAGAAAGGTAAAGGAACTAAGTAAGAAGAGAAATAGGGAAAGAGAACTTTTCTCCAATTTGGCTTTCATGAAGCTTAGCCCTATGATGATAGATTTAGAACTGGAAAGGACACCAGAGGCCATCTAGTCCAACCCCTTTCATTTTCCAGATGAGGAAACCTTAAAATTTTAGACTTGAAGGATATGTAATTTGTCTGATGTCACACAGGTGATATATATTATCTGAGGCTAGTTTTGAACCTGGGTCCCCTTGACCCTTGGGCCAGAGCTAGTGCTTTTTCCCACTGGTACCATGCTGATAATGCATATTTTGGTATATAAAATAGTGGAAGACTACTGATCTTCTCTGGAATTTAATTTGATAGTTATGAGATACAGTTTGTTTGACAAGCAGGATTGGCATGATTCTCTGGAAGAGTAGCTTTTCTTGTTTGGCTTGGATTGTCTATATTGTTGTAAAGGTTTTTGGATAGTTGTGCTCTGAAGATTTATTTTTTCCTGGAAACCTAGGCCTTCTAAAAGAGCTGAATCTTATAAACTTGCTAAATGCCTAATTTGTTAAGAGGAAAACAGTAGGAGAGACAAAAAACCCTTTACCAACAGTTTTTCTCTTTTAAAAGTTATAGACACTAAAGAGGTATTTGTGTGTGTGTTTGTGCTTATCCTCTATACTTTAATAAAGGGTCTCATTGGAATTGTAAGCATTTTTGAAAACCCTAACATTTTTCATTTTGGATTTTTAAATGTCGAATGGAAGATTGAGGCCTTTTGTTATTAAAATTACAACTCTGCAGAAGATCTCAGACAAAAATTTTGAGTATAAAATATCAAGGTACTTTTGAAGCTATAAAAACTGTTTCCTTTCTTTAAATAAGAGACTATATCTGCTGTCTGTTGCTGGAGGAAAAAAATTTTTTTTAGAAGTTTTTGTTTCATTTGTAAAGTTTTGTGCACAATATGGAAATATTTAATGACTGTTTTCACGTAAATCCAGTAATTGCTGTCACTGATGACAGGCATCTGTACCTTGCTTTTCCATTGCAGGACTCAAAACAGGCACAATTAATTCTGGAAGAAGAGGTCCAATTCGAAGAGCAGGCCAAATGCCAATGTCCAACAAACCTCTTTCATGCCCCATAATGTATTGTAACAAAGAGTTTGACAATGGGCACCTTCTCTTAGGTCATTTGAAAAGGTCAGTGTGACATTTCTCAGGATTCAGAATAAATATACAAATAATTGTGTTACAATGAGTTTTTGTTGTTGCAATATTCTTTTCTAATATATATTTGAGGTAGTCAGATATTTAATTTTACGTGCATGTGTTGTGGCTTTAAAATAGTACATCTTTATTTTCAAATATTTAGATAATTGATAAATTCATAGATTTTTTTTTTACAATGATATTTTGAAAACTTAGCCCAAACTCTTCATGTTTAACTCAAGGATGATTTAAAGAGTTTTAAAATTAGTCTTTAAAAGCCCTCTTGGGTTTTTATCCTTTTTCTGTTGAGAACCAAATTAAAGGATATAGCCTTTGATACACAATAAAATATTCCTGAAAGGAAAGCTATAGAACTCTCCATATTTCAAGCCTAGTTTTCTCAGTGATTTCAATGTGAGATGACTTTGAGGTATAGAGGGACTTAAATCAAGGGGTTGTGGACAAGCCTGTAAGACTTTCTAACCACACCACTGCCAAAAAATGTGATCGTCGTAAGAGCCATTGTTATTTGCTACCAAAACGCAAGACCTAAGTAGCCTTTGTAGCCTAAGTAGACATTGGTTAGGTTAGATAGGCCTTTGATAGTGGCCTAGTGCCCCTAGACAGTGGCAAAGTAAATTTATGTAGAGCCTCTCTTTCCTTCTCTCTCTTGATTTCTCTCAAACTCAAAAAGGTGTAACAATACAGACCTGTTCTTAGTTATGACAGAACCGAGATCCCTTACTATCAGGGTAGGGGTTCCAGGTCTAGAGTTTGTTCTGAAGGAGGAAACCGGAAAAAAGATAAGTCCAGGACCCTTATGTGCCAACGGTCCTAGTGCTTCAGTGTAGACTGAGGGACTATTCTGGTATAAATAAACTCAGGGAAATTTGGAGAGAATTAAGCAATTTTGTATACTTATGTGTCTTTAGTCAGTATATACAAAGTAGTTGTATTCATCATCTGTTTTATAGGAATGAAATTCTACATATTGGACCTCCAGATTCTGTATAAAAGCTAAGTCACAACAGCCCTTAGATGCTACTTCCCTTGGATCTTGGTAAAGAATGGGAAGGCTGATTATGTAGAACTGTTTGTTGCAAACTAAAAACAAACAAAAAAATTTAATTAAAAAAAAAAAGAATAGGAAGGCTGGGGCAGCTAGGTGGTACAATAAATAGAGCACTGACCCTGGAGTCAGGAGGGCCTGAGTTCAAATCCAGCCCCAGAACTAGCTGTGTGACCTTGGGCAAGTCACTTAACCCCAATTGCCTTGCCCCTTCCCTCATCCAGAAAAAAAAAATGGGAAGCCTAATGAACTGCTTTGAATTGTTAATTTGATACTGAGCCTCTAGTTTAAATGATGTTCAGTAAGAAAGTAATTTTATAGTGGCAGATAGCTTTTACAAAATTCACTTTATTGCTATAGACTATAGACAACTTAGTTTGGGGAACATTCCAAATATCACTACCTATGAAAAAGCTTTCCTGAGATCACCCCAGTCACATTTTAGTATGTCTCCTGTGAAATTTCAAAGTTAAACTGTTCTTACTTTGTATATGTTTATATTGACTTTGAAATGTTACTTCTCTTCCCCTCTATGCTTAAAAGGTAATCTTGAGGGCAAATACTTTCATTTTATGATTATAGCTATCCTTAGCACAGGCATATAGCATAGTAGATATTTAATAAATCCTTCTTGAATGATACAGTGTGAAACTTAAACTTTGATACAGATCTCTGCTGCTTTGCAGGTTTGATCATTCTCCATGTGACCCAACAATTACACTGCATGGACCTCTCACCAATTCCTTTGCATGTGTAATATGTTATAAAAAATTTGCTACCCAACAGCAATATAGTGATCACCTTTTTGCTAAGGTAAGAACCCTTATAAGGTAAGGAAGGGCTGTATTCTGTTTTCTCTGAAATATATGGAGTTGAGTATCTTTCCTCATAATTCTTAATTTTTCATTTCTAAACTCTAAAGCCTTGGGCATTAAAAATGTGAACTTTTATGGATGGTTAGAATAGTAATGAACAGGAACGATGGTTATAGAGCATTATCATAGTCATAAAATAATCATCTGTTCCAGTCCCCTTATATTATAGATCTGCAGGTGAAGAAACTGAAGGCAAGTGTGGGGGGGAGCATTAAGCACATTTCCTTAGTTGAAAGTGAGGTTGCCAGCAGAAATGGGACCAAGGACTCAGGCCTCCTGACTCTGGGGTCTTGGATACATTTCACAACAAATCCAGTGTTCTCTACCCACTATCATACATCCTTTGGAATCTCATGGGCCATGAAAGAATGTTCTGTAGCTTTTATTTAGGCTGGTCTAAAAAAAGGCAATGTTGTATCTTATTTATGTGGCATTGGGATATGATTTGACTAGTGAAATCTGTGTAACAATGAGCAAGGTTGTAGTGTTTTTACCATACTTGAAACTGAGCTTTTAAATGATAGAAAATTATATAATTCGTCACATCATGGTAGATAGGGTTTTATTTCTACCCAACACTTGATATACATAACTAATTTTATTGTTGTTGTTGGGTTTTTGTTTTGTTTTTGTTTTTTTTTTGCAGGGGGAGGGCAGGTCAATTAGGGTTAAGTGACTTGCCCAAGGTCACACCGCTAGTAAGTATGTCAAGTGCCTGAGGCCGGATTTGAACTCAGGTCTGGTGCTCTACTCACTGCGCCACCTAGCTGCCCCACATAACTAATTTTAGAAAGTGATAGTGAATAGTAACTGATGGATTGTTGGTGTAGGTTCAGAATGTGGTTGGAGGTTTCCTTTTCAAGGAAAGAAGACCAACTGTATAGTTTTTATTAGCCACTTCAGAACCTTAAGGCAAATGCAAAGTTTTGTGCCTTTGTCTCAACAGATAGCAACACGAGGGCCAGCAGAGCAAGGGAATTTAGAATTTAGTTGAGTACATGTTATGTAAACTTCTCATAATCTTCGTGGACAAGATTGACCACACTTAGTTCTATTGAATTATTCTTGTGAGCACTACACGGTGGGTACCAAAGGCATATCTGACTGGGGGATACAAAAGTATAGGTATTCAAACATAAATAGTTTCCTGAAAATAACTATGACAGGGAAGCAGTTAGTTCCATAGCAACTCTATTTACACTTTTCCTTGAATGTTTCGGTCTCCGTTGCACAGAGAAGCTTTGTTTCTCATGACACCTCATATGCCCTTCTCTTCTCACTGTACTTTTAAAAGCTTTTTTTTTTTAGCTTGCTTAGTCTCTTTCCCTAGCTCTGGGCCTGAGTTTTCTCACTTGTAAAATGAGGAGGGTTGGAGTAGTTCTCCAGAATTCTTTCCAGCTCTGGATCTGTGTTCGATTATGAGTATTTTGGCATGAGAAGATAACTTGTTGCGGGGGAACCTCAACTGACTGAACTATAAAATCAATCAAATTAGTGCTTTAATACTTTTAAAATTATTTTGGGATAACTACTTTGAAAAGATTTAGGAAGTACATTTCTTCTATAAAGCCCTAACATTGCAGAAACAGCTATCCTTTCATTGATTTTTCTTTATAAATGTGTAAACCTCTCTGTCCTTGTCCTATCAAGGCACTCTTCTTCAGAGCTCAGATAGTGTGCTACCATTTCTCAATAAAGTTCTTCTTTAACCACGCCTCAAAAAGTAAGCTCCCATCTTAAATTTTCCTAGAGCACTTTTCTCAGTCTTTTTCTAGCTGCCCCATATTCTGACCTCATCAATCATATGTATATATCTTAGATCTGCTTCTTATTAGATTATAATAAATTCCTTGGAAGGTGGAACTTAGCATGGCACCTTGTGTAGAGTATGCACTTAACATTTCTTGAAATCTCCAAAATCAGAAAACAGAAGCAGCAGTAATTCTGGAGAGCAAGATGATGTCTTGCCAAAGACATCCTAAAGCAATGGCAACAATAGAATATGCTTAGTGCCTCTCATCTTGAGCTAATTAAATGATCCTTATTGTCTTAAACACAATTTAAAAGATTGAAAGGCAGCAACTAAGGTAAGTAGGCATTGTAACTGAAAGAAGCTGCCCAAGTGAGCTTAAAGTCCTACACTGTATAAGAATGCCTATCTTATCAGTGTTTGGAATAAGCTCACTTTCTTTGAGGCTGAGAAGAGACCACAGATGCAAAATTGATTTTATAGTTGGGAAAAGTGAACTTTCAGAAAACCCTCTAGTGACCTCTTCTGGCCATTAAAGCAACTACAAATAGATGTAGCTTTAAAAGGTCTGAATTTTCCTGAGTGTCAGTGGGAAAAAATGTTTAATGAATAACGTCCCTTAAAAGTTTAAACTTATTTCAGTTTACTAAAGAAACAGTATGTGAACATAACTATGACAGCAGAGTATATACTTAGAATGTAGGGTCAGGATCCTGATTGATTTTCCTGTATCCAGCCTTTTTCTCCAAATAAGACTACTGTATTGACTCATTACTCTTAAAAGTGCATATTGAACCATGTCATTCTCCAGAAGTAGCAGTGACTGTTGCATAAAGGATAACGTGCCAATTACTCTGGCTTTTCTAGTGCCATCTACAACCTGGATCTAAGCTTAACTTTTCTGCAATTATTTATTTCACGTTACTCTCCCTTGAAAAACTCTGTTCCAGCCAAACTTTTGCTGTTCCTTGTTCAGTACGTTTCATTTCCCATTTCTGTGGTGTTTTCTGGGTTGTTGGTTCGTTTTTGTTTTTTTAACACAGGTTGTCATCTCATGCCTAAGTACTCATATAGAACACAGATCTAGAGCTGGAAAAGATTTTGGAGAGCTACTCCAACCCCTGTTCTTTTTACAAGTGAGAAAACTGAGGCCCAGAGCTAGGGAAGAGACTAAAACCACACATTGATGAATATAGTAACATTTGTCAGATGCCTTAATTCTATGAGATATTTACTTTTAGGAATCTTTAAAATACAAAATTGCTTTGTAGAAAAAAAGGACTGTTGTAATTATCATATATTTTAATATTCACTTCAGTGTTGAAAATGTTGTTAAGCAATTGATAAAACTCCAGTGGCATTAATGTGTCTAGAATTAAATTGACTAGTAGTCAATTGAAGGAGTGACTAATGAAAATTCTGCTACAATGTTAACATAAATACAGTGTGGTAATACATTGCTAAATTTTAGTTTTTTGCTTCAGATTAAATCAGGTTATATAAATGAAGATGTATTTGTCTGATATATACGTATACTTATAAATTGCTTATGTCATAAAACTTGCAGAAAGCTAATTAAAATAATTTTATACAGTTGTCTTTTAACTATTAAATCCTTGAACTTGACAGTTGGTTGCATACCTGTAAACTGTTTTGTCTTATTTTAGGCAGCTGCAGCTGATGGACATAAAACCAATCTTCTTCCCCAGCTTATTCAGTGCTTTGCATGTCCAAATTGCTTCCTTCTTTTTAGCAACAAGGATGAATGTTTGCGGCATATGTCTGGAAAAAATCATTTCCTTCAGAGTTTTAAACTGGGTGGTATGTTTATACAGTTTTTATATTTTTTCCCAATATTTAATTTAGTTCAGCAAGCTTCTTTTGAGGGTCTAGTATGTACAATAGCCCTGTGGGGGCAGGTTGGGAGAGGTGAGCAGGATCAGGGAAATTGTAAAGATTAGTGAAACAAACTTACAAAATGTTAGAGCTGGAAGGGATTTTAGATATAAACTAGTCCAAATTCCCTTGTTCCCCCCAACCCACCCCCCTAACCCCCACCCTCATTTTATAAATGAGGAAATTGAGCCTCAGAAAGGGAAACAAATTAGTGCTTCTAAGGTCAATGCAGTTAAAGCGGCTTCGTTACTTTATTCCAGTGTATATGCATGTAACTATTATATACTGTACAAAAGCATATTTTTTCTTGTTTGGGTGAGAGCTAGACTTAGCCTTCTAGGGCAGAATCCGTGTGGCCAGGTATATTTTTCCACTATGTTTAAGAAATATTTTTATCCCCATTTTACTAATGATGTACTTGAGACTCCAGTGTTTTGACTTATACCCATTTGTCACATGAGCTCTTTATAGTGTCTGAGGTTCGATACTCAATTATTATTGGTCTTCTTTTAAAATTTTCTCGCAAGACCAATTTATTTGTTTCATGAATCTTCTTAGATAACCTGCAGTTCAGAAGAGAATTATAGACTCCTTTTAACACTGTGCAACATTTTGAGAACTCCGAAAGTTAGGAAAATTTCAGTTTTCAGTGAATAAAATAAATTTACTCTTGGGAGTCAAAGGAAACTACTTGGTCTCTATTTTTGTATCTGTAATACTTGAACCTGATTAGGTTTACTTTCAGTGAAGTGCCTCACATTCCTGTAAGAATGTCTCTTCCTATACAGGCTGAAAAGTGACTTCCTTAAAATATCATTAGTTTATGTTTTATATGGGTTGAGGATTTGAGGAATATTTGTAATTTATTTTGCCTGTTTTCCCCCAGATGACAAGGAAATATGTCCTATACCATTTCCATCTTTTGCAAAGAAACTTTTGGTATCTCTCTGTAAAGAAGTCCCCTTTCAAGTGAAATGCATGGCCTGCCACAAAACATTACGTTCTCACATGGATCTCACGGCCCATTTCAGGTAAGTATGACTCAAGTAATAGAAAAGTTTCAATTATGGTTTTAACTGCCAAATAGTAGAAGTTCTAACCTTACTTGATGCTAATGAAGATGTGCTTCTGAATGGACACATTATAGATAGAATAACCTGGCAAGTTGGGAGAAGAATGATGAAAGAAGAAATGAATGAAGAATGAAGAAATGATGATGATATTTTAAGTTTTTGCCTATATAAAGGAACTAGTTTAATTCTTAAATTTCATGTCTTTTAATATGTCTTACATATTTAAAGTACTCTAAAGCAATTGAACTATTAAGTTACTAGTTTTACTTAGAGGCACTCTAGGGTAGCATCCTGAGGATAAAAATACTTTGAATCTGGGCTCTAAGAATACCTGAGTTTAAATTCAGCTTCATGCTTTGTGTGACTCTGGGAAAGTCACTTAACCTCTGCTACCTAAGTTTCCTCTGTTAAAATGAAGACACTGTCTCCAAGGGTAGTTGTGAGGATAAAATGTAAGAATATTTTTAATGAATGCTAGGTTGTTTTGTTTTTATCATTTTTTGCTAGATGTCGTGGGTGATAGGAAGAAGTATAAGACCAATTGTTTTCTTCCAGGACCTTTAAAAACATATACATGTAGAAAATAAAATAACTGTGTAATGACATTATTAAGTAGAACAGGCAACATTACCATGAACTAAAGTATCAGAGAGGAATTTTATTCTTATTTTTTCCTCAATTACATGTAAAAACAATTTTTAACATTTGCTTTTAAAACTTTGAGTTCCAAATTATCTCCCTTCTCTCCCCACTCCCACCCCCTCATTGAGAAGGCAAGCAGTTCAATATAGGTTATATATGTGTAGCCATGGAAAACATCCATAATAGTCATGTTGTGCAAGAAAAAAATAAACTAAAAAGAAAGTTAAAAAAGAGAGGCTTCAGTTTGTATTCAGACAGCATCAATTCCAGAGGAACTTTTTTGAATGGGTGAGGGATTGATCATCTTTCTGTGTCTCTATTTTGTATCATATGAAGCTAAATAACATCCCCTTTTTAAAAAATTTCCCTTTCTATAACATAATAAAATAGATTGCTCATGAAGCTGCAAATCTTTTATATACAACTTGCCGTTCCTTTAAAATATATAATAAAATTATCACATAAATTTCTTTTCATTTCATCTCCCACCCTAAAGATGGCTACCATTAGACACAAATATTGTGTGTGTGTACATACATATATATCTGTAAAATCATTCTATATATTTATCAGTTCTTTCCTTTTTTAATAGGTAGTATTTTATTTTTTGCAATTACATGTAAAGACAATTTTTAACATTCATTTTTTATGTAAAATTTTGAATTTCAAATTTTCTCTCTTCCTCCCCACCTTTCCCTTTCCTGAGACAGTAAGCAATTTGATAGAGGTTATATAATAATATCCCTTTTTAAGAAAGTTTTTCTTTCCAAGATGGTAAATAAAAGTCTGCCTAAAAGAGTTCAGTATACTTAGAGAAGGAAGAATTAGAGCATACATCTACTCAAAACACCATGTATTTCTTTTTTTTTTTTCTTGAAGGATGTAGGCAGGGCAGTTGGGTTAAGTGACTTGCCCAAAGTCACACACTAAGTATGTCAAGTGTCTGAGACCAGATTTGAAATCAGGTCCTCCTGAAAGAGAAAAAAGCCTTTGCGGGAGGGAGGGAGGAAGTAAAGCATGGGAGGGGGAGAGAAGGGGGAAGGAAGGAAGGAATCATTTAAGTTTCAGCAGAATCTGATCTTGTTTCAGAAACAGGATATTTGGCTAGAACCATCCATAGTAATAATTAAAGATTGGAAGGTAAAACCTTTGAAGAAAGATTAAAAGAATATAGATTATTCTACCTAAGGAAAAGAAAACTGTATTGAAACTTGAGTTAAAGCATTTGATGGATTATTTAATATGATTTATTATTGTATTGTACAGAGGATAGTGACACCAACAGTTGTTTTATTTCTTAGAAAAATGGGCATTAAAAACCATGACCTTAATTAGGTTATTTGTTCACAAGGTACCTTCGGCAATTGCCAGGGATATGAGGTCAATTCTTATCTGTTGTTAGGTGTAGAAATTAGACTTAATGATCTCTCCAAAGTTACTCTCAACCCTATTATTATGTACTTGTGTTGAGATAGCCAAGATTAACATTTCATAGATATCACCTTCTGACTGAGCAAATGTTAGAATGAGATGTGTGAAATAGGAATATATTTTTTCAAAGGAATGTATTTTTTCTATTCAATAGGAATATATTTTTTCAAAGCTTTCATGAGTAAGAAATTTTGTGGTATTTTTTTATTTGTCAGCAAAGTGTCAGGAAAGCAAATTATTTATCATGTTCTGAATGATGAACTAATATCTCTAGATAGTCCATTATACACTGATAAAAATCACAGTGCATCCTTTTTTCCCTCATAAATCTTAATATTTGCTTTCTCCCATAGCAAGCTACAGAGATGAAATTCAGCTCCTAAAATTTCTGCCGGTTTATATTCAGATTCTCAGAAATTTCTGCCAGACTTGAAAAATAGATTAGTTTTTTTCTTCATCATAATTTCTCCCAGTATTTTTCCTTCTTCTCTCTCAGCCATCTCACATAATAAATAGTATTTTTAAAGACAGGAAAATGAAGTAGGAATAAATTACATAACTGATTGATATGCTTAAAAAGTCTGAAAGTGTGCATTGTACCACATTTGTATACCTTCCACCTCTACAAAGAAATGAGGTGTTAGGAACATGTTCTCATTTCTCTCCTTTGAGTCATACTTTATAGTAGAAATACTGATTTAATTCAGTTTTGGAAAGTTGATTTTTTACTTTTTGGTTAATGCCCAAGTTAGAAAATTTTTAGTGACTTTGTACAATCTTGTCTTTGATTGATTATATTTATTTGCTGAACATAAATATGTAAAAAGTTAAGTAACAGTGCAAGAAATATTGGGGACAGGTGAATGTGAAGATATATGTCAGGCCTAAAGAATGTGAACTTTATATATGTTGCAGACAATGGCAAATCATTTAAGGTTTGTGAGTTGAGAAAGTTGCCGGTCCAAGAAGTCTTTTATAAAGATTGTATGACATTATGGTAAATTGAAAGTTGGGAGAGTCTAGAACCTGGGAGATCTTTTATCAGGGTTTTGTAAGTGGTCCATGTTTAATGGGGTAAGTCCTATCATAAAATGGTTCTGAGGAGAATGGAAAGGGAAAGGAGAGAGATTTGGCAAATATCACAAAATTGTTTTGAGAGTGTGGAGTTGGGGGGAGAGGCTCCAAGCTTGAAGTTTGTAGCAAGATAGCCAAGTGGAAATGTGTACCCCACAAGAGGATGGTAGGAGGAGTGTTATTATGGAACTTATAGAGAAAAAGTGTTATTATGGAACTTATAGAGAAAAATCAAGTATGGAGATGGACATTTGGCAAATATCGATAAAAGTAAATTAAAGCTTAAAGCAAAGAGAATGGATGAGATTTATAAGCAGGGAAAAAGCATTCAAAGGGTTGAAGACTGAACCTTTTGGGTTATTTACATTTAGAGAATCAGAATTGGCCAGGAAGTTCACCTCTCATTAAAATGCGAAGATTTTAATTGGGAAAAAAAAAGGTTGAGAACAGAACAGTATGAAAAAATACTTGGAGAATGGTAAAAGGGAATGAAAATCAAGAAAAGGTCATTGGATAATTCATTATCATTACAATAGGGATAGGAGTTAAAATCCATATTGGGGAAATTAAATAAAAAATTAGTGGTAAGGAAGTAGTAGAAATATGAATTATATTTATATCTATATGCACATATACATACATACATACATCAGTTTGTTAAACCATTTCTCCTGAGCAGCCATGTCCTTACTTATTTTGTGGTTTTTTCCCGTAAGTTTTGGACTTTAAACTTAACATTGTTAAGTTTCATTTTTCTTGATTCAGAACATCATTCTAGCCTATATTCAAAATAAGCCATCTTGTTACCCAAGAAAATACTCACATATTAAGCTATTTATTCTTCAAGAATGGTTTATACCCTATAGGATATCTATTTTTATATATCAAGTATTTATATATCATATTTATATGTGTTATTTGTATTATATGTAACTATTATATTTATATATTTTACATCTATACTATTTGTTACTATTTACAGTTCTCTAATATGTGTCAGTCACCTCCATTCTCTTTGACCTCTTCCATAGAAATTGCAAACAGGCAAGATATAAGCCATACACAAGTATTTTGAGGTGTTTTGATGTCATTGTACATTTTACCATTATTGAGAAGTATTTGTGTTTATTTGTTCATGCATAATTACGGAATTTTAGAAACATTTAGTGTATGAAGATGTTTTATCTTTTGTGTCTAATTCAGAGTCCATTGTCGAAATGCTGGTCCTGTAGCAGTAGCTGAGAAGAGTGTCTCCCAGGTTGCAGAGAGATTCAAAGCAAGAGGTTATTGTCTAAATTGCAATGAACTCTTTGTGGATGAGAGCAGTACCAGTAATCACAAGCAGAATTCGGGACACAAAGTCCGAGTCATTGCCTCAATGGAAGAATCCATCTTGATGTATTGTCACGTCAATGGAGGCAACAAACCTCCCTCTGATTTGCGCCTCCTGCTAGAGCATTCAAAATTTTCATCACTTAAAAGGACATTATCCAATAAAGATTCAAGGACACAGGCATGCAGCACTACTCCAAAGAAGAAGAAGAACTCAGATGATCAAAATAGTGAAGGTGTAGTACATACAAAACAAAATAAATCAGTCTGGTTTTGTGAATGTCAACAAAAGTTCCTAAGTGAAGATGCAGCAGAAAAGCATGTATTCTCAGCAAATACAATGTGCCATAAATGTGTAGTCTGTGGGAAAGTGTCTGAAGATGCGGGTGTTATGCGTTTGCACATGAGCCGGTTTCATGGAGGGGCACATTTAAATAACTTTCTTTTTTGGTGTCGGACATGCAAAAAGGAATTACGGAGAAAAGAGACTATTATGGCTCATGTGACTGAGTATCATCGTGGACACACTTATTTTTATGAGCAAGATGCTGGAGAAGAGGAACCTTTGCCATCCTCTTCTAAGACATTGATGAGTAGCCCTGTTAATAGGAGTAGTCTTTCAACTATTATGCCTGTTCTTCAGTCCCCTCCAAAAAGTCCTCCAAAAAGCCCTCCACGAGGGAAATGGCAGTGCCGAATTTGCGAAGATATGTTTGACTCCCAGGAAAGTGTTAAACATCACTGTATGTGCTTAACAAGTCATCAGTTTCATAGGTACAGCTGTGACCATTGCAAAAAGTCCTTTCACAAGATAGAGACATTATACCGACACTGCCAAGATCAGCATGACAATGACATAAAAATTAAATATTTCTGTGGGCTCTGTGATCTGACTTTCGATGCGGAGGAAGCATTTTTGAGTCACTATAAGGATGTCCACAGCGCAGATTATGTGTTTGTATCAGAAAAGCATGAAACTTCAATTAAAAATGAGGATGACTTCCCAGTATTGGAGAAAAGTAACTTATTAACATGTGGCTGCCGGGAGAGTTACATCTGCAAAACTAACAGGAAGGATGATCACAGTAGATGTCTACAGATCTTGCTTGACAAAGGTAATCTGTGGTTTCGTTGCAGTTGGTGTTCGGCCACAGCCCAGAATGTAGCAGACATGAATGCCCATGTTCTTAAACGACACAAGGGAGAGAGCGATCATAAAGAAGAGCAGTACTTTGTGAAGTGCGCCGTCTGCAGCAAAAACTTTCACGATGCTGAGAGTGCTCAGCAACATTTTCACACAAAACATTGCTTCTTACAAAAACCCAACATAGCTCACTTTGGACCAGAAAAATTAAGCCCATTCAAGTTTACTGCCAGTGGTGCACGTGTAGACAGAAAACCGAAACATCCCATAAGCTACCCAAAAATTTCAGAATCTCCTTCAAATAGACTACTAAACATGGATTCAGGAGCTAAGAATGACATAGGCTGTCAAAAGATAGGTACGACCTTAAAATTGTGATTTAATGTCTATGCAAATTTCATACAGTTGTGTAGAAACTTAACATATAGATCCAGCGATAATCAGCGTGTCTCCACTAAGACAGTATATAATAAGTGGCTTAACTAAATTATAATAAGGTCTGTAATGAAAGCTAAACCATAGCTCATCTGTTTTAAACCAGAAATGTGATGAAAAAAATTAAAGCTTTCAGTTAATAGATCAACCAGGTTATAGTAACTGGGCTTCCTTTATTATCTCCCATTTACTTGTTTTTCTTAGCCAAAATCTAAACTTAAGGGACTTAGAATTGTACATATTGGTTTTTTAAAAGAGAATAAGTATTATCATAGAGCATTTTCTTCTTCCCAACATTGGCATTATTCTCATAAGGCACAGGAAATTCTTCGGTAAAGGAAGTTAGTTTGGCATTTTTGTCCCTGTTCTTAGAGAGTGTAAAATTTCTTTTGTTGGATGTTATTGCTGTCATTTTTAACAGTATCCAAGCCCCCTCAAGAATGAGCCAGTTGATTTTTGAAAGGCCTTTTAGGAGCTATTGTTTTGGTTTCAATTTTTGGCTATAAAGTCATTTTTAAAAGTATAAGTACCCTTCATGTGATCTGGTGGGTATGTTTCCATTATGTTTAATGTGGAGGGAAAGCTTCTGCTTATTGAAAAAAATGAGTTAATGATGAGATTTAAAATGACAGCAAGGAAAGGAGCATAAATGTTTTGGTCCCATTGATGAAACGTCCAGTGGATCCCATATTGTAAGAGTATAAAACAGAAAGTTAAAATTAATGACATACTGCCACCTATTGTATATACATTTTCCCTCCATTCATTCTTAAGTGCCTTCTTTCAGATAATAGCATAGATTTAAAACTGGAAGAGACCTTAGAAGTCATCTCAGACCCCTCATTTTACAGATAAAACCCCAAGATTAAATAAGTAGTAATTGTCAGTAAAAATTTGAACCCAAGTCCTTTAACCTCAAAGCATGCTATATCTTTCCATTGTACTCCTGTTTCTCATCTTAACTGGTTTACAAGGTTTGCTTTAAGAAAGGTGTTAACGATCTCGTTAGCCCTGGAGGCTTTTAGTAAAAATAAAAGCCCTGTGACCCTAGGACAAGGCAAAGCGGAAAAATGAGGATGGGGTTAAAATGGCAAAAAAGTAATACATGATTGTTATGAAATCAGATTCTGACTTGGCATATTAACCCATGTCGCATACCTAAGAATTTAGTTGCCATTATTTTGTTGTCCTGTGTACAACAAATGTTGCAGCTACTTCTCTTAGGTAGATATAGGGAGAGTGTGTGTGTGTGTGTGTGTGTGTGTGTGTGTGTGTGTGTGTGTGTGTGTGTGTGTGTGTGCGGTGTGCATATATATGTATTTTTTTTTTTTGGTCTTAGTTTGCCAAGATTTCATACTGAGAAATTTAAAAGTTTTAGAGAAATTCTTACTGACAGCAACTGTGTCTGTGTGTCTTTACCCAGATGAAGGCGATGTTGAGCTACCAGATTTGGACTACTTGCGCACCATGACTCATATAGTCTTTGTGGATTTTGATAACTGGTCAAATTTTTTTGGTCATCTACCGGGATTCCTTAATCAGGGAACCTTTGTCTGGGGATTTCAAGGTAAAGTGAACAATGGAAGTTGGATATATCTCCCTTTTAAATATAATGTGGCCTACTTAAACAGAACTGCTTTTGAACCCTCCTGTAATGGAACTCGGCTACATGATTAAAATGATACATTGTGTAATGATTATTTCTCCACGTTTCACATTTGAACCCTTACTTTATAAATTTATTTTTGTAAAATGTTAACCATGAGTTTATTGATTATGTAAATATAAGAAATTTACTTGAAGTGTAGAGAAATAGTAATGCTTTCCAAAGTTAAGGAGTTTCATTTAGATATGTAAAATAAAATAGTAATGCTCTCAAAATCTTAGGAACATTATTTAGAATATATATGATGACAATAAGAACCAAGTGTTTATTAGTTAATAGTAAAGTTCTCAACTTTTCTAGAGGCACTCGATTTAATTATTTGCTAATTAGAGAATCTGACTTCAGTGTATGAGCTTAAAGATTCTACAATTGGTTGAAAGAACCCAAAGGCTCTGGATCAAGGATAAAACAAGGAATTAAAGCACCACGACATGTTATTATAGGCTAACCAGTGGATTTTCCCAAGAGGAACCTGAAAGCACCGGGGAATTTGAGCACAAATGAGGTGCTCTAGGATCATCTTACCCCTCCTCACCACCCTGCCCCATCTGTCATGGTCATCAGCCACTACTGATGCTACCTACTAGTAATTTACATCATATATATAGCGTATTAGAGTTTGATAAGCACATTCTTACATGTAAAGCCCTTTGAGGCAAGCAAGCAAGGAAAGAGAATGCCCACTATACTGATAAAGCTAAGTCTAGGAAAGACTGTGTGACTTGCTGAATTGGAGAAGCCAGGACTAGAATTTAATTCTTAGGACTCTTGAGTCTGATGATACAGTGCTAATATAGTGGAATGTGTACTGGATTTGGAAGTCAAAAAATACGGGTTCAAATCCTGGCTCTCTGCCTTACCAAACTATCTCATCTTGGGTAAATTACTTAATCCCTTTCCCTTCAGTTTCCTTCTGTGAAATGAAAGTGTTGGAGTATATGACTTTACAGAGTTCCCTTTCAACTCCAAAGTTATGCTTTTGTGGTCTTTCTGATATGCTGAAAGGCAGTGTTCTTTCAAAATGGCAAATACAAATTAGTCTTGTCAGTGTTTTAAAGTTAATGATTTACTACTTGCTCTGTATTGATTGCAATCACAGCTGCATACTGAATATGTTCTGTGTGTATTGTATAGGAACATTTTGACACTGAATTATTAAAATTTCTTGGTTTTTGCTAGTGGTACAGATTTTGTTGAGAAATTTATAAAAATATTTCCCATTATCAATAGGATTACATATATAAGCAATTTGTTTTGAAATCTTCTTTATCGTAACCCTCAGTATCTCTATGTGTTTTGAGAATCATTCGATATTTAATAATCTTAGCTGTATTCAAATTAGTTGATCCCTAAAGTCTCTTGGAGTCTTGGTAATAGAAGGTAATTTCTCTTTTATCATCAACTGTACTTGGGAATCTAGAGATCATTTGCTTGGTTCTGACATAATCATAGCTCAAAATTCATTTTATGTGTTTAGTACCAAAACACTAAAGTTTGAGTTTTGCTACTTGTTTGTTATATAAACAAACCTCCCACAAAACCTCAGGGCTAATGAGTCTACCCTCATTCTGTTAAAAGTATCTCTAATCTACTGCCGCCTTGATCTTCAAGGAGAAGTTATTTTAATATCTGATTTCCTCCCTCAAAGAATTTTACGAAACCTATTATTTACTGTTATGTTTATATCGTTAAAAATATGTCAAAGCTGAAAAATAGAATTTGGAATCTTTTGTACTTTTAAAATATAGAATATAATTTCTTCCACTAAAGTAAAGAAATGACAGTTTAGTAAGAACAGATACAATATAATTAATTTTAGTTTTTTTATATTAGATTTGATTTAAAATAGTTTAGTGGAACTTTTCAGCCATTTTCTTCTCCAATTTGACCATCATTTTTTGCATTTTTAACATTGAAATCTTAGGAGGAAATACCAATTGGAAGCCTCCAGTCAATTGCAAGATCTTTAATTACCTCAATAGGATTGGATGCTTCTTCCTTCATCCACGCTGCAGTAAGAGAAAAGATGCTGCTGACTTTGCCATCTGTATGCATGTAAGTTATAATTGGACTTAAAGTACATTTAGTATCTATAGCTCACTTGATTCTGTGTTGAAGTATTGGTTCCATTTAAATTTAAAGGAAAGTAAGGCAGTTCTCACTTTATGTGAATTCACATTACACAAATTTGACTTTACTTAAAGAATTCTGCATTCCAAAAAAGACATTGATGTTAATTTTACAATACAGTACCATGCTCTCTGTCTACTCCTGCAACTCATACCTCTCAACCCGGCACTCTACAGCCTCCCACTGCCCCACCAAAAAACAAACCCTCTAAGTGAAGCAGAATGGTCTACAAAGAGACCACCCACACTCCTACTAGAATCCCACCTTTCCTTCCCCATGTCTAGGCAAATTGACATTACATAAAATTGCTTTATATAGAGGCCTGCAGAATGATCCACTTATAAAAAGCAAGAGCAGTATGTACATCATTCTTTTTAAGTACAAGGTTTTTCTCTAATAATAAAAAGAAAACTCACATGTACATAATGTTTTAAGGTTTTCAAAATGCTTTTCTCACATAAGCTTTTGAAGTAGGTAGCATATATTTTACAGAGAAGAAAATTAATGTTCTGAGAAGTTATAACTTGCTTCTAGTCAGTGTCTCTCTGAAGTTTTGAGTCAACCTCATGCCCTCCTGCCTTCAAGTTGAGCAAGCCATACTGTCACTAATAGCTGACATTGATAAGAGTGCTTGAAATATATGAAAATTTATGTACCAACCACTAGTGCAGCTCAGTTCTTTATAGCTTATCTAGTGTTGTTTTAAACAAACAAAAAAAATGTTTGATATTGTGGACTTAGGTGAATACAATGTTACACACATTTCATTTATAGGAAAATTTTTCTACACCAAACTTCACTGATGGTTTTCTAAGCTTAATGCTTTCAAAATTTATTTTGATTTATTTTCATTTGGAGTGGTTAGCAGTTCTTTTATTTATCTCCATTTGGTTTCCTATCATTTTTCACAGTAGGTTTTAAAATCTGTTCATTGTAGATACCTGAGTTCTCCCTTAATTTCTGTACTTTCCATTCCTTACTTTTCTACTTGGGGTATATTTATATTTTTACTTTGTTTCTCTCCCACTTTTTCTGAGACTGAGCTACTGTATTATATGCCTTTGGATCCTGTTCTTTCCTATTTTCTCTAGTGCCATATCCAATCAACTCTCATGTTAAGGCTCTGCCTTTACATTGGCTACTTACTTTTGGCCTAGAAAATATGCTCAAATTTCTCCTAAACCATTCTTTCTGTGACTTCACCACCACCACCCTTTTTGTCCCATGGCTCTCTCTTATCTCTGTCCATCTTTTGGAAAGAATGATCTACCTCGGATGTTGGATGTTCTCATTGTCTCACTATTCTGTCACTCCAGCACGCTTTACAAAATCTGGCTTTTCCCCACCTTCTATTCTACTAAAACCTTTTCTTAAAAATTGTCTCTTGTCCAATCTAGTCTTTTCAGTATTATTTTTTTCTACTTTTCATGGAATTTTACATTGCTAACCATTTTTACCCTACCCTACCATCCCCCTCAAATTACTTAAAAAAACAAAGTAATATGCAAAATAAATAGTAAAATCTTACTGTAAAACCCTTAACTTTAAAAAAATTGATTTTTATTAATACATGTTATATTATCTAGATTTTTACTCTGTATCCCTTCTTCTCCTGCCCCCCAGAAGAACTATCCTTACCTTTAACTTTTTAAAATGCAGAACAAAACAAATAAAAACAAAACAACAAAGAAAATATTTTGTTTTGTCCCCTTTTCTAGGTCTTGCTCACAGTTCTACCACCTTTAGTCTTATTTGTCTGACTTTTTCTTCTTTCTAATCTAGCTATAGTCAATGTGTGTAAAAATTCCAGTTTTACTGTGCAAAAATTCTAGTTTTACTGATTTTGCACTGTATTACCTCATATAGCTCTATATGCTTCAGATATTTATTGTTTTTAATGGCACTTTAATATTTTGATTACATCAGTGTGCCACAATTTATCTGTTCTCTTAAACATATAAGTTATACAAGTAAATTTCCTAGAGTTGTTTGTTATTATAAGGAGAATGTGAATATTTTTGTATTTGTATTTTTGTGTAGAATATTTTTGTATTTGTCCTTTTCATGATATTTTGAGGATGGATAGGGTCCATTCCTAGGTCAATACATCCTCTTTCCCTCCCTCCCCTACCCCCCTTCTTAAAACATTCACATTTATGACTGTACTGTCTGATTTATTCTTCTCTGACCATTTTTTGGCCCTTCTTACTACAATCCCAGGATATAGGCATGTCCCTCTTATTTCTATATACTTTTCTTTATGCTCATCTATTCTCACAGCTTTAATTATACCTTTATGAAGAGGTCTCCAAAACCAGCTTCAGCTTCTCTTCAAATTTTGACCATTTCCAGTTACTTAATAGACTGAAGAGGGCAGTGTGTTATAGTGGAGAAAACACCTGTTGTATTCAAGTTTCATTTCTGATACATACATCTCTCTACAAATAGAAGTTTTGGAAAAGATACCAATCTATATTGATAGAGTTGTGTCTCACAGGAGTTTCCATTTCTGTTAATAGCACATGTCCAGTACCTGAACCTCATCATGGTCCAGCTGACCTTAGATATCCCAAACTCATTATTTTCTCTACAAGATAATCAAGTTTTGAAAGACTTCCCTATTTCTACTAAATTCATCCTCCAATACTCTCGTTCAATATCTCAAGGTTGTTTTAGGTCCTTTCTTTTTTTCCCCTCTTTCTCTAATAATCACCAAGCCCTAGCAGTACTCTAGTATTTGAGTTGGATTTCCTTCTCATACTCATTGTCCAGCTATTCTGTTCGAAGCTCTCATTTCCTTAATAAGCTTTCCCAAATGCCTCACTCCATAATAATATACCGAAATTGTTCGTATCATGTTATTTGCATAAGTGTGCCTTATTTCCTCACCAGAAGATGTTTGAGTACAGGGACTTTGTCTTCACACTTTTCTACCCATAGTTCACTGATGCTTGTGTTTGTGCACGTAGCTGATAAGTATTTGCTGAAAGAACGTTGTATAACTTGTAGCTCAGTACGTCTTTTATTTTCCCGACTTTTATATTTTGTTCTACAGGCTGGCCGTCTAGATGAGCAGCTGCCTAAGCAAATCCCTTTCACTATTCTCTCAGGAGACCAAGGCTTTCTGGAGCTACAGAATCAGTTTAAGAAGACTCAGAGACCGGCCCACATCCTAAACCCTCATCACTTAGAAGGGGATATGATGTGTGCTTTATTAAATAGTATATCTGATACAACCAAAGGTACGCAGCTGGAGATACCATACAGAATGCCAAAGAGGAGGAGACTTCATTGCTGAAAGAAACCAATAAATGGCTGTCCACAAGGAAACTGTTTCCCCAGTTACTAAACCATCATGATTATATCTTATTTGCATCTTTTTTTCCCCTCTCATTGGCAAACATATAGAAGGAGGATTGATTTACTGCAATTTTCTTGAGTCTGCCGTGTGGTACAACAGTTCATAGTGATTGTGTGATTGATAGGTTGGATACCTTATGAATGCAGTTTTGTAGATAAGAAGCTTCAGTTGCACTTCATAGATCCACTTGAAAATTATATGGAGAAAAAACACAATTACAATTTTCCCAACAGTAGATAGCAAACATTGTAGAAGATGTGATTCACTTACTCTTGACTAGCATGAGTGGTCTGAGTATGTATAGGAATTATTTGTTATAAGTATGTTTAGCTCTCTGTTTTATAAGCTTATTGATGACCATCAACATTATCTGAATTTTTTTTAAAGAGTATAAGAGTTAAGTGAAAGGACTTGTTAATTACATTATGTTGCCCCTTTTCTACATCATGTTTAAAGAAAAAAATCTAAGGCTAAAGATTACCTTGAAGTCGCTAATGTTCTTTAAAAGAAATGGGGAAAAAAGACAGAAGAAAAAGGGAAAAACACAATATATTTGCTACTTGAATCGAGGTGTTAAAGCCTAAGGGATTAAATATGTTCACTGCTCCACTTAGTTTTTTTCTAGACTAACAATGACTTTTTAAACATGATCATTTCAAAGGATTTATTGTCTCAAGTCTGAACACAAAAAGAATAGTCAAACAGATTAAACATAGTTATTCTCCTATATTTATATTGAATTCTTTTTACATTTTATTTTATAATTTTTATCCTTTCTAATAGGTATTTCCCCCCAGTTTACCTGTTTACCTGCCCAATCTTTACTTTTTTCTTCTTTCAATTTATTTTTACTTTTATTAACTTCTTTGCCATTTTTTCATCCTTGTTACTGATTCTCAAAATCATATGCTTTATTTTTACTTCTGCTACCTCATCTGTGCCTGTCTCAGTTTTTCCTTTTCTATTGCTATACTAAGCACTTTTAAGGAATGTGAATGAGATTTGGTCCCATGCATTTCAGTAATGTGTTGCCTGGCTTGAGTGCTGGATGGGATACTATAGGAAAATCAGTAGCCAAGATATGAAGATGAGGGGGCTGTAAGGAAAAGGGCCGGTAACTGTCCCTCATATTAGATGGCCCCTAAAATAGGATTTTCTTGTATCTGAGTGTCAATTTATCTCATCTTCCCCTATTTAATGATCTATTTGAGGATATTTGTGTGCCTTTGGCACACAAAGTACATCATTATACTTATTTTTCTGGCCTTTGAAAGCAATGAAATTATCACATAATGGCAGAAGAATGAATGTATCTCAACATGTTATTAATGATACTTGCTGAAGAAATCACTATGTTATATATGATGTATATTATCTGATAAATTGTTTGAAAAACTCCAAACTGCTGATAATATAAATACAAGCATACCTAAAGGTGTTAACCATTAAGTAATGATTTCTCAGTGTTGCCTTTGAACATTTTATATATTGGGATCAGTATCTTTTTGGATCTCGGATGAAAACAAAATGTATTGTCTTAACAGCAAATTTAATCAAAGTAGTCATCTTTGTTACATTTGAAAGCTACATTTACTCGCTCATTTTAAAAAAAGGAATCATATTATAACTTGAATTAATTAGATTCACTTGAATTAGATACCAGCTATCTAAGAGGCTCTTATTATTATTCCCTATAACATTAATCGAAAGGGATGTAATTTTACCTGAGGTTTTAGGTAGCTGTGATTCCTGTGTACAGGATAAGTATCTTTATTCCAGAGCTATGGACAATTTTTTACTTTTAGCATCTTTATTCTATTTTCACTTCAGTCATATTAACAATATCTTGGAAGAGGACTCCAGGTACTACTTGAGTCCAAATAACTACTTGAACTGAGATCTGTATCATTTTTAGGTTTTTGTGCTATTGGGGTGGGGTAGGGAAGAGAATGGAGTTTAGAACTGTATACTAACTCAGACATTTGTCATTGTTTATTGTGTAACTTTTTCATCCTTTATTTCCACATAGCTTAAAATTATGCTGTAGCTCTTGTTTCTCCTTCTAGACAGCTGAAATACTTAGTAATATTGGGGAGGTAGAATCTGTCTTTCTAGGTACTGCTTCCTGGATAAACTGAAAGAAATCTTCAGTAACATTGTACATTGATCAATAGGGAATTCAGTCTTTTCTAACTTTCAGGGAAGCAAAGCTAAATCTGTCATTTCAGAAAGCACTTCAGTGCAGATACAGAGTTAGAGAAGCACAGGGATCTGTGGAATTTGTGGCTTGATGCCTATAATACTGGCCTATTGAAATTTTAGGAGCTATTCGAGTATAGTTTTGTGAGGTAGAGGAAGATGTGAAAAAGTTCATAGTTCTGCCATTATTTTGGTCTTTGACTTTGAGTAAGTTGCTTAATGTTTTCTACTTCCCTTATTTGTAAAGTGATGAGTTTGTAATTTAAGGTATAAGTAGTCTTCCAGACTGTTTTGATATCGAAGACACTTCCAGACACACAAATATCCTCCTATCCTATCTAATCTTTCCACCTCCAGGGGACAGTCTCCCAAAACAGTCAAGCCAAACCACCTAATCATGTGATTGCAACTGATAGTACACCCTAATTTATACTTTTGGACTCTTAATAGAAAGGATGCATATTTAACTTTTTTTCTGCTTTTGTTTTTGACTTTGCCTTCTTTGCTCTCTACGTTATACACATTATCATTCTTTTGAATACAGATATGTCCCCTTATATTCATATGCCAGAATTTTTTTTTAGCCATCCCCAGTCCCCAGTCATTTGGTACACGATTTTTTTTTTAATTACAACTAATGCTGCTATGAGGTAATTACTTGTCTATACGTGTTAGAAATGAGTATTTTCTTGCTCTCAGTAAACCTTTTTGGAGGATATAGCTACAGAAGTGGGGTAGATTTGATTATTATCACTACTTCTATAGTATCAGCATAGGGCTGCTTAAAAATAACAAGTTGATTATGAAAAAATTTTAAATCACCAAGATCAGACCACCACTATTCAGAGTTACAATTAACCAGAGAATACCAGTGAATTATTTTTCAGAATCTATTCTACGCTTGCATTTACTTATATATGCCCTTATTAGAACTATCCTTAGACTTTTATCCTCTGTTACTTTTATTTTCCTTGCTATCCCTCTTTTCTGCACATTTTGTTGCTAACACAATAGAGTAAATCCCTCTAGCAATACCCAAACAATGCAGCACAAATAGACTTTTGCCCTTCTGGTCCCTTTCTGTTTGCTTCACAAATGTGCCCATGCGGATACGCCCACCCTTATTCTAACCTTAAATTTGTATCACTTTTACTCTCAATCATCTTTTAAGCAGCTTTCTCAGAATGTAATATTTTTAAAATTCCCATGGCTAATTTTTTCACTTGTGGCTGTACCTACTATCCCTTTGTTTAACTGTCTAGCCACCACTGATTATTGGTCCATACCCATTTTGGAGGGAAGAAGTAATCAGGATAACATGTGAAAAATATATGGACCAAAAGTGGGTACTTGCTTAAAACCTAGGGAAATACATAAATTTCCTGCTGGTAAGAAAGATCAGTAGATAATAGTTACAAGATAGTACACTGGCTGAAGAACTATAGATTTTATAGATTTCTCTGTCATTGTTTATGTACCTGTTAGATGGCCAAGAAAAAGCAAAATAGTATTTCAACTTTTTTTAATCATCTTTTTATTAACAATTGTTAACAGTCACATTAACCAAAATTATATCATATCTGAAAAACTGCACTGGAAGTTGGAACATGGAATGATGAGCCTGCTATTAAGCACTTTTTCCAACAATAATTTCTAGTTTACTGTTTCTTTTAGAAAGCAGAGCCTGAGGAAAATTTTAAACCTACTTCATTATAATTGGAAGTTAATACCTTTAGGATTTTCTTCATTTTGTTTCAACATCTGCTTCATGTAGACTTTGGTATTTGATTGCTATTTCCATCTTCAGGGAAATTGTAATATTGAATGTGGATGATCACGTGTTAAGTTTCTAGAAGGGAAGAGGCACTATTGTACCATTTACCGACCTTGATTACTTGGAGATACCAGATAATTCCATTTTTTTAATTTAAATTTTTAAGTAATTTTTTTGGAATCATAGAACTTGAGAGCCAGGAAAGGACTTTAACAGATCCAAAACCACTTAAAAGAAGAAACTGAAGTTTGGAAAGGGGAAAGGACTTGCCTAAGCTTGCACAGCTAGTTTTGGCAGGCCCAAGACTAGATCCTAGGTGTTGCTGATTCCTATGTCAAGTAGCCTGAGCTGTGCCTTTTTGCTCATTTGATATTTTCCATATATTTAAGTAGTTTCCCTTATTGAGGAGTACAGGAAAAATTGGTATAAGAACAGACCTAGTTTATAAAGTATAAACTCATTATTTTGGACTAATTTGGGGGGAAGGCTTTTTTGTTTTAAGCCTCAACTATGGACTTTATAAGAAAACAAGTTTACTTTTCAGTTCTCAAGTAAGTAAAAGATTTACCTTGTAGTCTTTTTATACCATTAATTTTACTTATCTTTCATTCTTAGCTAACCAAATGCCAACTTCAATATAAGTTCACATAAATACTGCCCGTGACTGCATTAACACTTGTTCAGAATTAACAATGTTAGATTTTAAAAGGTTTTATTGTAATTCAAAATTCTTTTTTAGGAACAGGTAACTTCATGGTCTGCATGAAATCTCTTGAACTTTGTGGTATTAGTGTAGCTGCGGCTTGTGTTTCTGTCTTCTACTCTGATGCTTTATACATACGTACATACATATCTACATGTATAGCATGTGACCTGGGATTCTGAAAGGCTAGGCCAAGAAAATATACAACCCCTGTAAGAAATTCTTTCAAATTGGACAAATTGGAAATGTTCTGATTCTGAACAGCAGACTGACATCTAAGGATCACACTCCAGCAAGGCCCATCATGAAACAGTTTGCTAAAATATGTAAGGCTTATGATTTCTTTGGAGGAAAGAGAATAAGCCATAGTGATAAAATCACTGATCTTTTAAAGTCGTTAAAGTTTTATTCAGCCAGTATCTAAAGGTAGATACCAAAGATTTTCATATTGAGTTGTCTTAGTGACTCATAGCAATGAAGGAATGTTTATGCTATAGATATTCTATAGCACAGCTGCTGTGAGTTACTATTTCCAAGTAATATCACAATGCCTCTATTAAGGATTTCATACACTTAATAACCACATTAGATTATAGAAATCAGCCTGGTGGTTTTGTTAATGATATTTTGGTGGTACTCCACAAAAGTAGTGAAAATATGGTAACTTAATACTAATTATTCTAATTGTTCATCCACGAGCTTTGCCTTGTTTTGTGGAGCAAGGTACCTTTCAAAGTCATCACAACTTGGTGTTTTTGCACAGCTCTTAATTCTGTTATAATTTCAACTTGCATTTTTTTTTGTCCCTATGACAATTGGGCTTATTTAAGGTGCTTTTCCTGACAGATGGAGGTTTTAAATTCCACTATGTTTTCAAAAGACCTCATTTTTTTTAGGCTATAGTAAAAGGCATAATTATTTCCATAAACTTTTGATTTTGTTTGAGTTTAATTTGAAGTAGATATAGATTGAATGTTTTCTAAAATAATAAGTTTTTACACACTTCTCAAAAACAGGTAAAAGTAAACTATAATATCAGATATATTAGCTTGATTTCTTTACCTGTCATTTATTGGTTTGAATATTGCAGCAAATATTAACATATTTACATGTAAGGAAGCACGTTAAAATATACCTTGAATTTGGCCATTTGAGAAGACTTTCATGTGAAAACCATTCTATTCTCAAATTTTGAAAAATTAAACCTTATCTGGAGAAGAACTAGGTATTGGAATTACAAAGATTTAAATAAATTTGTTTTTCATAAAGTAATTGCAAAACATTCTAATAATGAAATCTTGCAACAGTTCTGAGAGAGATGTAGTTGTAATAAGATAAAAGTTATTAGAATATGTCTATTTTTAATACTTTTCTGGGGGGAATCCCTTAGAAATGGGTCTTCATATTATTCAAGACAGGAAAAATGTTTTTGTTAGTTGATGAAATCCTCAGATTTTATTGCCTGTGGTCAAATATATATATATAACTTTCATGTTTCTAGGTTTTTCTAAAAGCTGTAATTCTCTCTTTTTATTTAGTGCTTACCTTTAACTAAGTGTCCAGGTATATGTTTCTTACCACTTATTTCAGTACAAGATTCCATGAATGCATCAATGTGAGTGACTTTCCATTGACACAAAACACAGCCACTTGACACTAGTAGATAGTCTTTGTGAGTTGTTGTAAAATCACTTAGTGAACAGTTTTTCTGATGATGCGCCTTTTCAGACTTATGCAGTGTAAACCTTGGTTAACAGGGTTAATCCATCACTAGGCCTCCGTTCAAAGCCTTTCTAACTTGGCAAGACCAGCCAGAACTTTTGCTTAGTTAGTGTAAATTTTCAGAAAGAGGACGGTCAACGCCCATATCACTATAGGAATTAGAACAGGAAGACCCTGTTTGAAATATAGGATATACATATCTTAAAGGAAGCACATAAAATTGAGTTAGGGGTTTGGGTAGCATTACTCTAAAGAACCTAAGATTTATAGAGTTAATCTGATATTTCTTAGTGTGTGGGTAGGGTGATAGGAAAATTACTAAATTTCTGACACTGTAACAAAATTAGATATCAAGACCATTAAAAACATCAATGAAATGGAATAATTAGTAAGCTAACTTACATCTGTTGACATATTGCTGCTTTACAGATAGTGACAGTAGCGAAAATGATCGAACAAGAACAAGCAGAAATACTATACAAGAAGAGGAAATCAAGTCCAGAGAAGGTAACCTAATCGTTGAGTGTTCCCTTTTTTTGTTCCAATGAAATGAAAACACAGCTCTATGGAATGTGTAGTTAATTTAGATAGACTCACAGAATATTAGCAAATATTTTTAAGGAAAATAAAAGACTTGATAAAGCCATTTTGTATCACAGACATAGTCTGAAAACTTCAGGGGCCACTTGATTATAATCACTTGTATAACTGATTCGTGATGGTGTACAAATATCATTTTGCTCAAAAAGTAGTCTTCAATTTAAAAAGTAATACCAGTACCCTAGAAGAAATACATAAATTGAGATTTTGGCAAAAATTTTTATAATATCAGATTCTTGCATCATTTGTGTTTGCATTTACATGTAGCTTTATGGCTTATAAAACAGTTTCACAGAGATGTTATCTGCTTTTGGTTGTGGGCTTTGTTTGCTTTTGGTCATAAAGTACTGTGAAGTAGAACTAAGACATTTGTATTATTCCTGTTTTTATAGATAACAAAATAGGCATAGAGAGAGAAACTGACTTTTCCAGAATCACACAGCAAATTAGTGGCAAATTTAAGACTCTAAGTTTTTGGTCCTTTTTTAAATCAAGATTCTAGATCCCTAAAATTTCCATTTCACTTAATGTTAAAATAGACATGTCTGTTCTTTACTTATTCAGATTTTCATCTGAAAAATTCAAAGTAATTTAGTCAACTACTGTCCTGCTTTTATCTCCTAGAGGTGTCTTTTCTTTTACCAAATCATGGAATGGAAATGACCCTGGATTCTCAAAGAATATGCTGGCATAGCTCAAACTCTGGCAGTCCTGTCAAGCTGGAGAAGCTCTGAGTAAAGTGTGATGACAGATTGTCATCCAGTTATCATCCTAGCTAATTTTTAAGAAGTGAGAATCACCAGAGAGTTGGCACCATGTGATTGATTTATTTTGGCCACAAGTACTTTCAACTTCCTACTAATGTGGGGTGGGGTTGCAGTTTGCATTGGTGGAGGAATCACCCATGGAAATGTATTCATGGATCTTTGAAGTATAACAGCAACAATAACATAAATCATATTTAGATAAAGCCCTTTAATGTTTTCAAAGTGCTTTCCTCAAAGTAACCCCACTAGGTAGGTAGCGCAATTATTATCTTTCCCATTATATTTACATTAAATGTCTTTAGAGGTTACCTTGGAGTTGGGAAGACTCTTTGCTTTTGACTCATTCTGGCAGTGTGACCTTGAGCAAGTTACTTCAATTCTCAGTGCCCCTTGTAACTTTCTAGAATAGTTGCCATTAGGCATTCACAGAGGTGTTCTCTTAATTAGGCGTTCCCTATACCATGGAATCCTCAGGTCTAAGTCTCTTCTCCCTGTCTTTCCCCTTCCTCTCCCCCTTAACTGTGAAGATGGTTAATCTTACTTAGGCCTCATTTTTCATCATTCATACCTATATCTTATTTATACATAGTTTTTAAAGAACATGTATTTTGATTCTTATATGTCAAAGCGCTTTGAACTTGCCAGAAGGAAGAACTTGTCATAATCTATCTTGTCCAGGCACTTATGTGGGTTCAAAAGTACAGTTGACATTGACAATAGTTTCTTTTGGAGTGAAGAGCTAAGTAAATGAGGCCCGCACTTAAACACACAAGAGAAAGACAACTGTTACAACTTAATATGTAATCTTGTTCTCACGTATATCACAATTGATTAAGACCTACGAAGGCTTTGTGATATAGGGAGGTTGATTGTAGCGGCAGAATGTATTTAATGAAGTAGAAAACTTAAAATTCATCTTTTATTATTGAAGTTTACTGTGACTGACTAAATTGGCTAGATAATTTATAACTTAGAGACAGTTTTTTGTTTGTGTGTTTTTTTAAGACTATTTTTTGTTACAGCATGATCAGACAAGGTCCGAGTCAGTGCCTAGTAGCCACATAATATTTCATTAAAAGAAGGGGGACAAATTTTGAAATTTAAACAAAAGCAGCTGACAAAGTCATTGCTCATTAAAGAAACTAGTAAAAAATGAAGATGATTAAACATCCAAGAAATTCAGACTTAGCAAGCTCTCATTATACCAGTTTGTGACTCATCTCATTGAAAATGTCTGGGCAAGTGGTCATTTCAAATGACCATACCCTCTATGCTTTCCCAGTCCTCCTCTACTACCCTGTTTTGTGGAGTTTGAGCTCGGGAGGGAACTCAAGGAAATCATCTTCTATATAATATTTAGTATTTCCTTATCCACATTAGGGTTATAGTTTGAAGATTTAAAACTTTCTTAGCTTAAAAAAGTTATAGTACCATATACTTGTAGCATTTCTAGACCTTTTGCTTTTAAAAGTGAGAACATTCATTTTACTGTTTAACTTTAAAGACAAAAATGTTTCTCTACTGCCTTCTTGTTTTAAAAAAAAGTAGGAAAAATGTTTGTGATATAACATTTTTGTAAAGAAAATAAGCATAAAGCTTCCCACATAACTTTAAGTTTAAAGAAATTAACCCCTTTTTATGTATAATAACCAGACAAAATGATAAATCAAGTTGGTATAAAATCATTTTTTTACATATTAAGTGACCCCAGTTTACCCCACTTAAATTTGGAATATTTTGACGTCTCATCTCATTTGAATGTTCAAAAGAGAAAAGTATGAGAAAACTAGCAAATCTTTACTTTATACTACAATATATTAAAATGCATATTCATTCACTTTTAGATTTGTTTATAATTTGCATATTAATTTTTTTATATCATTGGGCTAAGACTTATCAGGGCTTAATGGCCATAAAAGGGGATGGAGGCTTATTTTGTATGTTCATTAATTAAGATTATACTTATAGTTCTATCTTAAAGCATAGTAACTTTAAGTAAAATCCCATGCTTTGAATTCTATTTTCTTTTTCAAATATTGAATGAACCTGAACAATAAAAGGATATTGTAGATTCTAAGCACATTTATTTATTTCTCCTAAGCAAGGTCATAGGATTTAGAATTGTGTGAGGGGCTGTTGAGATCATTTAGGTCATATTCATTTTACATATGAAAAAATGAGGCCTGAAGAGGGAGACTGATTTGCTTTTTATGATTAATACTTTTTATTATTAACTTTTTGTGCCTATTGCAAAGAAGAATCCGTTAATGTTAATATCCTTACCTTCCAAAGAAATTGTAGCACACACTTACGTGATATTTTGTTTTTATAGAGCACTTTTTCCACAAATTATTCTCTTGACAGGTAATTCAGGTTTCATTATCCGCATAGACATAGAGGCTTATAGAAGACTTACCTAAGATCACACAGCTGATAGCTACTACTAACATGTAGCCAAGTAATGGTTTATAGTGGGAGACTAACAACTTTTGATAGATTGTAATTTGCTGATAATGAATAACATATTTCAATATCTAGGTATCTTTTCAAATGAAACACACCTAAAAATCATTTACCGACAATGTATTATAGGCCTAAAACTCTGTATAAAAACTACTGTATATATAAAAAGTGGCCACCTGCTCCTTTCCTAAAACTCTAGAACTGACATGATACAGTATTTAGAGTGTTGGATGTGGAGTCAGGAAGCCTTAGGTTCAGATCCTACCTTAGACACTTAATACTGTGTGTAACCCTGAGCAAGTCACTTTAAACTTTGTTGCCCTCAGTTCTGCACCTGTAAAATGAGGGAGGTTGGACTAGATGTCCTATGAGGTTCCTTCCAGCTCGAATGATCTTACATAGTAAAGTAGTGGCCTGATTCCTTGGTTGAACAAAAGTATAGAGCTAAGACAAGATATGGTATGAAAACTTGGAAGCTCCTTCTCCTCAGCATCTCTATTCTCTAATATGGGCTGAAATTGGAATCCCTTCAGTTACAGCTCATGGCCGTGCTGTCTAAAATCAAATCCACAGAAACTAACATGGCTTCACCAACAACAGATTTTGCCAGATTAACTTTATGATTCCTTTACATGTTATTAGGCAGTGGATCAAAGAAATGCTATAGATAGTTTACCTAGATTTCAATGTAAACATTTCACAATGACTCTCATGCAATCCTTGTGGATAAGAGGAAGACATATAGACTAAAACAATAGTACAGATAGATGGATTTAGAATTGGTGATAAGGGGAAGCAATCAGCATTTATATTTCCATATAGCTCCTCCTTTGTGCCACACACTGTGTTAAGCACTTTACAAATACTATCTCACTTGATCTTATCAGCAGCCTTTAAAGTAGGTGCTAGTATTATTCCCATTTTACAGATTAAGTGACTTAACTGGGGTCACACAACTAGAAAGCATCTGAGGCGAGATTTGAACAAAGGTATCCCTCATTCTGGGTCCAGCGCTGTATCTACTAAAGCATTACATTCCTGACGCTGTGCTAAACATCATAGATAGAAGTACAAATGAGACGTCAAGGAGCTTACACTCTAAAGGAGTGGGAGGGAAGACAATTCCAAAGGGCTGGAGAGGCAGGGCACATTTGGATGTGATCAGGAATTGACACATAAACTCATTCAGGGTCTTATGGAGCAGAATCCAGGTTCCAGAAGGAGAGAGTTGAGGAACCAGGCTGGAGAGGAGGCAGCACACTCTGGAAACAAGTCAGTTAACTTATATAGGGAGGGACCAAGGTATCTTTCCTTGGTACTTTGTTGTTCAGAATTAATGGGGAATATATGTAATGTTCTGCTCTTTCCATTTACAAAGCACTTGAGGATAGTGTTGATAGAATATGATTTGTTTGAGTGATCTGAGACTTTTATTAGGCTTACAAGTTACTTATTCATAAACATAAGTGGGACACAGCATTGAAAAAACTAGTGTGATTTAAGATATCAGTAGTTAGTACGAAGAACAAGGGAGGCAGTAGTTTCACTTTGTTCTTCCTTAGCTCACATCTGATTCAAGTCCAAAAAGGCAGCCAGTGAGAAGGCATGGAATGGTCCTAAAGATGATGCCATACAAGGATTGATTGAGGAAAATGGGGATATATAGCATGGAGAAGACTTAGAGGGAACTTGATTGCTATCTTTAAATATTCGAAGACATCAGGTGGAAAAAAGAGGATTAGACTTGTTTTGCCACAGACTCATGAGACAGAACTAGAAGCAATGAGTAGAAACTGGGGAGAGAATTTCCCCTCCATCACGAAAAGCTTCCTAAAGATTAGAGCTATCTAAGAATGGAATGGGCTACCTCATGAAGGCAGTTTGACCACTCCCACCCCAATTAGAAAGTTTCAGAGACATGTCAAGATTTTCAAAGGGGGCTGCTATACTGGTATAGACTGGATTTGATGACTTCTTGGTTACCATCTAACTCAGAATTTGTGATTCTGTGAAATACTTGACGAAAACTAGTCCTTATAGTCTTGACAATTGGTTCTCAAGGGAAATCTTAATTTATCATGCTGTCTCACCTCTCTTGAAGCCCTTCAAATTCACAGGTTTAGGCAGGATTAATTTTTGTGACTTCAAGGTATGTGGTAAAGTAGAAAGTGTACCTGGAAGAAAGGCTCTGCAGCGTGTAGTGAATAAAAAGCTATCTTGGAAGTTAGGAAGTTCTGAGTTCAAGTTTTACCTCTGACATATACTTTTACTGACCGTGTAGACTCTACTAGGCAAGTCTTCTAATCTCTTGGTGCTCCAGGCAACTCTCCTGGTGCTAAGTCTGGATAGCATAGCAGTTGCCAATCTTTACTGGTATAGAGATTATCCCACACTAATGTAATCTCAGGTCTAGTTCCTCCCCTCCCCTCCCCCCCAAAAAAATTTTTTTTTGGACTGAAAGTAAAGAGATATGGGTTCTAGTCCTAATAACCCATCAGCAATCTGACCTTGAGTTAAGATACTTTTCCTCTCTGGGAATCTTTTTTTGTTTTTTGAAATGAGAGCTCAAAATATATGAGCCTTTCATTTCTGAAATGGCCTATTTCTGCAAAGTTCAGTCAAAATACCATATTCAATTGGCTGGTTATTTGAATAGAAACTTTCCCCAAACTTATGGTATAATTAAAAAGTGATTGATTCTCAGAACACTTTATGTGGTCTTTCTTATCCTTCCTGCCCTCTAATTGCCTCTATGAACATATGTTTTCTAAAAAATGCCTATTACCATACTCAAAGTTAGAAAGCATTTCTGTATATCTCTCAGGCTTCCTTCTCCCCCACCCATGCCATCTAACCTGTGTCTGAAGTAGAGGACATTCCACATTACCTTTTATTATTCCATTTATTTATAGTACCATGTCAAAACTTTATTGGGCATATTTTTAACAAGGATCCACTCTAAAATAATGCTATAAAAAAGGTAAGTTACCTATTGTCTTTGAATGCATGAATAATTGTAAGGTCCCTTTTTTGTTAGGCACCTCAAGCTTCAGACTTAAACTTTATTAGATACCACAATTAAGAAAACATGATATTTTGGTGTGAAGTGTTACCACTATGCTCAAAAATCTTAATTTTGTTTAGTTTTATAATTCTAAATGTTTTCACATTGTATTGTTTCTTCACTATTAGTCTCGTAATGTTGCCTTTGGCCAGAAGCAATGAAATTGAAGAAAGACATAATAACAAGAAGTCATGTATGTTTGGAAAGGACTGCTCATTTTTTGTATTGTAATTTAAACATTTCATATGTTTATGTTCTCTCTCCATAACTAGAGTGTAAGCTCCTTGAGAGCAGAAACCAAGTTACATGCTACTTTTCAAATAGTGCTGTGTGTATCTTCATATATACACATGTATACACACATACATATACATACATATAGTAGGTGCTGATTATGTATTTTTTTAATGGACTTGAAATGAAATGAATTGATATGACCCTAATTTATGAATGTGCTAATTGTTTTTTCTCATTTACTCAAGTTCTCTTTAGCTGTGAAATACAGAATCAAATGGCCAGGTAAAACTTGGGATTTTGATGTGGGTTGGTCATTTAACATTTCCAGTTATTTAATCTGTTTGTTTATATTTTAGACTATTCTTGATGGCTATTAAATTTACAAAAAACCAATCGTACTATTGGAATTTACACAAAACCTTCATAACTTATCCTTGAGTTATATGGCATTGGAGATTGAAACTCTGTATTTATATGAATTTATCGTTGTAGCCGTAGTAGCAGAAACTCCCAATTTTTTGCACATGTATTCACTTAATGTTAATTTTACAATGCTAATGCTTCCAAGCTATAGTAAGTTTGATTGCCCCCATAGACTAAATAGCTTCACTACTTATTAATAATAGATTGCAAGGGTAATCCAAGTTAATTGTCTTGAAAATTTGTACCTTAAGTCACAGACATAAATATATGAAAAGATAAGCACAAAAAGTGCATTCTGTAGTGATGATAAATTATCACCATCGTTATTTAGTCATCTATTAATGTGTTAATTCATGTGAAAAATAATTCATACTTAAAACTATGGGATTAACTGATGTGGCTGGTTCTTCAGATGTTTGTAGTACAATTTTTTTTAAAAAAAAAAAGTTAGCTTAACAAGGGTTTAGCCTCTTTTCAGTCTTTATCAGATTCATGATGACCTTGTCCTAAAACATATCAGTTCTATTCCATTTATTCCATTTGAATAGGTTATTCAGCATGACTAGATCATAAAACTACCGAATACTAGTAGTGATGATATTATGTTTGCCAACAGGTTATCATTATTTCTTAAATTGGTGTTTTTTTGTTTGGTAAAAATGGCAGCAAATCACTCGGGTTGCTGGCCCTCAGTAATGCTTTATGCTACTGGAGACCAATGAGCCCTTCTCACAGGACCTCCAGGTGTGCTGGTTTAGTTCAGCCAATGGCCATTTCACCCCTCCACCCTGCTTCCCGGAAGGGATCATTGGTAGCAGGAGGAGTGCTAGGCTTCCTGGTACAGCAGTTTCCACCGGCTCTAGCCTGGGCCAAGTGTCACTGGCCCAGCCACTCTAGGACGCACATTGCCGGCATCAGATACAGTTTTATTTACTTTGTTGCAGGGATGCAGCTTGAAAAGCATATATATCTACATGTCTGCCATTTTTGCAATTAGTCCATGTGCTTTTCTGACTTCAAAGATTTGTGGCTTCTTTGGTGTAGGCATTCCCTTCACCAACACTGATTGCAGCGCTTTCAGGCCTCTGGATGGTCTTTATGAGTTGCTGTGGCCAATAAAATTCATCACCTGGTGGCCAACCTCATGGTGATGAATATTTCTGAACTTAGAATGTTCCTTGGCCAACAAATACACAGTGTGTTGCCAGTTCTATAAGCCTTTCCAGCTTGGCAGGATATGTGCCATAGCTTGTGCTCAACTGGCAAAGCTTTTGAGGACCCTGAGTCACCTTCATGCCATGATTGAGGCATCGGAGAAGGACTTTAATGGATAACATTGCTACCATCCAATCAGGAGCAATTCTTCACCCGTATAGAATTTTTTCACTTTAAAAAAAATTTAAAATGGAGGGACCTTAAAAGATAATAGATAGTCATATCCCCTTATTTTAACGGTTAGGGAATCTGAGGCTTAGGTAATGACTTGACAAAGTTCGTGAAAGAGCCTAGGTCTAGGACTCCTGATGTGTTCTATCCATTATCCATGTTTTTTCTACTACCAAAAACCAAAACATCTTCCCTATAAATGTCAAGTTTGAGTTACATGTCTAGGACCTTGGACATAAATGTTTGTTGAAATGAGAGTCCCTTCATTCTAAATGAAGTCATTGATTTTTATCCTATTTCCTTTGTATAGTGTCAAGTATTAAATCTTTAAATGCTGAGGCCACTATGTAGCTATGAAAACACCACTACAGTCCTAAATAATAATTTGCCATGTTGTCTTTACACATACCCCTGTTTAAAGTACCCTCAGTTGAAGAAGAAAATAACTATCTGTAAAACAGAGCAGTTTAAATAAATCATCATGAATTTATAGGTTATGATCTCTAAATTACCATATTTCAAAAATGCTATATGAATATCATGATTAATAAAATGCTATGTTATTTCTCCTCAGGCTCTTACACCCTTGCCCTCCCTTTACCCATTCTCCCTACCCCACTTATTTTTTTTTTCCCTGCTTGCAAGGATGAACAAGATTTTATATTCTGTGATACTGAAAACATGATCTTCACCCTGCTGACTTATACTGACATAAAGCATATGTGTTTCAGCCCCTAACTTTGCAATTCTGATCTTTTTATGCAGATGTGGAATTGCAGGAAGTTCTCAAAAGGAGTCTGGAAGAGGTGTAATTGAAGAGTCTCCTGCACAATAACAGCTGTCATTGAAGGTGCTCACAATAGTAGAATCTTGAGTTCTACTTGAGTCAAAAACCATAATAGCAAAGATATATTTGAAAACATGCTTATGCATTTACTTGTTAGACTTGAAAGATGATGTCATTTATGTTCTTGTACTAATGTGGATTTATAAAATGTACAGAAGGAAGAGAATAAATGTTTAATATAAATCTGAATTGCCATGTTCTAATACAGTTGCTATAATCTCTCAATTAGCCACATGGCTGTGTATAGTTAAAGAAAGTAAGCTCTTCTCTATGGTTTTGTATTCTCCTTATTAATCTTTTTTGACTTTTAATCATGGATCTTATTTTGGGCCTTTGTTTTTTACAGACATAAGCTCTACTCTGTTCTAATTTTCCTAAAGTCCTTGTAGCATAGAGAGTGTGATCTCTTACTATCTTTCTGATGTCTTTTTAAAATGTTCTTAATAATTAGTTGGAGAGATAATAAAATTGTGTTACTTGCTTTGTCCCTCGTGTTGCACATGAATTTACATCCATGTCTTCAGGTAACTCATTGTTGATACATAAAAAAGGCAACTTTATTTTTTCTAAGGAAATGATTTAAAGGGTTCTTTTTTCCATTTATTTTACATAGAATGTTATATACATTTATGCTGTTTTGTTTAAAAGAGGTATTATTAAAATATTTGAGTAGAATTAAATTTATTCTAAATAGGTTGGGTCCTGATTTTTTATAAATGTTATTTCCTAGAAATAACCTGTTTTTAAACAAAACTTCCCATTAAAAGCTTTTTCTGCAATATTCCATATGATCTTGGCTTGAGATTTATATGCAGGTTTTTCTCATTCTAGATTAATAAACAGAATAAGCTTTCAATATTCTCTCTATAATAGTCATTTAATTTTTAAAGTTCCAAGACCCCTCTTTGAATATTGGAAATACAATGAAAGAATTTGCTCTTGTGTTTTTACATGGCTAGCAAAATTTGACTAACAATGGAACAAAACCCTATGTTTTTTAATATTAGTAGCCTTAAAAAACATAAAGTTGTTTCAATAAATGTAATAATCTAAAACAAGAGAAGAGGCATATACACAAGAAATTAAATGTAGAATAATGCAGGAGGTGTTTTACGGCCTTATATTAGTGCTTTGTGAGTATTACTAATTTTAAAATGCTGTGAATTCACAGGAGGGAGAGATGTCATGAGTGGGCCTTGTCATAGAGAATGGTACTTGAACTGAACTTCAAGCATGGGGGTGGGGGAATTGCCTTGGTAGGAAGGGAAGATTATTGGAAAGGACTATGCCTGGAGAGCTGTGCAACCAAAAGTATAGAGGGAGAAATGAGCATGCCATGGTAGTGATATCCATCTATCTGCATGTCACAGGTTCCATGCCCAGAGATAAAAGTTTAGGAGGAGGTTGTATTTAGCCTTCTATATAGCATAATCACGGAAAGATTGTTTTGATTGAGAAGAAAGCAGTTTTCTCAAGTCACTTATTGTAGATATTTGTTGATGGGGGTTATTTTTTCTTCCATATTTTAACAGATAATTGTCATCTACTGCTTACTCACCAAAATTCATGTTTTAAACTATTTCATATGAAGTGTCATAAGGATTGAATTCTCCTGGTTGCAAGGATATAATTCTATGGGTAACCCTAGGAATTAAGGAGATTCCTCCTGTGATGGAATCCCTAACCCCCTGCCATAACTGAAATACTTGTCATTTGTTAGGCTGGTTAACTGCCAGCTTTCTTTTCATTCTTTCATTCATTGCTTGCTAATTCACATATGTCACCCATTGATTATTGTATTCAGTAGTGCTGAACATGGTTTTAAAACCTGGGTACAAATGGTTACTCCAGCATTTAGCTGTAGCTCTTATGTCAGAAGGTGTATTTTTAACCTTTATTGTGACTTAATATATAGTGGATGTCATTTACAACCTGATGAAATAGTTCTAGATTTAAGGATTTTATAGTTCCATTCATTGATGTATATATAAAACATTTATCTCCTTGGATTAAAGGTATTGTTTACCTGTGATTTATATATCATAAACAGGCTTTACATCTTTGCAAAATAAATGCTTACTAAATTAAGGACTTATAGTAATATGTGGAAGTTAAAAAGCAAGGAAATCAGCTCGGACTAATATCTTAATAGTAGAAAAATGCTGGGGAATGACAAGGGGAAGAGGAATTGCAGTCTAGAAATCTGTTAAAAACAGACGAGGGATGAACCTGTTACTCCTTTTCTCCTGATCACCTCATTCCTACAGCCAGTGCCCTCAGCCTAGTTCAACCTTTTTTCCCAGCTTAGGCCATCACTGATGCTACTATCCATGGACCAAATTATGGCAAATTTGGAATGGGATTAACAAATAGAGGAGTACATTGAGGTCTAGCTCACCGAGAACATGGGAAAAGCAGCCTTTCCACATTGAATTGCCCTAGGAAGTTAAGGGTAGGGTAAGTGATGAAACAGCAAGAGAGAGGTCAGCAATAAAACACACCTTAAGTATCACCCCCAGAACCTTCTTTGTTCAGAAGTGACACTACACTAATGGGTCACCTTCGCTTCTGCAGAAGTGACAGACATCTTAAGTTGTCAATGATCATGACCTCTCTGCAAAACTTTTTTTAAATTGGAAAAGAGAGTAAAAGTAAATCCATCAGAACAAGAACAAGAGAAAATAAAACATCCAAAGGATGAATAAAACCTCATACAGTGTTACTATTTGAAAGAACCAAAGGAAAGCCATGCTAGAAGTGAAGCAAGTATGAACAAATTGGATATCAGATTCAAAGAATATGAAATAATGTGAAGCAACACTGTAAAATGAAACCATCAAGGGAAGCAGCAGAACCCCACTAAATAAGTAAAAAAAACCAAAAGAATGGAAATAAAATTGAGTAATTTTAGAATACAACTTAAAAAGGCCTTTGCAGTCAAAATAACAAGCTGTTAAAAACATCAAGAAGTTTAAACCTTAGGGGTAGCTAGGTGGCGCAGTGAGTAGAGCACCAGCCCTGGAGTCAGGAGGACATGAGTTCAAATCTAGCCTCAGACACTTGACACACTAGCTGTATGACCTTGGGCAAGTCACTTAACCCCAAATGCCCTGCATTCCCCCCTCAAAAAAACAAACAACAAAAAAAGTTTAAACCTTTAATCATGATTTTGAATTTTGTTGACAACAAAATATAAATACTTAATGAACTAACTGGGAAAAGTTTTCTGGAGTGCAGGAAAACAGGCAGCAATTCACAAGTGGAAGTAAAAAGATTCGACACAACATAGAGAAATCCAAAATAAGAGTTCTATTCATATAATTAGCAAACTTCAAAATTGCAAAAGCAATTATCTATTAAAAACAATTAGATTGTAATTTTTTAGCTATAACAGGAAACATGACAAAGTTAGAAAAAATTGACATATGCAAACTACGTCCCTTACAAACTTTGAACATACTGTTATGCAGAAATCAACAAACCCTTAAGGACTTAATCAACAAAAACCCCACAACTGTAAAGAACTTCACAAGTGGTCTGGGCAGTCATTCATGATGTACAGATAAGATTTCAACAACAGTATTAAATGTGTTTGTACTTACACTTGTTACCATTTTTGTTTATCACAAAATACCTAATTTCAATTTTAGAATAAAGTATCAGTAATGACATAAAATTCAACTCAAATCAGAAAACAAAGTATACAATACTATATAATGTTTAAAAGAATACTAGTGAATGAATATTGAAATGATTTTGAATTTATATACACTAAACATTTAGATTCATAAAACACAAACATAGTCGTAGGGAATTCCATTAGTCTGTTATCAGTCAGTTGAAAGGTGTTAAGCATCTACTATATGCTAGGTATGCTAAGCACTGGAGGTCCTTGCTGTACTGGTTACTTGGAGATAGTTGGAGATATTTATCCTGTATGTATCTTTTTGCTTTTGCTTTTTACTAAGTTGAAGGTAGTAGAAGGTACTAGGATTAAGGAGGATATGGAAAGGCTTCTGTTTGAAGATGATATTTTAACTGCAACTTGATGGAAGCCAGAGAAGCCAAGAGCTAGAGATGAGGAAGGAAGAATGATCAGGGCATGGGAAGTAGTGAAAACACCCAGAATCTGAAGATTGTATTTGAAGAATAACCAGGAGACCAGTGTCGCTTGCTCCGCAGAGTACTTAGTGTAAAGGAGGAAGAAAGCAAGGTTTGGAAAGATTGGAAAGGAAAAGGGATGGTAGGTTGTGAAGTGCTTTAAATACTAAAAGGGACTTTACATTTGATCCTTTAGGTCAGGGGTCGGAAACCTGTGGCCTCAAGGCCACACGTGGCCTTCCAGTTGCTTGGGTGTGGCCTTGGACCGAATCCAACTTTTTCAGAACAAATCCTTTTATTACGGGGATTTGTTTTGTGAAGTTTGGATTCCGGCATAGGCCTGTACTTGAAGACCTAGTGTGGCCTTAAGACCACAGGTTCCCCATTCGTGCTGGAGTTTAGAGAGAGATTGTGTGTGTGCATGTCTTGATCAAACACACACTTTGGAAAGATTAATTTGACAGGTGAGTGGAGTGTGGTCTAGAATGGGAAGAAGCTTGAGGCAGGGAGATCAACCAGTATTATTTAAGCTTATTACTACTAAGAGTTAATCATAATTTAGCAGGTCTGGCACAAATGAAATAAAAGTATTGAATTCAAACCAGAGAACACAAGAGGTAGACAAGGGTGCTGTACGGGATAATGGCAAAAGGAATACTAGTGAATATCAAAACTTTTAAATACATAAGGACTAATTCAGTGGTTAGGTTCACAGGGAACAAACTTAATAGTAGGGAATTAGTAATTATCAGACTGCCGCATTCACTGTGAAGGTATCAGAAAGAAATCAGATATAAACTATTAAACTGGAAATAAAGATACAGAGGCAAGTTATCAGAAGCAAGGAATGTATTCAAGTGAACACTACTCAAAAAGTTGATCCCGTACCTCGTCACAAAGAGGGCCTTTATTTTTTTTTAATTGAAATACATATAGTATCTAAACAAAGAAAAAGAATGGAAATGACAGTAACGAGGTCTATAACTGAATATTGTGATGGGATTGCAACACTCAAGTTTTCACCTCAAGGAGAACGTAATTGTATTTCAAAAGAGTTATGTTTGCAAGTCCAAAATATGAATCATTTTTTAACTGCCACATTAATTCAGAAGGCTGTTTATCTACTTAAACATAAACATATGTTCTGCTTTGCTATGTAATAAAGCAGTAAACATGCTCTACCTCTACCATAATGACAGTTGCCTGTAAAATTAGATCTCTGATGCTAGGTTTTAGCTTTATTCCCTGAAAGGTCATCTATTATCAATAAATGTAGTCGTCTGAGGAAAATATAAATCTTAGTTGTCTTATGCTGCCACTGCCAGTATTGGGTCTTTGATGACTTTTGGAGATACTCTAGCAATAATGGCAATAAACTTCAAATGAGAGTCTTCAATTAGTTTTCTTGCAAGCCAAAGGAGAGACTTCTTAAAGTTGTTTCTTTTGGCTGAAATGTCATAGTACTGGAGATGTTTCTTCTGGAATACAGTTGATTTGGTCTTGATTTTTCTGCCTTTAATATCACTTTGTTGTCACATAGCACTTAAAAGGATATTTTCACATACTAATAGTACCAGATCTCTATACTAGTTGGGCACATCCACGTATGTAATTCTCAGTGTTACATTAAAGATAATATTAAACTAAGCCTGGATATAAAAACCATTTCTTAGACCACCAAATTTCTCTTAGCCAGCTGAATCCCATACATGGAATTTAATAAGACCTTTATTTGTATGGAACACAAGGGGATGGACATCAATACCCAAGGTGAGTACGTCTCAAATTCACCAGTCAGGTGATGTTTTACAAATTTTTTTTTCAATATCTCCATCGTGAACAATTATTAAAAAGTTTTAACTAAACTTGGCATTTTCCTTGGGTGGTCATTGTCATGGTTCATCCAGGAGGATTACCATCTATCTATGCCTGAATGAATGATAGCCATGCTAAGCTTTATTTTTTTTTCAAATTTAATTTTCAGTTCCAATTTCTCTCCCTCCTCCCTCCCTTGCCCATTGAGAAATCAAGAAAAATAACATTAAAAATATGTATGGTCATGCAAAAAACTATTAGTCATGTCCAAAAAGAAAGAAGGGTAGGAAGAAAGGAGATTCTTTACTTTCGGTCTCTTCTGTAGCCAGAGGTGGCTAGCATGTTTCATCATGAATCTGGAATTGTGGTTGGTCATTGTGTGGATCATAGCCTTTCAGAATTGGTGATCTTTACAAAATTAATATCGTAGAAATTGTTCTGGTTCTGTTCACTTCATGTTGCATAATTTCATGTCTTCCCAGGTTTTTCTGAAACTGCCCCCTTCCTAATTTCTCACAGCAATACAGTATTCTGACACATTCGTATACCATAACTTGTTCAGCTATTTGCCCATTGATGTGGGTATATTCTCACTTTCCAATTCTCTGCCACAACAAAAAGAGGTACTATAAATATTTTTCTTTGTGTGGGTCTTTTCCTCTTTTGGACCTGTTGGGGTATAGACCTTGTTGCAGTATCACTGAGTCAAAGCACAGGGTATGGCACAGTTTAATAGTTGTTTGGCCATAGTTCCAAATTGCTTTCCAGAATCTTTGGGTCAGGTCACAGCACCATCATGTGAGATAGTGCCTCAGTTTTAATTTCTCTAATAGTGATTTAAAGCATTCTTTTCATATGACTATTGCCAGCTTGGATTTCTTTCTCTAAAAACTGCCTCTTCATATTCTATGACTATTTTTTGTTTGGGGAATGGCTTTTATACTTATAAATTTGATTCTTTCCCCTAAATATGCTAGAATTATTAATGCTTAATTAATTAATTAAGCTTTATTAATATCCCCTAAATATGCTTTATTAGAGAAATTTACCGCAGTGTCCTATTTCTCTTCTAATTTTGGCTGCTTTCCTGTTTATGCAACATCTTTTTATTTTTGTGTAATCCTTTTATAAGTTCTAAAAGGAAGATATTTTACATGATACTTTCTGACATAATTAAAAGTAAATACAATAGCATGAATTGAACATGTCTAAACTTTTAAAATATTAAATATTAGTCATCCATGTAAAATCATTAGAAAAGGAAAAACATCCAAAAGACCAGAAGGTAACTAGCCCAAAAATAGAATAGAAAATATTTTTTTGAGAAAACCAAGAATGAAAGAACCTTTTTCTAAAAGACCAATAAAACTGATTTTTAGATTAACCAACATTATCAACACCTAGACACTAAATAAGACAAAAATACAAAAGATGATTGGTTAATATGTATAGTGGTATGCTAATAAAGGAGTGAAATGTGTGATAATTTGCAAAAACATTAATTGTTAAGCTGTCAATAAGTGACTTCAACAGACCCATTACAGAGAACAAAATAAAAGACCTCTAATCCAAAGCGGATTACGTGTTAATTTTTCCGAATATAAGAACAAATAACATTGCATAGATTATTCATAAATACAAGGGAAGATAAAAAAAAAACTTGGGTATCATTCCTCTTGTGAGACAAATGTGAGTTTGATGTTTAAAACCTAGTAAATGGAACACTTGAAAATAAAAGTGTAGACCAGTTTCTTCATCAACACATGCAAAAATACAAATACAATATTCACTATCAGACTATAACAATACATTTTAAAGTTTTTGTTACCAAGCAGAAGTTAGCTTGATGTAATGGAAAGAACACTAATTTAGATTCAGAAGTCTTGGGTTCTAGTCCTAGCTAAAATAGTTATGTGACCCTAGGGAATTTCTTAAAGTTCCTTTTTCTTTAAAATGATGGAATTGGACTAGCTTTCAAGGTTCTCAGTATTTACATTTTGTAGGATGTTTCAGTATGCAAGATTCATTTTTTTTAAATAAGCAAGTATAGTATAGCTGAAAGTCAAATTTTCTCTTCAGTTCTGATCTTTTCATCAGGCATATTTAAAAACTTCTATTTCATTAAATGTCCATTTTTCCCCACCTGAAGGATTATCCTCAATTTTTCTGGATAGGTTATTATTGGTTGTAATTCTAGCTCCTTTGCCTTCTGGAATGTCATAGTACAAGCTTTCTGATTCTTTAACATGGAAACTAAATCTTGCGTAATTCTGACTGTGGCTCCATGATATTTGAATTCTTTATGGCTGCTTGCAATATTTTCTCCTTGACTTGGAGCTCTGGAATTTGGCTGTAATTTTCCTGGGACTTTTCATTTTGAGATCTCTTTCAGAGGTGATCAGTGGATTGTTTCAATTTCTATTCTACACTCTGGTTCTATGATATCAGCGCAGTTTTCCTTTATGATTTATTGAACTATAATGTCTTGGTTCTTTTTTAATCATGGCTTTCATGCCATCCGCTAATTCTTAAATTATCTTTCCTCAGTGAGGGACCCAGGATGCTGTTTGAGACTAAAGCTCTCCCCTGCTGATATAGTGGGGAGAGTTCTTGGAGTCAGGAGAGGGCTGGGTTCAAATTCTGCCTTTGATAGGTGAGTGATCAGTCATGGGTGAGATATTCATCTCTTTGATCCTCAGCTTCCAAATCTGTGTAAAAACAGCAGTATTTATCTAATGTCTTAAAGTTTGCAAAGTGCTTTTACAAATATTATCTCATTTGATTCTTACAACTATGTTGGAAAATGATCCCCATTTTACAGAGGAAGAAAGAGGAAACCAAGGCAAATAGAGGTTAAGTGACTTTCACAGTCACACAGCTAGTGTCTGAGGCAGGATTTGAACTCGCATCTAAATGACGGTAAAATTCTACCATTAGCTACCTGACAGGGTTGTTATAAGATGTACATAAAACATTTTGAAATCATAAAGTACCATATAACTGTCAGCAGTTACCATTCCCAGGAATGAGTTGAGATGAGAACAAAGCAGCTCCCTTATTCCTGCCAACAGTTCAGTTGTTGCCGCCTCATGAGTTCTGACATGAGTAAACATAAGTATACCCTGGCTCTCTACACATCTTTCTTCCCCATCCAGCTGATGAGACAATCTGCACGTGTCTATGTTTCCATCCTAGTTACAAGGATGACACTAGCAGATTAGGAACTCACTGAAGGCTGGGACATGTATATTTCCCTTTGGACTAGCAGCTCTCTAAGGGCAGGAACTGTATATTTTTTTCTAGAGGTTAGTCTGGTATTCAGCATATG
>CM053627.1:179536583-179597114 GCA_028646595.1 Phalanger gymnotis | reverse complement strand
TAGGATTAGAACGGGGCAGCTCAGCTCAGGAAGCCTTGAAGGTCATCACCAACTTGCTGGAGCAATATGGGCAGGGGGGTAGCTGCCGAGAGGACCCCACCCCCTTCTGCTACCACAACACCTTTTTGCTGGCTGACCGGAAAGAGGCCTGGGTGTTGGAAACAGCTGGGAAGCTATGGGCTGCACAGAGGATCCAAGAGGGTGTCCGGAACATCTCCAACCAACTGAGCATCGGCACAGACATCACCGCCGAACACCCAGAGCTGCGGGCCCATGCCCAGAAACAGGGCTGGTGGGATGGGCAAACTACCTTTGACTTTGCCCACGTCTTCTCACTGGTTCATCAACCTGGGCGCATGGAGGTTGCTAAGACCCGATTCAGAGCTGGCCAGGAACTCTTGAAGCAGCAGCAAGGTGGCATCACAGCTATGACAATGATGGGCATCCTTCGGAATAAGGAGAGTGGTATCTGTATGGATTCTGGAGGCTTCCGAACTACAGCCAGCATGGTGTCTGTCCTGCCCCAGGACCCCACCCAGCCCTGTGTCCATTTCCTCACTGCCACACCAGATCCCTCCAGATCAGTGTTCAAACCCTTTGTGTTTGGGGCTGGGGTGGCCCAGGCCCCTCAGGTGTTGTCCCCTACTTTTGGGGACAAAGATCCTGTCCGGACTCACCCACGCTTTCAGACCCAGGTGGATTGCTGACACCCACTCTACCTTGAGCACCAAGCGACCCTGGGGTGAATGGAGAGTGACCAGGAACAAGGACTGCAGCTCCAGAAGAGACAACAGGATCTGGAGCAGGAAGGACAGGAGGCTCTGAGAAAGCTACTAGCTGGGGAAAGCGCTCTGTCTCCCCAGCAGCTGGCCAGCCTCTTCCAGGCCTTTGTAGAAAAGGAGGGCCAAGCTTATGGCCAACAACCATACCCACCCCAGCGGAACCTCTCCCTGTGGCCCACACTTTCTTGTTCTTCAGGTTGCATTTTCTTCACTCACCCTGGACCTTGCCCTGATCTAACAGTTCTGACTCAATAAACTTGTTTTTCTTTCCCCTGGGGAAAAAAAAAAGTTATCTTTCCTCAGTCTATTTTCCAGGTCACTTGTTTTTCCAGTGAGATATTTCATATTTTCTTCTCTTTTTTCATTCTTCTAATTGTTTTATTATTTCTTGGTATCTCATGGAGTCATTAGCTTCCACTTGCCTAATTCTAATTTTTAAGGAATTATTTCCTTCAGAGAGCTTTTGTATCTCTTTCCATTTGGCCAATTCCATTTTTTTAAGGTGCTATTTTCTTCATTTTTTGAGCCTCTTTTACCAAGCTGTTGATTGTTTTCATAATTTTCTTTCATCATCCTCATTTCTTTTCCCAGTTTTTGCTCTACCTCTTTGATTTTTAAAATCCATTTTAGGCTCTTTCAGGAATTCTTGTTGGGTTTGCGTCTAATTCACATTTTTCTTTGAGGCTTGGCTTATTAGCTCCTTTAGCACTGTTATCTTTTTGGTTTGTGTCATGATCTTCCCTGCCACCATAACTTGTTATGGTCAAGTTGTTGTTCACTCATTTTCCCAGCCTGTTTCTTGACTTTTGACTTTATGTTAAAGTTGGGTTCCACTCCTAAGGTAGAAGGGGCATTGTCCCAAGCTTCAGGTTGCTTGTGATGCTGTTTTTAGAGCTAGCCACCAGTGCTCACACTCCTCCCAGCATTGGGATTGTGACCAGGCTCCCCTGTTCTCTTGTAGCCTCAATTGCTAGTGCTTGCTTCTTGTCTTGGAATTAAGACTAGGGTGCCTACTTCTATATGAGTGACCCCAAGCATTCCTTTTTGCCCTAGAACCCTGTTTCCCTATGGCCACAGGTGCGGTTCCCTCTTTTGGCCCTGTGACTGTGGCCCTGAACCACATGTGGGCAGTGCAACAAGGTCGTGAACCCAGCACCAGAAAAGGGTCCCCTGCAGTCTCCTGACCAGTTATATGATTCCCATTTAAGGCCCACTGCTGGCCCTTCAGTGTGCCCTGCACTGCTATTTTGATAAAAATCTGGCATCTTTTCCTGATAACAAAATATTTAAAAGAATCAAGCTAAAAGGTTTTCTTCATCTTAAACCGGCACACTTGAAATCAATATTTTATCTAATGGTGAAGCAGCAGTATTCTAAAGTAGAAACATAGGAAGCAAAAGGTGTTCAGTTTGAGTATTTCTATTTAAAATATCATTAGAAATGCTAGCAGTCGCTCAGTAAGCGTTTATTAAGCACTTATTATGTGCCAAGCACTTATTATGTGCCAGGCACTTTGCTAAGAGCTGGGAATACAAAAAGAGGCAACAGACAGTCCCTGCCCCGAAGGAGACAACAAGCAACTATGTACAAACAAGCTATATGTAGGCTAAATAGGAAATAACTAAAATGAAATAATTCCTGTAGAAGATAAGATTAATTGAGACTTTAAGGAAGCCAGGAAGTGGAGATGTGGAAGAAGAGCATTCCAGCCACGGGGGATAGCCAGAGAAAATTCCCTGAGTAGACAAGAGTATCTTACTCAGGAAATGAGACCAGTTTCACCGAGTTCAAGAGTACATAGAGGGGAGTAAGGTATAAGAAGACTAGAAAGATAATAGGAAGTGTGGTGATGAAGGGCTGTGAATACCAAACATGAGGATTTTGTATTTGGTCATGGAGGTAATAGGGAGCCACTGAAGTTGACTGAGTCAGGGAAGTGATGTGGTCAGACTTGTGTTTTAGGAAAATCACTGATGGCTGAAGGGAGGATGGATTGGAGTAGGGAGAGACTTGATGAAGGCAGACCCATCAGTAATTTAATTGGAAAACAGGTATCAAAAGAGATTAATGGAAAAAGGGTGAAAATATCTATTAAAAAACATGGTAGTGTAGCTAGAAAATCCAAAGACTTCAACAAAAGAACTAATTGATAAAGTATAAATTAAAGTCAACAAGACCTAACAGCATGAAACCCATATTTGTACTTTTATATAGAGTAGAATATAATCAGCTTGAGGGCAGAGATGGGTTCATTTTTGTCCTGGCATTCCCAGCTTCTGAGGATTGTCTTGCATGTAATTATATCATTAAAGCAGAATTCGTGACTTCAAAGATAACCATGAATGTTCTTGAATGGTCCAGAAACGCAGGATATAAGTTGAAGACAGAGGAGTTAAAGCATTTATTGAAACTCAAAAGTAGCAGACCCATGGACCAGTGTCCCCAATTCGACATCCTAGAAAGAACCTTCCAAAACCAGTATGCCCATCTCACAATAGAGACCAGGAGGCCACAGAAAAAACATTATGACAGCAAGCCAAGCCATACTGGTACTTCCCCCTCCCACCCCCAATGCCAGGGCCCTCCAGCAAGAAGACCACCCACTGGCCTCAAGCCCCTGCTCAGCACTCTCTGGTCTTCACGAGGGTCAGCCCTGCTTTTTTGTAGTGCCTGCCGCCATTGCTGCAATCTCCAAGCTGTGTTCCAGCTAGCTGACTGCTTCCTCTCTCCTTCAGCTCTTAACTGCTCTCACCAACTGCCTCTTAGGTCTGCTCCAACCGTTCAGCAAGCTCCTCCCACCACAGGCTTCATGTCATCATATGGACCAGAACTCAGGCCCCTACCATTGGCTCCAGTCCTAGCCACTCCCCGCCCAGGAACCTGAGAGCCCTGCTTTCGAAGCCCATTCAAATGGGCGGGAAAGATCTTCCTATTCACTGATTACCTTTACAGTAATAAATGCTTGTTAGGTGAAAATAATGATCTTTTCAAATTACCTATATGCTTAATGCAATAATCAGTGTTGTGTAGTAGAAAGACTGATAGACTTGAAGTTTGTCAAGACTGAGGTTAAATCTTGATTCCAACATTTAACTTATGAGCCTCAGCTTCTTCATCTGTAAGATGGAGATAAAGCCTATACCTTCAGTTTCAAATGAGATAATGTATATATATGCCTATGGGCAACCTCAAGCCTCATAAAAATATTGGCTATAGTTCATGCTAATCATAATACCAGCAGATTTCTTTAAAGAATTATATTAAAGCAAAATGAAATTTACGTGGAAAAATATCAAAGGGACTGATTGATTTGTTTTTCCAGACTTTAAAATACACAATATATCAGTTTTATGTGATATATAATACCCAACATATACACACACACATATACAACAGCAGTGATGACAGCATAATAGCATTTATATAAAGCCTACTAAGTGCCAGGCATTATGCTAAGTACTTTACAAATATTATCTTACTCGATCCTCACAACAACCCTGGGAAGTAGGGCTATTATAGATGAAGAAACTGAGCCGAACAGGAACAATGAGTTGCCCAAGGTCCTTCCAGTTTGTAAATGTCTGAGGCCAGATTTGAATTCACATCTTCTCAGCATTCTAGCCATTGCAACACCTAGCTGTCTAGTTACATAGTGTTAAGCAGAACAGATCAAGGTAACGTGAGTTCCCAGAAATATATGTATATATGTACTTGTGCGTATATACATATATGTGTATATATGTGTATGTATATGGTGTACATCCAATCCAGTCAACATTTATTAAGTGCCAGACATTGTGCTGTGTTGGGGACACAATAAAAAGAAAGACAGTCCCTGCCATCATTGAGCTTATGATCTAACAGACATATACACATACATACATTGTGTGTTTTCTCCAGTATTTCCCAAGGTCCGTGATTTTGTTAGTGTAGTACTCCTTCTGCTGATCTAGATCATAACCCTTCTTTGCTTTTGGCAGATCAATGAAACAAAATAGAGATTCCAAAATAGAACCAAGCATGTATAAGAGGCTAATATCTGGTAAGTTTCTGTAAAACAAAAACTGAGATAAGGAGTTATGTTTAAAAAAACTCAATGAATAAATATATACTTCAATAAATGAAGTATATATACATACACACACATAAAATAAATTTACCATATCATTTACCATAAGTTCCAGCTGGATCATGGACTTCTTAAATATTAAAAATCATAAAATCAAAAGAAAATGTAATGATACATTTATCTTAATTGTTGAGGGTAGCTACATTTTTATCTGTTAGGCCAACAGAGATGTACTCAATTACAAAACAAAAAGTGCCTCAAAAATGTAATCAGGGAATTGGCACAACAAAAAGAACATTTCCAAGCAATAAACAGTCAAAAGATACTAAGTTTCAAAAGAATTATGAACTATAAATGACTATGTAAAAGATATTTCAAATCGCTGACACTAAAATAATTAAAACAACTCAGACTTCACTTTGCACCATGTCACTTGACAAAGATGAAAAAAGATGGAAGTAGTCAATGTTGGAGAAGGTGTAGATAGACTGATATCCCATTAGTGGATCTATGAAATGGTCCAACTGTTACAGATTTCAATTGGGAGTTATGCAAAAAAAAATGACTGTTCATGGGAAAGATTGTTCCAATTCACTAATAATAAGAATATTCATATTGAAACACTGTTGAGGCTTCACATCTAGGAAACTGAAAAAGATGACAAAGGATGGGAATAGTCAATATTAGAGAGCTGCGCAGACAGGCACACTAATACGCTGTTAGCAGAGCCGTGAATTGGCCCAAACATTCTGAAAAACAAATTTGGAATTATGCTAAGAGAGGAACTAAAATGTCTACCTATACTGCCTGATATATAGTTCAAGGAATTAAAAAATGGAAGCAAAGTTTCCATATTCACCAAAATATAGCAGCATATTTTATAACACTGGCAACAAATTAGATATCTCTAAATTGGGGGATGGCTAAGCGAATAATTATATATGAATGTAATGGCATATTACTGTATAACTGGTTGAACAGCTGGACTCAGTTACTAATGTTTACATGGCAGAAGATTTTCAGTGGATACTCCCAGGGATCTGTCCTTGGCCCTGTCATATTTGACAATTTTTCTCAATGACTTAGATAAAGGCATAGATAGTACACATCAAATGTACAGGTGACACAAAGCAGGGAGGGATAGCTAACAGTGAATGACAGAGTCAGTATCCAAATGGATCTTGACAGGCTAAGAATTGGGCTAAATGTAATAAGATGAAATTGAATAGGGATAAATGTAAAATCTTGCACTTGGATTAAAAAAATTACAAGTATAATATGGGAGACACATTTCAACAGCAGTTCTTTCAAAGGTAGGGAATTTTAGTGGACTAATGTGAAAATGAGCAGCAGACCAAAAAAAAAAAAAAGCTAATGCGATATTAAGCTGCACTAAGAGTGTTAAAGTGACAGTTGGGAGAGCTGGTTCAGATGTGAAAGAATTCACTTAGACGATTTTCTCCTAACCAAGGGGAGCTCTACTGAGGCAGAAGCAGCGGGCTAGCCATGGAAAAAGGACTAGCAATTTACAGAGGGACAGGGGCATGTTTTTATAAGGACAAGGTAAAGGAGACAAGGAATTTTATGGTCGAGGATAAGGGGAAGTTTTATGGTTTAAGGATTTAAGGACGGGGCAGGAGGACACACATAGGTTAAAAATTAAAGGACCCAGGGAACACAGCATAAGGGAGGCAAAAGCAATTCTTTTGGTACAGGTTCAAGATAAGGGATAAGTGGACTTCAGGATGCCTTCAGGTTACAGAACAAACTAGGGACTTCACAAAGTACTGGAAAAGAAACCCTTAATATTTTTAACCCTTTGGGCATTGTTTGTATCCACATCAGTTCCTAACAGCAGAGCTTACTTGCTCTCCCTTAAGAGGTGGACAGTTGCCCTTCCTTGGAGGTCTTCAATCAGAGGCCAGATGATCACTTGTCAAGTACGTTATAGTGGAGATTTCCTTTTGTATATGAGTTGGATTCAAGCATGTGCTGCAGCAAGCTGGCTCATAAAAGCGAATTGTTAAATTTTTAGTGTGAGCATCTACACCTCAGAAATCTGCAAATTCTTCAAATCGGAGCTCGATTAGTTTTTTGTTGATTGTCAAGTCTTATGAAAGTGATGGAGAAATTGTTAATAATGCAGATTAAACTTTAAAATGTCTTCCATACATTTTTTTTCTTCAGGTAGCCAGTTATTAAATATTTACCAAGTCACTCCTAGCTAGACTAGAATAGATACTTGCTAACGAAACATGACTACAATAAAGTAAACAGAACACGACAAAAATTAAAATTGAATGTTATGCAATTATAGTGATCAAATGGTCCAAAAGAAGAGATATGAAAATGCGCACACACATACATGCACATACACACATGCATGCACACATATCCTTAAGCAAAAATTGAAGGTTAAGGATATGGAATATCACATATGGTTGGACTAAAGTGACCTATTAGTTAATTTTGCTGAACTTTTTTTATTCTTTGTTAAAAGGGATTGCTCTCAGAGTGGAAAAAAAAAAGGGACGGATATCAGATGAAGGTGATATAAAAAGAAATGTTATCAATAAAGAGATTTTTTTTTTTAAAGCAAAGCAACTAAACCTTCCACACTCTTTGACCCAGCAATCATACTTTTGGCAATACATCCTTATAGATTGCAAAAGCAGAAATGAAGTTTCACTATGTAACAAAATATTCATAGTAAAATTATTTGTGGTAGCAAAGAACTAGAAATAAAATGGGTGTTCATTGATTAAGTAGCTTAAACAACAACAACCCTAAGTCATGTGAGTACGATGGAAAACTATTGTACAGTAAAATGATGACTGAAGAATTAAGAGAAAGGTGGGAAAACTTGTAGGAACTGAAACAGAACAAAACATGCAGAACTTAGAAAAATGCAAATCAACAAATAATTAAAAAGAAGTTGAACTTTGAGTAACAGAAAAGCCATTGAAGGCCTCGGAGAAGATAAAATGAAATATACATCCTCATTGTAGAAAAATAGGGGACCACTAGAAAAGAATACAACATACAATGCCAGAAAGAGGTCTTTATCAGAAGTTTTTGATTATTTTTCTTTTACGCAAGGGAAGGTTCATTACAGAAGGAGTATGAGAAATGGCTAATGTAATGACAAAAGGCATCAGTAAAATGTATAGGAAAAAAATAAAAGTAATAGATTGGGGGAAATAATCATGGTCAACACAACAGATTAAAAACAATACCTAAATTTTATAACATGGATAAAAAGGCAACATTCAATATCCAGCTAATGGGAATAGACAATTTTTAAGAGGAAATACAAATGGCATTCACTTAATGCTTAACCTCACTAATAAAAAAAAATACAATCAAACAATTTTGAGGTATCACCCCAATCTCAATCTGACAAAAGTAACAACACAATACTGGCCCAACTGTGTTGAGAAAGATATTCATACTGATGGAATTCCAAATTGTTGGTATTTCAATCTCTCAGAGAGTAATCTAGAATTACACTATGGGAGTTATAAAAAAATCACATTCTGATTTAATATTATGTTTATTGGGAAAAATAGAATATTATCGAAAAGAAAAGTGAGCCATCAGTTCAAAGGTATTTATTGCAGCATTATTTATAATTGCAAAAACTGGCAAAAACCTAAATGTCAAACTAAGGGGAAATAATTTAACAAATGAGTATGTCAACATAATATAATACCATGATGCAATTAAAATCAGTAAATTTGAAGAATACAAATAAGGAAAGTTAAAATAACATGGAAGTTAAAAACAGTATATACTCTTACATTATATATAACCAAAAAATGTATAAAGAGAAATAGGAAGGGATAGGAATAAGGGGGAATAAGAAGGAAAAGGAATAGGTATTTAGATGGTGCCTATGGTGTCTCAAGCATTGGGCTAAGTACTTCTACAGATATCTCATTTGATCTTCCCAACAGTACTTCATGGCAGGTTCTATTATTATCCCCATTTTACAGTTAAAAAAAACTGAGGCAAACAGTGATTAAGTGATTTGCTCAGGGTCATATAGTTAGTAATTATCTGAGGCTGGATTTCAGATCTGTTCTGACTCCAGGCCCTGCTCTATCTACTGTACTGCCAGCTGCCTCCAAAAGGCATACATGGATTAGCAAAACCAGAAAGGCCATAGGGAATAACTGGTATGGACAGTTTGTTTGTTGAAAGGTTTAGCAACAATGCTGCTTGCAGCTGCTGTGGCTGTGTAAGGCCAATAACACCAGCACACAGGAGGGCTGCTAGCACAGTTTCTTTGATCTGCTTTTCTACTAAACTTTAAGGGAGTTAACAATCTTACTCTAATTAAACATACATATATCATTCACTTAGTTCAGGGGAAAAGATAGCACCCTGAACTTCAGAGAAAATAAAAACAAATTATAAACAGAGACAATATAAACAGAGCAAACACACACAGTTATCAACAGACAAGCCTCTAGCTGTCTGACCAAAGAATTGCAGTTACCAGAGAGAGCGGCAGCAACATCAGGGTTTTCAAAGCTGGGGGCTCCAGCGGCTACCCAGAGTCTTGTCTGGTCAAATCACACAACACTTCCAGTAAGTGAGAGCCCCAAACAAAAGGCTAACCTCTGAGTTTACATACCTTATTCAGGGTCAAAGGGCATCACAACCACAACAGTGAACTAGGCTTTCTTGCTTCTTAAGCAGGTCATCAAAGACTCCTGATTTAATCAAAGAAACAAAGGCCAGACTCATCAAAGGCACTTAGTTACTTCAGTGCTCCAAAAGAGAAAACAGTAAAAAAGTCCCACCTTAATTACCATTACAAAATGCTTTTTTATAGCATAGTCATAAAACCATGTTTTAATTGCTTCTGTTGATACTTAAGGTTAAGATAAAGAAAAAAAAAGTGAAGGGACAACATGCAAAGCTTTTGTTTCTTTAAGCAGAGGAATTTCTATGGCTAGGATATAGGCTATCTGAATTTTGTTGAAATAACATGACACATTGTTGGATAGTCAAGACAAGTCACCAGGCATCTCCATTAAACTATGTTAGCTATTGCACTCATTCATATTACTTTTCTTACTAGAAAGAATTAGTAATTAAAATTCCTTCAATGAGAATGAATGGATCTGAAGCAGATTCTTAGTATTGAGGTTTACAAAACCATCGAATAAGGTAACCTTAGGGAGTTTTTCATATCTCCTCCCTCTTTTCACTCCCACCTTTCTCAGTGCCCCAGTCAGTCATTCTTTATATTTTGGCACCATTGCTCACCTCTGGGAATTAGAGAACAGAATGATTTCCAGCGGCCAGTAAGTTGGAACCAATTCTGTAACATTTGTTAAGGGCTTACAACGTTCTAGTCAGGGCAGTTAGGTGGCTCAGTGAAGAGAGAGCTGGACCTGGAGCGAGGAAGACTCCTGTTTTTGAGTTCAAATACAGCCTCAGACATTTACTAGCTGTATGACCCTGAACACTTTTTTGCCTCAGTTCCTCATTTTAAAATGAGCTGGAAAAGGAAACGGCAAACCACTCAAGTATCTTTGCCAAGAAAACCCCAAATGGAGTCATGGAGAGTCAGATAAGCCTGAAGAACAATTTGTTCTACTCACTGTGCTAAACAAAGAAAGACACAAACACGACTTTTGCTCGCAAGGAGCTCACATTCTAATGGGGGTGACAACATACAAACAATTCTTTTTCATTCTAGATGGATAGTGGAGCCTGCTAAAGGCCTCTTCCAATAAGCTGGATTTGAGCTGAGGTGGAGGTTCCAAATATTGGGAGGGGGAGAAGAAAGTGGGGGGGCAACTAATAAAGATACAATGGTTTTTAGCCTTTTCTGTCCTTCCCATCTCCTCACACCTTTTCCCCGCACCTCTAAGCCAAATAATATAAGATGAAGTGACCTTTTCCTTATTATTGATTTAGTATCATTCAAGGATCCTAAACAATTGTTTAACTCTTTAAAGTTCCGATCGGGCTTAAATAGCTTCCCTTTGGGGAGTTAGTTTCACGAAGACTCTTGAAGCATGGGGAACTCTACGAGATGCTTAAATTCACGGCACAGCTTTGAGTGGCTTATTTAAATCTTCGGTCTTTCAAACCCTATTAATTTTCGCCTTTAACCCCAGACAGCACTGAAGGTGATTTCCATGGCCTTTTCCTTACTTCTATGGGTGGCTCCTAAGAGAACAAGGCAGCTGACACCCCTCCCCCCCCCAAACCCCCCGTCCCCTGAATTCACCCAACTGCCATCCCCACTGGAATGAGACAATCCCAGTTTGGCAGCTGTCACGTCCTCCCACTTCCTGGGCTAAAGAGGGCTGACTGGCCCCTGGGCCTCCCACCCGTGCCCTTCCCAGGGACAAGGCAGGCTCCCTCCTCCCGTGCTTAGAACCTCGCCGGGACGGCTGGGAAAGAAGCACAGGGGTCAATCCCCTCTGCCGCCGGGGCTGGGGGTATGGAGGTGAATGCTGGTGGGGGTGGGGGGCTGCCCTCTCCGGGAGGAGGAGAGGGCGGGGGTCGCCGGGGCAGGCGGGCGGCGCCCGTGTCCTTCTTTGGCCATGTTGTCAGCGGGTCCTGCCCGCCAGCCCGCGGCCTCTCATTGTAGGCGTCAGAGGGAGGAGGTGTCCAGGGCTGCCACTAGCGCGCGGCTGCCCGGGGGGGAAGGAGGGAGGGAGCGAAAGAGGGAGGTGGCACCACCGCAGCCGGCCGCGTAATCCCTTACTCCTCCTTCCTCCCGCCGCCGTCCCTGCAGCCACCGCTGCCGAGCTGCCCCATGGCCCAGGCGAAGATCAATGCGAAAGCCAACGAGGGGAGATTCTGCCGCTCCTCCTCCATGGCCGACCGCTCCAGCCGCCTGCTCGAGAGCCTGGACCAGCTGGAGCTCAGGTGAGCCGGACAGGGGGGAGGTGAAGCCAGCCCCGCGTCCCGACAGGTCCCGTCCCGTGCACGTGGTCCCCGCTGGCCGCCCCGGAACCCGGGAGCCCTCCCAGGGCCGGAGCTCGAGCCGGGTCGCCCTCGTGGCCCGTTGCAGGGACAGCGTGCTAGGGCAGGGGGCGGGGGTGGTTGTGGAGCTGGGGGGCAAGGTGGGAGGCAGGCGCTCCTAGGACACTTGAACATTTAGAGGAGAGAGGGCAGACTTTAGGGAAAAGAGAGAAAGACCCGGCCGGGGGTGGGAGGAGAACGAAGAAGTGGAGCATCTCTGGCACTTTTTTGCCCTTTGGTTGGCTGGTGCATCCCTTTGGGGGTCCATATGTATAATGAGGCGGTGTGGCGTAGTGAATAGAGAGCGGATTTTCAAGGCAGTAAGACTTGGGTTCAAGCCTTGTCTCTCATACATAATATTCGACCAGGGGCTTCGTTTTTACGTACAGTCTTTGTGTATGTTGCCTCCTCCATTAAAATGTGTTTTCCTTTAGGGCAGGGACCACGTATATATATTTTTTTCTTTTTGCCATTCTGTGTATCCTCGGCGTTTAGCACAGTGCCTGGTACAAAATAAGTGCTTAATAAGTAAATGCTTGCTGATTGACTGACAGACAAAAATCTCCAACCTCAGTGCCTTATGCAACTCACTAAGACTATTTCTCCACATTTCACGAAATCAGAGGTTGGTTAGGAACCGAAACCTATGTTTTCATCAGTGGCATCTCTTGGTGTGGAACTATTCCCGCCTTCCCCCCCTCCCCCCATACAGATATACAACTCAGATATACAAGAGGGGCACAGAGAAGTTAAATGACTTTTATCTATGGACTTAAACCCAGATTTTCCGTACTCCAAGGCCAACCCTGTATCCTGTATGCCACTGCTGTCTGTCTTGGTGAATGTTTATGCCAGATAAAATCTGAGTAACTTCATTGTCTGAGCATTCTTTTGGGTGGTTTGGCCACTTTTACAGTCCCATTCCCATGATCCTTTTGGACATCTGAATATGGTATTTAGAAAAAAAAAACAGATGGCAAAATCTGTGACATCATCTGATTATAGGCTTCAGCATCTGATTCTGAAGTGCTCTTTTAATGTCTTTTATGTTAACTTGGCTGCTGCTGGTTCTTCTTTAGTGGAGTTTACATAGTCACTGATAGAGGGTGTCCCAAAAGTCTTACTGCAATTTTAATCTTTTAATAGCTTAGAACTGCACTAAAACTTTCATAACACCCTATAGATTGGTTATCTTCTTAACTGCTAAGGGTTTATTCACGCAGAATAGAAGGTTATCCAAAAAAACAGTAGAGTAGCTTCCACTGGGACTAGTAACAAGGGGTGGAGAGAAGAATGACAGCTGGAAGGTTTTGTAGAATAAACAGATTAATGCCACTTTTCTCAGGCTAATGTAGCACCACTTTGTACTATTTGGGCCTTTTATTCATAATCTGCCATTCTGGCCAGATATTGTAGAAAGTTTATTCACTCTGTGTGTGTGTGTTTACTTTTCTAATTACTATAGTCTTCTCTAAAACTTACAAATAGATTTGTATAAAAATTTTAAACTGTTAGCCAATAATAACGTTTTTTATAAGAGGAATAATGTATATTTATTATAATGGCCTTGGTGATTTTTTAAAAGCTTTTGTGGTATAAACATTAATCATGAGCAGTTATAGTTTTTAAATATGTTTACTTTTTAATGTATGTTTTTATATATGATTTATTTATTATATATAATATATTATAAGTATACATTTTATTTTATTATATATAATTTATAAATATGTATTCTATATTCACTTTTTAATATATTTTTACTTTGTCATTGATGAAACAAGATAAAGTGTACATAAAATGCCATGTAGATCTTAAAGTACCAAAAATGTAAGCTATTTTCAAAGTAATAGAAACTAACATTTGCATGGCAAGTTTTCAAGGTTTGCAAAGCACTTTGCATACATTATCTTATTTGATTCTCACAATTATCTTGTAAAGTAGGTCCTATTATTATCCCTTTTACAGATGAGGAAACTGAGGCTGAGTGAGACTGACTTGCTCTGGGTCACATAACTAATATCTGAGGCAGGATTTGAAACCAAGTCTTCCTTCTTGCAGCTGAGTGGCACAGTGGGTAGAAATGCTGGGCCTGGAGTCAGGAAGACTTGAATTCAAATCTGTCCTGGCAGTACCCGTTTTTGTGACCCTGGACAAATCACTTCAGTTGCTTCAACTGTAAAATGGGAATAATAACAGCACCTATCTTGCTGGGGTGCTTAGCCCAGTGCCTGACATACAGTAGGTGCTATATAAGTGCTTATTCCCTTCCTGACTCCAAAGTCCAAAATTATCCATTGTGCCACTTAGCTGCCTACTATGTAGCAAGGGATAAATCTTTCATTTGTAAAAAGATGCATAAGACTAATGAATGTATTCTCCTAGAAACTGAGGCTTGTGGCATTGCTAACCCAAGTAGCAATGAGCCAGAAATGGAGAGGAACCGATTTTCTATTCACAATTTTAATGGCAAAAACAAAAAATGAAATAGCAGAAACCGCTATTTCTAGATCTTTACTTTTCTTCCATCTTTGCTCACTTGAGGAATTGAAAATTAAAAGATTAGAGAATTAATGAAATAAATTTTGGATTAGTTAACAGTTTTCTATTGGGGGTTCTACAAAACAGGCAATCCTGATTCTAATAATTGACTAAAGAAGATTTAAAATCAGAGTTCCTCCAACTTGGTCTCCTTGTTTTCTATCAACAGAATTATATGCAGAGCTGTAACTAGGCTGAGACCACCACTTCTTGGTATTAAAATTCAGAGGTTGCTACCAATGCTTGTAGTCCTTCAGTGGTAGTGTAGACTTTAGCACCTAATTAACAAGAATAATTAATTAGCTCAGGTAGGAAGTTACCAGATGGCTGTACTTCCCAGTGAGCATTCCAGGTTTGCTGCTTCCAGTCCTGACCTCATGTTCCCATCCCCTTCAGGCAGCCTTCTCTATCAATGATGACCTTGCAGTGTCCTAGGGTCTCTAAACACCCTGCCCCCTGCCCACATACACACAACCAAGTTCAGTTTGCCTCAGCACCAAAACTGATACTTAATGCTCTGATTATATGTATCCTTATGTATCAAATAACTTTGACACTTCCCCTGTTTGACAAAAAGTTGGGGATATCCTTTCAACTGTTTTAAGAGCCCTTTATTCTAGACTGAGAAACAAAAGATGCTTTAAAAAAAAGTGGTAAGAATATTTTTAATAGCATTACTGAAAACTCATCCTTTCTATGTCCCTGTTTCTACATGCTGAGTCATTCTCTCCAAACTTAGACTTTTAAAAATAAATAATATTGTTTTAATTAACTCTTAAAATGTGGTGGATGCTCCCTACATAATGAAAACCTACTTATTTTATGTCTGATATGCAATCCAATCCTGTACTAACCTGTATGTGCTGTTGCAGCCTTTGGAAGTTTCGCAGACTAGATTAAAGGGTTTACTCTTTATTATAAGGTACAAGCCCTAATTAAATATTCACAACCTCATATTTGAACTGTTTTTGTAAGAATTATCTTAATCAGCAACTGGTTTCATCACTAACAAAAATCTTATCCAGCTACTCAACATACTAATAGCTAATTGTATGACAGAATTTGAAAAATTGATTTTCCCTTGGATACTTGCATGGACTGGATGATTTCAGACATCTTCTCCAATGTCTCATGTACATTGTGGTTAAGGAATTTTCAGGAGACATATTTTATGACTAATAATAATGTAATGGGAGTACTCAGAATATCACCACCACATGCATTATAGTAACTCATTGTGCTTTTTAAAGTTTAAAGAACTTCCCTCCCAACAGCTCTGTGAACTAGGTAGTACAAGTGTTATTACCCCCATTTCACAGAAGAAGAAACTAAGGCCTATAGAAATAAAGTGACATACTCATGATTATGTAGGCAACAGAGAAAGGCAGCATGCCTCAGTCAAGATGATCTGCCTCTAGACTACATTCTCCTCTCTACTCCTACAGATACCATCCTAGTTCAGGTATCATTTGTCTCCCACACTATTGCAATAGCCTTCTCATTGGTCCCCCACTTCAAGTCCCTCCCCACTCTAACCATCCTCCACCCAGGTGGCAAAGTGATTTAATGCAGCTAAAGCTTTAATAGTTAAAATAGCACTAAGTAGAAATTCCTCTGTTTGGCATGTAAAACCCTTCACAGTCTGGTCCCACTTTACCTCTCCAACCATCTTGTATATGTATTACTGTTCTTCATGAACACTGTGGTCTAGCCAAACTGGCCTTCATCATATACAGCACTCCATCTCATATAACTGTGGCTTTGTACAGGCTGTCCTCTATATATGTATATACAAGATTGAAACCTGATCATTTGGGGTTTTTAAAAATTAATTAATTTTTTAAAGTTTTCAATGTTCACTTTTATGAGATTTTGAGTTCTAAATTCTTCCCCTTCGCCCTGCCCGACATGGCATGAAATCTGATGTAGGCTATACATGTACAATCGTATTAAACATATTTCCACATTAGTCATGTTGTAAAGGAAGACTCAGAACAAAAGGGGAAAACCACAAGAAAGAATAAACAAAAAAACAAAAGAGAGAGAGAAAATAGTATGCTTTGATCTGCATTTAGACTGCATAGTTCTTTCTCTGGATGTGGATAGCATTTTCCATCATTAGTCATTTGGAATTGTCTTAGATCGTTGCATTGCTAAGAAGAGCCAAGTCTAAAAAAGTTGGTTATCATACAGTGTTGCTATTACTGTGTACAATGTTCTCCTGCGTCTGCTCACTTCACTCAGCATCAGTTCATGTAAATCTTTCCAGGTTTTTCTGAAATCCACCTGCTCATCATTTCTTATGGAACAATAGTATTCCATTACAACCATATACCATAACTTGTTCAGCCATTCCCCAGTCAATGGGCATCCCCTTAATTTCCAATTCTTTGCCACCACAAAAAGAGCTGCTACAAATATTTTTGTACCTGTGGGTCCTTTTTTTTTTATGATCTTGGAGCTACAGACCTAGTCGTGGTATTGCTAGGTCAAAGGGTATACACAGTTTTATAGCCCTTTGGGCATAGTGCCAAACTGTTCTCCAGAATGATTGAATCAGTTCACAACTCTACCAACAATACATTAGTGTTCCAATTTTCCCACATCTTTTCCAGCGTTTATCATTTTCCCATTTTGTCATGTTAGCCTATCTGTTTTAATTTGCATTTCTTTAATCAATAGTGATTTAGAGCATTTTTTCATATGTCTATAGATTAATTTCTTCATCTGAAAATTGCCTATTCATAATATCCTTTGACCATTTATCAATTGGGGAATGACTTGTATTCTTATAAATTTGATTCAGTTTTCTATATATTTTAGAAATGAGGCCTTTATAGAGACACTGGCTATAAAATTTTTTTCTCAGCTTTCTGCTTCCCTTCTAATCCTGATTGCATTGGCTTTGTGCAAAAATTTTTAAATTTAATGTAATCAAAATTATCCATTTTGCATTTCATAATATTTTTATTTCTTGTTTGGTCATAAATTCTTCCTTTCTCCATAGATGTGACAGGTAAACTAATTTGCTTATAGTATCAGCCTTAACGTCTAAATTGTGTATCCAATTTTCACCTTATCTTGGTATATGGTGTATGTATTGATAATGTATCCTCCTACCACTTGTGACTTAGGCTTACTGTCACATAAGCAGGTCATAGGGGCCTATTAATGGATGGGGAAGATCTTGAAATTAAGCAAAAATATATTATCAATACAGTGTAAGATGTTGGTCTATGCCTAGTTTCTGACATACTATTTTCCGATTTTCCCTGGAGTTTTTGTCAAATAGTGAGTTCTTATCCCAGAAGCTGGAGCCTTTGTGTTTGTCACACAGTAGATTACTATGGTCATTGACTACTGTGTCTTGTGTACCTAACCCATTCCACTGATGTACTACTCGATTTCTTATCCAGTACCAAGTAGTTCTGATGATTGCTGCTTTATAATACAGTTTGATATCTGGTATGGCTGGGCTACTTTCCCTTACATTTCTTTTCATTAATTCCCTTGATATTCTTTCTAGACCTTTTATTCTTCTAGATGAATTTTGTTATTATTTTTTTCTAGCTCTATAAATTTTTTCTGGTAGAGACCAGATCATTTTGGAGGGAAAGAATGAGCAGTGGAGGGGGGAAGGCAATCTGGGAAAGACTTCATGTGGAAGGTGGTGCTTGAACTGAATCTTGAAGCAAGTTAGGAATTATAAGAAGTGGAAGTGAGGGTGGAATGCCTTGTGGGTTTGGAGGACAGCAGTGTTCATGTAGGGGGTTAATGTATAAGGATAATGCAAAGGTAGTGTGGGGTCAAATTGAAAAAAGCTTTAAATGCCAGAGAGGTTTATATTTGAGATAGTCTGAAAACTTGATCAGACCTGCAATTTAGGAAAATTGCTTTGCCACCTGTACAGTGCATGATTTGAGTGGGGAGAGAGTTGAGTCAAGAAGACTAGTATGTATGTGTGGGTGTACAGCTGTGTCTATGTATATATGCATACATTTTATACACACACATATTCCCACACACATATATGTGTGTATATAAATAGACATATCTCTACTATCTAAACATATGATGTGTGGATATATTTGTTTATGTGTATGTCTCAAGTCAGGGACTGTTTTACTTTTATCTTTGTATCCCCAGCATTTACCACCTGGTGGATCATTGACAAATGCTTGTTAATTGATTAATATTGACTGTGACCCCAGCCATGTATGTCACAGTCTCTCAACAGAAGGCTATTAGTTGCAGAGCAGGTTCTTGTCTGCATTGGTAAAGGGACTTCCTTCCACCAATGAAATCACAGATGCTGTCCTAAAAAAGAATATCAGAGTGCATTGGTAACTAAGGTGGAGTTCCAGGTAGGGTCAATGAAGGGAGGTCTGATTATATCTTGGCTCCCAAGTAGGCCCAAAACCCCTAGCTACTAGGTGCTAAATCGATGTGGGCGTGAAGCCCCCAGGATCCTAAGGAGAGTTGCTAAGACCAGAGCCAATAGTAAGAGCTTACGTTCTGGTTGCTCAGATGACATTTGATGACAGCTAAAGAGTGCATAAAAAAGAGAAGACAGAGGTATTTGCTTAGAGCTCTCACTCTTGGCATTGTGCCGATGTGGAGACTCTGGGCAGTTGTAGTTAAGCGTCCTCCAGCTTGTAAACCCGGATGTTCAGACTTTGTTTAACTCTGGTAACTATGCACTGAGATTTGAATCAGACAAGGTCTGTCTGTTGATGTTTGTAATTTATTTGTATTTGCTCTGAAGCTCAGGGTTCTGACTTTTTCCCCTGAACTAAGTGAATGGTATTTGTATGCTGGATTAAAGTAAGCTTGTTAACCCCTTAATGGTGCTTTCTTTAGTAAAGCAGATCAAAAGAACCTGGGTTTGCAGCATTCTGTGTGCCGGTTGTTGTTGGTTTCACACAGCTACAGTAGCTGCTAGCTGAATTGTTGAAACACAGAACTAGAGTTCTAACCCAGGTCTGGAACTCTTTCTAATACACTTAAAGTATTTCCTCTTGAACTTGCCAGTAAAAGAAGAATTTACTTATTTTAAAATGTCTATTAATTCTTCTAGGACTTAGTATGTTATACATATACATACATACATACATACGTACATACATACATACATACATGCATAAATTCTCATCTATAGCCTGAAAATTTATATATCTTCAGAAAGTAAGCCATTTTAATTCTTTCAACAGGGATAAGGCTTATTCAAAGTAGAGTTAGCCATGTGCTGTTTGATTACTTTATTTTCTAATTAGGAGAATAGGAGACACCATTTTTTGCAATTCCAAAAATCTTGTTCTTTTTAAAAAAGAGAGTCATTAGTACTAATCCTTCATTGTATTCAAATGTTTGATCAATGTAAACCATGGCATGATTATTTAAACATAAAAGATTAGCTTACAAATCATGCTTGATTTAGTACTTGAGTTGGGAAAAACTGCTGATTAGCACTATGCCTAATCAGTTGGTTCAAGGAATTTTCCATTAATTCAGGAATATTGCAAGTTTTAGTTTTCCTTCTGAAAATTCACTGGAGAATGAAGTCAGAAGAGCTTCAGATCTATAGAATAAGTAAGATATAAAAGCAATTTGATGTTTTGATCCTAAAAAGACTAAGTTAAGGTGACTTTAAAAAAGTAAATTTAATTCAATTTGAAATAAATAACCAAGCTAGGTTGAACTACAAACAGAGTAGTATAAAAGAGCACTTGCTCTAGAATCAGGAAAGTGAGATCCGATCCTAGATCTGATTATGAGCAATTCACTTCATTTCTCTGAGCTTTGCTTATCTGTAAAATGGGAATGGTAATACTTGTGCTTCATAGCTTCATTGTGATGAAAGTGCATGGTAAACTTTGAAGCATTGTAAAAATGTGAATGAGTGAATTTGAAAGCATGTGAGTGATTTCCATAGTGCCTGATTCCATCCAAGAAAAAAAAAACTGTGGACAAGAACTGTGAACAAAGCCAGGGGGGTGGTGTTTTACAGCATCTATCTTATCTAATGATAATCATTTAATATCAATTTAGTAACTTCAATAAGGGCCAGAGCCTGAACTAATAATCAACCAGAAGAAGAGCCTGGACCTAAGCTTCTTTGTTTCCTGAGTTTACTCAGAGAATGCCTCTTCCTATGTCAACAAGGCCAGATCAGGCTGACTTAAGAGCATTCTTTCCTCTGTCTGTGGCCATTAAGGATGAGACCCTTAACCTGAGACAGTATCTTGAATAATGTGACTTTTTCTTATCTTAATATTTTATGGGCATATACTATATTATAGCATGTTAATAGTAAATTAAACATAGAGATCCTGAGTTGCAATTTCAACGGACACTTTGTCAATTCTCTTATCTTATTGTATTTACAACCTATTCAATTAGGAAAAGTCCTTTTCTTGTATCATGGTTAAACATACATGGGGATCATAAAATTGAGTAACACAGGCATGTGAGTTGGGACTAAAAATGTATTTAAACCTCATTCCTTTGTTCAGGAAGTCAGAGCTTATGTTCTGGCTCCTTGTGCATACAAGTAAGCTAGTTCTGCTAGCTTTAAGGGGATAAACATCATGAATTTACATACTGCCTAACTTGTTTGCCTTCTTTAATCAAACTTTCAGGTTGACACTATCTATCTACACATACCTCTGCCATAGAAGTATTTTAAATTACATATCATGTATACATATATGTATATATTCTATCCTTCAATAGACTATAAGCTCCCCGAGGACAAGAACTTTCCCCATTGTCTTGCATAGTGCTTGGCATATACTATGCTAGGCATTAAATGTACATGTTCATTAATTGATTGTTCTGCTGCTTTCTACCAAAAAGGATGAGATGAGAGTTCTTAATCTGGTAGTCTGTGGATAAATTTCAGGGGGTCCATGGGAAAAATGGGGAAAATTATATTTTTATTTTAATATAATTGGCTTCCTTTGTAATACTTTGTATTTAAAAACACTGTTCTGAGAAGAGGACCATAGGCTTTACTAGACTGCCAAAGGGGTCCATGATAAATGTTGAGTGGATTCCCTCCATTGGTACACATGGCAATCCATTTATGTCATCTCATCTTGTGATTCTTGCCCATGTAGAATCCACCCAATATGCTGGACATGTTCCTCTAGGTCAGGGGTTCTTAACCTTTTCTGTGTCATGGACTCCTTTTGATGGGGTGCTTGTGCTTGGACCCTAACTCTAACATCACATTTCTCCTTAGTCTCTGCTTGAGTGCCTGTGCCTGGACCCCAGTTCTAAAATCACATCTCTCCCTAGCTTCAAAGCATTGGCCCTAGCAGTCCCTCTCCAGTTCAAGGGCAGCATGCCTTAGCAGAACACTTATCTCTCCTCCTGATACAGTGGCCAGCTGCATATAGACAATTTATTGGTCCAACTCCTTGTGTATGTGCTAATTGGCTGTGTACTGGGACATAACAATATTTACTACTTACTGACCTTCCTGATATGTATCCTAGACATAGTCAAATGTATACTCCCTTACATTCATCTTGTCTAACAAGACATTTGATGGAAGCAACCTGGATATTCCCAGTCAGCTGTGACAGATGGTTGATTTAGTGATGTTTCACAGTCAAAACCATACCCCCAGGTAGCCTCCCCTTGGGCTATTTCCCAGTGAACTGTGGGTAAGATACCTACACAGTAGATAAAATGAGTGCATGTTCCTTTAAGAACTGACCACCCCTTAACCACTCCCTAATGCCACCCCAAAACACCTAATTGACAGGTTTCACCCCCAAATCTCATAATTAAACTTTCCCTATAGCCCTGTAAGGTTGCAGGTTCCCTAAGAACTCTTGCCCACTATAAAGCGTAATAAATCTTTGCCGCCTTGACTTGAAGAATGTTTGGGATCATGAATTCATTCCAGATGGCCCCGACTCTCTCCAAGTCCTCGGGTCTTTGAGGGGCACTCCCTCTCAATCACCCTGTCAGGGAGCTCCAGGCTTGGGGTTCCTGGACCTCACCTCCCTCATCCCTCAACATTTCATGCTAAGTGCTGGGCATACACATAAAGACAAAATGTAGTCTCATTTTGCAATGAGTTCACAGTCTAATAGGTGAGATAACATGCAAGCAACTACATACAAATTAGATTTATGGAGAAGAAATTGGAGATAAATTCAAAGGGAAGGCATTAAGGGTAGGAAAAGGCTTCTTGCAGAATGTGAGACCTGAAGGAAACCAGGAAGAGGGAGATAAGGAGGCGGGTATTCCAGGCATATCATCACAGCCAATGAAAGAGTTGGGAGATAAAATGTGATATAGGAGGAACAACAAGGAGACCAAGCAGTGTCACTCATGGGATATGTGAAGGAGAGTAAGGTGTAAGAAGACTGGAAAGGGAAGAAGGGTCTAGGTTATGATGGGCTTTAAAATCCAAACAGGATTTTATATTTGATCCTGAAAGTAATAGGGAGCCACTGGAATTGGTTGAATATGGGAATGACACGGTCAGACCTGTGCTTTAGGAAGATTAATTTGACAGCTGAGTGGAAGATGGCCTGGAGTAGGGAGAGACTTGAGGCAAGGAGACCAACCAGCAGACTATAGCAGTAGTGCAGACCATGAGGTGATGAAGACCTGGAGGAGGCTGGTGGCAGTGTCAGAGAATTAGAGAGCATATTGGAGATAGCAACCAGGGGTATGTTAAGAGAGCCAATTGTCAAATTTTCAGTGTGACCATTTATACCTCAGCAATTGGAAAGCTGCAAATCAGGGCTTGATTTATCATTCTGTTGATTGTCTAGACTTAAGAAAGCATTGAAGAAAATGTTAATATTCCAGATTGGACTTAGAAGTATGTCATGTATACTTTAGTTGTTAAAACAACAGGACTTGGCAAATGTTTGATATGGAGGAGGTCAGTGAAATCACAGACCCATTGAATAAAGTATTGAAGAGAGAAGGCAGTATAATGTAGTGGCAAGGGTATGTGTTGTATTTGGAATAAGAAGATCTTAGTTTGAATTCTGATTCAGCCACTTATTACCAGTGTAACCCTGTGCAAGCTGCTTAATCTCTTTGAGATTCATCCGTAAAATGAGGAGGTGGTTGGACTTCATAGCCTCCAAGGCCATTTCCAGCTCTAATGTAATATTAGGTCTCATATAAGACTCTGTAGTAAGTTTAGGAATACTATAATATTATAGTTTATGCTCATAAGTGTAAAATGTTCTCAAGTGTTCTACAATCAATCTGTTCTACCATCTGTTTTTTATATTCTTTAATGTAAAAAAATTCTTCCTTATGTAACATGAAGGCAATATTATGTCAAGTATTTTATGAACTATAGCTTATATTGTCATAAGCCCTGCTTTAAAGTTTATAATGCTCTAAATCATGATCATGGCATGCTGAAAAGTTATGATAAATATTTTGGTTTGTTTTTTATTAATAGGCTTTCATTGTGATGACAACCTTTCTCTTTAGACTGACTCTTTTCTTCAGAAATGTTTGTTCTTTTCTGTTCCAATTTTCAAGAATAGCATCTTCTAGCTGTGAATTTCTACTTTAATTCCAACCAGACTCTGTGTTTTTATTTGATCAGAAAATTTTGCAGAAATTTTGTATGAATGGAATACCAGGAATGTCTATGGAGAATCTAAAAATGTGAACAATGGCTATCGAAGAAGACTTCTAGTAAGGCCTAGTAAGGGCAGTACATTCAAATTCCCCACTGTTATAGCCCAGCTCACACATCTCATACTTTCTTCAGTTCAACAAGCATTTATTAACCATTTGCTGTGTTCCAGCCCCTGTGCTAATATCTTTATTGAAATGCTAATGCATTTTAAATTAGCTTTTGAACAATTGTCCATTGCTGGTGAATCATTTCATTTGACATAATAATAGTAGCCACCATATACATATATATATATATGCACATATATATGTATACATACATACACACACACACACATATATATATACGTATGTATATATATATTTATATATATATATATAATGGGAATATAATAGCTAACAATTTACATAGCACTTATTATGTGCCAGGAACTGTGCTAAGGGCTTTACAATTATTATCTTGTTTGACTATTACTACAACCCTGGGAGGTAGCTGCCATTACTATCCCCGTTTTACAGACAAGGCAAGCAGAAGTTAAGTGACTTGCCCAGGGTCACACAGTTGGTAAGTGTCTGATTCCAGGTTTGAGCTCAGGTCTTTCCCACTCCACACCCAGTGCCCTATCCACTGTACCACCTAGCTAAGCATGAATGTAAAAAATATGTATGTGTCTGTGTGTGTGTATATACAATACATATTATATGTATTATATATGTATACACAAATACATTTTTAAAGTTTGCAAATCACTCTACATATATTATCTGTTTTGATTTTTACAACAACCTTGTGAGGTAGGTAGTATCTCCATTTTACAGATGATAAAACTGAGGCCAAGGGATATGACTTACTTAGAGTAACAAAGCTAGTAGCTATATTAACATATTTAGTATGTTAACATAGCTAGTAACAGTAGTCGCTGAGGCAGTGTTTAAACTTAGGTGTTCCTGCCCAAGTGAGTCAGTTGGATTCCTAGGTCAGTGGTTGTTCACTTGATTGCCTTTTTCCTAGCACAATATATTCTTTCACAGCAGTTTCTTGAATTGTTTACAAAGTTTGAGCTCCATAGAACATAGTAAGAAAGAGTAATGGGAAAGGTTTGAGCTGAAATACATTGGGCTAACTGGAGCGGTGTTTCTCACACACATTCCATGTGCCCTTGTGGGTTTGCCTTGAAGAGAAAATTTTCAAATGGTCAGCAAGCACATGCCATCCACTTTTCTGTCTTTGCTAGGCTCCACCTGCCAAGTTCCACTGTTTGCAGCCTTTGGGGGGAGGGAAGGAGGAGGCATATGTCATGGCAGGTGGTGCCTGGAACTGGCCATTCCCCTTCTGGCTCTAATTCCTATTTTAGTCAAAGCTGCTGTAGAACACACAGTCTGGGCTGGAGGCAAGGAAAGAGGTGCCTGGGACTGCCTGGAAGTTCCCAGAACAGTGGCAGGAGTTTCATCAACAATAACATCAGGGCTACTGCCAATACCCCTCACCCCGGGTTGTGCTTCTACACGAAACTTTGGTCAGTGAACCCTTGGAGTTTCTGTTTTTGCTGTTTGTTTTTAATGTTTTGATAGCTTTTGTTTTTATATCACCATGATTTTTGGATGTGCTTTCCACCTACTTCCCACCCTTGAACTCTCTTCTATAGGAAAACAAAAAAACAAACCCCCAAACCAATAGTTAAGCAAAAACAACAGATAAAGTGACCTTGTCTTGAAATTTATGCACCTCATTGCTAAGAGGAGAGAGGTAAGTTTCATTTTTTGTTCCTGAGACTGTTTGGCAACCAAAGACCTTCAGGTCAAAAACAAAAGTTTGAGAAGAAGTTACAGTAGCTTCTTCCCTCTAGGGTTATATTGTAGCAGCTCTGGCACTAAAATTGAAAGCAGGAACTTTTGAGGTCGTTCTTTCTCTGTTGCTCTAGCTGCTTGGCTCATGCGTCCCCAGTTCCCCTTTCTGCTGAGGTTATGTATTCCCTTTCTCTCTGATTTCCGCTTCCCTTTACCACTTTCTCTGCCCTTCATACCCTTCCACCTATCCACTTTCCTGCATTAGCTAAGAGTAAAAATACTTGAAGAATGGGGAGTTTAAGAGTTGTCCAGAAGATACTTTTAGTGAGCCTACAGAAATTAATTTTATATCTCAATACTTTTATTTAATTAACCAAAGAAAATTTAGTCAGCTGTTCAGAAGTCTGCAGACCATAAAAATAACAAAGGTTTGATATTAGTAGCAGAATTAATGCTCATAAAGTCAACAAAAAGCATGAACCGATGACAGGATTTGGTCTTTGGCCTCTTCCTCTACATGGCTACTTTAAGCTCCTTGGTGTCATGAAGGAGCAAACTACCTAGGGTCTTGGAGCCTGTCTGCTAGTCCCAGCTCCACCGAGATCACCTTGAACAACTCACTTTTCTCGGCTTCAATTTCTTCTCTCTGAGTCTCAGTTTTCTCGCCTAAAAACTGAAGGAGTTGAATCAGGAGATATGTAAGGGTTATTGCATTTCCTCTTGTCCCTTATCCCATTGCCTCTGTTTAGTGAATTTTTTCCATTAAAGAAGATTCCGAGAGAAATAGGTTATATTTTATGAGTGTTGGGGGAGACTGGTGTAGTAGAAAGATCACTGGATTTGGATTCAAAGGAACTGCCAAGTATCATCTATGAGAGCTGGGGCAAATCAGCCTCAATCTCTCATCTGCAAAAGAGACTGGGCTAGATGGCCCCCAAGGCCCCTTCTAGCTCTAAATCTACAAGCCATTGTTGTAACTAAATTACACGCACACACGCACACACACATGCATGTACAAAGGTATGCATACATTCAGTACACACAGTGCATATATGCATATACATGTATATGTACACATACACACACACACATATATATGTGTATATATATACATATATATACACACACACACATATATGTACTAGATTTTGAGGAAAAATGCCCCTTAGTTTTTTCTTTTAGTATGTTTTGTTTATATGTATTTATAATACTCTAGCTATTATTGGCATAGACCATAAAGTTACATAACTTTTTTTTTTAGATCATATTCATTTCCTAGTATATTCTCCTCCCTTCCCTCAACCAGACAGTCATCTCTCATAACAAATTAGTATTTTAAAGGAGGGAAAAAAGTTTAGAAAAGCTAACATATCTACCAAGTACATTAGCATGTACTGTTAGAACTTTTTAAAAAATAAGCACACACATACATCAGAACATAAACATCTAAGTGTTCCACTTTAAAGGAGTTCACTTAGAAACATACACACACATACACACACACATTCCACTAGTGCCACCACTGCAAACAAATTTGGAATTCCTCTTTTGGAATTGCCTTCAGAGTCAGGGCCACTTTGTTTCGGACAGGCTTAAGAGGTTGGATTTGAGTTTTGGAGAGACACAAAAGTCATCCAGCCAAGTCTGGTGAATAAAGTGGATGATCGAGCCTGTCTAATGCCATTTTTGGTTTGGAGAAGTTGGAACGAACAACGATATGTGAGCCTAAAGCATTGAAATTGATTGTCGTCAGAGACTCATAAACCGTTCTGTATAAAAAGGACATACCTGTGGATCTGAGTAATCTCACATTGTTTAGTTAACTGGAGGCTTATTGTTGGCCTATGTGACTTCACAAAACCTGTTTTCTGCTTTGTGTCCACTTACTTTTTTAGCATTAAGAGCTAATGCAACATTGCTTGAGAGAATTAAAGTTCTTACATGTGCTCCAGGTACCCCACTCTTAAAACTGAGCATGTTTCAACCTTTTTAGTACCATGATTAAAACTTAAAATATGTGGCCACAACTTTATAAAATCAGGTAATAGACTGGGTTTGTTCAGTATGTATCTTCCTTGACATTGTCAGAAACTTTAAAAATTCACTTTTTTTTTTCATCCGGACCTCTAATTCCAGCATTGTAGGGAGCTGCTGGTGAAGAAATGCCCTCTGTGGATACAGATCAACAACTGATCTGAACCATGTAATTTTATAGAGTGTCATATGGGGGCGCTAAGAGCTTAAGTGACTTGTTCAGGGGTTACATGGCCAGTATGCTTCAGTGGCAAAACTTGAACTTCGATCTTCCTGAAGTCAAGGCCTGGTCTGTATCCACTATGTCAGGCTGCCACACTTAACATCTACTTTTGGTGCGTGCTGTATTATCACTTGTCTGTAAATTAAAATCCTTGAATGTGACATTAACAGACTGCCATCTGTCCAGAATTCCCTGGGGGGAGGGGGGGAAATGAGGATTCAAATGAACTATTAAAATTCAGAGTACTAAGTGGTAGACACAATATCTTTATCTATATGATCTGAAATTATTCTATGTAGGTAGTGTTATAAATTGCAGCTGCTTTTCTTAACTTGTTTCTGTTTCTTCTTGAATGGCATATTATTACGAGCATCATTTATTGTCTCCTATGTGCAAGGCACCGGGCTAGGGGCTGAACACACATAGCTTACATTGTTCAGTGGCCAGTGACCCTCATTATAGATCCTCTCGTCTTTCCATTCTTCTTCTCCCTTTTTTCACTACAAAAAAGCACTACCTTTGACTCAAAGGTGATCGGGATTACCAGGCATTTGGGACAGGTTTGAGGGTCAATGTACAAATAATATTTTATATGGAAAGTGTAGGATTGTAAGAAACTGGTGCTAAGTTATAAATGGTGTTCTAAATAAGAGGTAAACATTTAATTTTTTGATACCTTTGAATGGAAAGAAAGAAAAAGAAAAAGGAAGGAAGGGAAAGAGAAAGGAAGAAAGAAAAGCAGATGTGTGGATAGGTAGGTAGATAGACATATGTAGATATGTAAGTAGGTTCTGGGACTATGATTTCATTAGTGCATTTGAGCAGAGAAGAGGTAAGGGAACAAGCATTTATTATGTGCCTACTATTTGCCAGGCACAGTGCTAAGCACTTTGCAAATATTATCTCATTAGAGTAATTGCACATTGTTTAGTTAAGTGCAGGTTTATTTGAAACTCCTAGTGTGGAAACTCCGGCCACTGATACAGATTGGCAATACATTTGTAACTTCTAGTCTTAGCTGCATGAGCCACTAAGAAGTTAAATGACTTGTACAAGAACACACAGCTAGTATATGTCAGAAACAGGACTAGAACTCAAGTCTTCTTAACTTCAAGGCCAGCCTTCTATCCATTACACCAAGCTTACTTTCATATTTACTGTGTATATGTTAATTTGTACACACATTTTTAAGATAAAATATATCTAATTCACATATCACATATCACATATATATATAAAATATATTGAATTCCCAAACATTAACACATAAAAATAATTACTCTTAATTATTATTATGTGAGTTATTGCTAGGTCATGTGCCACATCCATGAATCCTCCCTTGTTCCCCACTGTCAGTAACAGCTTTCCTCCATGAATGTCATTCGGCACTTTGTTTGGCACATGTCTTATATATATTATATATTATAAATATAAATAAATACAAATATAAATATATTATAAATATAAAAATGTATGTTATAAACATAAATAAAAATAACAAATATATTATAAATATAATATAAATTATAAATATGTATTATATATAATATATGCATACATATATATTATAAATACATATTATATATTATAAATGTATTATAAATAATACATTTATGATATATTATTATCTATTATGATTGTCTATATATGGGTCTTATTCCCTTACTAGACTCTATGTTCCACATGGTCAGGAATAATATAGTTTCTAAAATTTATGTCTCTCCAAGTGCCTAGAATAGTGCTGTGTACACAATAGGCATTGTCCTGAGGTGGCAGGTTTTTACATTGCACCCCGTTTCATCACATCTTCTCTAGCAGATTGCCCCTTTCATTATCCCCAGCCTCTTATTTATTTTCAATCTCTCCTTGTTTATCAGCTGCTTCCCTACTGCCTGCAAACATGCTCATTTCACCTCCATTCATAAGAAATAAGACTCCCACAACAGTTGCTGTGCCATAACGACCTGCACTGTGATTGGAACTCCAGGGACCCAGAGTGATTACAGTAAAAGTACACCTGTTCCTCTTAAACATGATCAATTAACAGTATGACTCAGGCAAGTGGAAAGTGATGACTTCTTCCTTGGCTCAAACCTGAGCCTTGAATAATAGTCCTATTGGAGTAGTTGGCTCAGTCAGACCAGAAAACTGTAAAAGCAAAATTAGAGGATTTCCTTTTGTTTGTATTGGGAACTTTATAGCAGGACCCTACAGATAAATAAGTTCAATGTGCATATTTATAATATTTGACACAGTATAGTAAACCTGTAGGGATAGCTAGCTGGCTCAGTGGATGGAGAACTGGGCCTGAAGTCAGGAAGACCTGAGTTTAAATCCGGCTTCAGACATTTACTAGCTATGTAGTCCTGGGCAAGTTCCTTAACCTCTGTTTGACTTAATTTATTGGAGGAGGAAATGGCAAACCATTCCATTATCTTTGCCAAGAAAACCCCTTGGACCGTATGGCCCACTCACTAGGTAAAATAATAATGTGATTGAAGATCTTCCCCACCCCTTCAATAGGACTCAGGTGAGCATAGGTGGGAAAGCCTGATTATATCTTTTTGTAAGTAGGCCTAAAGCCCTTACTTACTAGGTGCTAAGCCCACGTGCGGGTGTGAAACCCTCAAGACCATAAGGGGAGTTGCTAAGACCAGAGCCAATGGTATGTGCACCGAGCTCTAGTCAATCATGAATTCAGCCAATCAGAGACATGAGCTCTAGCCAATCAGATGCCGGCTAGGACTGTATAAAAAGAGAGCCTAGAACTGGGTGCAGCAGAATGGAGGGTGCCAGGATTCAGAAGCAGACATCAAGAAGACATTGAGGCAGCAGACAATGAGGGAGAGCCAGCATTGAGAGAGACTAGGGAGTAGAGAGTGCAGAACAGGAGTGAGTTGCAGAGATCAAGGAACTTGGAGTCAGCAGAGCTGCAGGAGACAGTGCTGAGCCTAGAGTTAGGATTCCTAAGTGATTGTTTACAGGAAGGCCCTAGCAGGAGGAAAGAGGTTACAGTATGGCTTGGCTCCTTGCTATAATACTTTGTTATAATTTTCTTGTTGTTACACTGAGGTGGGCTTACTGGTTTTGGAATATAATTGCCACTGTATGGAATTGGAATTATTGGTCCTGGGATTGGATTCTCTTGTGTCTAAATAAATGTTATACTTTCCCTGCCTTCTATCTACAGAATTTCTTATGCTTCACAATTCCGAACCATTCAGGCATGTTCATGGTCATCTTCAAGGTCATGAATCTTGCCTTACTGCATGAAGAGTTGGACACAACTGAACAACAACAGTAAATATATGCATAGACTTGTTTCATATGCACATGATTAAAGTGGGAGTTTTAAGAAAAAACTTTAAAGGCAAACCTATCTCTCAATTATCTCATTTGATCCCCATAGCAAGGCTTTGAGATAGGTTGAACAGGTTTCATTATCTCCATTTAATAGATAAGGATACTGAGGCACAATACAGCAGTGACTTGCCCATAGTTACATTGCTTATTAGTAGCAGAACTCACTCTAGAACTGTGACTCCTAGATTCAGTAAACAGAGAAGTTAATGTTGTTGAGATCAGACATGTAAGTCAACAAAGGGATTTTGAATCTGTAGGCTTTTTCAGAAGATAAGAGATGGAATTACTAGTAAGAAAGTCAGCTGGTAAATTAGAAAGGAGACAAATGAAGATTGAATAGGACACCGGAAGTCAACTAGTCATTTTGTGACCTTCTTCTTCACACTTGTTTCCTCATTTAAGGCGTGTATGTACTTATTATTTACTTCATGAGTGTACCAATCTGAGTTTTAACCAGTAAAAATAGAGAACATTTTAAAATGATGAGCGTACTATAATTCTTTAATTATATAAGAAATAAAGAGGAATAAGATATGAGGAAAAGGGCACTGAACATGAAGTCACAAGACCTGACTTTGAATCCTTGCTCTGACACTTCCTAGCTATGTGACCTTGGGCAAGTCTTTTAACCTTTTTATGTCTCAATTTTATCATCTGCAAAATAAGGGGTTATTAGATTAGTGATCTCTAGGGTTCTTTTCAGTTCTAGATCAATGATCTATTGCAGTTTAGTAGTAGGTAGATAGACATGTTGACAGACAGATAGATAGATATCTGTACCTTGGCACAGTGGAAAAGAGGACATTGTCTCTGAAGTCAGGGAGCTTAGGCTGAATTCCACCCCTGACACTTATTACGTGTGACCTTTGGTAAGTCTAATCTCTCTGGGCCTTAGTTTCACCATCTGCAAAATGAGAGGGTTAGACCAGATGCCTCCTAGGTCCCGTCTAGCTGTATCTCTATGATATTATGGATCCTATGTATTAAAATATGATATTTGTCCTTTTTTTCTTGATTTCTTCCTTAGTGCTTTAAAAAGGTTCTATGTTAACATTTGACACAGGTGGCCCAGTAGATAGAACACTGGGCTAGGAGTCAAGAAGACTTGAGTTCAAATCCAGCCTCAGAAACTTACTGGCTGTGTGACCCTGGGCAAGACACTTAATCTCTGCCTCAATTTTGTCATGTGTAAAATGGGGATAAAAAATAGTACCTACCTTCCATGATGGTTATAAGGAGCAAATGAAATAATAATTGCAAAATGCTTAGCACAGTGCCTGGCACATAGGAAGTGCTATATAAACGTTATTTATTATTATTGTCCTCATTATTGTTAGTTTAGCTGTTGATTGAGGCCACTCTGTTTCCGTCCCTATTTTGCATGGATTATTATCTGCTGTACAGGACCAAGAGCCCCATGAGTAGCACTGTCTTCAGGCAACTGGCCCTGCCTCCACCAGCATTGTCCAGAGGAGCAGCCCCAGTGGAGATGTGACTGGGTAACTAGATCTTCGAGTGTGATTTGGCCTGCACACCTCCTCTGTAGTCGAAGTCCCAGAAAACAAAGATTCCCATCACTAAAATCCTTGGTATTATCAAGAAGAAGGAGGAAGAGGAGGCAAACATGAACAAAAAATGAGCATAGTTGTATCAATTAGGACACTAAAGCTGTGTTTGTATATCAGCCTCATCTTTCCCCCCTCTCCAGCAAAACTGGATTACTTGCCATCCAGAACAATATACCTTCCCATCTGCAGTAAGGACCATTGAGCCTTTCTATCCACCCTGCTGAAAAAATGTTCCTACATGTGCTGTCTCTCTCTATTAGAATGTGAGCTTTTGAAAGCAGAGATTGTCTCAATGTTCTATTTTTATCCCCAGCACTTAGCACAGTGCCCTTTGCATACAGTATTTAATAAATGCTTTTTCATTCATTCATTCATTCACTCACTCACCGAACTATTCAGGCTTTACCAATTAGTGAGTGTGGGAAAAACTTTTCGTCCACAGACATCATTTGCACATAGCAACATGACTAAATGACATCAGCATGAGGAGGGCAGCTGCCAAAGGGATGGCTCTTAGGAATTTGGGGTGTATCTGTGACACACATACGACACCAGGCGGCCCTCGAAATCAGAATCCAACAACTTGTTACGAAGGCTACATGACTTTATGCAGTCCTAGGAAGTTCCATCATTGAAACCTTTGGAGACTTAGGTATGGAAATTAATATGAGAATGGGGGAGGAAGGGAAGAAAATGAACTTTGTCATCATTAAGTCAGTTAAATGGGGCAAAGCAGGAGGGAAAGAGAATCTGTTAGAGACCAGACTGCAGCCATGTCAATAAATCTGTAGTAATACTGTACTAGTAAGCATTTCTTCCCTGGAATGCTTAATTCCCTTCGCTTTTGCACATGTCTTTTTGATGATTGGAAGACAATGACAGCACCGAAGAAAAGATGTTCACATGCAGACATGAAGGGGAAAGAGGCACCATAGTTTCACTGAATTATATAGGCTCCTTTGCCCAAGTTCAGAACAGGTTTGGGTATTTGCTAGAATTCTCCTGATGATTTTGACAATGGTTGTGGCATTTCCTGTGAAGGACAGGGAAAGAAGAATTTCCAGAACTGTGAAACTGGCTTTCTCTAAAATTCCCACTTATTGTTCAGTACTAGACTACACTTGTATCTTCCTTCACGTGGTATGACGGCTTTAGAATCAGAAGTTCTGGGTTTGAATCCCAGCTTTTCCACTTTTCTGAGTGACCTTGGACAAGTCATTTCAGCTTTGTGGGCTTCGAATTTCCCCTTCTGTAAAATGAGATTGGAGTGAGGTGGGGTAGGCTAGGAGGAATTTACTAAGTGACTCATTTCATCTCCAAAATCCCATAATTCTGAGATTCTACAATCCTTTCTTCCTCTCTTCTTTGAGACAGTCATTGTTCATAGGACTAAAACACTAATATTGTCTCATTCTCTTTCTGCGAAAGTATACATACATACACGTATGTATTTATATGTGTAAACAGACAATGAGCTGGGCCCAGGATGGAACAGAATGGAATGATTTGACTGAGATACTTCAAAGTTCTTTTCAATGGCCTTCAGCTTATCCTTGAAATAAAGGCCCATATTTTAATACTAGTATTCTTCTAGTGATGTTGTGGGACTTTGTGTCATAGAACACTATGATCTGTGAAGACATGATATTGAGAATTCCCCAGTGGGGCAATGAAAAAGCCCATAGTAGGCATGAGCAGGGAGCAATATACAACACTGCAGAATTTATGAAGAAGTGATGTAAGAGTTGTCATCAAAGAAAAGTAGAATTGAGTGCTCTTTACTGAAGGAAACCCTCTAAAAGATATAGCAAAGAGAGTTCACGAAAATACTTTTTAACAACGCTAGTTTTTGTGAATTGCTTCTCACCAGTGTGTGAGAGGAGTAGTTGTTATGGGGTAAAAGTTGGTCTTAAGAAGGTGTGCTGGTATTAGCTGCCAAGATTTCAGGCACATGAGAGGAGATCCAGCCATGAGGTGATATCAGAGACGAAAACAACCTGGCATCTGGACAAAATATGGGCTGGTGCAGAAACAGGAGTACTAAGTCTGACCCTCACATAACCCTCTTACAAGCATGACAGGAGCTGAAATGAGGAACAGTAAGAATAGGACAATACAGTCATATGAGATTGTACATCAGTACCAGTCTGCCTAAGGCTAATTATCATCCATGGAAAAGAGACTGTGGGATTGTCTGTGTTTCTTTAAGATGATGTCATTAGCTATTGTATTAAGAGGAGAGGGGGACTTCTGGTGCCAAGATGGTGAAGTGAGGAAGGAGCCCTCTGAAGCTTTGCTAACTAGAAAACTGCCTCAGAATTGATGTAGGAACAGGAAAGTAACTTACCAGCCCAGGAGGAAAGGTCTGTCTCATTGGGGTGGGAGGGGATGGAGGTCCAAGAAGCAGCAGCAGCAGCAGCAGCAGCAACAGCAACAGCAGCAGCAAGCCTCACTGCAGGGGGCCTGCAGTAAGACTCCAAGCCTGGAGCAACCCACCAGCAACCCACAAGCCCCACCCTCCTGCAAGCCAGCAGCTCCCTAGACAAGTGAGCAATCTGTGGAACACAGTAAGGCCCCACAGGCAGCACAAACCATCAGCCAGACCTTGACCCCTTTGCTGACCAACAGTAAAGCCCTGCCCCAGGGTCGGTCAACAATGAGACCTGCCCCTGGGGCCTACCAACAGAAAGACTCTGTTACCATAGCAACCCAGCAGCAAGGCCCCACCCTTGGAGCAGGCCAGTAGCTAAATCCCACACTCAGGGGAGGCCAATAGGGAGACCCCCGCCCCAGTACAAGCTAGAAGGGAAGCCTGCCCTCCACAGAAAATAAGCAGAGTCCTGAAGCCCAATGAAAGCCAGCAGTAAGACCCAGAGCCCCAGCAAAAAAAGCCTGGGACAGTGCAAGAATAGAGCCCAACTCTCACATAAAAAACACCAAGTCACAAAAAAAAGAGAAAAAATTAGCAAAAAACAAAAAAAAAGAGCTTGACTATAGAAAGTTACTATGGTGATAGGGAAGATCAAGGCATAAATTTAGAAGAGGACAATAGTGTCAAAATTGCTACATGTGAAGCCTCAAAAAAAAATGTAATTTGGCCTCAGGCCCAGAAAGGATTCCTGGAAGAGCTTTAAAAGGATTTTTAAAAGCAAATTAGAGAAGTGGAAGAAAAATTGGGGAAAAAATGAGAGAAATGCAAGAGAATCATGAAAAAAGAGTCAATAGCAATAGGAAAAGATATACAAAAATTTACCAAGGAAAATAACTCCCTAAAAGTAGATTTGGCCAAATGGAAAAGGAAGTATAAAATTGCACTAAAGAAAATGATTCCTTAAAATTAGAATTGAACAAGTGAAAATAATGACTCTTTGAGATATGAAACAAAATCTAAAAAGTTAAAAAAAATAGAAGAAAAAGTTAAATTTTTATTGGAAAAACAACTGACCTAGAAAACAAATCCAGGAGAGATAATATAAGAATTATTAGACTACCTGAAAGCCATAAGGGGGGGAAAAGGGCCTAGACAACATCTTTCAAGAAATTATCAAAGAAAACTGACATATTAGAACCAGCAGGCAAATTGGAAATTGAAAGAATCCAACAATCATTGCCTCAAAGAGATCCCAAAATGAAAACTCCCAGGAACATCATAGCCAAATTCCAGAGCTCACAGATCAAGGAGAAAGTATTGTGAACAGCCAAGAAGAAACAATTAAAACATGGTGGCGCTACAGTCAGGATTACACAGGATTTGGCAGCTTTCACATTAAAGAATGAGAGGTCTTAGAATATATAACACCAGAAGGCAAAGGAATTAGGATTACAACCAAGGATCACTTATCCAGCAAAACTGAATATAATCTTTCAGGGAATAAAAGGATATTTAATGAAATACAAAACTTTTCATTTCTAATTAAAAGACCAGAGGTGAATAAAAAATTCAGTTACTTTTTATTATAACATCTGTTGTGATTTCACGAAGACATACATTTGAGCGAATTTTCTGGGTGATCTATCTTTTCTTTTGACTAAAAGCAAAGTCTGGTGCTTACTAAATGTATGTGCCCATCTTCATTCTAGATATGTAATTGTCTTCAAGATCAGATATGAAAATAATCCAATGAAAATGTTCTGACACAATTCTTACCACTTACAAGCAATTTTAAGATTACATAAAGGAGTTAACAAGTTAGATATTAATAGGAGCCTAATTTAAAAGTAGTTTTTCCTTAGGGGAAAAAAGCATGAAAATATAAAAATATACATTTGTATAAAATGGAATCCACATTCAAATCTGTGGTAATAAGTGCATATAACATGTAAATATAAAGATGCGTTTTATTTATTTATGGCTTAAACAAACTAGTAGGACAAAATGTTTTTGATCAGGCTTAAATTCACAAGATGTCAGAGTTTGGCCATTATTCATTCACTCACTCTCAGCATCAAATGATTAGAAATGGCATAGTACTCACTAGGAAATACTTGAGAATTAAGGGAATATACAAATACAATGATTTGAAAATTAAGGCATATTATTCAAATGTCAAACTTAGTACTCTCACTAAAGACTATTAGAATTTTGGAAACTGGTACTTGATGGGGCTGAGAACCTAAAAGTATCAGATTTATTCAGATTTTGAAGACAATGAATGTAGAAAAGTTCCATCCAAATATCTTGCAAAATGGGAAATATCGTGGTTGCTGACAATCACAATAATAGTAATAGCTGGCATTTACATAGCACTTGAGGATTTACAGAGCTCTTTATATGCTATCTCATTTGACCCTCGGATTGTACTTTGAATTCACTGAAGCATGGGAAAATGTATATAAATTCTTTATACCGATATACCTATAACTCTTTGATCCAGTGACAGTGGCCTCCTGGCTGTTCCAGGAACAAGAAGACACTACATCTCTTAGTTCCAGGCACTTTTTGGGCTGTCTCCCAAGCCTGGAATGCTCTCCCTCCTCTGTTTGATCTACTGACTTTGTTGGCTTCCTTTGGATCTCAACTAAAATCCCATCTTTTACTGGAACTCTTCCCAAATTTTCTGTTTATTCTGTAGATAACTTGCTTTGTATATATTTGTCTATATTCACTCTGAAGATCATGGATTGGACCACAGTAGGTCCCTGCCCAAGCTCTACTTAATGGCTGTATTTTGGGCTCTCCTGGCTTAGAGTGAATGTCAATGGTAACTGTTTCTCTTTGCAACAGCAACCCTGCACGTCTTCCCCTCCTAGCTTGAGTTTTTTTTTTCTTTTTTACTAAGGGGCCATCCCTTGACTCACTTCTTAAGGAGGCCTATTCACTGAATTTCACCTCACTCTGAGTACTTGAAAAGGCCTTAGCCCAAAAGGGCCAAGGTCTCCTGTTGCATCCTGGGTCATCTCCCCTGGTTCTGATGAATATTTAGTCACTGGACCCAGATGGCCCTGGAGGAGAAAGTGAGGCTGGAGACCTTGCACAGCCCTCCCTCACTCAAATCAGTCAACTCCAAATCATGTCATCATTTCCCTGATGTCATGGTCCTCTTTGAAGACAAAGGACAAACACAACAACAACATAACATGTTGTCTCCCCAATTAGATTATAAGCTCCTTGGGAGTAGGGACTGGCTTTTGCATCTTTGTATCCCTAGAACTCAGCATAGTGCCTGGCACATAGTAGGTGCTTAATAAATGTTTATCAGTTACTTGATTACAAAGAGAAGTAGGCAGAACCAGTAAAATGATATATACGAGTGGAAAGAATAACAAATAAAAACAAAAAGAAACGGAACACTGTGTAATTATAATAATCAAGCTTAGCCCTAAAGAAAACACACTTTCTCTCTTGTTGGACCTGGAATAGAGTAATGGGACATTACATATACTGTTATATTTAATTAATGTATTGGTAATTTTCACTGAGCTGCTTTTTCTCTTGTTTTTCTTTTGAGGGGATGGCTTGCCTGGTGGGGGCGGGGGAGGGGGAGGCATATATTTAGGCGTTAAGATACTATAAAAATGATATCAATAGAAAATTTAAAAGAAAATGGAATTAATAAGTTTGCTCCCAGTGTCTGCAAAATTCTCCATAGCCAAAAAAAACCCTTGAGGGGCAGGGCAGGAATCAGAAGAAGCCACCTGCTACCAAAGTCAGTTCAATAACATCTGAGAGATTAAGATAAAGGACAGACTGCCATCACAGATTAAAAGTTTTACACCTTAGATACAACAGTTTTTCCTTACTTAGAATATTTGTTCTTTCCTAAATTTGATAAGAAAGATTAGAAATTTGTAGGTAATCTAGATTCAATAAGCATATCAAAAGATAACATAACTATGGCATAAAATAAAATGAGCTAGCTTTTGGAATCTTTAAGGTGTGTAAAATAACCTATACTTTATGTTTAATTTTATAATCATGTTAAAATTTTAAATAAAAAGTTTTGGAAGTATAAAATGCCTGGGTTGAAGTTCTGCCACAGACCTTGGCTGGGCATGACCCTGGGCGATTCACTTAATCTCTGTCCCTCAGTTTCCTCATCTGTAAAATTAAGGTCCTATCTGACTAAATCTATCATCTTTTATTTCCCGTGGGAGAATCTTGTGGGAGGTCTTTTAATCATTCCTTTCTATTCAAAAAGTCCTTTCCTATAATATTTGCTTTCAGTTTCCGTAATGACAAGAGATGTTTCACATAAACCACATGTTCATTCTTGAGTACTTTCTTTCATCTATTTTCTTATTAGTAGCTCCATCGGTTTATACTGGTAAATTACATCACCACTTTTAGGACAAGTAATGTTTTGTTCTACCTTCACTGTATTCCGTTTGAACATGAACTCAAAAGGTGTACTGAAAAATTGATCTTTTCCTTCAGCACCTCCTCATTTACTCATCAGGTGTGTGTGTTATATGTGTCAACACCAAGGAATTAGATTCAGAAGTTTTTGTTCATAGCGTGAATTTTTTATGGTGAACCATAGTATTTCTCATATGCTTTGGACTTTAATTTTATCTGTCAGCGAATGTAAGAATAATAATATATAATGCAGGGCGTCACATACATTTTTATTTTTAAAAATAAGTTTTTATTGAAATATTTTTGTTTTTACATCACTTACATCCCCCTTTTCCATCTTCCCAGAGAATCATCTCATAAAACAAAGAGTACAAAAAGGTGTGTTTGTATGTGTATGGCAGGGGGAGCAGGGTTCAGCAAAACCGATATATCAAAAAAGTTTGAGTTTGTATGTAGTGTTTCACCTCTGCAAAGAAGTTGGGAAAGGGATGTTTTCCTATCTACTCTTTGGGGCCAAGCTTTCATTTTTAACTTTAAATTTTGATTATTTTATTCTTCTTTCCATTTACATGTCCATATACACATATAGCAATGTGGATAGTGTTTTATCTTATTTTATCCATTTCATATATCTGTGTTTCCCTGTATTCATCATAGTCATTGTTTCTTACAACCCAGTTATATTCCATTTCTTATATACCAAAACTAGTCATTCCCAGCATCAGTGGGCATTTACTTTGTTTCTTGTTCTTTGCTACTACAAAAAGTATTGCTTTTAAATATTATATATACTTATATGTATATGTATGTGTATATACTTATATACCAGCTGAACCTCAGAGTCAAGGAATAAGCATGTTTTAATTACGTTCTTCATATAATTCCATATTGCTTTCCAGAAGGATTAAACCTGATAGCTCTACCAACGGTGCATTAGCATGTCCATTTTTTCAGAAACTCTCTGACATTGACTTCCCATCCTTTGTCATCTTGGCCGATTTGATGGTTGTGAAGTGAAACCTCAGAGCTGTTTTGTGCTTCTCTTATTATTAGTGATTTAGAGTATTTTGTGGTTTTTAATAGTTTGCAATTCTTCCTTTGAGAACTGTTTGTTCATATCCATTAAATAATAAATATTAGGGAATAGCCTTTGTTCTTGTTATTCCTATTAGTTGCCTACACATCTTGGATATTAGGTAAGCCTTTTAAGAGATATTTGATATGAAGATTTTTATTTTCACAGTCAACTGATTCCCTTCATGTCCTAGCTCTATTAATTTCGTCTATGCAAAAGCTTTCTAAATTTCATATAATTAGGCAGTGAGGTGGTGCAGTGGATGGAATGCTGGACTTGGAGTCAGGAAGACCTAAGTTCAAATAACACTTCAGACAATTTCTATTTGTGTAAGCTTGGGCAAATCATTTGTTTGCCCTAGTGTCCTCAACTGTGAAATAATGGTAATAAGCTCGCCTACCTCACAGGGTTGTTTTGAGGATCAGATGAGAGACTTATAAAAAGTACTTAGCACAATGCCAAGCACATATTAGGCATTATACAAACACAAGCTGGTATTATTATTATGTTAACAATTTGGTAATAATAATTATCCATTTTATCCTTTATAATCACCTCTGTGCCTTGTTTGGTTAAGAACTCAGCCCCTAGACATAGCTATCAGATATATTTAATTTCTCTTATTCTTTAAAAATCAATTTTTGATACATTTTGTCTTTCTATGTCTAGATTTCTCCCCGTTTTCCTCCTCTTTCCACTCACTCCTAGGGAACTATCATCTGTAACAAAGAATTAAAAATCTAATACATATAATGTTTCATACCCAGGGACTTCTCCACTCCTCCACTTCTGCAAAGGAGTTGGTAGGAAGGTATAGGGGATTCGCTGGTATGGAATGTCTTATCTCTTAATGGGGCTAAGCTTGTTCTTTATAATTTTGCAGCATTCTTTGTCAATTGTTTTGTGGCAGTTGTTCTTTATACCTACATTGTTGTAGTCATTGTGTTTCTTATAATCCTGCTTCTGCTTACTTCACTTTGCATCAGTTCATATATGTCTTCTCATGCTACTCTGTATTCCTCAAGTTTGTCCAGTTTTACAGAACAGTAATATTCTGTTTATGTACCTTAGTATGTTTAGCCATTCCTCAGTTGCTGGGCAATCTGCTGCACTTCCAGTTCTTTGCTATCACACAAAAGCGCTGCTATAAATATTTTGGTGTATGTGGCGGCTCCTCTGCCCTTTTTTTTTTGATCAATTGCTTATTTTGCATATGTGCCAGTGAAATCTTTGGGTGAAAAGATATGGGCATTTTAACCACTTGCGTTGCATAATTCCAAACTAATTTCTACAATGTCACATATATTAAAGGCATGTCCAACACTATGTGGGAGAAGCATGGTACAGGGAGAAAGCATGAACCTGGAGGTGCAGAACTTAAATTTAAATACTGCCTTTGCTACTTAGTATGTGACCTTAGGCAAATTACTTAATCTCTCTGGGCTCAGTTTTTCCCTCCAAAAAGTGAGGGTATTGGATTAAATGACCTCTAAAAGCCCTTCTAGCTTCACTTTGGTGATCATAACTGGTTAAAGTTAGAAAACCTCAGTGGCTGCCATCGTTATATCATATGAGAGCCAAAGAGGAGCAGACACTGAATAGACTGTTGGGATTGGAATATAATATGATAATATGGGTTTGAATCCCACCTCAGACACAGCTGGGCAGATCTCTTCACCTCAGAACCTCAATTTACTTCATTTCCAAAATGGGAATATTACTTCCATAACTTGCTTCACAGGATTGTTGTGAGAATGCATATGGAAAACCTTAAAATGTGATATAATGCGAATTATTATTACCTAAGGCTATAGTGTTTTCCTGCCTGTCTAGGTTACAGAGGAATTTTTTTTTTAAATCGTTTTTTTGTGGCCTAGTCTTGAAGAAGACTGGATTAAAATTATGTTTGGAGCTATCTGGGAATGAATAAGGGACACTGGGACTATACGTAACCAGTTTGTGGACAACAGTGTTAGCTTGCAACAGGTAGGCGGGTGGATGATTGGAGAGAGTCAAAAGAGTGTAGTTAAAAAAAGACATAGGGCCAAGGGAGTGAGTGCAAAGTTGTATTGAATTTGTTTATATATTTGTTTTAGATAATGAGCAAGAGATGAAAGGTACTCATACAATTCCTGCTTCCAGAATTACCCGTTCAATGAGGGCAGCTATAGGAAGGTACTGGTTTTACCCAGTTATAATAAAGGGGTGATCCTAGAAATGTTTACATGATTAGGAAATAAAACACTCAAAAGTACAGGATATTTTTCTCTTGCTTACATTTATAATTCCATAACCTACAGCTGGTCTTCCTTCACACTGACCTTCACTCGTTCCCTAATGAATGGGAAGAAGGATTGTGAGTCTGCAAAGGAGGTAATAGTTTATTTGTGTGCCTGACTGAGGGGAGGAGAACTAACTTTTTTACTGTTCATTCTTGCTGTACTACATACAGCCCTTTTCAACAAGAGGAAATGATAAATGACATGAAGAAGTTAAAGACTAGCTTTCTTCATTATCTTCAGTTCTGAATTAGATTTAATGATTCATACAAGAACAATAAAACAGCATAAGGAGTATTTTTTCATATGGTAACAGATTTTCTTCTCCAATTTACATAGGGTTGAAGCTTTGAGAGAAGCAGCATCTGCTGTAGAACAAGAAAAAGAAATTCTCCTAGAAATGATCCATTCTATACAAAACAGCCAAGAAATGAGACAGATCAGTGATGGTAAGAATTCTTTCCCAAAGCTACATCATCAATATTTATTAAACACTTGCAGTGTGTGAGTAGTTCCTTTTATGTGTGTCTGAATATTTAAAAAAAATACATTTATCTTTCACATGGAGTTCTGATTTAACTAAGGAACTTAAGCTAAATATGGCTATTTGTACTTTTAATGCCAAATTTTTCTCTACCAGTTGATTTGCTGTAGAAACGTAAGCCAATACAACAGTTAAAACCAGTGAGGGAATTCTCAGGCTGGGAAGAGGGCCACACCAGAAATATACTGCTTGACATTTGGTGGAAGCGTATTAGGTTTCAGTAGAAAATGTGAGCTCAAACTCTGTATTATGTTAAGGCCTTCATTTATTTGATGTTTAGTCTTCAATCAAAGTCAAACTTTAAGCACTTGAATTGGGAATTAACTGAAAAAGGCCTGAGGCCTCCCCTCCCCCACACTCTCCTCTTAAGACTCTCCCGTATCTTTTTGCTAATTTAAAATACAAACCTTAACATGAAATTGGAGTATGTTCATCTGTTTTAATTGAGTATACTTATTTGTTATAAAAGAGGGTTTCTGCTTTGGGAAGAGATAGATGCCCCAAAAGAACATCAATTTAAAAAATACAAAGAACTAAAAATTCAGAAGGGGGACACAAACAGGGCAATTTTGTTATTACCATGTTAAATTCTGTAAGCACTTTTAAACAACAAACTTCATAAGAGAAGTTTAGTTTCATATACAATCTTTTGGGGGTTTTGCATATTAGAATTTTGTGTTAATATTTGTGAAGCTCATAATAAAAAAAAATAAAAAATAAAGTTTAGAGATTAGAAGCTCAGAAATAATATACAAATAATAAGTAAATATCAAAAAGGAAAGGAAGGAGAGAAAAAAAACCCAAAGAAACTTAGATCAATTATGAGGTGGGAAAAAGAATAATTGATGTATTAATGTGCCCTTAGTATAAAAAATGTGATGGGACTTTGGTTTGACTTGTTTTTCAAAAAGAACTGGGTAACCTGACTCAATCCTTCTTATATCCGATGGTAAATACACATTTGGTGAGCTCAAAAATGAGGGTTAGGTATGCAGACCAAATGAACTGAATCATACAAACATTAGCTTTGGTCTCAAATGTATTTTATATACTAATCGACTAGCTTATTGCAGTTAATAAAAGAATATTGAAATAAAGTTGTGGAATAGAGACAGACAGCCCATTATTTCCTTGTGAGTAATTATGTGCTAGATTATTTCCTCACTATTACTCCTGCCACTCATCTAGCCTAGAGTCTACCTACTAGACTTGGCTAAATTGCTTGTTTCTTTCTTTGATCTTCTATCTGAAAATAATAGGGTGGCTTTCTGGACAGTATGATTTCCCCTTTACCCACATGCTGTAATTTTTCCAGCAAATTCTGAACCCTTCAATTGTATGCAATGGTCCTTGCCTATCTCCCACAATATTAAGATCCCTTTGGTTAGTTAGCCTTTCCTCCCCTCTCCCGTTTATCAAGTTGTTTTTTTAATTTAATTTTTTTGTTATTATGAACTTGACAAATACCAACAAATATCATTTTCAAGTAAAAGAACAGAAAAAGATTACATATGAAACCATTAATCTCCACTATATCCAACTTGTTTCCTTTTTTAAAACTATATAATTTAATACATTGGTTTAAAAGCTATCTTGTTTATCTATTTTTCTCTAAATCTCTCTGTTCTCTTCTGTAGCTTTAAAAATACTTCACTTTTTGGGGGGCATTATTATCAGTAACCTCTTTTTCCTCTGCCCTACCTTCCCAATTTTTAAAAAAGACCTCCCTTATAACAATGAATCATAGTAAAGCAAAACAAATTTATACAATGGCCATGTCTAATAAGTATATCTCATTGAACAAGTTTAATCCTCCTCTGAAAGGAGGCTGGAATATTTCATCATTAGTTCTCCAGCATCATGTTTGATCACTGCCCTAGACAGAATTCTCAAGTCTTTAAAAGTTGCTTTTCCTTACAATGTTGTAGTCATTGTGTAAGTTATTGTCTTGGTTCTACTTACTCCACTTTGCATCAGTTTCACACAAATCTTTCTAGGTTTCTCTGAATCCATCCCTTCCATTATTTCTTAAGGCACAATATTATTCTGTTACATTTATATGCCATAATTTGTTCAGCTCTTCCTCAATTGATGGGCACCCCAGTAGTTTCCTATTCTTTGCTATGACAAAAAGTATTGCTATAAATATCATATCCTTGTTTTGAGCAAATATGCTTCAGGTTCACTTACTCACTCAATCTAGAACCTTGGGAGGCTATTAGGTCTATCTTGTTATCTTCAGGTAAAATTTATTAATAAATTATTCCAGAGAACATATTCCAATTTCCTGTAACCTCCTTTTTTGTAAACCATTTTATTTAACATCTCACAGACTCTTAAGACTTGTAGGGGATTTCAGAGATAACTGAATCTAACCCTACCTAAATCATGAATCTCATCTACAGCATCTCAGCAAGGAGACATATTCAGTTGCTGTGTGAAGACCTCCACTAATGGGTTACTAATCTAACTAGCTTCGTCTTTTCCTTGAACATATTTTAAAATATATGCTGCAACTTACAGATCCTCAGTTGGTGATCTTCTCCTGATCTACCAGTATGGTTACTCTTTAAAAAAGGATATAGTGTAAGTTTGACATGACTTCCATGTTTCCTAAGGGCTCACAAGCCCTCTTTTTACGAATATGTTATAAAACATTAGGGATCAACCTCACCTTCCTACACATTGAAGTATATACCTTCTCCCTTTCAAAAACTGTGACAGGTTTCCATCTCTAGTCCCATGACACATCTCCCATCACAGCTACACAAAGATCACAGAGAACAATTCAGACAGTCCACAAGTAGTTACAATTTAGCAATAACATCTGCAAGTTCTTTCAGGACTCTGGAATGTGGTTTTGTTTAGATCAGTTAACGTATATTCATTAAGGGCACTTAGGTGCTCTCCTCTCCCTACTTTATCTCTGATTTCAATTTACTGTGAACTATTTTCCTTCTATCCTTCTCAATTTGTCTGAAGGTGGAACAGTGCAGTATGAAGAGGTCCGGATTTAGAGTTGGAATATTTGGGCTCAAATCTTGGCTTTGCCACTTATTATATATATAATGTTGAATAACTTATTTCACCTTTTGGGGCTTTATTTTCCTAATCTATAAAGTGAAGAATTATTGTAGGTGGCTTCTGAGGTCCCTTCCAATTCTAAATCTACGATCTTTGGCAGAGAAAATAGAGCAAAATGGAAATTGAGTAGTTCTAATGTTTCTCCAGTGTATATTATCTTCCCATCCATGACAAGCTGGGCTCCTTTCTTCCTTGATGATTATCCTGCTCTCAACTTAACTTTTGAAATTAAAAAGAGATCATTTTCTGAATTTAGCATGTATTGCAAGCCTTAGCTTGTATTAGCCCCTAGTTGTCCTGACACCATTCATAAATTATCTTGATAAGCTTTTTGTATTCACCTTTAATTAGCTGCTCTCATTTCAGTCCTTTGTACATTCCAGTGATTTCTCTCAGTTTCTTTGAACATGTTCCCTTTTCTTTTTCACTGGAAACAATTATGATTAGATCACTAGAATTTTGTTAAGAATCTCCTTCAGGTCACAGCATCTTACTTATACTATTGCTGAATTCTTGAAATACAGTTTCTTAAGTCTTAGGGTTTATCTTATTTCAGACCGTGGCTGAGATTCTTTACCTTAACTATCACAAACCACCACAAAAGATTGGGATGGCCACCAGTTCTTCCTTATTGATTTTAATCAGGTCTGGTGAGCAGTATTTTTCAGTTTTTCCTATTTCAAAAAATGAAGACAAGGCATGAATTTATTAGCTGCTCTATTTTCAGGAGAAACATCCAAGTGTATCAGTAATTAAGGTGGGACTTTCTTTTACTGTTTTCTCATTTAGCACTTATTTAATCAAGCACCCTTGAAGAGTCCAGCCTTTGTTTCTTTGATTAAATCAAGAGTCTTTGATGAATTGCTTGCCTCAAGGAAAAGCCTAGTTTAAATGGGTTTGAGTCACATGTTTGTGACGCCAGAAGCTTTTAGGTCACATGGGTTTGAGGCGCATGTTGTGATGCCCTTAGACCCTGAACAGGATATATAAACTGAGAGGTTGGCGTTTTTCCTTGGGGCTCTCACTCACTGGAACAGTGTCGTGTGACTTGAAGGGACTCTGGTCAGCCATTGTTAAGAGCCCCCCGGCTGGTAAACCCAGATGCTGGAACTTTGTTAAACCCTGGTATCTATGAATTGAAATTTGAATCAGACAAGGGCTGTCTGTTGATGTTTGTAATTTCTATTTGTATTCGTTTTGAAGTTCAGGGTGCTGGCTTTTCTTCCTGAACTAAGTGAATGATATTTGTATGTTTAATTAAAGTGAGATTGTTAACCCCTTACAGTTACTTTCCTCAGTAAGGCAGATCAAAGAACCTGTGCTGGCAGCTTGTGTTGCTGGTCTTGTTGGGTCTTACACATCAGCAGCAGTTGCTAGCCAAAGTGTCGTTACACCATGCAGGGTAACCTGGTAGAGTGTTAAGTGCACTGGATCTGGGGTTCACATCCTGGCTTTCCTGCTTACAACCTGTGCCTGTGGATAAGTCACAGCTTTTCTTTATCTGGAAAGTGAGGATACTGTCATATGTATTCTAAATTTGGGGGAAGCTAGGTGGCGAGGTGGATGGAGTGCTGGGCCTGTAGTCAGGAAGAGTCATCTTCCTGAATTCAGATCTGTCCTCAGATGCTTACTAGCTCTGTGACCCTGGGCAAGTCACTTAACCCTGTTTGTCTCAGTTTCCCCATCTATAAAATGAGCTGGAGAAGAAAATGGCAAACCACTCTAATCTCTTTGCCATGAAAATCCCAAATGGGATCATGAAGAATTGGACATGACTGAAATGACTAAACAACAAATCCTAAATTTAGAGCTGGAAAAGCCATCAAATTGCATCCCCTCATTTTACACATGTGGAAATAGACTTCCAAAAAAGGTTGTGACTTACCCAGGATGGCAGAAAGTATCAGAGCTGGGGTAGGCTAATTTATCTTGGCTCTAAATTCAATGTCTTAGATAGCTGAAGTGCCTCATCACAAATATATCTCATCTCAGCCAGTTTTTTGATTCAGGTCGTAAACTCATCATCTAATCCTTTCAGTTAGCCAAACTACTTGTAGTAGACTCCCATCTTTATAGTATCTGTTTCTCAATCCTTTGATCCATACCGAAACGTTCTTTACTATGCCTCCCTCATCTCAGATGTGGATTTCTACATAGACGAATCATCCTCTTGATGTACAGTACTATACTTTCTCCCCTTCTGCCTATTCTGGTCCTCTGGAATAAGGTATACTGTCCCATTGTCATATTCCATTTATGAGCTGCAACTCACAAGGCTCAGTAGGACTCAGTGATACACTTACTTCTGATGACTAAGATTTCTAGTTCACACTGTTACATAGTTCCTGCACGGTTACATACCTAAACCTAAGGATACTTTTCCCACTTTCATTATTATTGTATCCCACTGGTTTTATATCTACTGCTATTCTTTTTTTCTTTCTGAGCTTGACTGTCCCTATCTCAGGCTAGAAATGCAGAGGCCTTTCATGGACTCAATCTTTCCTTCAGTCAGTCTCCAAGAAAATACATTCTTTCCCACCATTGTTGGTTATAATCAACCTCTGAAGAAGAGCTCACCATTCCTGTATTTTATGCCATGGCCACAAGAGTTTGATCCTGTTTGCCTCTTAGTAAATTCCTTATACTTCATTTTAATTACATTTCCTCTTACTCTTTTGTGAAGATAGAGCATATAAAGAAAAGCAACAGAGTTCTCCATACGTAACAGCATATTAATGCAACCAAAGTATTAGTGACATGTTTCTTGTTGGTATCAGCTAACTATACAAAACGTTTTCTTTCTATTCAGGAGAAAGAGAAGAATTAAGTCTAACGGCAAATCGTTTGATGGGAAGAACCCTCACTGTTGAAGTTTCCGTAGAAACAATTAGAAATCCCCAGCAACAAGAATCGCTTAGGCATGCCACAACGATCATTGATGAAGTGGTCAATAAGTTTCTCGATGATTTGGGAAATGCCAAGAGTCACTTAATGTCACTGTATGGGGCTTGTTCATCTGAGGTACCACCTGGACCAATTGATCAGAAATTTCAATCCATAGTAATTGGATGTGCTCTTGAAGATCAGAAGAAAATTAAGAGGAGATTAGAGACTTTGCTTAGAAATATTGAAAACTCTGATAAAGCTATCAGGTTGCTGGAGCATTCTAAAGGAGCTGGTTCAAAAGCTTTGAAGCCAACTAGCATAAAGCAAATTTAAATAGCTTGGGCAACTTAAAGGCACAAATGAGTTTCCATGTAAAGATAAGTACTATTTCAAGTGATAGATATATGTGTTCCCTTGTAAATGTTGGGCAGACCCATTCATTCTGTTTCAGCTGATAAAAATATTCCAACTGTCATTGTTCTCACCATGGAGACGTTTATAAATGGAAAATATTAACTATAGCTGTATTTTTTAAGTGAATGTTTTGTCTTATTATCTGGTACACCATTACTTTTGACTATATTTTGGGTAAAAACACACAACTATGTGATAATAAAAAGTGTGCAGATGGTAGCAGTATTCATCAGTACTGTTTCCTCCCTTGTACCATCTATCTTGCAGTACAAGTCAACTTGGCAAATATATCAACCAAAATTTTTTCATCTAAAATTTGTCATATAGGTTAGGCTATATGCAACAGCTGGCTGACATACTTCTGACTCCTGCTAGAACACAGACCAGTCCTAGGTTCTGTCTTGGTGTACCACAGCATGGAAGCAAATTCATTCATTCAACACTTACTTATTAAATACCTATTAAGTTAACCATGAGACCCTAAGTCAATCAACACTGAGTGCCTTAAGAGAAATCCAAGATATGGTCCTTGCCCTGTTGGAGCTTCTACCGGCATACCCAGCCATAGAAAAGTGACTTTAATCTTACAGATATTTGTGGAGCGTCTTCTAAGCTTAAGACCTGATGGTACATACTATTATGCAGACAAAAATGAGTAAAGCACGATCCCTGCTCTCGAGGATCTTTATCTTAAAGGCTGACTTATGCCTGGAGATATATGGTTCTCCCTAATCTATGTTGGGTTCTGAACAGTTTGCTTTCATTCTAAAGATACATTTGAGGAAAGTCCAAAGAATGAAATTTCCTAAATTAGAATCATGTGTTGGGGGGTGGGATGGGGAACCACAAATGTGATTTTATTCTAATTTATATGAATTATCTTCGGTATAGAATTGTACCCTAACAAACACAAATTGCTAGTGCTAGTTTGGCATCTTCCTGATGTTCAGCAGACGCTTAGCTTTTACCTCCCTATTCCTAAATCCAGCAAGTGTGCCCTTAAAAATGGAATTTTGTTTGGTTAGAAGTTATATCTAATGGACATACAATACTCTGAAGATAAATATGATTTGGGCTCTGTAGTTTGGGGTTGTTCTCCATACTACAGGTTCTCTTCACAGGTATAGATGTTATTGATTATTCCTTGTTTCCTTTGTTCTTAAAACCCAGCTCTGGTGATATGGTCTCCATGAAGTCTTCCTTGATAGCCCAAGCTAGAAGTGGTCCTACTCGCCTAGAATTTCTTATGCTTGTTTGACCTTTCCTATGTACTTAGTATATTCTAACTTTATTACACATTTTGGCATACACTTTTATACTCTTACTAGATTGTAAGCTCCTTGAGGGAAGAGACTTTTTTTTCCTTTAATCTTTGTGTCCTTAACATCTAGCACATGATATACAATAAATGTTTATTGGATAGTAACAGTGGACATTTATGTGGTGTTTATAAGGCTAATCACATGCTTTACCAATTCATTTGATCTTTTCAACAACCCCAGGAGGTAGGATAGCACAGGTATCATTTTTATTTCACATATTAAAACAGTGAAGCTCAGACTGACGTGATGTCATTTTGGTATTCTGAGAACGGACAACCACCACCACCACCACCACACTGTAAGTCTACTATCTTTACACATTTCAAAATATTTTACTTTTTGGGCTCTTGAGCCCCATCTCAATACCTTTTTTCCCGTTTACCCTAGCCTTATTTAACCTTATTTCTTCCATTTCCATCCTTTGCTCTCCAGATTGAAACTACTGAGTCAACACTAAGGTAGAAAATAGACCCAAAAGGATGACAGTCTGAAAGAGTATTCAGTTTTATATTTTTTTAAAAAGCTTTCATGAAGACTGAGAATAGTATAAGCTATTTAGTTCAAAATTCAACAAGACTGCTGAATGTTTAGCTTTATTACAAAAGCTAAGAGATCGCTTAACTTTTGTAGGGGAAAAATACTATTTTTTTTTTAAAGAGTGGGGGGTGAGGGAGAAGAGAGGATGACATAGTAAAATCACAGGAGGCTCAGTTATTCTGGCCATAGAGAAGCCTAAGGGTAGTTTCCAAGTATGAAAGGGTAATAAATAAGTAAGACTTGTTGAGACGGGAAGTGTAAACAGAGGTGCAACTCTTGTTTCACAAGGGCCTGATCAAGCTTTGAGATCAAGGAGTTGGGAACTTCTATTTTACTTGGGTATCAAACACATTTATCAAACCTATGATCATATGGAATAAATATTGACAATAAATGTGCAACTATTTGGCAAACTATAAATTATATTAATGTGGGGGAAAACCCTCCTAAAAGCCTTCATGTTTTGCTATTTTTTGAAGTATTTATTGAGGTCATAATTGCAATCCAAAGTTACATAATGATTTTTCCATTAAAATTCACAAAAATGTTTTAATAGCAATTATTAAAGGTGCTCAACTTCACTTTTAGTGCTGATAGTACTATTTTTTAAAATTACTATTAACGAACATGCTACTACACATTTCTCAAGATGATGGGGCCAGACCTGACTTCAGGTAATCAAACACATCTCTGATCTCATCAACTCGGAAATTCTCTCCAGCAATGCAGATTGCAACCCGTCCATGCCTGCCTATCCTGCATGACTATTTTCCATGTCCTCCTTTAAATCTGTCATAGGTGTCTCTGAATGTGCTAGACACCTACCTCCTTTTCTCCTGACATTCTGAGAGTACCAGTGGAGCACTCGGGCTGCCCACCTGCCCTCTCTTATTGTCACTATGTGCCCAGTCCATTTTCTCTTCCTATTATACAATTGCTTGATGTCTTTTAATACGTTCTATGCTCCATTAGAATTCCCCATTGATTCTATGTTGCAGCCTGCTCACACCCATCATGCACATCTCAGACAGGTTTTTAATTCTGCAGAGACTGATGAATTCCATGTTTTACTTCCATGCAACAATACTGGTAACAAAAAAGGTCTAAGCCTAAAATTGGCCCAACATTGTACAGAATACAATTTCGACTTAATGAAATTATAAGGCCATCTATAAAGTCATTATTGTAGGATAGTAGCTTCAGCCTTTTCAAAGTACCATTCCCCTAAAAAAAAAAAAGATATTGACAAACGAGCTTTTAAGTGACTGTACTGCTGCAAATAAAACTATCTCAACCAAGTGACATTAAATTTTATGTTAAATATTGATAGGTTAAGCACTGTCATTGTATGGCAAGTGTGGATAATCTTGGGCTCTTTTAAACTTTTTTCACTAGTATGTCACTCTTTTTAACACTTTGGGGAAAAAAGTTCCAATTCAACCTTGGTGAAATAATGGACTAACAGAAAGTCAGTTTTTAAATTAATTTATTTTTTACTTCTTCAGATTTGTTATGAAATTATTTCACATGATACATTTCAAATTAATTTTGAGGCCATAATTGTAATCCAAAGTTACATACAATGGTTTTTCCATTCAAATGCATAAGATTCATGTTCAAATAACAAAATTATAAAAGGGGCTCAATTTTCCTTTTAATTCTGACACTACTAAATTTTAATGACCATTAATCAACATCCCACTACACATCTCTCAAGATGAAAAGGGATGGCCAAATTATTTCAGTAGCGGTGATTGAAGTTTTATGACATTTAAACATTTTGTTGATGGAAATAACTCAAATGTATGATAGGCTTACGTGTTTTGAAAATAAACATCTAAATGTTAACATCTTCTCCAGTGCAAATGGTATTCAGTTCAATCAACAATTAATAGTATTTGATCTACATAGTTGTTAGACCATTGTGCAGTGTTTCACAATTATTTTGAATGTTTTTACCCAGCTAATTCATTTTATTTTTGGAGAAAATGGATATCCTAATGTCATATCAATGGCAGCATTTTCAGCAAGTAAACAACTATTTCAGAGGTTCAGAAACTGAGGCCAACAATCACTGGTATTACTGTAATACACCGAAGTGTTCACTTAAAGTAGTACAACACTTTTAAATGGGAGAATTAACTCCTAAGGCCAAATTACTATTTGGAGATCTAAAAAGATCATGATTCCTAAAATTCAGAGGCACAATGGAGTACATTAATGAGAGAAATTTCTATTTGAGCACTAAAATTGCCCAGCTTCTAAAAGACAACCAGATTTTTTCATCCCATAAATATGGAATGTGTCACTCACTCTCTTTTTGTTAGTGTTACCTTGTATTTTAGTTTCTCCAAAATACAAGTGTGCTATAAATTTGGAGTAGATAAAAAGCAGCCCGTTTGAATGAGGCTTCACTTAAATTATATTTGTCCTATACAGACCATTCCATATGCTATTTAACCAGTAGACAGACTATTCCTGACAAGGAAAATGAGTACCTGAGGAACTCTCAAATATGGCAATGTTTCCTCAGCATGTCAGCATGCTAAGAATTATTAGTTAACTTTAATTTAAAAATTAAATTAGCAGCACAAATGTACAATAACCTGGAACCTGAAAAGGGCTGTTTTATTTATTATCTGTGCTTTAATTTGAAGTTTTAAAATAAAGTAAACTTAAAGAAAACAAAATATATGTTAAAGATTTTAAAGCTCAATTAAATTGGGAAATGTTTTCACAATCTGATTTAAGCAGTTTTTATCCTATTACAAAATTGAAGCCAAGATTGCATTCTGAAGTGATGACTGATATAGTAAGACAAAAGTATAGTAGTACAAATGAATGTTCTTCTGTTTTTGTAAAAAGAAAAAAAATACAACAAATTTTATTACAAAAAGACTGGATAAATTGGAACCCTCATCAGCATGTGCATTTAATATATAGCAGAGTAAAAAAGAACACATATACTCAATTGCTGCTACTTGGAACAAATTCAATATGTTTTCATATGTGTGTGTGTGTGTGTATACATACATATATGATGAATGATTTTACTAAACTGAGATAATTTCCCACAAAAAATAAAAGACTCTGATCTAAGAAATTATATAAGGAAAGACAAAACACTGTAGCAAATGTCTAATGTTGGAGACTGAGGTTTTCTTCAATGCATGTCCCACTGCCAGCAATGGGCTATATATTATTGACAACTACAATTACAAGAATTAAGTATGTTATTACTATGTTAATGGACAAACTCCAGATTATTTTAGTGTTTATAGATCAAATAACCACTTGGCAAAAGGATGCCCATGAAAATTTCAAACTGTTAGTCTAGGATTTCATTGGTTTTAGGGAAGAGGTGTCAAACTCTAATAGAAAAGCATCCCTGCTGGCTGCATAATGACTTAGAAAACCACAAATTAACATTGTCTATGTTTTACTGTATTTTTATTTGTTAAATATCCCAATTACATTATTATCTGATTGGGGGGGAGGGAGCCCACCCTGCAATGCTGCAGGCAGAGTATGATACTTCCAGTTTAGGGAACTCCCAGCTAGCAAATACCCTCTATCAAAGCAGGTCTGTCATTGTTCTGTAATTTATGATCTTAGAGAACTGCCTGGGGCATTGAGAGGTTAAATGATTTGCTGAGGGCCACAGAAACAACTTGTGGCAGAGGCAGGACTTGAACTGAAACCTTCCAGACTCCAAGGCTAGTCCTCTATCCTAACATAGCGTACTGCCTTAAAATGCCAAACATATATGAAAACCTGGGACAGTAAGTTCTCTTAAAAAAAAAATCAAATACAAAGTACAAGTAAATGTAAAATGATTTCAGGACATTTATATTTTTCAAGAAACCTTCTTTCCTAGTACCACTGTAGAATCCTGTAACATCTGACTATGTTAAAATGATATACAGAGAGTAAACAAGCCTGTTAATATTTATCATTAACTTATAATGACAAATATTAATAGGATATATACATTAAGTAAATAGTCTCTACTCACAATTTTTATACTCTGGCACTTACTGTTTACAATATTAAAATATTTCTTACAGGAAATTATTTTTGCATTTTCTGCCAATGGAGCTTTCCAGAAGAAAGGTGCTATATAAATTTGAGATTTTAACTATACAAATTCTCAAGGGATAAGCTTAAAACATCTTACAAATTGCATAAATAAAGGGATGGTTCTGAGATGTTGGCCACTAAAAAAGAATCTGTAAAAAAAAAGACATCTTTTGTGGAATTAAAATTTTTTAAACTGAGACTCATTTGCTCATATATGCTCATATGCTTATATGCTCATAAATTCAAAAGTTTTTAATTTGGAGCTTGGCCAGAAGCTAAATATGCTAGACATGGCATATAATTTTGCAGAATCTTATGGATAACTACAGATATGCATGAGTCTTAATAGATACTCTGCCAACCTGTGATGGTACAAGTGCGTCACTATTACAGATGACCATGTGAAAAATTTAGTTATTACACATTTTTAAAAGCAATACCATTAGCCTGAAATAAGCTCAGTATTACTGAATTATGTTCCTCTCTTTATACAACTTTTTATACTGGAAAACTTTTTAGAAGACATTATCAGTCAATAAAAAGTAAGATAGTTTGAAGCTTTCCCCTCAAGAAAATGCGGTTTTTTTGGCACAATGAATTTTTTAGACCCAAGTACAGGAAGAAGGGATTTCATCTTGCAGAGTATAGGCTTGGAATTTCTCACTTGAAATGAACAGTTTAAAGTGTGTGTGTGTGTGTGTGTGTGTGTGTGTGTGTGTGTGTGTGTGTGTAGCAGTGTTTTATGCATGTTGATCAGAAACTTAGTGTCTTTAAGTGAAATACTGTACTTACATTCAGCTTAACTTTAGTACCAGATATCTACATGCATACCTCTGATAACATTCACATATTATACAGATATTGCACGAGTAAAGTTGCCAATACACTAATGCTGTCCAGGCAAGATCTGAAATTTGCCCCTCAGTATTATTTTAGATCCAAGATATCAAGATCCAATACTACTTTTCCCTAAAGGCTGACTGATCAATTCCATTAAAAGAATGCTGCATCATTTGGTCCATATTTAATACGAAGATCTGTACCAATGTTTATTATACACTGTGTTTTTAATATCCTTTGAAGTTCAGCAAAACCTGTTTTTCATATTTTTAAAATGTCCCTTCAAAACAGGAGAAGCATCGTCTTACATATGTGTGTGTGTGTGTGTATGTATATATATCTATATAAAAATTAAAATGAGTGTACAGGGGTAGCAACGATTCCAATTTTGCCACCAGAGGTCTCCCTGTACACACTAAAGAACATTGCCACAGCAATATTTAAGTTCAACTTCTATCAGAGATCCAGTAGGTGCAAAGTCTGCTAGAAAACACATTAACGTACAATTACAGCTGAGTGTACACTCACTGCACAGCCTAATCCAATTTTTCCCTCCCTTTCCCTCCTTGGTCCCCAAAATGGCTTTAGGGTATATTGCAGCTGCTAAAAGGGCTTCTGTTTTTCTTGGTCCTCTGTTTGTTTGGTCTAAGATTGATGACATCTCCACCATTAAGTGTGCTAGAATTCTGGCCAGAGTGACTTCCACCAGCTGTATTAAAGACACCTATATAAATTGAAGGGAGAATGCACAGATTATTCTGGGTCAGCTAGGTAGCATACTGATCATCTGCCTAAAAAAAGCTCAGACTATTATTATTAGTAAATGTATTTTCAAAAATGCTAATTCTAATACTCTGAATTATCTTTTCTATCCCAAAATTTCAGGTGCTATTTTTGAAGGGCAGTTGATTAGATTAAAATACATTTGGAGAGTTTAACTTTATAAAATGTTATTGATAGCTTTTGTTTTTAATTTCACTTGAACATTAGGAAAGATACTATGGATCTAAAACTTGGTTTCAATATAAACTACTCCCACGAAAACTAAAAAGTGGATACAAAATTGCTTATATAACATGTACATGATAGGAAATTGAGGGAGATAGACTGAAAAAAAATTCGAGTGGCCTAATTTCTACTGTCTTAGATAAAATAATTTTAAAATGGGTTATCAGTAAAGTTCTTACCTGCAAAAAGACAATTAAGATTATATGAAGGTTCTTTTAAAAAGTTAAGCTATTTCACATACCTCTACTGTTCACATTTCAAATGTGTTAAGAAAGCTGAAGAAATAAAATCCAACTATCTGCATAATATATCTAATTCAGGGAATCTGTGCCTTTATCTTACACTTAAATACCACTAAGCCTGTACTTTCCTATTTACATTTTACAAAGGGAAAATGAACCTATTTTTAAAAAAAGGTAAATGGTCACTTAAATGATGAAACAAGATGGAAAATAAGGTTATGAAATCTGATATTTCATGTTTAGCACTTACCAATTTTGTTACTACTTGTATGCATTAATTCTGGGTCTTCAGCTATTTGTTGTTTGAGTTTCTGAAGATATTTTTCTGCTAAATATTTAAAAACTAAAATGCAAAAAAATAATTCAGTCAATAAGATTGTATGAATAAAATATTTCACATGTACAATAACGATATTACAGTCAGCAGAGGAGTAGCTGTAGAAAAAGGGGCACACCAACTCACTTCTGGTAAAGCAGTGAATAGATCCAACCATTGTGAATGTGGAATTATACAAAGGGAATAAAATGGCAAGGTAGTTTGACCAAGTGGTTCCACTGTTAGGTATGTATTTTGTTGTTTAGTCATGTCTGATGCTTCATGACCCTGTGGACCATATTACCCATGAGGTTCCCTGGGCAAAGATAGTGGATTGGTTTGCCATTTCCTTCTCTGGTAGATTAAGGCAAACAGAAGTTAAGTGACTTGGCAGTGTCACATAGCTAGTAAATGTCTGAGGTCACATTTGAATTCAGGTCTTTCTGACTCTAAGCCCAGCACTCCATCAACTGAGCCACCCAGCTATGTATACCAAGGACATTAAGGACAAAAAAAAAAAAGACCCCATACATACCAAAATATTTATAGCGGCACGATTTGTGGTAGTAAAGAACTACGGTAAATGCCTACTTGATTAAATTATAGAATAGCCACAAAAATTATAGTCCATGAATGTAATGGAATATTATTATGCTACAAGAAATTATAAATGTAATGAATACAGAGAAGCATGGAAAGACAGTGTCATATAATATATACAATGATGACAAATCAATGGTGAAAAATTAAAGCAATCAAAATTGGTCTCACAGAAGAGATTTAAGAAGATACCTGCCTACCATCACCCCAACTTCTTTGCAGAAGCAGGGTACCTGAGTGTGAAACACAACATATCCATTGTGTGACTCGGGGAAAATCACTTAACCTTTTACTGCTCTGGGCAACAAAGGCTGTAAATCACAGACAAAGCGCCAACCTGCAATGATAGTTTCTCATGAGACATCCTTAGATCTGTGAAATCCCAGGTCCTTGCAGGCAGCTTGAGGCACAGTGGACAGAATGCTGGGCCTGGAGTCTGGGAGACTCGAGTTCAAATCTGACCCTTGGCAAGTCACTTAACCTGTCTGCCTAAGTTTTTCCTGAACTGTAAAATAGGGATGATAACAGCTCAAGGTGACTGTAAGAATCAAATAACTGTAAAGCACTTAGTGCAAGGCCTGGCACGTAATAGCTGCTTCCTTCTTATCTCTATTTCTTGATGCATATTTTAGAGAGTCAACGTAGTATGTGGGGAGAACACTGCACTTGGGAATCAAGAAAATCTGGGGATTTTTAAATCCTCTCTTTGACGCTGAGCAAGTTACTTCAATTCTGTGGGCCTCAGTTTCCTCATATGTAAAATGAAAAGATTAGATTTAATAATTTGAGGTAACTTCCAACTCTAAATATATGATTCTATGATAATTTACTAAACTAGGGCGCTGTCGATGAGCGCAAACTTAATATAAGTGAGTACCTCTGTACTTGGTCTGGATCAAACAACTTTTGGAGATCTTAGAAGAGACTGAGTCCAGAAGACAATAACTATGGTCACCCATCATGAAGTGAAATATTGTGAAGAATTGCCTCTTGTTAGGCAATTATTCCATATTATTAAGCAAGAGTGGATAACAAATATTACTATGAGGGCTCATAATTATTTCTTGATGTCTCTAAATATTCCACTTTTTTTAAAACCGAAAGATCCCAATTATATCTGTATGGAGTGACAGAATGTGGAGAGAAGAAAGTATCAAGAGGGTAACAGATAGCATCAAAGGCTACAGAGAGTTCAAGCAGAATGAGGATTGGGAAAAGGTCATTAGATTTGGCAATTAAAAGATTGGTAACTTCGGAGAGAGCAATTTCAGTTGAATGAAGGTTATAAGGCAGAATGTAGAGTTAAAAAGAGTGTGGGAAGAAAGGAAGCAGAGGTAGCTATTGTAGATGGCCTGCTCAGGGAGTTTAGCCATAAAAGGGAGAAGAGATATGAGACAAAAGCTAGAGGGGATGGATGGATCAAGTGAAGGTTTTTGAGGACAGAGGTGACATGGACATATCTGAAGGCAGTAGAGAAGCAGCTGGTAAACAGAGATTGAAGAAAAGTGAGAATG
>CM053627.1:179511725-179536083 GCA_028646595.1 Phalanger gymnotis | reverse complement strand
AGATGTAGAAGGCATCTGGGTGATGTGAGATGAGGGGGAGAAAAGAAGAGGGAACTCTTGGAGAATGGTATCATTTTTCCCCCCAAAATATGAGATAAAGTTCTGAGCTTAGGGGGAACTATGATAGACGTGAGGAGAGATGAAAAGGTTTGGAAGATCTGCTGTGGTGAATGGGATAGTGAGTTAATTAGGGAGGTAACAAATAATTGCCTTGGAAAATAAATGAGGGCTCCGTTGAGGTTATGTAACATAAATCTGCAGTGGACCTAGTCAGCATGGTTTCATGGTTTTCTCTAGCTTTATTCAGAAACATGTGTCTAGATGCAAAGGAAGTGGATGGTGGGAGTAATCCAGGGCTGAGGCTTGGCAGGGGAAGATTGGGAATAAAGGGGCAAGGGACACAAGAGGACAGTCTAGACAGTCAAGGGCTCAAAATGAGGAAGGGAGGAAAAGTATAGCTACTGAAAGGTATAACTTGGGAAAGAACTGAGGGGTTGAAGGAATGGAGGGAATAGGATAGAAGAACAGAGTTTGGGATTTCAAGGCAGAGGAAGAAATAGAAAGACAATAATTGTGACTTGATAAGGGAATTTCAGATTTCATAAACAAGGAAGAGGTACATTTGTGAAGGATGGCAAGACTAAGGGCGTGATCACCATTGTGTGTGGTTGAGGTAGGGGTGGAGGAGTAGGTCATATGAAATGAGTAAGCTGAGGAACCATGAGGTTAGGAACGGTGAGGGGAACCTTTGGCCTCTAGGCCACATGTGGCCCTCTAGGTCCTCAGATGTGGCCTTTTGACTGAGTCCAAGTTTTATAGAACAAATTCTTTTATTAAGGGGATTTGTTCTGTGAAATTTGGATTCAGTCAAAGGGCCACACTTGAGGAGGACCTAAAGTGTCACATGTGGCTTCGAGGCTGCAGGTTCCCCACCCCTGGGTTAAGGTTTTTAAGGCAGTATCAATATATATGTTGAAGTCTCCTAGTATGAGGGCAGGAGCTGAGGATGAGAGAAAGACCATGAGCCAAGTACTGAACTCTGAGGAAAGAGGAAAAGGGTCTTGGAGGTCAGTAGGCAACAGTTACCAGCATTCTGTTTGAGCGCCAGATGCAGATTGAGTGAACCTTAAACGAGGGGAGGTTACTGAGTGATGGTGGTTGAAGGTGCAGCTTAAAGTAGCAATGGGGAGCTAGGAGTGGTCCAACTCCCCTACCTCGATCAGTGAGTCAGAAGGAATAAATGAAAGTGTAGATTGTGCTAGAAGGGGAGACTGTGTAAATAGGAGGTGGCCAAGTCTCTGTGAGACTCAGAAGATGGAAGGAGTGGGAAAAGAAAAAAAATTTAAGATGAAAGTAAGTTTGTTGGACATAGCAGAACATAGTAGAAGGGGAGGGTAGCTTTAGAGTGGGATGTTGTGGGAGTTGGGATGAGGGGAATGGGAATGAGGGATTAGGTGACTAGGTGACAGAGGACAGGGTTTGAACGATGACAGTCCAGGGGTACAGAATCACAGAGATGAGGAATGTATAACCTGGGGTGGGCTGTGTTAATTACTGAGGAATGAGTTCAGCTAGGTTTTCATTATCCAAAGAGGTATCAGAGAGAACTTCTCTCAGGGGCTTAGGCAGTTCATTCAGGGGATAAGTGCTGGGAGCTAAAGTAGTAATGCCTTCTACAATGCAGCTCCAAGTTGCTTTTCTAAGCTACTCACTATCCCACTTTATAAATTTAATATAGTCCAATCGAAGTGACATTTTTTCCTGTTCCTCACATAGTTCCTTCCCCCTTGCCTCCATGCTTTTAGAGGATTCCTCATCTTAGACTCTCTCAATTTTTTGAAAGCTCAGTTCAAGTACCATCTTGTATAAGAGTCCTTTCCTTATCTCCACAGCTTTTGAACCTATGCCCTCACCTCCACATTTTTGTATTTATTCACAACAGAAGCAATCTGGCTTAGGAAGGAGTAGAGTCAACCTCTGATGTAGGAAGATCTGGGTTCAAAATCCCATCTCTGACACATACTCGACAAGTGTGTGTGTGTGTATACATATATATGTATACACACACACACACACACATGGATTTTTTTCTCATCAGAAATTCCTTATACTGATAAAATCACAGCTTTGATTAAAAAAACCCAACTATTTTGTATATACTTATATGTGTTACAAGTTTTTCCCAAATAGAATATAATCTCCTTGAGGGGCAGGGGCTGTTTCGTTTTTGGTTTTGCATCCCCAGTGCCTAGCAAGTAGGAGAAGCTTAATAGATGCTTGTTGATTAAGCACTTAAATCCAACTTAAATATTTCCACCTCCAAGAAGCCTTACTTAATTTTCCGTGGTTGACATGAACTTTTCCTTCAGTTCTCTTGTAGCAATTTATTTTGTTCCTTTCTAACATGTTCATCATTTTCTATTGTATATAGCTATATCTATGGCTAATCCTCCTACTAGACTAAGCTCACTGAATGTAGGAGCCACGTCTTATCTGAATGGTTTGCCATTTCCTTCTCCGTGTCTTATCTAAACTTATCTCATTGTCTAATAGAGTCTTCTGTATATATAAGTCCTTTAATAAATGCTTATTGCATCATATTTTTAGTTGCATAACAAACCCCTGCCTGATGAGTATAGGATATAAATATAATTTCAATCTAGACTACAAATCTTTTCTAACCTCCCCCCCTCCACAATCTGCCATCAAACTGAATATCAGTTGGGATAGTTAACCTAGAGAAGTAAAGCCTTGGAGCTAAGGTGGGGGTGGAATAGGACTTGCAGGAATGGAGAGGAGGTTAACTGTCTTGAAATATTTACAGCTAAGGTATACAAAACACCTGGATAGGACTTCAAATCTTTATAACTGCATTGGTTAGGGTAGAAACCAGTATACATTTAACCCTTTTCTTTAAGTATTTACACAACGGATATTTACGATCTCAAAACGGATTCACTCATAAGTATTTGCTTTAAATATGTGAAAACTGTCCAGACTGAAGACTAAATCTACCCTAGAGAGCTATCCAAGTGAAGGACAAGTTAGGGAATACATAATGAATCTGCTATGCTAATTCTATTACTTTTCTTGAATGCCATTTACTTATAAGAAATTGATGTGGCAGTAAATAACTAGGTAGGAATTTAAAGCAGTTCAGTAATCTTTGGTACAAAAGTCTAAGAAAGGCACATGTTCAGAAGAAATATACATTATATAAACTGCAATATGTATTTATATTATCAATCCACCGCCAACTAAGAGAACCAACATTTGTTTTCAAATATTGTTTAATGATGTATGCTGTATGCTAACTACAAAACTAAGGAGAAAACATGGTTTGTTTAAAGAAAAAACAGATATGTTATGGCTAAATAAACACCAAAATAAAAAAAATATTAGGTCAATATGATTATATGACAAAAACATTTCATATTTAACAATAGTAATACTATAATTCAGGTTGAAGGAGTTGTGAAAAGACAGGTACGTTAATGAATAGTGACAGGAAGGATGAAACAACATCAACACCCTACAATGAATTTTTTAAAAAGCAATTTACCTTCAGTTACATTTAGGTCTTCTTTCACTGAAGCTCTGTAGAATCTTAACTTTAATTTTTTTGCCAATGCCTCAGCTTCTTCACTGCACACAAATTCGGAAAAAAAATGTTTACAAAGACAAAATTTTTAATATGACATTATTAAATTTATTTTTGCTGTTTTTAACTGTGTATGACTCTTTATGACCCTATTTTGGGGGTGTTCTTGGCAAAGATACTGGAGTAGTTTGCCATTTCCTTCTCCAGCTCATTTTACAGATAAGAAAACTGAGGCAAACAAGGTTAAGTGATTCGCCCAGGGTCACATAAGCTAGTAAGAATGTGAGGACACATTTGAACTCAGGTCTTCTTGACTCCAGTACTGGGGTTCGATCCACTGCAACACCTAGCTGCTCTATCAAATTTATACTACTCGCTGAATATAACTTGGGAAGAATGACCAGACCAAGTTCTTATTTTACTCATTAGATTTTAGAAGAGTTTGATTCTTGAAACCCAATTAAATGAAATAAATTGAGTAACTACACTTTTAGTGATGGGGGTCAGAATTTTTGGTAGTAACACTTTTCTTTCTTCACTCTTTGCTAGCCCTAAACAAAAGTTTATGTATAACCAACCAATCTCCATTCCCAGTAGCAACAACAATTCTACAAAGCCATCACTCTGTATGTCTGTGACCCTAAAGTCATTATAGCTGGTATGGTACCACTTCGTTTTATGTGAGACTCTTACTAGCAACTCTTTCCACTCTGAAAAAAGGCAACACACTAAACTGAAAGTTTCAGGCACAATTATTTCTTATACTCATTCTGGTCACAAAAGCATACTGCTTGGCAAAAGGTAAAGTTTGCATCTTCATTACAATGCACACAAAGATACTAACATGGACTTCCAATTTTTATTTTACTGGGGACTGTTTTAAAAAGAAAACAAAGCCAAGATTTTTTCAGAATTATCAATAACCACAAGTTATATTCTGCAAATCTATTTAATAGTAGGATCAAGCTGATTGCTAAATTCCATTTGTGGATTTGAATTCTATAGTTCTAAATTGCATAGAAAGATGTCTTATAAAAAAAAACCTCTGATATTTCGATTTTAAGGTTTGCAAAGTACTTTACATATATTATTTTATTTGATCCTCAAAACCACTCTACGAGGTAAGTACCGAAGGTATCACTATCTCTATTATCCAGCTAAAGAAACTTCGGCCAAGAAGAAATTATTTGGTCATACATTTAGTAAGTATTAGAGCAGAATAATTTTTCCACTAAACCACACTGCCTCTCGTTTACTTACCAAACGCCATAAGCAGTAAGTGACTATTTTGAGAATTAAAAACATTTGAAATAATTGAATATTTCAACATCTAGTAAAAGTATTATAAAATCTGTGGTATCTCAAATGTCTTCAACTATTGGAAGCTGAATAATCATAGTGAAAAGGCTTGGGCCCAGAAGAACTGAGAAAATGTTTGCTTTCCTCTTTGCAGAAATGAGCACTATGGGTGTGAAATTAACATAGTCTTGGACTGGTGATAGGTTGAATAATTTGGCTTAACTGCTTCCCCACCCCTGCCCCTATTATGTGTTACCGGGCAACTCACTGGGTAGAGAAGATTCATATTCAGAAATCAAGGTAGTATAAAAACAAAAGATACCAATACATTTTTAAAATGTCTTCAACCTAAGGATATTAACCATATTATCCTTGCCTATTGGCAAACAGAGTACTTTGCAAACCTTAAAGTACTATATAAAAGCCTTCCTTTATTGAGGGCTCACAACCTTCGTGGTAACTCCATTTTCCATCATCTGCATAGCTTGGCTTTGACTCCACAGAACAACATGCCCTTGTGCTGGGTATCTCCAGGTGATCCCTCCCTGCTCCCTTTGGTATGTTGTCTTCCTCCATTAGACTGAAAATCCTTGTAGGCAGGGACTATCTTTTCTTATCTGTATTCCCAGTACTTAGCATAGTACCTGGCACATAGTAGGTGCTTAATAAATGTTCACTGAATTTGAAATGAATTGAAAATAAATTCAAGCTACCACTACTTGAATTCCATAAATAGAAAGGATTGGAAATAAAGGATCTAACACCTGAATGCAAAAAGACCCCTTAAAATATACTTAATTTTTCCCCCCTTTTAAATTCAGCATTAACATATCTATACAAGCCATTCACAGAGAATAGTCCACATTGATTTCTGGTGTAACGTAGTCTTTAAAATCAGTTTTCCTAAATTTTATAATGATAAGTAATACCAAATTTAATTAATGCTTGACTTCTGTAAAATTAAAAGAGGGCGGCCATCTTACTTCTTTATACAAGAATCATCCAAGAGGTCAATCTTGTTCTGTACAAGTACTGTTGGGATATCTCCAACTTCAGTTACTACTTTCTCTCTCCAACTGGAAATTGCTTCAAAAGATTCCCTGTCTATAGTAGAAAACACAAGTACACAAGCTTGGGCTCCTATAAATACCAAAAACAGAAACTGTTATTAAAACTAACGAAATCATCATGGACAAGGAGATTTTATTTCACTTGTACTAAAGTTTGCTTATTTAAAATGTTTTAAGTGGGTTATGCTTGTAAGAGAAAAGTTGAAAGGGTTGTTCTGCCCCCACTCCCCAATCTAACAAGCCCTGAACTCCATTTCAAGAGTTATATTATGGGAAAACATTCAAATGATCTAATTAGTCTAGATCATGTTTACCTGTACAAACTTAACTCACTCCTCCTCCACTTGAAGAAAACAACTGGGCAGAAAACTGGGCAATCTACCTCTAGGGAAAAGAGGGTTTTACAACTGAAGCTGGTAATAGGAAGGACAACTGCAGCTACGCAAGAAGAGAGAAAAGTTCCACTGGTGGAAGAAAAATATTTTTTCTAGAAACCAAGACATTTTCTTAGATTCATTTCAAACTTCCTATTAATAGCCAAAACTTTAATCTGACTATTTAACATGCTACAGGAAAAGGGGCTTCTGTTTCACTAGAGGGAAACATGAAAAAAGCAAAGGGATAGAAAATAATAATAAGAGGAATTGGATTGCAGAAATGGAAGCTTCAGCAGTGAAACTATTACCTACTACAGTGGAAGGCTGAATGGTTGTCAAGGAAAGATGAGGAAATTATGCAAAGAAAAAGTATTCCCACAAAATTAGGAGAAATACATGTGACCAGTATAAGTAGATCTATACAATTATTTTTAATAGGCATTCATAATTTATTTTAAGATTAACCATGATTTAAATTCAATAAACCACTTGCTTGTTTTTAGGACAAAGCTGTGTTTATACATTAACAGTTACTAAAATTAAAATTCATATAAATAATGTGGAGAAAAAAATTGTGTTAGTACATCACTTCTCGGAATCATGATGTCACAACAAGTGAGGCAGCTCATCCTCCTGTTTCCACAGAAGTATGCACATATTTCATGACTGTAGAAAGATAATATTTCAGCTAATATTAAAATCTCTAGGTAGGAAAAAAAAATCTCTAGGTAGGCTTCTTCAACCTTTCTAAAAGTACAATATAGTTTAAAGAATATAAATGACTTGCAAAAATTCCAAACACTGTTAGATTTCCTAACATGTACTTTTAATTACCTAGAATGAAATGGAAAATTACTAAAGCTCAACAAATAGTAAATATACCTCGAAAAACGAACAAAAATACTAACCCCAGACAAGCAATTAAATTCCTAAGAAGCTCAAGATGTATATTTAATAACTATGGGCAAAAACAAGGAATGGGGATAGAACAGGAAGATCTGAAATTTTATGGATACCTCCCTCTACCAATGCAGGTCAGTATTTTCTCTGTAACTTAGAAAGTTGGGGGAGGTAGAGCCAAGATGGCAGAGTAAAGGCAGGGACTCAGATGAGCTCTCCCCAAAACCCCTCCAAATACCTTTAAAAATGACTCTAAACAAATTCTAGAGCATCAGAACCCACAAAAAGATGGAATGAAACAAATTTCCAGCCTAAGACAACTTGAGAGGTCAGCAGGAAAGGTCTGTTGCACCAGGGTGAGAGAAGAGAGCAGTTCAGTGCAGGCTGCCCAGTGCAGACCAGGCCCCAGCAAACCTGAAGCAGGCCTTGAGGCAACTAAATCACTGGCAGCAGCTGTGGTTTCCAGACCTCTCAGCCCCCAGATGCCAAAGACACAGAATAGACCTGCATGCCAGCAAACCAGGAGCACCCCTTGGGAGCCACTCAATCAGCAGTGGTAGTGGCAGTGGCTGCTTCTGGAGCTCTCAGCCTACAGATGGTAGCAGGGTTAAACAACTGGTCAGAAGGAAATTATGGGGTCTTTAAGCTAGTACTGAGGCAAGACTCTCTTGTTTTGCCAATACTTAGATCCAGGTCACAGTCCTGGGTGGCAGTCCCAGGGAGAGAAGGAGCAACAACATAGCAGAACATGTGGCAGCAGTGGAGTGGGGACTCTCCTCATAGTTTCAGGACAAAAAGAGTGCTTGTGGTCACTCACAGACCAGAGCATGGGCCAGGAGAGTAGTAAACACACTTCTCCTTAGATCATACCACCCTGGAAGAACTGAAAACTTACAAATGCCTAGAAGTATCTCTGAAAATACCTGCACAAAACCTCTAAAGCTTGGGACACTGTACCCTCCACCCTGGAAGCAAAGCTCTACTTTAACAACAAGTTAGAAGTCAAATCACAGACTGGGAAACTGAGTAAATAACAGGAAAAAAAACCAAACAAACAAAAAAACAAACCTCTGACTACCAAAAGTTACAATGGTGACAAGGAAGATCAAAATACACTCAGAAGAAGACAACAAAGTCAAAGCTCCTACATCCAAAGCCTCCAAGAAAAACATGAATTGGTTCCAGGGCATGGAAGAGCTCAAAAAAAGATTTCAAAAATCAAGTAAAATAGGTAGAGGAAAAATTGTGAAGAGAAATGAGGGTGATGCAAGAAAATAATGAAAAATGAATCAACAGACTGCTAAAGGAGACGCAAAAAAAAAATACTGAAGAAAATAACACCTTAAAAAATAAATGAACCCAAATGGCAAAAGAAGTCCAAAAAGTCGATGAGAATGGAAAAGGAGGTACAAAAGTTCACTGAAGAAAATAATTCCTTAAAAATTAGCATGGAGCAAATGGAAGCTAATGACGTTATTCAAGAATAATAAAACAAAACCAAAAGAATGAAAAAAATAGAGGACTGTGAAATATCTCATTGGAAAAACAAATGATCTGGAAAATAGATCCAGGAGAGAAAATTTAAAAATTATTGGACTACCTGAAAGCCATGATTAAAAAAAAAATCCTAAACATCATCTTTCAAGAACTTTACCAGGAAAACTGTTTTGATATTCTAAAAATTGAAAGGATCCACCAATCACCTCATGAAAGAGATGCCAAAATGAAAACTTCCAGGAATATTATAGATGAATTCCAGAATTCCCAGGTCGAGGAGAAAATACTGCAAGCAGCCAGAAAGAAATAATTCAAGCATCATGGAGCCATAACCAGGATAACACAAGATTTAGCAACTTCTACATAAAAAGATCAGAGAGCTTGGAATATATTCCAGAGATCAAAGGAGCTAGAATTACAACCAAGAATCACCTACCCAGAAAGACTGAGTATAATCCTTCAGCAGTAAAAATGGACATTCAATGAGTAAGACGATTTTCAAGCATTCTTGATGAAAAGATCAGAGCTGAATAGAAAATGTGACTTTGAAATACAAGACTCAGGAGAAGCATAAAAGGTGAACAGGAAAGAGAAATCAGATTAAGTTTACATTCCTACATGGGAAGATGATATTTGTAACTTATAAGACTTTTCTCATTATTAGAGTAGTTAGAAAGAGTATATATAGACGGAGGGCACAAGTGTGAGTTGAATATGAAGAGATGATATCTTAAAAAATACAATTAAGGGGTGAAAGAAGAATATATAGGGGGAAAGAGAAAGGGAGAAGTAGGATGGGATAAATTATCTCATATAAAAGAGACAAGAAAAAGCTTTTCCAGAGGAGGGAAAGAGTGGGGGAGAGATGAAGGGGAGAAGAGAACCTTCATCTCAACAGAACTGGCTCAAAGAGGGAATAACATGTATGCAATTGGGTATAGAAATCTATCTTACTTACCCTATAGGAAAAAAGGAGAGGAAGGGGATAAGAGAAAGTGGCAGGGGTGGGGAGCAGGTGATAGAAGGAGGGCAGATTGGGGGAGGGGGCAATCAGAAGCAAAACACTTTTGAGGAGGGAGAGGGTGAAAGGAGAGAGATAATAGAATAAATGGGGAAGGGAATAGGATGGAGAGAAATACAGTTAGCAACGGTAACTATGAAAAAAATTTTTGAAGCAAGTTTCTCTGATAAAGGCCTCTTTTCTCAAATACATAGAGAACTGAGTCACACTTATAAAAACAAGAGCTATTCTACAACTGATAAATGATCAAATGATACAATCAGTTTTCAGATGAAGTGATCGAAGCTATATGAAAACCAAAGCCATATGAAAAAAAATACTCTAACTCAGTATTGATTGGAGAAGTGCTAATTAAAACAATTCTGAGGTACTACTTCATACCTATTAGATTAGCTAATAGGACAGAAAAGGTAAATGACAAATGTTGGAGGGGAGGTGGGAAAAATGAGACTTTAATGTGCTATTGGTGGAGTTGTGAACTGATTTAATCATTCTGTAGAGCAATTCGGAACTATGTCCAAAGGGCTACAAAACCATGCATACCCTTTGACCTAGCAATACCATTTGCTAGGTCTGTACCCCAAAAGAGATAAAACAAAAAGGACGTACATGTACAAAAATATTTATAGCAATAATATAGCAAAAATATTTATATCTTTTCTGGGGGTAAAGAATTAGAAGTTGAGGGGAAGCCTATCAGTTGGGGAATGGCTGGACAAGTTGTGGTATGGGATTATGATGGAACACTATTGTACTATAAGAAATGATGAGCAGGATGCTCTCAGAATAAACCTGGAAAGACTTGCATGGGCTGATGCAAAGTGAAATGTACTGTGTACAAAGTAACAGCAATATTGTAAGATAATCACCTGTGAATAACCTAGCTATTCTCAGCAATACAATGATCCAAGATAACGCTAAAGGATTTTTAATGAAATATACATCCATCTCCTGAGAAATAACTGATGGTATCTGAACACAGACTGAAGCATACTTTTTTTTTAAACTTTATTTTTCTTGAGGTTTTTTTTTCCTTGCCTATGTGTTCTTTTACAACATGACTATTATGTATATATTTTGCATCACTACATCTGTATAACCTATATCAAACTGCTTGCCTTCTCAAGATGAGGGGGCAGGGGAGAAGGAAGGGAGAGAATTTAGAACTCAATGTTTTAAAAAGGACTGTTAAAAATTGTTTTTTACGTGTAACTGGGGAAAAATAATATAGTAATAAAAATAAATTTAAAAAAAAGTTGTTTCAGTCACTAAAAGGCTAAGTGCCCTGCTCTAGGTTACATAGCTAGTCTATGTCAGAGGCAGGATTTTGCTAACTTAAAAGCAACATCTAAATGTTAGCTACTATTATGAACTGTATACAGCTTAAATTATTACACAGTATCAAAAACCCTTCAAAAACCACACTAAACTCTAGAATACCACCATAATACAATCTCAAATTACATGGAATTTAATAATGACTAAAGATTCATCTTATACCCCAACAAGGTGATTTGATTTCCAAAAATATCAGAAAAAAATTTGATTCAGGAGTAAGATGTAGCCTCTGTTCCCGTTTCGTTGAGTCCCAAAAATTATGTACTTACACATAATTTTTCTTTTCTCCATACTACTTATATGAAGTTTAATTATGGTAGCCGAAAGTATTGGCCTGAAATTATTGGCCTGAAAGTAAACAATTGGGTTTATAAAATTTAAATTCATGATTAACTTTAATAAAATGAATCATGAATGCCTACTGCAAATAACTAGCTGTACAATGTTGGATAAGTCACTTAACTTCTTTTTCTCATCATTTTGGCTTTCATAATCACCAAGGTCCTTTATAATTTAAGGTTCTATCATCCACCTAAAACAATTAATTTGCTATAACTTAGAAAAATATAAGATGAGGGAGAACAATGTACACCACCTTGTGAAAAGAAAATCATAGCAGACCAATAGCTTCTTTCTAAAACAAAGTAAAAATGAAAACAAGAGAGGTGATGCTCTAAAATGGTTTTTATATAATCCTTTTTCCCTTCCACATGAACTCATTGGAAAAATAATGGTAAATCTGATATCAATATTTTTGTAAAAAAACTATTTTCTTCATCAATGACATGTAGATTATTTTTCTTAAAAACTGTTACGTGTTTTATTGATGTCTTTTGTTTTTATATCACATTCACTTCTGAGAAAAGATTATACCTGAAAAGACTGACTTCCGCAAATGATATTATTTGATATCGGACCACAAGGTACAAATGGAAAAGGGATAATCTATAGTTGGTGGAATATCCCTGCAGATACTCCTGTTTACAGATGATAATGTATTGACTACATCAAGTCCCAGAACATTATAAAGCTTCCTAAATAAGATTTATAACAACTTAAAAAAGAATTTAGCCTAATGATCCTCATAGAAAAAAGAAGCTAACAAGGAAACTTTTGTTCAAGCTTTGATATAATGCTTGATATGAACAGCTTGCTTTTTTCATATTGTTTTGATATACAATGTAGATGAACACTAAGCTGAGGGCAAAATTGAATAAGATGATAGTTTAGACTGCATTTAGAAAATTATGCATCATTTTCAATGACACCAAGCTTTTCCATGAAACTGAAACCCATCTTTTAGTATAAATATTCTTACAGAGATGCTTTTCGTTATTCAGTTGTGTCCCACTCTTCACGACCTTTTTTGGGCGGGTTTTCTGTGTAAAGATAATAGAGTGGTTTGCCATTCCTTCTCTAGCTCATTTTACAATTGAGGAAACTTAGGTAAACAGAGTTAAGTGACTTGCCCAGGGTCACATAATGAGTAAGTGGCTGAGGCAGGATTTGAACTCATGAACATAAGTCTTCCCGATTCCAAGGCCAGTGCTCTATCCACTGGGCCTTCTAGCTGCCCTTACAGAGATGGCTACAACTTCAAGGGACCAAAACTGAAGGTCAACGAAAACACAGTAAAGAAAAAAAGTAATTGTATACAGACATATGTCAACGAGAATTTGGTGACATTAGTACCTTTAAAAGTTATTAATAAAGTCTATGATTTTTTTTTACAATTTTGATTCTATTTTCAGCTCCTATAGGAGATTATGAGAGAAGGAACAGAGGAAGAGAATTAAGGCAAATCAAAATAGACTAGGGAGTAGAACCTGAAACAGTAGATTCAAGGTGGAAAAGAAGAAGGCAGTTGGAAAGGCACAGTAAATAAGAAAAGGAAAATTAAGAGGATAAAACAAATTGATAAGAGTGGATTGTTGGGTGGGACAAATTGGTGAGAGATAACAGGCTGTAAGAGAGGTGGATGTGGATGTGAAATTGTTATCTAGAGTAAGTAAAGGAAGATGTAGAGTGGGCCAGTCAAGTTGAGGGAGGTATTAATTAGCTATAAAAGTTTTAACCAGGTACTTAGCATTGAGGTGTAAACACCCACAAGTAGTTTTTTTTTTTTAAAAAAAGGCTAAAAATCTCAATCATCATGGAGAAAAGGGAAAATTGTGCAATGCCCTGAATCAAATGCGCAATATTTCTATTTCTGCCACAGTCAAGTGACTGTTATTTGTATTCCAAGTGTAGGATAATCTTCCTGGAGAATATGCAGGGACTCAAAATGCCGCAACATACTTCAGGTTGTCAGAGAGAATGAAGGGTTTCTAAAGTAAAGAGAAATGAAGCTTTAATACAGCAAAGAAGAGAATCTGAGAATGAGCAGAGGAGACAGCATACAAGAGAAAAGAAAGAAAAGGACAGCTATATAATTAGAGCTTACAAAAAGATTTGAGATTGTACCTGAAGGGGAAGCAGCCAGATGCTCTGAGTAGGAAGCACCTGTTTGTCCTGAAATGAATGATTATTAAAGAAAGGACGGCTGGCAAACATTTAGAAAGAGAGACAGTGATTATAAAGAGCCAGCACAACTTCATCAAGAATGGGCTATGCCAGTCTAATCTTCTTTGACAAGATTGGTCAACTAGTAGATGAATATAGTTTGCCTAGATGTTAACCAAGCTCTTGCTAAGCATATCATACAATTATTAGTGGACAAAATGGAGATATGTGGATTAGAGATAGATTCTGAGAGGATTAGATGGCAGGACTCAAAAGGAAATTGTTAATGGTTAAAAGTAGGAGGTCTGTAAAGGAGCACCCTGAAATATCTATGCTTGGCCCTGTGCAGTTTAATGTACTCATATATGCCTTGAATAAAGACATGGATAGCAAGCCCAGATAATTTTAAGATATCATAAAGCTAACAAATTGATGATACTCAGGATCCAAAAGGATTTTGATATACCACTGAATTGAGCTGAAGCCACAAGATGAAATTTAATTAGGGGACCTCCTTTTAAGACTGTAACATGGAAGCCTCTAGAAGACTCCAGCTCACACACATGCCAGCACAGATCTAAAAGGGCACCAACTTAACAAACACCAGATGAAATAAGGGAAACAACAGGAACTCCACCATTCAGTACAGGACTTCAAACATAGATAATTAGAAGCCTGAAGGCACTTAGAGAAGGACAATAATGTAGGAATCAGAAGCCAGTGCAAGTTCTGGTGAAAAAAAAAAGGGTCTGAAGCCAGCTGGACCTCTTAACAGGGACCTATAAAGAGAGGTCTGAAGCCACACCAACATGTAGGACTTTATCCCTGTACTCTCAGGGCAGTAGCAAGAGGCACAGCCATGTCCCAGAGCACTTAAGAGTAACAGCAGGAGGCAAGGCCAATTTAACAATAAGGTATACAATGGGGAGCATTCCAAGAGGTCCAAGATCATCACAATCTCCATCCTCAAATCCAGACTGGCAAGGCCAAAGCAAGGGATAGAGTAAATTCTTGATTGTGTACTGTGCAAGAAGTAGACAGAGATTGGACTTGCACTGGGCTAATGGAAAACAGAGCCAGAAGGCAGGTAATGAAGTAGAGGATGGAGCCAAGTAAAAGTGAAGACATCCAGAACAGCTATATCCAGACTTTGGAAGGTATAGAATAAACACAATCTACTTGCCCCATCCAAGAGTATAAGAAGGTGGTGAAGTCAGTCTTTAGGAAAAAGTTCTAATCCAGAAACTGAGGCTGGATAGAAGAAGAAATAGAAAAAAAAATGAGAGAAACTTCAAAAGGTAAATACATTTGAGCAAGAGGAGGTTTAAATGATGAAGACGTGCTTAGATTCTATTAGAGAGAGAAAAGACAGGTATCCTTTTGGAATGGCTCTGTCTTCAGAGGCCACAGAGGAAGAAAGAAAAACATAGGGTCTGAGGATTAGTTTTGTTTCTTCTTATTGGTTTTAAGGGAGAAAAGAAAAAGGAAAGAAAGAGAATACAGGAGGGAAGAAATGAAGAAAAGAGAATTTATATCTTATAACTGGGGTGCTCAAGAAAAGTATAAACAAAAAGGAGTGGAAAACTAATGAACGTCCATTCTTATCTGAGCTCGGCAAAGGAGATTTTGGTGTAGAAAAACATGTGGTGAGCAGACAAGAATTTTAAGAGAGTTACTAGAAGAAGAACAGTCACAAACTTCGAAACTTCAACTCTGGAGGGTGGATCATCATAAAAGAGAAATTTAAGAGAATAGAAAAAGTATAAGAACCAATATTTGAAGTCCAGATGAGATGATGAGAAAAAGAATAGAGGAATGGGATAAGTCTTTTACCATCTTCTCTGCAAAGAGGAGGGTAAAGAAAGATTAAAAAGTGGAAGAGAATATGATAGAGTGAAAAACACAATTAACAATGTAACCATGAATGTGAATGGGATGAACTCACCTATAAAACAGATGAAAGTAGCAGGATGAATTAGAAAGAAGAATCCAACAACAAAATGTTTATAAGAAACATACTTGAAATATTAAAAAATCAAATAGTTAACATGAAGGACTTGGGCAGAACTGATTTTACTTTAGATGAATTCAAAAAAGCAAAGGTAGCAAGGCAATAGTAAAAAACAGACATGAGCTAAAAGATAAGACAGGAAACTACATTATGCTTACAGACACCACAAATAATGAAACAACACCAACACTTTATATGTACCAAATAGCATGGCATCTAAGTATCTGAAGAAAAAGCTAATTGGATTATAGAGGGGAAAGCTCTGCAAAACTATAGTTGGGGACCTCAATACACCCTTTTCAGAACTAGATAAATCTAACAAAAGGATAAACAACAAAAATGTTAGGGACAGAGAATTTTATAAAAGATCAGATAGATCTCTGGTAATTGTTGAATGGGAATCAAAAGGAGTATACATATTTCTCAGGTGTGCATGGTGTATTTACAAAAACTGACCACGCATTATAGCATAAAAACCTCATATATAAAAATGAAAAAAAGATAAATATTAAAAATCCCCATTTAGGATCACAATGTAATAAAAAGCACAGTCAATAAAGAATACTTGAAAAAATTATACAAATTTAAATGGAGACTAAATAGCATCTTCAAGGATCTGCAGGTCAAAGAACAAATCAGAAACAACAGATAATTTCATCATCAAAGAAAATTACAATGATGAGACAATCTACCAAAACATTCAGCATGCAGCCAAAGCAGTCCTTAGGGGAAAATGTATATCTCTAAATACTTCATCAAAGAAAGAAAAAATAGGTCATTAGATTGGGCACAGAACTAAAAAAGATGGCAACAAATCAAAAAATCCAACCAAACACAAAAAGAGAAATTGTGAAATCAAAGTAGAGATACAATTGAAACAAACAAAAAAAACCTCAACTGAAATGATAAATAAAACTAAGAGCTAAACAAACAAAATATAAAACATTAGCTAAAATGATCAGAAAAGTAGAGAAAAATGAAATTGCCAGAATCAAAAATTAAATAAAGGAAAATTCAGAACAAATAAAGAGGAAATTATTCAAAATAATTTTGCCCAATTATAAACCAACGAAACTGATCACTGAGATGAAATGGATTGAGTATTTACAGAAATAAAGAATACCTCTACTATATAGGAACAAGAAATAGAGAAAAAAGCAATGGAACAAGCCATAAAGAGGTGGTGGGTTCCCATTCCTTGGGGTCTTCAAGCAAAGACTGAATGAACATGTCTGGTATGTTACAGAAAGGATTCCTTTTGTAGATGTTTTGGATTTGATGGCCATTGAGGTGTCTTCCAACTCTGAGATTCTTTAAGTCTGCACCACCAAGAAGTGGTAGCAGAGATGTAAGCCAAGAACTGTCTGCCCAGAAAAGGAGGTGAGTCAGTCATATAGCTAGGACAAGACATAACAGATATGACAATCTGATGGTACACTGGTACACAAATAGTATTAAAACACCAAGCAGTCTGCCTCTAACATGCTGGCAGGACATGAACAAGAGCTGTGAGGGATAAGACAACAATTATGTGCTGAAATCTGAAAAGTTGATAGGAGTATCCAAACAGATGAGATGAAATCACAGATTGACTGAAGAATTTACTTAGTGTTAATAGACTGCATTACACTATACTATGTGCTAAATAAATTTATTTAGTGCTATGTTATTACAAACACATTATAGTCACTGTTGAGTCATACTAATCCAAGAAAATAACATTTTAAAATTCTAACAATAAAAGAGGTATTTTTTCAGGAAATTATCATTCACCCCAGCCTCATTTAGAGACCTGAAGGTTTTATTACTAGCTCCTGACTCTATTTTGAAGCTCTAATCTTGTAGTTATTGTTCCTTCTACCCTCTTTTATCTTCCTCTTCTTGGAATTTATTATTTATAGTCTATATTATATAATTTAATACTTAGTTATATTCTTTTTTCTGCAGCTATTTAAAGAATACTAGTCTTATCTTTTCAAGTAGGAAGGGAACATCTTATACTTTTATTGTATTTTCCACAATGCCTTGGATAACACTGAATAAACAGTAGGCCCTCACTAAGTATTTATTGGTAAGACAGTACCGAAACTTCTTGCCCTCAGAAGATTCACTGACAACTACACTAGGTCTTATAGGGGATCCCATATTTTCAAGGCAGAGGAGAAAGATAGATGGTATCCTTATAATTAGCTATTACTTTTACTAAGTAAGAACCAATATTTTAGGAAAAGACAAATAAATTTTGTCCTGATTTCTTGAATAAAAATTCACAGCTTTTCTATGATTTACAAAATTTAGATAAAATTACTTCAGGATGTTCATATGATTTTTACTATAAAATGAGGTACTATTAGTCACCTACTTAGGTATGAAGAATATTAGGACCTTGGGTTTCTAAAATATTTTGAAATTATAACTATTCCTAAAGAGAAAATATTAGGCAACAAAACTGAATTTTCTTATTTATCCTTAAGAACAGGGCAAAACAAGAACAAAATCAAAATTTACCTCGGTAGTAAGCCTTTGTTATTGCATCAAACTCTTCTTGACCGGCGGTATCCCATAACATTAGCCTGACATCTTCATCATTAACTCTGAAATAAAAGACATGCTATTTCAAATTTTAAGTGGAAAAATTCAATAACATTTAATATTTTGATTTTTTTAAAACTGAAGTTCTTAAAAACATTGCTTGTTCTTACTATCAGCCAACTTAGAAAGTAAAATTAGACTTGTCAAGGTTAAACAAGTTTTTGAGCACTTTTGATACTATGTGTTAACGAATATGTATTTTTTGCTTCCAATTAATCCTTCGTTACATAAAAAGGAATGAGGAAAAGGAGAAAACATATAGTAAATAAATAAATAAACTACCTTTTTAGATAGGTTTTGGCAGTGTTGCTTTAACATTAAGTCTCTCATTAAGAATCCCTTTCTTGCCTTTATTTTTTCTCTTCCCTTGCCTTTAACATTCATCTTCTTCCCCACTCCCATCCCTCCCAAAGCTTGTCCTTCTCCTCCAAGCTTATTTATATGGGTTCATGGTACTGCTACCTTACCCATTACCCAAGCTTGAAATTCCAGAATTCTTTCTTTTTAGGGGAGAAAGCAGGGCAGTTGGAGTTAACTGACTTGCCCAAGGTCACACAGCTAGTAATCATGTCAAGTGTCTGAGGCTAGATTTGAACTCAGTGTGCATGGTTCAGGGCCAGTGCTCTACTCACTGCACTACCTAGCTGCTCCTCTAGAATTCTTTTTAAAAAATTACTGGTATCTTTTGTTTTTGCTTCATTTAATGTTTCCCCTTATCTGACTTCCTCTCTCCCTCCTAGAGAGCCATAGCAAAGAATTTTTCCTTTTCCTCAGAGTCCTCTTTAATTCTTTTCTCACTTCCTACAGAGATAATTGCCATGTCTTACTGCCTGTACCAGCACAACCTCTTTCAAATCCTTCCTCTCCTTTCTACTTCACACTGCTACCACCTTTATTGAAGTTCTCATTTCAGTTTGCCTAAACCACTGTTAATAGCCTCTTAATTATTCCTCTGCATTTAGTTTCTAACCCTCTCCAATACATCTACCACACATTTCTCTGGTCACTCTGCTGCTTCACTGCCTATAGGATTAAAATACAAACTCCATGGTCTGGAATATAAGGCTCCCCCACACTCTGGTTCTGACTTAGCTTTCTATCCTATCTTACTATTCTGCACATGCTACCTTCCCAGAAAACTGAACTACTAGTTATTCTCTGACTTCACAATGAATTCTTTTATATCAACAGACCTGAAAACACTTCTTCCACATCTCTACTCATATATTTTTCTTACTTTAAGGCCCAATTAATGTGCTGTACTACTGCTCCATGAAGGTTTCTCTGATCTCCCCAGCTAGAAGTGACTTTTCCCTTCTTGAACTTCTTATAGAACTTTGTTTAGATCTCTCCTGTATACTTATCACACCATTCCTTGAAGACAAATTATTATAATACATATTTTGTCACAGTATTTGATTATATGCTCCCTGAAGACTTAAATTGTTTCTTGTTATACCTATTGCCTACTATGGTTCCTTATACATAGCACGTATTTAATTGCTTGTTGACTGGATCTCTATATGATTAGTTATAACCAGTTGGTTGCTATTAGCCCTTGGGGACGTCCAGGGAAGGAAAGTTTCCTTTATTCACATGGGATCTCCACCCTTGTCCTTGTTGCTCTACTCAAAACTGGGTAGGACCAACAAAAAGTATTATTTTGTCTTTTCTTAAAATTCAATTCTTAATTGTGAGCGAGCCTGTTCTCCTAAGACTCAATTAAATTAACTATTCTCTTACCAACAAGTCTTTAATCCTCTCCAAATCTGTTTTCTGCTATCAAATCCTTAACATCAATGTGTTCTCTGCCAACAAAAGGACATCCTGTGTTGGTGCAGATAAGACTTCTTAATACAAGCTATAAATTCATTTTTCTGAGAGCCAAAAATTAACTAGAGTAAGTCAAGTGTCACCAGTGAATGTGCTGCTGATAGGGGAAAAGAACAAAAAAAGAAAGGAAAGGAAGGAAAGTCAGAGAGGGGAAAAAAGGGAAGAGAAAAAAAGTATAAAGAAAGAATAGGAGTAGAAAAGAAAGAGGCAATACAGATAATAAATAGTACAGCATCAATAATCGCCTCATGTGCCATTTACTCAGACCTCTGTCATAGGAAACCTGCCTGTGAACAAGTTTGTGAAATTAGTGTTACAGTAACATTTGACCTATACATACAGCACCTTAAAGTTATAAAAACACCTAACATAAATTATTTCGTTTCATTCTTACAACTACCTAGTAAGGTAGATATCATAGACATTATCTTCATTTTACAGATAAAGAAATTCTGGCTCAGCAGGGCTGTTATTTGCCTATGACCACACAGCTACTATGGGTCAGACGTTCCAACTCAGACATATTTCAATTTCAAGTTCAATGCTCCCACATCATACTGCCTATTTATAAGGATATCCTTATAGATCTCCCAGACTTACATCACATGCCAAAACCAATAGGAAAAAAAATCAAGTACATACTGGACTTGTCTCTCCAAAAAATCAACTCCAATTGTTTTCTTGTAGTCTTTTGTAAAAATGCCTTTGCAATATCGTTGAATCATACTTGATTTCCCAACAGCTCCATTCCCAACAACCACCACCTTGATGGCCACTTCCACATCCTCTTCCAACATTCTGAGTTGAAGATAAATTTTTGTATCAACACTAATTTCAGATACTTAGATTTTTTCTCTCAAATCTGTAATAAAAAAATTATGTTCATCATGAGGTTAGAGAAAGCTACTAAAAAGTCCACAAAGGAAAATAATTCCAACTTGTTTGTCAAAATTTACTGACGTATAAATATTACTTGGCTTTATCGTGCAATACCATAATGTAGATCCTACTCAGTTTTTAGATGAAATCCAATAATTATTCCATATTTTGAGATACTAGAAACAAGCACAGGAAATAAGAGCAATTTCTGAAAATCCTAAAATCAATGCTGCTGAAATTCCATTAGAATGAATATTACTACCAAGAAAGATTCTGTAAAATAAAATTATATCCATCTGCTGGTGATTAGCTGTTAATAATACTTCTTTGCTAATTTAGTTTCAACGAAATGAATTTTCTACAAAGAATAATCCACTCAAAGTGCTTTCTCCAGTCCTAAGCCAAGCGAGTAATGATCACTCTGTATAACCTGATTTTGTATTGCTTAACTGGCAAGGAAAAGAAGAAATCTGAACTCATTAGTTTCCTCTGTCTTTCTACAAACTTAAAGTGACTCTTTAATTCCCTCTCCCCAAATCAAATATTCAAGTAACCACCACTGGAAAAACTTAACCAAATTACAAAACCAGTCAATAAAACTCACCACTACACAAAACAAATGATTCTAAAACTTAAAAGGAATGGAGATACAAAGCAGATGAGAACCCCCAAATTCCCACAATGAATTCAAAGTACTTTTCCCCCCACTTTGCTAATTCAATGTAATAAACTATATTTCATCTTAAAGTCTTGTAGTTATTTGCGGCAATGAATGCGTTTAATATAAAAGTTTATTTCAGTAATACAGTCACCAGGCAAACTCTATATGATTATTTTTACCCACATCATATAACAATTTTAAAAATTAATAACTTTTAAAATGTTTCCATAGACAACCAAAGTTTCATATATATTCAAAATAGTGTGCATATATGCATTAAAGAGAATAGTTTTTATAATAAGTATAAAGAAAGAATATATAAAATATACAGAGAGTAGACAGAAGAATCTATATAGCATCCTGGCTTTATGTACTACTATACTACTATGCCACGAGAAATAATTAAGGACATGATTTCAGAGAATCTCAGGAGACCTGTATTGAACCGATACAGAGTGAAGTGAGTAGAACCAAGAGAATAATTTATACTATTAAAAAATTGCAAAAAAAAAGTAAACAGTTATGAAACATTTAAGAACTTTCACCAATGCAGTGATTCCAGAATTCCAGAGCACCTAGGATAAAGCATGCTATAAACCTTCTCATAGAGAGTTGATGGACTAAATGTGCAAAATGAGATATATTTTTACATATAGTCAATATGAGAATTTGTTTTGCTTGACTATTCATATTTTTACAAGAGTTTTTTTTCCCCTAGTGGGGAAGAAGATAGGAGGGAGAAAAATATATATTTAAAAAATAAAATTTGTCCACTATGTGCGGACATACGAACACACACATTCCTCCATATATGTATAGATGTGTAAAACCCTAAATGACAGGTCAGGTTAACTTTAGCAGCAGATGACAGATAATAGAATACAGAGAGAAGAGAGTTCACAATGCCTTATGAATTAAATTGAATATGTATTTATTAAGTGCCAATTCCATTCAACGCACTGAAGATTCAGATAATGCAAGGAACAAAATACCCCATGTTCTCTGGGAACTGTAACTCGTAACAGATTAGTATATAACATAAATATCAAATAGGTGGGCTGAAGCGGGGGAAGTGTTAACAACTAGGGAATAAGTAAAGGATCTTTTATAGGAAGTATCAGCTGAGCCTTCAAGGGAGCTAAGGATTCTAAGAAAAAGAGAAGGGAAGAACATTCCAGTAGTGAGTGAGCAGTGCACATGCACAGCCTGTGCAAAGGCCAAGTTCTGGGAATGACAAGTAGCACAGTTTGGCTAGAATGTAAAATGCACAAAATGGAGTAACATGAAATCAATTTGGAAAAATAGGTAAAAGATTATGAGAGGTTTTAAATACCAAAAGAGTTTATATTTCTTCCTAAAAGCAATCAAGTTCTAAGGAAAGTGATATGGCCAAAAAAAAATCATAAAGCATAGTGCTCTATGATTCTCACTTTGGTAGCTATGTGGATGAAAGACTGGACAGGGGAGATACCAGAGGAAGGAATATCTATCTGGAGACTGTTACAGTCTAAGAGAGAGGCATGAGGGCCTGAACTAAAGATATTACTGCTTGCGTGGAGAGGAAGGGATATATAAAGAGATGTTGCAAAGGAGACTCAAAAAACACTTGGCACCGAGTAGATTATAAGGGGCTGAGGAAGAAAGAGTTGAAGATGACTTTAGGATTGCAAACCTGGGTGAATGTAAGGATAGTGGTGCCCTTAAAAGAAAATGGAAGTTCAGAATAGGGGTGGGAATGGAGGAAAGAAAACAGGCTCCATTTTGTACATGTCTAGTACAAAAAACCTTGCGATATCCAGAGATAAATATCCAACAAGCAGATATATAACTGAATCCCAGAGAAGAGAGGGCTGCGTTGGTAGATTCATCTACCAATACCATCACATCATCTACAAAGAGATGATAAGTGAACTCAGCTATCAAGCCCTCTGTTTATATTTTTTGTTAGTGAAGAGGACCCAGGACATTTTCCTATAGTATTACCAAGTGGCAGACACAGATGATGAGTCAACAAAGATGACTGGTAGGAGGTAGGAGGAAAACTAGGAGAAGGTGGTATCAGAAAAAACCCAGAGAGCAAGAGAATAGTGGAGTATGGGGTGACTGAGAGTATAAAAGGGAAGATGACAGCTGGAAAGCAGGGACTAGCGTGAGCTCCCCGCCAAGTCCCTCCAAAAACCTATAAAAAATAGCTCTGAACCAATTCTAGAACTGCAGAACCCAAAAAATAGCAGAGGGAAACAGGGCTCTAGCCCAGGACAGCCTGGATGGTCTCGGGGTAAGGTCTATCCCCCACAGAGCTAGGAGCGAATAGGAGTGGAGCAGAGCCCAGCGTGGGCGGCATGGACCGACCAGACCAGGAGCCGGGCGGAGCATGCCCTAGAGCCCTGAATCAGTGAGCTGTGGCAGTAGCCAGACTTCTCAACCCACAAACACCAAACACAACAGAGAAGGTTAGTGGGAAAAGCTGCTGGGGACAGGAAGTTTGTGGTTTGGCCATCGCGCCTGGGGCAGCAGAGGTGGGGCAGCTACAGAACTACAGCTGCAGTTGCTTCTGGCCCCAGGCCCACCTGGTGGGAGGAATTAAGTGGCAGATCAGAGCAGAAGTGCAGAGCCTGCTGAAGATCTAAGTCCAGTCCTGGTTGGGGGTTCTTAGAGAAGGAGTGCTGGTGTGGCAGAGCTGGCACATCCCCCCAAGCTTGGAACATAGAACTCTTTACAAGCAGTCATACCCCGCTGAAAAACTCAATGAATCAAGTAAGTTGGCTGGGAACATG
>CM053627.1:179486611-179511225 GCA_028646595.1 Phalanger gymnotis | reverse complement strand
TCTGTTATGATGATCTGTGATCAGTGCTCTATGATGCTACTACTGTAATTGTTTTGGGGCACCACTAACTGCACCCATGTAAGAAGGTGAACTTAATCAATAATGTTGTGTGTGTGTTAAATTAGCACCCTGCTAAATCAGCAGCCATCAACATCAAGGCAAGACCCTCTACTAGCAATAAGATTATGACTCACTGAAGGCTCAGATGATTGTTAGCACTTTTTTCCCACAATAAAGTATTTTAAAATTAGGGTATGTTTATTTTTTTTAGACATAACGCTATTGCACACTTCATAGACTACAGTATAGTGCCAACATAACTTTTATGTGCTTTGGGAAGCAAAAAATTCATATGATTCCCTTTATTGTGGGATATTTGCTTTATTGTGTTGGTCTAGAACCAAAATTGCATTATTTCCACGATATCTACAGTATGCCTATACTTTAGAAAGAGAAGAAAGAAACTTTAGGAAGAAAAGGAAACAACAGAAAGGAAGAGTACTTAGCACCTAAAAATTATTTAATAGAATTTTATTTTTTCCAATTAAATGTAAAGATAGTTTTGAACATTCATTTTTTATAGGATTTTGAGCTCCAAATTTTTCTGCCTTCCTCCCCTTCCCTCCCCTCTTCCCAAGACAGCAAGCAATCTGATATAAATTATACAAGTTTGAACCTAAAATTTAAAAAAAATTCTTCATTAAAGTTCTAGTCTAATATTGCACTGTGGTATAACAATGACTCTGGGTTTTTTCTGTAATAGGTTCTACCAAATTAAAGAGGCTTTGAGTATGAATTTGGGGAGAGACCATGTGTCTATTATTTAAGTCTCAACCTGCTAAATTCAGAAAAGCCCATCACCAAAAGGGTGATCATCAGGCAATGAATTTTTTGACCAAAGCAATTCAAACATATATACACACAGAAAGATCAACCAAAGTATGGTCCAGTTAGCATCTGTATTGGTAAAACAAGTATCTGCACAGAGGAAATCATGGATATTTTGAAGTGATGTCATCTTTAATAGGGCCAGAGAAAGGGTGGAAACATATTACATGTTGCCTATTTTCTTTTTCTTTTTCTCTTTTTCCTGTAGAATCATAGGATCTCAGAGCTGAAAGGGACCCCAGAGATTATGTACTAAAAAAAAAATCCTCCCTATGATATTCCTGACCAATGTTCATCTGGCCTCTGCTTGAAGACCTCTAGTGATATAGAAGCCTTCACTATCTCTTGAGAAGGCCTATTCCACTTATGTATAATTCTAAGAAATTTTTTTTCCTGATGTAAAGGTAAAATTTGCCCCTTCTGCCTGCTGCTCTTAGTTCTATTCTCTGGGGCTAAGCAGAACAACTACAAAAATCCTTCCTTCACATGTCAGGCCTTCAAAATTTGAAGACAGCTGCTATTGCATTTTCTCTAAGTTTTCTCTTCTTTAGGCTCTCTTCCTTATCCTCTCGCAGCCCCAAGGACAACTCTAAAATGTTTTCTTCAGCAGTAGAGGGTAAAAGGACCTAATATGCTGTGGTCGCAAGGAGTTGGACAGGACTGAATGACGGAGCAGCATGTGTCTCCTGCAGCTATTTGTTCTATTGTCCAGTTGCTTATTTTTGAGCCCTCTTTATTCTGCTTTCTTCCTTTCCTCTTGAAGCTTACCTTCAATGTACAGTCCCAGTAGATTCTTCTATCCCCATGTTGCTAAACTGCAGGAAGTGGCCCAGGTTGAAGATTCATAAACATTTCTGTCTCAAGGTCATAAACAATCTCACGGGATCCAGCATGATACAGTGAACAGCGTATTGACTCTAGAGTACAGAGTCAGAAGATCTGGGCTTGAATCTTGGCTCTGCTCTTTACTATGTGTACATTTGCGCAAATCACTTTACATTTCTGGGACTCAGTTTCCTCCTCTACAAAATAAAGGGATTGGACTAAATGGACTCTGAAGTCCCTGTCAGCTCTAGATTGATGATCCTATGATCTTTCGAATCCAGTGATATTTTTTTTCAAGCCTGTTCTACCTGATTTCTATGCAGCTTTTGGTAACAGTTAACTGCCGTCTTTTCCTGAATACTCTCTGCTCTCTTTCCTTTCCTGACACTGTTCTTTCAGTTCTCCTCTTACCTGTGTGACCACTCAGGTTCCCTTGCAGGATCATTATTCATTTCCTGGCCACTATACTATGCAACCATGGCCCTCTCTTCATTTGCAGGACTATTATCCTAATTTAGCCTTTCATCATTTCCTAGTTAGTCATTTTGCTTTGAATTTCTCACTTCTCCAAGGTATCCTCCACACAGCTGCCAAATTTCTGTTCCTAAAATGATATCACTCTCCTGCTCAAAAGAACTCAGCAGCTCACAGCATTGGTGCCAACTAAATTTTGAGGATATGTTTGCTATTCTGGACTTTTACAACCTCGGGTGCCATCCTTCCTTTGTGAATGTTTATAAACAGATATTGTTTGTTAGGGAATATTTATCTATATATAGCTATATTGATAAGATGAAGACTTTTTTCCTTAATATTAAAATTCTGGTGTTCTACCAATCTCCCCCTTTGAGGCTCTCCCACTATTTAGGTCAGCATTCACTCGTAGAACCTCAAGAGAAAGTTGTTAACCCTTTCAAGTAAAGACTCTATTATCTTCTATCCTGGAACAGTTAACCACTCTACCACACTGCTCTAGAATCCCTGGGAACTAGAAAATCAAGTCATTGCTGCCATGCCTCTGAGATGAGACCCTTTCTGGGGTACCTGGCAACCTCTTTGGTGCTACTTCCCACCTGGGGTGTTACAGTCCCCCACTGACCATTTGGGGATCTGGCATACTTTCTGCTCCCACACTGATCTGAGACTTTAGAACCTTGCACTACACAGATAATTTGATAGAGAACCGTTTAGAGGCAAACTTTAGAAATGTTGGCTCATCTCCAGTCCTCTAGAGCCCTCTGCTGGCTGCAAAGAGTATCCATTAATAAACCTTAGGATACATAAATTCTGCACCTGCGTGCGGCCTATTACTTTTCTCCTTGGTTATGGAGGTTAGTTTATCACAAACTTACTCATTTATAGAAAGTAATTACCACAAACTAATCAATTAACCAGTATTTATTAAATATCTGCTGTGTGCTGGTCACTATCCTAGGCACTGGAGATGAATGTACAAGGAATGAATCAAACAAAAATTATACAGACAGGAGGACTTTATCAAATTCCCTTTTCGATAATATCCTGTGGGTCCCCAAAATAACTCCAATTCATTCTATAAAAGGAGTATACACTAAATAAGGTTACCGATGTCCTCTAGTTCAAAACAAGAACTTCTTGGTCTGATGTTTAAACTATCTACAATTTAGCTCCAACCTAATTAATACTTCTTTTCAAGAACATAAGTAACACTAATAACCATCCCCAGAATTGGAAACTCTATTTCTTGCATCGATCTCCATGCTCTTGCAATACTGTCCTTCATTCCTGGAAGTCAGCGTCTCTTCGGCTCTGCCTCTTCTATTTCTTTGAAGGTTAGCTCAATTATTACTTCTCTTGTGAAGCCTTTTCTGATTCTATTTTTAGAGTTCTCTCTCCTTCTTCTCATTATCATACATTTATTTGTCTGCTTGTGTTCATGGTCCATTCCTCCAGTATTATATAAGGTCCTTGAGGGTGTGGGCCATTCATTTTTGTCCCCTTACATTCCCAGTATCTGTCACAGAGACTTGAACTAATTGTTAAAGGATTTTCATTGTTTTGTTGTTGAATCATTTCAGTCATATCTGACTCTTCGTGACTGCATTTGGGGTTTTCTTCGCAAAGATACTGGAGTGGTTTGTCATTTCCTTCTCCAGCTCATTTTACAAATAAGGAAACTGAGGCAAATGGTTAAGTGACCTGCCTAGAGTCACACAACTGGTAAGTATTTGAGACTGTATTGAACTCATGAGAATGTCTTCTTGATTCTAAGCCTAGTGCTCTATCCACTACACCACCTAGCTGCCCTTATCACAGAATAACAGTCAATAAATGTTTATTAAATGTCTACTCTGTTCTAGGCACTGTGCTAAGAGCTGGAGATACAAATAAGAAAAAAGATAGTCCCAGTCCTCATCATTTCTCACTTAGCTGCACTACTTCGGGATTTCTCTGACTGACTGAATAAGCGAAGGATCTTTGATTTCAACAGTGTGGGGAAAATTTCTGTTTGCAAACTACCTTCTCCACATCAGATCCCAACCCAGTGCGGGTTGCAATTTAGTACAGATGAATCCTAGGGAGTTCCATGAAGCCATATAGAGGTTGAATAACTTGCCCATTGCTAAACGGATAATGAAAAAGCATTTGTTAAATATTCGCTATGTGCTTGGCACTGTTATAAGTGCCAAGGGATACAAACACTGAAAGCAATGTAATCTCCACTTTCTGGGAGCTTGCTTTGTAATAGAGTGAAGACAATACATATTGGGAATGGTGGTCGGGGAAGAGCATTTTGGTCTGGGAAGTCACAGGGCTTGTGTGAATGTGTGTCTGGGAAGTGTGAATTTGGTCTGGGAAGTTACAGGGCTTGTGTGAATGAAGCACTAGGCAATTGATGGGCCCTATCCAGGGACGGTAATGTTAATTTGGTTACTATTCTCATAGCTAGAGGTAGAAAGGAGATGGGGAATGGGGAAAGAGGCCCGTGGAAAGGGCATGTACCTTACTACTCAGCACAAAGATGGCTAGAGGGGTTTAGGTCTCTTAGATATGGAGAAAGCTTACCAGAAGTAGTTACACAGCTAGTAAGTATCTTTGGTAAGATCTGAACCTCAGTCTTTGATCCATGCCCAACACTTTATCCACCGTGCCATATTTTCTCTATGCCTTTTCTATAGTAAGTAATTAATAAACGTTTGTGAAATTGAATTGGGTGTTTGCTTAAAGAGTCTGTTCTACTGGCAAGTAACATAGTTGACACCAAATACTTCTAGAGCCCCTAGTCTGCTTCCTTGAAAGGCTTTATAATTTCCCTCCAGTGTAGTTGGATCTGCAATTGTCTGGCGCAAGTGGGCAGAAAGGGCTGGCCTGACAAGCAATAAGCAGTGCCGTTTCTGGGGGCTCTAGCTTTATAGGTAAGGTGAAAAACAGTGGAACCATTACCTAAGAGCAGGTTGTTTTTGTTTGCGCGTGAGACAAAAACAGTGGAGTCCCCATCCCCTAGGGAGTGATTTGTGCCATTGGCTATAGGGCAATTAACAGGACCCAAGGGAAGGAAACTGGGGTGGGGGGAAGGGCCAGGTAGAAGTTATAGTCTAAGAGAGTAAGCAGATGCTGTTCCAGGATTCACAGGGGATGAAGTGCAAGAGGTAAGGAAAAGATCTGATGATTTAGAGCTGAAAGAGACCTTAGAAGCTATCTAGGCCCAACACTCTCATTTTACATCTATAGAACTGAGGTTCAGAGAGGTTAAGTCACTTACCCATGGTTGCACAAGTAGGAGGTAACAGGGATAGGATTCAAACCTAGGTCCTCTGATCCCAGACCCAGAATTCTTTTTGCTGTGTAATTTGTAAGCCTGAGAAATCAGAGCAGAGGTAAAGAACACAAATTATGAAAGGGAGAAGCAGGCTTCTGGGAGATAGTGACCCAGCCCAGCAACTTCTCCACCTAATACATCAATCTTCGGAGGAGAAGGCATGACTAGTCTGCCATTTCACTGATTTAGTCATCATTCTAGATTAGTGGAGTCAGCCAGGTAGGCCTTATTTGCCTCCTGTCAAAATTGTTTTTCTTTTTGCTTTAGTTTAATGTTAAAGGAGGGATAGTGGCCTTTGAGCCTTCCTGTTTTCTGAGCCAACTGGTCCAGACCTATATGTGAGACTCTTTTTCTTCCTTACCCACCTGGTTTACTCATTCTTGTATTGAGCCTGGCCACTGGTCTTTACCTACTCTTTACCTTCTGGATCATCTGTATTGGCAATCAAGATAGGCTTTTAGCACTTATTCAACCAAGTGTTCTTGAAGAGTTTGGCCTTTGTTTCCTTGATTAAATTAGGAGTTCTTGATGACCTCCTTGCCTCAAGGGAAAGCCTTGTTTACATGGGTTTGAGTGACGTTTGTGACATCAGAGGCTTTTGGACCACATTGGTTTAAGTCGCATTTTTGTGACGATTTTAGGTCATGTGGGTGAGTCGCATGTGTGACTCACCTTTGGCCCTGAACAGCATATATAAACGCAGAGGTTGGCTTTCTCTTTTGGAGCTCTGAGCTGCAGCAGGAGTGGCGCGTGACTCTGGGCCAGCCGTTGTTATGAGCTCCCCAGCTTTGATGTTGATGCTTCTCTGGCAACTGTATATTGTGATTTTGTCAGGCAGAAATCTGTCTGTTGACTCACATTTATTTGCTCTGTTTGTATTTGCTCTGAGACTCAGGGTGCTGACTTTTCCTCCTGAGCTGAGTGAATGATATTTGTATGTTGGATTAAAGTAAGATTGTTAACCCCTTAATGTTGCTTTCCTTAGTAAAGCTGATCAGAAGAACCTGGGCTTTCAGCATTCTTATTGTTGGGCTTGTGTTGGTTTTTCACCCCCACAGCAGCTGCTAGCTGGGTTGTCGCAACATCATCCAGTTCAGGGGTGAGGAACTTATGGCTTTGAGGCCACAAATGGCCCTCTATGTCCTCAAGTGTAGCTTTTTAACTGAATCCAAACTTCTTTGTGAAGTTCCCCACCCCTGATACAGTTAGTATCCTAGCTATGCCTAGGCCCCGTGATCCACGCCATATTGCACAGCCCTAGGCAGCTCGGTGGCTTATATAATGCTGAACTTGAATCCTTCCTTGGACACTTACTAAACTGTGTGACCCTTGTCAAGTCACTTATCCTCTCTCAGCTTCAGTTTCCTCATCTGTAAAGTGGGCATAATCATAGGCCCTACCTCCTAGGATTATTGTGAGGTAACATTTGAAAAGGACTTTGCAAACCTTAAAGCACAACATAAATCCTGGCTACTACTATTATTAAAACAGAGCAACATAGAAAGGTCGATGAAGGCTTAATTTTGAAGAGGGGATGGTAAAGAAAGAAGGAATAAGTATTTATGTAACACCTCCTACATGGCAGTCACTGTACTGCCTTTATAAATATTTGTAAATACTTTACAAATATTATCTTATTTAATGCTCACAACAACACTGGGGGGTAGGTCCTTATATTCTCGTTTTACACTTGAAGAAACTGATAGGTCTTAAATGTCAAGCTGAGGAGTTTTTTTATTATAGAACTTTATTCTAACAGACAATAGGGAAACTTTAAGCCTTTGGAGCATGGGAGAAGCTGGAGGAAAATAGAATTTTAAGATTGTAAAGTTTTCAGTATTGTCTTAAGATTAACTTGGCACACATTGATGGACCCTGGGCCCTTTGATGACAAAATATTATGTGTTGGCAATATGAGACAAGATGGGGAAAAAAAATCTTTCCTCTGAATCAGAATTCAACCCTATTTATTAGTGCTGGGTCTTGGTGACGGTCTTTCTGTACTGGAAACCCTTCTTGATAAGGCCTATGGGCCTCCCTGTTCTATCCTTCCTTAGCTGATTTCGCTAGTCTTAAAGTCTTAATTATTTAATTTGTGATATCTTCCAGACCCCTCTTGCTTAGCCTGGAAATGAGCATATGGTTGAAAAAATTGTGTTGAACAATGAAACTTTCATTTCTGGACTAGATACAAGAATGATGGACTCATTCAGGGATGGAGAGCATACAATGAGGTTTGGGAAAAAATATTTCCTTTGAAGCTTGTAGATCAAGGAGAAGTTAAAACAAAATAAATAGAGGAGGGAAAAAATTGCCCATTTACATTTATTAATCACCATAGAGGGTAATAGGTACAACACAGGAAGAATAGCAGCAAAGAGGCCCTGTTATTTACAAGAGACAATTTCCATGGAGTTATTAATGATGCATATGGACTCAGATGTCTGTTTACAGAAGAAGAGAATATGTGTAATAATATAAGCTAAAGAGTTTAATGCAAAGTGGTAAATTCGACTTCATAAGTATCACTGAGATGTGAAACGTGAGTAGAATATGGCAAAGGAAGGATACACTCAGTGGTGTGCTGGTAAATGTTTAACAACTGACTCTCCCAAAAGTTAGGTATGTCATTGGTCCTCTTAGGATGAACAGTAACAACATATGCGTGACCCAGTGTTAAATTTAATTTACGTTAACTCTTTCTCCATCACTTTCTTAAGTCATAATCCACAAAGCAATCAATCAAGCCCTGATCTGTAATGTTTGCCAATTTCCGAGGTGTAAATGCTCTCATTGAAAATTTAATAATTGGCTCTCAGAAGCCAGTTGGAGTTGGCTCCAGCACACCCTGGCATACATTTTTTTTTTTCAGAATGAATAAGCTTGTAAAAAGGGAGACCTGGGTGGGAAGGCATTGTATATGAAGAAAAAATACTTCTATAAGGAAATTCATAATTTTGGTGAAGAGTAGCTGGATAAAGTTCATTGGATTTATAGCTGGAAGGGGTCTTAGCGAACTTCTATACCTTTTCATTGAACAGAAATGGAAATTGAGGGCTAAAGAACTCAAATGACTTGCCTGAGGTCATAATGGCAGAAAAAAAATAGAGTTTAGAATTTAAACCTTGGCCTTCTGACTCCAAATTCATTGCTCTTTTCACTATATATCCACAATGATTAATGAGGTGTAAAAACAGAAGTGATATTATGATGGGAGTGTATATTATAGACCACTTAGCTAGAGGAAGAAGTGATGAATTCTGGAAGTGGATCACATAACGGGTATGGAGACATGATAGAATAGCGATGAGGGGTGTCAGCTAGCTAGGGCTGTCCCTTTCTCTGAGTTCTCTACCCAAGTACAATGCTGAAAGGAAAGAAGATAGGTGTCTTTCCTGAGTCAAAGGTCCTGAAGACCAAGAAGTCCAAGTGTTGAAGGATGTCCACAGCGATAAAAAGAAGAAAATCTGAATGTTTCTCCTCCTTTGGGTAGCTCAAGACATTTCCTTTCTCTGGGCAAACAAGTGACTATGAGCTCCTCTGGCTGGCCAGCAAATATACCCCTATATGTGTGTGTCCTATGGGTGTGCTTGATCCTCCTTATTCTCTGCTTCCCTTCCTGGTCCTCAAATCTGCCCTCCTGGCTATGCCATGTGATTTGGATGGGCTACATGACTTCATAAAGCTCTACAGCGTCCTTTTGTATAGCTGGCCAGATAACCTCACTATCAAGAGAGTTGAATCAAAATAGCATTTTGTTGAGTAATGAATCCCAGATAAGGGATATTTGCAAGACCTTTGGGTAATTTTCTTTTCTTACTTGTTAGGATTTTAAATAAGACAAACCAACTGGACTTCATTGTAATGCTGCCAAGCATTTCCCTTTTGGCAGATTCGCTTGGATTATTTATATCCAAAAAAGCTTGTAATCCTATGGTTAAAACTCACCATGTTTAAAGTTAAGAGTATAATCTGTAAATTGAAGGTTGGGGGAGAAAAAATTGAAGATGTTTAGAGTATTTTAATTAGTCAAAATAATTTTTTAATTAGCAAAAAATTTAATTCTATTTTCAACTTGATCACAAGAACCAAAGTTGTCCATTCATTCAATAATGTAGATTTCAGTTTCCTTACACAGTCATGCAGCTGGTGGGAAGGAAAGGTGCCAAAACATTGGTGCCAATAATTACTCCATTTTTACACTTTGAGAACGATACATTATCTTTTATCAGAAAGAATTCAATTTTGTGGAAACTAGCTATAAATTTCCTATACAAAATTTTATTCTGCTTCCTCCTCATGTGTTTGCAGAAGTACCACAATGCTTATTTAATGTCTGGTTTGTATAACTCTTTCCATAATGGATATAAGGATATGTCTGCATTTTAGGACTTTAAAATGGAAAATTGTTTCCTAGAGAAATGAATTGGCATTGCTTGTTAGAAATGTATCAAGGGAAGCTGTAACTCCTTAAAGCAAAGTCTTAAAACTTCTGCCAATATTTAGTAGGGCCTTTCCATGTAGGCCGAGCAAGTTTTTCCTAAGGTTAGGCTAGTTCTTTTTCCTTAGGAGATATTAAACTCTCAGGTTGTTGATGTATCTTGTTGGCTGCTTGAGTATAAAAGACTGTGAAGAGCTCCAGCTCTGTGTCTGAGGCTTCTGACTATGGGCCAGCAGCATGACCAAATACTAGGAAACTGTGCTCAACTGAATTAATCATTGTCGTCATCATCATCATCATCATCATCATCATCATCATCATCATCATCATCACAGCTAACATTTATATAGCATTTACTGTGTATCAGGCACTGTGCTAAGTACCTTACAATTATCAGCTCATTTGATTTTCACAATACTCATGGGAGGTAGGTGTTGTAATTATCCACATTTTACAGATGAGGAAACTAAGGCAAACAGATGTTAAGTGACTTGCCAGCATCATCATTTAGTAATAGTATCTAAGATTCATGTAATACTTACTATGTGCCAGGCACTGTGCTAAAGGCTTTACAAACATTATTTACCTCATTTGAGCCTCACAACAACTCTGGGAGGTAGATGCTATTATTGTACCCATTTTACAGATGAGGAAACCGAGGCAAACAGATTAAGTGACTTGGCTAGGATCACACAGTGAGTAAGTATATGAGGCCAGATTTGAACTCAGGTCTTCCCGATTTCAGGCCTGGTGCCCTATCTACTGTACCACCTAGCTGCCGACATGGCATCCTCACTGAATATGCCTCCTTTGCTTTGGCTAAGTAAACCTCCTTTTATTAACTATTAAATGGACTACAAATTTCTAATTTCATTCCAATATGAGACCTAAACTTCCAGGGGACCAGGGGAGGAGAAAGGGAACAAACATATATTATTTGTCGACTATGTCTCAGACACTGTGCAAAGAATTTTACAATTATCTATGTCATTTGGTCCTCACAGCAACCTTGAGATAGATGGTATTATTATCCCCAATTATTAGTTAAGAAAACTGAGGCAAACAGAGATTAAATAATATGCCCAAAGTTACGCAGCTAATAAGTGTCTGAGGCTAGATTTTAACTCAGGTCTTTTTGTTCCAGGCCCAGCACTCTCTTCGTTGGTCATTTAGCTTCCTCTGTCCAGTAGAATTCATTTCATAGTGGGGCCTTTCCTCTTGGTAGTAGTTGGACTATCTGTGGTCCATTTGTGCCCAACCTGTGGTAGAGCCTTCCGATCTCACACCGGTCTGATTAGCCACAGTCTGACACACTGTAACTTGATTCAAACATAGTGATGCCATTTTGGTCCTCTTTGAGAACAGACAACAACCAATTTGAACTGCCATGTTCATTTCAACTCAAATGAAGTAATTTTTAGTGCACCCTAGTCCTTGTAGATAACAGATTATTTCTTCCCCAACACAGATAAAAAGATAAGTTTTCCTATGTTTCATTAGCTATTCCAACTAATTAATCACTGCCCTAGAATTCCCGGGAACTAGAAAACTAAAACATCTCTGATATACATCATAGATGTAGCCTTTTCCGTCTGAAAATGGAAAACTGTGAGCATTCTTTGGTACTAGCGCTCTAGAGTTCTGCCACTCCACTTGTAGTGTTACAACTCCTCATTAGTCATTGAAAGAACTATAGCCCTTTCCCTCGCTGATCTGAGATTATAAGCCTCCACATTGCCCAAATGATTCATGGAGACCCACGCTGAGACCTGGAGGAACCACGATACTTCTGTCTTATCTCTAGTACTCTAGGCCAAACTTCAACCCTCTTGAGAACTCTTTAAGGAACGTTCTTCAAGAAACTGTCTTACTATGATATCTAAGTATTTTTTGTGTGGACTACTTCTTTCTTCCTTGGATGTGGTGATTCATGTTTCACAAAATCACTAACCAAAGGGCAATTGTAACTAAATGCAGAAATTAATATTGATAGGAGCATATGGTCAATTCTCCTCCTTTTAAGTTTTTTAAAATTTATTTTATTCTGAACTTAAGAAATAGAATAAGCATTTCCATAATATGGCAGAATAGAAAAAAGATGATTACGTATGAAACTGCAAATCTAGCATGTACAACATGCTATTCCTTTTAAGTATATACTAATATTATCATGTAACTTCTTTTTTCCTTTTTTTCTCCTCCCCCCCCCCAGAGGTGGCTGCCATTGTACACACATAGGTATACGTACGTATGTCTGTATATGTGTGTATGTATATATATGTAAAACCATTTTACACATGACTTCTATTTATCAATTTTTTCTCTAGATGTAGATAGTGTCTTCCTTTATATGTCCTTTTCAGTTAATTTGGGTATTTATAACAGTCAAAATGACTATCACTCAAAGTTGCTCTTAAAACAATATTGTTGTTACTGTATACAACGCTCTCTTGGTTCTGCTCATTTTACTCTTCATTATTTCGTGCACGTCTATTCATTGAGTTCATAGTTTTTAATAGCACAGTAGTTTTCTACAAAAAAATTTTCTTACTGAATTAGAAAAAAAATTCCCCTTTTAAATTATTTCTTACAGAGCCCTAAAAATAAGCCTAACTCATCTGATGAAAGGAGCTGGGCACTAAACTCATCATAGCATGGAGAAGACAATAAGTGAGGCAGGGTAGTGGAGCACTGGAGCTAGTCAAGAAAACCTTGGTTCATATGCCACAGCTGTATCACAACTAGTAAGTTATAAGTAATACAGTTTGCTAGTTGTGTTACTCTGGGTACAAAAACTAATTGGGCCTCAAATTCCTTATCTATAAAATGAGGGGATCATACTCAATGTCCTCTCAGGTCTCTTTCTAAATTTATCATCTTGAAAGTTTTTGCTAATGGAACACAAGGTCTAGAATGTCTTTTAAGGTGGAAAGCACAGCCCTAGGAACAGAGCACAAGACTACTGCGCAAGGATGTTACATTTTCCGTATGAGCCTTTAATTGACAAACATTGGCTTGAATTATAGATTGTCTAGACTTACTTGAGAAAGTGATGGAGAAAATGTAATGCAGATGCAACTTAAAAGTATGTTATTTGTACATTTTCTTTTGGATGGCTGATTGTTAAGCATTTACCATTACACCCCTGGGTCCACTGAATATGCCAGCATATCCTCTTCCTATTTAATTTGGCCCAACTTACTATCTATCCTGAAGTGTTTTTTTTTTAAAATATAGCTTCACAAGAGCCCAAACTAAAAAATCCTAGCTCCAGGGTAATTTAAAGTTTTATGGTTGTTGTGGCTTATTACTAGTGGTTTTATTTGGACAAAAAAGTAAAATGAAAAAGCACATAGGAACTACGTGGTTAAAAAAAGAGATAGGCTACTCATTAAATGGGAGTGAAAGATAAGAGCCTGTGTGCTACACTGATGCCCACACAATGTTAAAGGACCTAAAAGAACTAGATGTCTAAGCAAGTTATACACAGGATAAATTAGAGATTATCGACAGAGGGAAGGTACCAGCATTAAGGTGGACCAGGAAAGGTTTCTTAAGAAGGAAAGATTTTAGGTTGGATTTAAAGGAATCCAGAAAAGCCAGGAGGCAGAGATGAGGAGAAAATTCCAGGTATGAAGAACAGCCAGTGAAAATTTGTGGAGTCTGGAGATGGAGTGTCTTATTTGAGGAACAGCAAGGAGGTCAGTGTCACTGTATCTTAGAGTATGTGGAGGGGTGTTTGTGTGTAAGATATAATAAGATTGGAAAGGTAGGAAGGGACTAGGTTATGAAACTTTTAAAAGACAAACAGAAGATTTTATATATGGTCCTGTATTAAAGCATATGCAAAAATATAATCTAGTTTAGTTAAATAGGTCAATTTCTTGGATTTAGGAATGGAGGAATTTGATAATCATATAGGAATGAGAAAAGCAAAGATAAAAAACTTTGTTTTATTTAGAAGAACCTTAGGAAAATATAAATGGATGAAATCCATGTGTTTTGAAATCTATTATGAAATCTGTTACTTGCTATGTGATGTAGAGGAAAGAGCCCTGCTTTTGGAGTCAGGGAGTTTTAATCCTAATCTTGTTTCCGCCACTTGTGATTTTGGACAAGTCATTTAATCTCCCCGGGCCTCAGTTTCCTCATCAGTAACATGGGGGTTGAATTAGATGCTTTTTAAGGTACATAGTAACATTCCCATTTTATATTAATGTTTAATGAAGAGTAGCAAGAGTCATAAGATGAAATATAGACCAAAGTAACAAATATTGAACTCGAGTTTGATTCAGATTAACTTCAGAAATAGGAGACCTCTGATCAGAGTCTAGTCATTGAATGGTGTGTGTGTGTGTGTGTGTGTGTGTGTGTGTGTGTGTGTGTGTGTGTGTATGTACTCATGTGCACACATCTGCAATTGCCAATGGGAAAATTAGTTTTCCTGTCCATATAAAATAATAAAATGACGATTATGTGTTTACATAGAGAGATTTCTGTGAAATGTTATTTGCCTGAGTACTGAATTTGGGAATAGGTTGGGAACATAGTATCCAAGCCATCTTGGTTCTTTTCTTTTTCTCTGTTGACTTCTCCCCCATCCATACACAAAATCTTGTTTTTGACAGGCCAGATGCTTCAGAACAGTTTCACAATACCAAAGAGCAGTTAGAATGTCAGAAGAGGAGGTATGAATATTCGGCCTCTACCAATCAGGATTATAGGAGGAGATACTTCCAGAGTAGACTTTGTGTCACAAATTTGAAACATCTGCTCACTTGAGCCTTTTCTACTGAAGCTAGGAAATATTTACAGGAAAATGACAAAGGAGTACCATGAAGATGGTGGAATGAGAAGCCTCAAAGTAGCCTATTTCTCAAATATCTTCCTCAAAAATTATACTGCAAATACCAAAAAGAAACAGGACTATCAGAAAGATAAGAGAAAATTTAATACCTCCTTTTTATTTTTTATTAATTAATTTTAGTTTTAGTTTTCAACATTCACTTCCACAAGATTTTGAGTTCCAAATTTTCTCCTATCTCTCCCCTCTCCTCCCTCCAAGACAGCATGCGTTCTGATTACTACCCTTTCCCAGAATCTGCCCTCCCTTCTATCGCCACTCCCCTTCTCTTATCCCCTTCCCTTCTATTTTCCTATAGGGCGAGATGATTTCTATACCTCATTTTCCCAATTGCATGTGAAAACAATTTTCAACATTTGTTTTTAAAACTTTGAGTTCCACATTCTCTCCCTTCCTCCCTCCTCACCAGCCCTCATTGAGAAGGCAAGCAACTTAATGTAGGCCATACATGTGTAGTCATGCAAAACACGTCCATGATAGTAATGTTGTGAAAGACATTTCCCTCCATCCTATCCCGCCCCCCATTTATTCTATTCTCTCCTTTGACCTTGTCCCTCCTCAATAGTGTTTGCTTCTGATTACCCCCCTCTCCCCATTTGCCCTCTGTTCTATCATCCCCCCACCTCTTACCCCCTTCCCCCCTACTTTCCCATAGGGTAAGATAGATTTCTATACCAAATTGAGTGTGTATGTTATTCCCTCCTTCAGCCAAATCTGATAGGAGTAAAGTTCATTCATTGCCTTTCATCCCCCTCCTCTTCTCCTCACTATAAAAGCTTTTTCTTGCTTCTTTTATGTGAGATAAGTTACTCCATTCTACCTCTCCCTTTCTCCTTCTCTCAGTACATTCCTCTCTCACCCCTTAATGTTATTTTTTAGATATCATTCCTTCATATTCAACTCACCCTGTGCCCTCTGTGTATGTGTATATATATACAAATACACATATATTCCCTCCAACTACCCTAATACTGAGAAAGGTCTCATGAGTTACAAATATCATCTTTCCATGTAGGAATATAAACAGTTCAACTTTAATAAGTGCCTTATGATTTCTCTTTCCTGTTTACCTTTTCATGCTTCTCTTGAATCTTGTATTTGAAAGTCCAGTTTTCTATTCAGCTCTGGTTTTTTCATCAAGAATGCTTTAAAATCCTCTATTTCATTGAATATCCATTTTCCCCCTTGAATTATTATATTCAGTTTTGCTGGGTAGGTGATTCTTGGTTTTAATCCTAGCTCCTTTGACCTCTGGAATATCATATTCCAAGCCCTCTGATCCCTTAATATAGAAGGTGCTAAATCTTGTGTTATCCTGATTGTGCTTCCACAATACTTGAATTGTTTCTTTCTGGCTGCTTGCAATATTTTCTCCTTGACCTGGGAACTCTGGAATTTGGCTACAATATTCCTAGGAGTTTTCCTTTTGGGGTCTCTTTCAGGAGGTGATAGGTGGAGTCTTTCAATTTCTATTTTACCCTCTGGTTCTAGAATATCAGAACGGTTTTCCTCAATAATTTCTTGAAAGATGATGTCTTAGCTCTTTTTATCTTATCATGGCTTTCAGGTAGTCCAATAATTTTAAAATTCTCTCTCCTGGATCTACTTTCCAACTCAGTTGTTTTTCCAATGAGCTATTTCACAGTGTCTTCTATTTTTTCGTTCTTTTGGTTTTGTTTTATAATTTCTTGATTTCTCATAGAGTCACTAGCTTCCATTTGCTCCATTCTAATTTTTAAGGAATTATTTTCTTCAGTGAGATTTCAGACCTCCTTCTCCATTTGACCAATCCTGCTTTTTAAGACGTTCTTCTCCTCATTGGCTTTTTGGACCTCTTTTTGTTATTTGGGTTAGTTTTTTTTTAAAGTGTTATTTTCTTCAGCATTTTTTTAGTTCTCCTTTAGCAAGGTGGTGACTTGTTTTTCATGATTTTCTTGCATTACTCTCATTTCTCTACCCAATTTTTCCTCTATTTCTCTTACTTGCTTTTCCAAATCCTTTTTGAGCTCTTCCATGGCCTGAAATCAGTTCATATTTTTCTTGGAGGCTTTGAATATAGGAGCTTTGACTTTGTTGTCTTCTTCTGGTTGTATGTTTTGATCTTCCTTGTCACCAAAGTAAGATTCTATAGTGTGATTTTTCCCCACTCTTTGCTCATTATCCCAGCCAATTACTTGACTTTTTAACTCTTTGTTAAGGTAAGACTCTGCTTCCAGTGTGGAGTGTGTACTGCCCTAAGCAAATGTTTTCAGAGTTATTTCTAGAGACCGGTAAGTTTTCAGTTCTTCCAAGGTGGTAAGATCTAAGGAGAGGTGTTTATTCCTTTCCTGGCCTGTGCTCTGGTTCGTGAGTGACCACAAGCACTCTTTTCTGTCTTGGAACTGTGAGGAGGATTCCCTCTCTACCACTGTCATAAGCTCCCCCACACCAGGGCTCGTCCTTGCCCCAGGACTGCCACCCAGGACTGCAACCCAGATCCAAGCAAGGGCAAAGCAAGAGAATCCTGTCTCAGAGCCAGCAAAAAGATCCCTGCAATCTACCTCTGATTAGTGCTCTACTCACTGTACCACCTAGCTGTCCCCTTTTTATAGGTATTTGGAGGGATTTGGGGGAAAAGCTCAAGGAAGTCCCTGCTTTCCCTCTGTCGTCTTGGCTTTGCCCCCTAATATCTACATTTTGTGCAAGCTAACCTCACACTCAAGGAGGAGTCTTTGATACATATTGACTGTCATTGAACCCCTTTGTACCTCAGGAAACTCTCTAAGTTGCAGAGCAGGTGTGATCAACATTGGTAGCAATTTTCTTTTTGGAAATTTCCTACAGCAGTGAAATTATTAAGCAAACAAGCAAATAAAACAAAAAACGACAACAGAAAATCCATCTTCCTTAACACTCTTTTAAATACCTGGGATAAATTTACAATGGGGCTGCTAGGTGGAGTAGTAAATAGAGTGCTGGGTCTGGAGTCAGGATGGGTCATCTTCCTGGGTTCAAATGTGGCCTTAGACATGTACTAGCTGTGTCACTCTGGGCGAATCACTTAACCGTGTTTGCCTCAGTTCCTCATCTGTAAAATGGACTGGAGAAGGAAATGGTAAACCACTTCAGTATCCTTGCTAAGAAAACTTCAAATAGAGTCATGAAAAGTCAGATACGACTGAAAACAACTGAACAACAACAGCAACAAATTCACATTGTACCAGATTCTTTTGGTCCATTTCATTTAATATATATGTATATGCACATATATTTACATGTATATGCATATGTGCATATATATATTAGTTTATAACTAAAAGGGATCTTATTCACATACATGCACATACAGACATGCAGAGAAATGAGCAGAGATCTCATATGATGGGGGAAAGGGATCGAAAGAAGCCAATACAATAATTTAAAAAGCAAAACATACTGAAACAATACCAATATTCACATCAGAAATAAATCTTTATTTTTTCAAGACATATTAAAATGAAGAATAAACAAATAGAAGAAATTTCAGGAAGCAATAAAGTAAATAAAAGTATCATAAAGTGAGAGGTAGTGTGATGTACTGAATAGAGAGTAGGCTTGAGTCAGGGAGAGCTGAATTTGAGTCCTGGCTCTGACATATACTGGTGCTGTGCTCTTGGTCAAGTCACTTAACTTTTTTTATGAACCAGGTAACTTTTTAAGACTATAAACTTTTGAATAGTTTCTGCTTTCCACTGATTGAAAGAGGGTCCTCAATTGGAATTTTTGACCCCAATGAAATCACAATTCTGTCCTTCTCCTCCAGAAGAAAAAGAAAATTATGAAATGAAATAAAAAAGAAATTGAATATAATTAAGGAATGTCAATACAAAAAGACAAAGAAAACTCTTAAATATCAATGGAAAATATAAACAAAAATAGATTAGATGAAAAAATAAAATTATTTTACTAGAGATCAAAATGTTAAAAGCTATGAGGAAGAAGAAAAACAATCCATGAAGCTTATTTAACTATCAATCAATCAATATTTGTTAAGCATCTACTATATGTCAGGCACTGTGCTAAGCACTGGGGACACAAAAAGAGGCAAAAGACAGTACCTGCCCTTTGGGAGCTCCCAATCTAATGGGAAAGACAATATACAAAGCCATATATGCCAAAAGTGACATATAGGATAACTAGGAAATAATTAATAGAGAGAAGGCACTAGAATTAAGACGAGTTGGGATAGGGGTAGTGCAGTGAGTAGAGCACTGGCTTTGGAGTCAGGAGGACCTGAGTTCAACTCCGGCCTCAGACACTTAACACATGTACTAGACCTTGGGCAAGTCACTTAACCCCAACTGCCCTGCCCCGCCCCCCCAAAAAAAGAGGAGTTGAGAAAGGCTTCCTATAAAAGATGGGATTTTAGTTGGTTAGTTGTTTGTCCTTTGTTTTTGAAAAAGACCAATGACATCACAGTGTTGGGGTCAGGGTGCAGTGTGTTTGGCTACAACTGATTAGACCAATATGAGTTCAGAAGATACTACCACAGATTAGGCACAAGTGGTCCATTAGAACATTTAGAGTGTAAGTGGCTCTGAATTTGTGCAGGTCAGCTTTCCTTTGTGTTTCTACGATTCTGCTTTGCTTATGGAGTACAACACCTTCTTTCACGTGGCACACTATGTAGGATGGTCCTGGGCCTACATTTCCCATGTCTCACAGTTAATAGTAAAGTTCTTCAGAGATACCTTGAAAGTGTCTTTATACTGCTTCTTCTGACCACCATGTCAGCACTTACCTTTTGTGAGTTCTCCACAAAATAGTCTTTTGGGTGAGCATGCATTTGGCATTTGAAATATGTAGCCAGCTCATTGGAGTTGCACTCTCTGCAATAGAGTTTGAATGCTTGGCAGTTCAGCTCTAGGGAGGACCTTGGTGTCATTGAGCCAGGTGATCTTCAGAATCTTCCTAAGACAATTCAAATGGAAGTGGTTCAGTTTTCTGGCACGGTGCTAATAGACTGTCCAGGTTTCATAGGTATACAAGAATGTAGTCAGCACAATGGTTCTGTAGACCTTCAGTTTAGTAAGCAGCCTGATACCTCTTCTCTCCCACACTTCCTTTTGTAGCCTCCCAAACACTGAGCTAGCACTAGCAATGCTTGTGTCAATCTCATCATTTCTGTGAATAGCCCTGGAGCATGTACTGCCAAAGTAAGTGAACTCATCCATACCATTCAAAATTTCTCCATTTATTGTGACCAATGATTCCGCCTATAGATGGTGTGGTGCTGGCTGGTAGAAGACCTTTGTTTTCTTGGTGTTGATTATCAGGCCAAAATTAGCACAGGCAGCAGAGAATTGATCCTATTCTCAGAGGCTGTATTGAATGCACCTGCAAACAAAGAGTCAAGTACCAACGATCCCACTCTATCGTGATTGGTGATAAGAGCATCATCTTTCATTTAGAACCTGTTAGAGCATGCCATCATGAATCTGGTATACGATGCTGACAAACTTCTCTGGGCAACCCAATTTCTCCATGATCTTCCACAGTCCCTCATAATCAACAATATCAAAGGCCTTGCTGGGCCATCTTTAGTGGTCCTGATTTATATCCAGCCACTGGATCCAGATGACTCTGGAGGAGAAAGTGAGGCTGGTGACTTTGCACAGCTCTCCTTTATTAAAATCTAATTCATCTGCAACTCATGGCATCATGGAAACAAACCACAAACCACAAACCACATACAATCACAGGCCTTGGTCAGGTCAACAGATGTTGTATACAGACCTCTATTCTGCTCCTGGCATCTTCCAGATGATTAATTAACCAGTTAAGGAGGACTCTGGCAGGGATCTTGCCAGCAGTGACTAGGAGAGAAGTCCCTCAGTGGTTGTCAAAGGGCAGCCTGTTTTCCTTTCCTTTATAGAGATGGGCAACGGAGGCATCCTCAGACTTCTGGTGGATGACTTCCTCTTGCTATATAATCCGGAAGAGTTCATGTATGAGTAATAGACTCCTTGCCTTGTAGATCTCGGCTGGGATGGAATCAGTGCCAGGAGCTTTGCCACTCAAAAGACCCTTTTGGCATTTAACATTTCTTCTTCAATCAGAGGTTTGGCTAGAGAGGAAGAGATTACAACGTGAGGTATACGATCAATGGCTTCAGCATTGGTTGATGACTGTCTGTTAAGAACACCATGGAAATGTTCAGCCCATCTTCCCTAGGATTACGTCCTTGTCACTAATCAGTGTGACTCCATCTTCACTGAGTAGTGAAACACGGAGGTCTTTGGTCCATAAATAGTCTTCAAGGCATCATAAGAGCACTTGGAATTATTGCTGTTCAGTACAGAATTGACTCTCATCGGTGTTCCTGCTGAGCCTCAAGAATCCTGCATCTCTCTAAGCCTCACTTACACTTTGCTTTTGGTGGAGTTAAATGCTGCCTTCTTGGATACAGACAAGTTATCCTGCTGATAAAACCCATGGAGTTCTCATTTTCTGAATATCCCCTGGCTGCTTCTAGAAAACAAAAAAGAACTTCAGATAAAATGCCAAGAGGTTGTTGTCTTTAGCATAGTAATACTAACTTACTTTTAATCTTTAATGTGAAAAAACTCTTGTAAAACTGAGATATTGAAGGTCTTGCTCATAGTTATTCCAGCAAATTGCTGCCTGTATCATCTCTACTCTTTCACCAATCTCCAATCTTCAAGCTCTCCCTGTCTATTGGCTATGTCCTTGCTGTCTACAAATATATCTATGTCTTCCTCATTCTTAAAAACAAACAAACAACAACAGTCATCCTCTCTTGATCCATCCACCTATCTATCCCCAACAGCTATCATCCTCCCTTTCATGTCTAAACTCCTTCCCATTCTCCTTCCCTGGATCTTCATTCAGGTCTTGCTCATTAATTAGGAGCATCCTCTATGGCTCTGTCCTGGACCCTATTTTCTTCTCCCTCTATGCTACCATAACAACCTCTGCCAAGGGGTTGGCTTGACACAAACCCCCTGGAATTTGTAGTTCCTCCTAGTTTGAGAAGAAAGGCAACTAGTGAGAGATCAGCCCTTGGACAGAAGGATGAAAGTTTTTAATGTAAGGAGCACTGATGGAGTTTTTGGATTATCAAGGAGAATGAGGAGAGAAGGGAGAGCATTCAGCATGACATATGTGTACAGAGTAAATTGGAGGTAAACTCTCAACGTGAAGAGAGATGGGTAAAGGCATCTTGCAGAAAGTGAGATTTTAGATGAAACTTGAAAGAAGTTAGCGAAGCATGGAGACAGAGGTGAGGAAGGAGAGCTATAAACAGGGAAAATACAGTCCATGTCTGCTATATCTTTAATTTACCTTTCTTTAATGCCATGAGAGATGACTTCTTTTTTTCTTTTTTTTTTTGGAGGGGAGAAGGCAGGGCAATTGGGGTTAAGTGACTTGCCCAAGGTCACACAGCTAGTAAGGGTGACAAGTGTCTGAGGCCAGATTTGAACTCAGGTCTTCCTGACTCCAGGGCCAGTGCTCTACTCACTGTGCCACCTAGCTGCCTCCGAGAGATGACTTCTAAATGGACAAGTGGAAAATGTGGACTGTGTTTTTAAAATTTGCTTCAGAAACAGATGTGCTAAGATGAAAAAAACAATAACAAAAAACAGCTGCAAGGAATTTGTGGTTCCTATCCTGCCCCTACCTCATTTCTGTTTAATTGTGTTTTTTAAAAATCTGTTGAGTAACACATTTTTCGGATTTAATATTATTTCTCATAAATGCCTATGGCTGTCCTTGTTTTTATGTTGCCTGCTTTCCATTTGATTATAGTATGAGAATGCAATTGGAGCCTCACAGGAGAATGACCTTTCCTAGCATAGGGCTGACTGCCAACTCTATTCAGCCCCTTGTTAGAGAGTTTTGCTTTTTAACTGGGGGCATGTGTACAAGCTATTTCAAAATTACACTTTCAAATGCAGAATTACTATGAATTCAAGCCGTTAAAAATAAAAATCTTCCCCATATTAAAAAGCCTAAGGGTAACTGGATATTACACTCTTTCTCTCGGTGATCCCATTAGCTACCATGGATTCAATTTTCATCTCTGTGCTAGCGATTCTCAGATCTCTTTATCTATACCCAACCTCTCTCCTGACCTCCAGTCTCATATGTCCAACGGCCTATTAGGCATCTCAAACTGGATGTGCCACAGACACCTTAAATTCAACATGTCCAAAACTGAACTCATTATCTTTCCACCTCTAAACGCCTTATCCTAACTTTTCTATTAGTATCTAGGACATCACCATCCTCATAGTTACTCAGACTCAAAACCTAGGTGTCATCCTTGTCTTCTCATTCTCTCTCTTGTCCCCCATATCCAATTTGTTGTCAAGTCTTATCAATTCTACTTTTGCAACATCTCTTTTATATGACTCCTTCTCTCCTCTGCCACTATTACTACCCTGGTACAGACCCTCATCACCTCATGCCTAGACTATTACAGTCTCCTTTAGTTAGTCTCCTTCCCTCAAGTTTCTCCCTACTCCATTCTATTCTCTATTCAGCTGCCAAAGTGATCTTAAAGCACAGTCTGATCAGGTTATCCCCCTATTCAATAAATTCCAGTGGCTCCCTATTATCTCCATGATTAAATATAAAATCTTCATTTTGGCTTTTAATGACCTTCATAATCTAGCCCTTCCTACCTTTCTAGTCTTATATTCTACTCTCCTCTACATTACATACTCTTTAATCCAACTACTTGTACACTGGTCTTAGTATTTCTCTCACAAGACACTATCTCTTGATTCAGTGCATTTTCAAGGGCCATCTTCCATATATAAAATGTTCTCCCTCCTTACCTCTGCCTCCAAACTTCCCTAACTTCTTTCAGGTTTCTGCTAAAATCCCACCCTCTGCAAAAAGCCTTTTCTGATCTACCTTAATGCTCATGCCTTCCCTCTGAAATTGCCTCCTGTTTACTCTGTTATTTACATGTCTCCTCCATTAGACTGCGAGTTCCTTGAGAGGAAGAACCATGTTTTTTGCTTATCTTTATATATTCAGTGCTTAATGTGGTACCTGGCACATAGTCAGTACTTAATGAATGCTTATTGACTGACTAGTAAGGTCCTGAGGAAGGGCGGCAAGGTGGTGCAGTAGATAGAACACTGGGTTTGGGATCGGGAAGACTCATCTTCATGAGTTCAAATCCAGTCTCAGACATTTACTGACTGTGTGATTCTGGGCAAGTCACTTAATCCTGTTGGCTCTAGTTCTTCTTCCGTAAAATGAGCTGGAGGAGGAAATAGCAAACCACTCCAGTATCTGCCAAACAAAAGCCCAAAATGGGGTAAGGAAGAATTGGACATGATTGAGATGACTGAACTAAAAAGTTTCTAAGGAAGGATTGGAACTAGACAGAACTCCTCACTACATGTCTAACACATTTCCCATTAACCCATGTAGCCTTTCCTGTTGAATGATACTGGTGAAATTGAATATTTATAGTACAGAAGGATTTGAAAGAGCCACTTCTTTGCCATACCCTAGACAGCCCTCTGTGTCCTTCTGATAACAATGTACGGAATGGAACACAAACCATAACTGATTAAGCCAAATAATACATAATGTTGTAGCATTACTCTCTTGACCTTTTTTCTTTCTAACCCTTTTTGGAAAGGACTTAACTGATTAGTCATCTTAGAATTAGATCTTGTTTTAGTAACAGAATTGTATTTACACCTTCTTCAGTTACATGAAGACATTCTACTAAAACAAAGTTCTTTGGAGCATTTCAAAGGAAAAAAATTCTACAATGAAAATAAATCATGTAT
>CM053627.1:179458897-179486111 GCA_028646595.1 Phalanger gymnotis | reverse complement strand
GAGTATTTTTTGTTAGTTGCCACCTGGATCTCCTCCATGACAATGATGAATACCTTTTGTGAGCATACACCTTTCTGTTTTATAGCTCGATTACTGTTAATTATCAGAAGGTTTCCAAACAGGTTCTCCCTTTTATATATTTCGCAGAATCTTGCATAATTTTGCCACATGGACAGGAAGCAATCGTTGTTGGAGGAGAACATTTGAGGTGATATCTTGTTCTGCTGATTCAAATATTTTTCTATGTATTTGATTACAATACCAAAAAATAATCACCGTGGGATCTTGTATTTTGTTAATTAGGTGATAGTTAAAAAAAAAATGTGGTCTACTTTAGAATACTGTTTGCAAAAGCTAATCTCTCTCCTTCTAATGAATTCCCTCATCAGTGAGTTTGTGTAGATTATAAAGGTGAGCACATGTCTGGGAAACTACTAGTGTTCCTTTTTTTTTTAGTATTAATAAAGTTTGAGATTTATTTTTTTCCATTTTGACATTTTTTCCTCCTTCAGATATCTTGAGAATCAATCCTTAACACCCTCAAAACTGTGTCACTTCTGGCACAGACTTCCTCTTTATACCCTTGGTCTTGTAGAGTTATTTTTTTTTTTCATTTTTGTTTTCTTTAGCACTTTTTCTATTTCTTCAGACAGCACATTCCAGACTGTGATGTTAGAACCCATTTCTTCAGACAGCACATTCCAGACTATGATGTTAGAACCCAAATTCATTTTCCTTGATAGGGAAAAGAGTTTGTTTTAAAAAAAAAAATTGCAGATCTTTCCCCACAGAGTTGTGTGGCACTGCTTACGTCTTATCCTTTGCTTCTATGATTCTATTTTTTTAAAAAAATTGATTTTTATTGACATTGTTGGTTTTTATATCATCTTAATTTATTAATATATTCATTCCCTTTCCCTACCCAGTGAGCCATCTTTCCTAACAAAGCATGAGGAGGAAAAAAATTCATCAAAATAATGCAATTTGTCAGCTCTCTATATCTATATGAAACTGGTTTTAATTAAAGAAACAAAAACAAAAACAAATGCAAAGGAAATGAAAAATGTATTTTCAAGCTATATGGACTTCATAAAGGCTATGGGCCTGGAGTTTGATTTGGTAGGAGAAAGGAAGGGAGGACCAAAAGGATGAAAAGAGATGCTCTACCTCCAGAGTTAATTGATCTGGGAATAAAGGGTAACAGCAATCCCAAATGAGTTGAAGGATCGCTGATTTAGAAGGTACCCAGAAGGTATCTTTGAAGTCATCAAGTCCAATTCTCTCATTTTACAGAGGAAGAACTGAAGCCCTCATAGGTTAAATAACTTGCCCAAGGTTAAACAGGTAGAAAATGGCCCCTGACCCAGTCCAGATTGGGATTTGAACCCTGATCTTTTGACTCCAAATCCAGTTGTCATCACAGCCAAGCCCAGAAGAATCTCTTCTTTTTCTCTCTATATTTAAGGTTCTGCCGCAGCCAGTGCTCCAAGAACTATCACGAACTTAAGGGAATCTTAAAAAAAAAATGAGACCAGTGAATGAACTTTTCCTTCTCTCTGGTTGGACATATTCAAGCTTATATACCCACATTGTGTCAATTTCTGGACAGGCCACAAAGTCTTACACCTGCAGGCCTCCACCAGTGCTGGGGCTGCGGCCAACACATCACACCTCACAATCTCTTTACCTAGATGTGCATCCCAGTTTCCATCACCGAATCGAGCAATCAGTATTTATTAAGTACTTACTATGAGCCAGGCACTGTGCTAAGTACTTACAAAGGCAAAAGCTGTCCCTGCTCCCAAAGAGCTCAAGGTCTAAGTGGAGAGATAACATGTAAACAGCAATGTACAAATAAGATATATTTAGGCTAAACTGCAGATAATCTCAGGGGGAAGCCTCTCGGCCTCCTTAATGCTAGAGCCCCCTCCCTAATAGCATCTCTCATTTATCCCGTAATAAATCTTGTTTGTAAAAAGCTTCGTGCTGAAGGGAGGATTTTAGAGAAGACATGAGGAAACCAGAGGAAAAAATAAAAACAAAGACTCAAACCAACAAGAATCTGTCCTTTCCTTTAAAGAGTTTACATCCTGACCGGGAGGGACGGCATATATATATCAGAACACACTAGATAGATGCAGAATAAATGGGCGCGCGACTGGAGTCATTGAACCCCGTTTCCCTGGATGCAGGAACAAAAGAAACACCAGAAACTCAGCCCAGGCGACCTTGAACTTGGGGGCAGGGAGGGGCCTGCGCGGAGGGAGCGGGGCCAGGCGGGGGGCGGGGCCGGCGCCGGCGCGAGTTGTGACGACTTCCGCCTCCATCCGAAATCTCCCGCCTTAGAGAAGGGCTGAGTCCTGGTGCTAGAGGAAAGGGGTCCCTGCACTTTTAGGGGACTTGGGGCTGCTGCGGGTAACAACTTCTCGTGGAGATCTTGGGACACGTTTCCTCTTTCCAGCCTGTAAGTGGATTTTGTTTCACCGGAGTTTGTGAAGCCCCGGAATCTGTGCCGGGTCCCTGTTTCCCCTCGCGGGGGCTTGGGCTGAGAAGCAGGGCTGGTATTGGGGAGACAAAGTGAGGAATGGCTGAGGTTGCAGAGTTGAGGGAGCGGGAGATGCTTGTGACCGGGTGTGTGGTGCTTAGGGTGCAGCATGCTTAGCTTCCCCAGGAGCTCTAGGTCCGGGAAGTTTGGGAAGTTTTGGGACAACTGAAATTGACATGCGTGCGTTCTTGCGCCCTGTCCTTTCCCTACCCTGTGTCTCTCTCCTCCCTTTACCCTCTGGGGGCAATTGAGAGTAGGAGGGCTTCGGCCCGAGTAGCGGAAGGGTTTGAAAACCGAGGGATTTGCGCCCAAAGCCGTAACGTGCACTGTATTACTGTGTTGGATCACCTGCAGTAAGTGCTTAATAAAAGTGGCCAGGAGTGATGGGCTTGAGACCCAGTGAAATCATGGTTTGAAAGCCACCTTCCTACACTTAATAGCTGTGTAACTCTAGGCGAGTCACTTAAACTTTCATAAGTTAGAGTGTTTCCTCGTGGGGCTAATAACAGTTGTATGAGAAGCTATTTTATCTCTTTGTTGTTGGTCAGTGGTGTCAGTCATGTCCGTCCCTTTTTGACCTCATTTGGGTTTTTCATGGCAAAGATACTTGAGTGGTTTGCCATGTCCTCCAGCTTATATTACAGATGAGGAAAATGAGGCAAATTGGGTTAAATGACTTGCGTGGGGTGACACAGCTAGTGTCTGGGGCCACATTTGAACTCAGGAAAATGAGCCCCGATCTTAGACCTGACATTCTATCCCCTGGGCCATTGTGTTTGGGACATAGTGAGAAGTGATTGTGTCTCTATCAATTTATATACAGTTGTAGTATGAACGTAGAAACAATTGTGTCTCTCTCAGTTTATATACCATGCTCCATAATGTTCTTTTGTGATCTATTTTATAAATGAATTTTACATAAGTAATGTTTAATTTTTTATGTTTTACATTGCACTCTTAACATGACCAGGTATTTGATTGCTTATCCTTGTAAAATGTAACATATGGTGAAAACTATGTGTAAGTCTGTTCGTTCACTTAAGCATTAGTTGAATAAAGTAAAAATATCTATGACTGTGGCCAAGCCATATTTAACTTTTCAGTGGACAGCTGTTCTGTGTAGGTGGATCAAGATTTCCAACCCAGAGTTCTCCATACTAATGAAAGCACAGGTCTGAACTGAAAAAAAAAAAAAGAGAAAAAAGTGAAATTAACTGGCCACTGCACTCATCTCTGTCCTCCTACCCTGATAATAAACTCATATTTATGTAGTTCTTTAAGGTTTATAGTATGTTTTCCTTAAAACAGCCCTGTTAGGCAGATAGAATAACCAACATTTACTTAGTGCCTACTATGTTACTATCTCATTTGATTCTCACAACCTTGGAAGGTAGGTGCTGTTATTATCCTCATTTTACAGTTGAAGAAACTGAGGCACAGGTTAAGTGACTTGCTCAGGGTCACACAGCTAGTAAGTATCTCATTGGGTTTGAATTCAGTCCGTCTTGTGGCAGCTTGTGTGAATAGTAAGAAGGAGATGGATAAGAAATATGGTGTGAAGGTATCAATAGGCAATCACAGACAGCATCATAAGACTTATGTGAAAACCAGGTTCATTACCAGAGAAATGAACATTCATGTGGAACCCAAAGAATTCAGGTCCATAGAGAATGTGTCAGAGGTAGGATTTGAAAATCTCTATCTTCCTCACTTTGAGACCAATACCATACTGCCTTTTATTGTGTATGTTGGTGAAAATGAGGAACTCCCCTCAAGTGGGCAAAGTTGAAAGCTATCTTACTATATTTCAGCTAATCTTTTTTTTTCTTTGCTTAAGGTAACAAAGATGCAGTTTTCTGGATCAAAGAGAAAGAAACTGAATCTGGCAGGTGACCAGAGGGCTGCTTCCTATCCTCATAGCCTTCAGTTCTACCTACAGCCTCCTTCCGAAAACATATCTTTGGTAGAGTTTGAAAATCTGGCTATTGAAAGACTTAAATGTGAGTGATACTTTACATTCTAACTGTTAGACTTGAAATATTTAAGGTAATTTTGGATCACTCATTTCTCTGCAATTCAGGTACATGTTAGCGCTGAATTCTAATTTAGCACAACTGTTGACTTGAAGTAGGCTCTGAAATGGTTTGTACTGTTGGGAAGGTTGGATGTTACTTTCTTTTTTTTCTTTCTTTCTGTTAAATTTTAAATAATATTTTATTTTTTTCCAGTTGCATGTAAAAACAATTTTTAACATTGAAAAAAAATTTTGAGTTTCAGATTCTCTCCGTCCCTTCCTCCTCCTTTCCTCTCCTTGAGACTGTAAGGAATTTGATATAGCTTATCTATGTGCAATCATGCAAAACAAATCCACATATTAGTCATATTGTGCAAGAAAACAGACAAAAAAAACACAGAAAAATAAAGAAAGTAAAAAAAAATAGCACGGTTGGATCTGCAGTCAGATTCCATCAGTTCTTTCTCTGGAGATGAATAGCATTTTTAGCGTTGAGTCCATTGGAATTGTCTTGAATCATTGTCTTGCTGAGAAGAGCTTAGTAATTCACAGTGGAACATTGTATGATATTGGCCTTACTCTGTACAATGTTCTTCTGATTCTGATCACTTCACTGCATCAGTTCATGTAAGTCTTTCTGAGATAAGTTACTTTAAAAGCACCACTGATCTTTAAGTGTAGCAGTCTCCTCATGGCAATCATTTTATGACTTGTATCTGTGTTTCTTCATCCCCCTGGTATAGTAAGTATGGGAAATTGTGTTTGCTTCTGACATGTCTGGTCGAAGCCACAAAAATGAAGTAGTCTGTCTACCTATTCTAGAACGCAATTTGGAACTATGCCCCCAAAGCTATTAAATTGTGTTTACTCTTTGACCCAGGGCTATACCCCCAGAGAGATCAAAGAAAGAAGAAAAGGACCTTATGTATAAAGATTATTTACAGTAGCTCTTTTTATGGTGGCTGGAAACTTAGGGGGTACCCATCAATTGGGGAATAGCTGAATACATTATGGTATATGAATATGATGAAGTACGACTGTGTGAAGAATGTAGTTTTAGAGACATTTGTATGAAGATTGAAGTGAGTAGAAAGAACTAGGAGAACAATTCATACAATCACAATAACATTGTAAGGTCAAACAACTTTGAAAGACTTAACATTGATAGGTGCGATAACCAATCACAATTCTGGAGGACTCATGTGAAACACGTCTACCTCCTGACTGAGAAATGATGGATTCAGGGTGCAGATTAAGATATTTTCTGGGTTTGGTCGATGAAGAAAGTTATTTTTGCTTGACTATGCGTATTTGTCACAAGGATCTTATTTGTGTTTCTTTTTCGATGGGGAGGTGAAAGAAAGAGAGGGTTGGTTTTCCTTAATTGGGAAAAAAAAAATGTAGCACCATGTTTGAGCTCCACATGCTAAATATAGAACATGAAATGGGTAGAGAGGTGAATCGAATTTACTATGAATTTGAGGAGGGAGGTGAACTCACCAAAAATATACTTAATTGTTGCTTTTTCTTTTATATATACTATTAGTTATAATAGGGCTAGGTAAAACGATTAAAGGATTTTTTTCCCTATTAACATAGTTTTTAAAAGCCCAAATTACTTGATTACTTTCTCTCCTTCCTCCCTCCCCCTCTCATTTTCACTGTGATTTTTTATAGTGCTGAAAGTAGTTGAAAATCTTGGTGTGAGCTACGTGAAAGGGTCTGAACAATACCAGAGTAAGCTGGAGAGTGAGATTCGAAAACTCAAATTTTCCTACAGAGTAAGTACAGAGAAAAATCTTTTCATTTGCATAAATTATTATGTACCTAAGCCTTCCCCCATCCTTAAAAACTTTCACCAGATCCTACCATCCCCTCAAACCCTTATCTTATGTCTCTTTTACGTTTATCTGCCAAACTTGTAGGGGAGAAACTGGCCGTGCTCATTGCCTTCTCTTTTTCTCCTCTCGCTTCCTACTCAACTTAGCATTCAACTGAAGCTTTTCTCCCCAGCTGATCTGAGTTATGAATTCTGATGGTCTTTTCTCAATTTTTATCCTTTTAGTTTATAAGTGTTTGACTCTATTATTTTTTCTTCTTAGATACTCTCTTCTCTCTGGGTTTTCCTTATACTAACCACTCTATCCTGATTCACCTCCTTTCTGTCTGTCCTCTTGTTCACCATCTTATTTGCAGTCTCATCATCCCCAGCATGTCCCTTATCTGTATGTGCTCCTCAAGGCTCCGTCCTGGCCTCTGTTGTCTTCTGTAGCTATCTTGGTGACTTCCTCAGCTCCCTTGGGTTTAAAAATGAGCTCTACCAAGATAACTCCCTTAACTCTCAACTGAGCTTCGGTCCAGTATCACCAGAAATCTAGTGGACATTTCAAACTGAATGTCTGAAAATATCTGAAACTCGGCATATCAGCCAGTTGCCAGATCTCAGCATTTATACTTAGACTATTTCTTGAATCTGACCCCTTGTCTCTACTCACACAGCTTTCATAATTCAGGTCCTTATCATCCCCTACCTAGCAGCAACTTCCTAATTCTTCTCCCTGCTTCAGTTCTCTCCTTACAAACTAGGACATGGTGATTTTCCTTAAGTTGATTTTCCTTAAGTTAATTTCCTTATGATAATTGCAAAATTAAGTGTAGATCTGACTATGTTACTTTCCTACTCAATAAACTCCAGTGGTTTCCTGTTGGCTCAAGGATAAAATGCAAATCCTTCTATTTAGGTTTTTCAAGCCCCTCTCAGTTTGGCCTCAGCCTTTCTTTACAGATCCATTGGACACTATTCCGCCTCCCATGTTCTTGTGATCCAGCCAAATTGTTCTTTTTTTTGGTCTTCACGTACGACATTCTTTCTTTCATCTCTGTACCTTAGTTCTGGCTATTTCCCATGCTTACATTGGACTTCCTTTTCTGCCTCATATAATCCTTTTTTTCCTTTGAGATGCGACTCAAAGACCTTCTACTATATGAAGGCTTTCTCTATCCCTCCACAACAGCTAGTGCCCTTATTTGCAAACTACCTTTTATTTAACTATTTTGTATTTTTCTTTGTTTATTATGTATATGTATATTATGTATATGTAATAGGAATAGCGATATAAAAAAAGAAACAATCTATATTCTAATGGAAAAGAAAAATACATATAAAGTATAAAATATATATATACTTAAAATACATATGTAAGCATGAAATATGTAAGTATAAAATGTATATATTTATGCTAAATAGCATTATATTACGCATTATTATGTGTATTTTTTTCTCCTGCATTAGAACATAGAGATTGTTTCTTTTTTAAATATCCCTATCCCTGCTAGTGCCTAATGAAAAGCTTGGCACTATAAATGTGTGTTGATTGATATGGCAGATTGATACATCTGTATACTTGTGTTAGATGGATCACTGAGTAGCCGTTGGTAACATAAACATCAACTGCTTTATTGGGTGGATGCATTTGCTAACCTCTTCCATTCATGTTCACAAACCTGGGTATTAATTTTGATCCTTTCCTCCCATGTTGAATTAGTAGTCAAATCCTATTAATTCTACTTCTTTGATATCTTTTCCATCTATTCCTTTCTCCTCATTCCTAGTGTTACCATCCTAGTACCCTTCTTCGTCATCTAGTCTTGCAGTAACGTCCTAATGATTTATCCATCTCTGTTCTCTTCTTTCCAACTGTCTCAAGTCATCTTTCATACTTAGGCCAGCTAAATCTTCCATGTGCTTAGATCTGTTTGTTGTCTCTTTGTTTAAAATCTTTCAATAGCTCCCTATTTCCCCTCAAATAAGGTTCATGCTTCTCAGCCTTGCATTCAAGACCTTCCACCACGTGACGACACTCTGCGTTTCCACACTCCATGTGTTCTTTGCTCTTGCCAAGAGTGCCATTCATCATCCCTCATAAACATTTCGTGTCTCTCAATAATGCTCCTTTTCCCTAGGCCTGAGGTGCTTTCTATCATATCCATCGATTCAAAAGTTCTGCCCAACTAAAAATCAGCAGCAGTCTCTTTGTTTATGAACATACCCTTCTTATGTATTTTTCATGTTATAATTTTTTTAAATGTATCAAAAGTTCTTGAGGGCAGACTTTATCTTATTCAATCTTTGTAGCAACCAGCTGAGGTCTCTGTAGGTTGTGGTTGTTCAGTACTTTCAGTTGTGGCCAGCTCTTTGTGACCCCATTTGGGGTTTTCTTGGTAAAGTTACTAGAGGAATTTGTCATTTCTTTCTCTGGCTCATTTTACAGATGAAGAAACTGAGGTAAAAAGGGTCGAGTGACTTGCCCAGACACAGCTAGTGTCTGAGGTCAGATTTGAACTCAGGGAGATGAGTCTTCCTGACTCTGGGCCTGGCACTCTATCCACTGTGCTACCCCATGTAGCTAGTGTTCAGAGTTGTTAAATTTTAACTTTTCCCTTACAATAATAATACTTTTTTATGGTGACATTTTATACTCAGTTAAATTCCAACCATTTTGTTTAATTTTACTTTTTTTAGGAGAGTTGGTAGTGGGATCACATTCTGTGATTTCATTGCTATAGGTAACTTCCAGTGAGGAAATTTGCCTTTCCAAAGTCAATTGTCAACTTTCTGTGACTTAAAAGTTTTAGATGGTTCCTTGGGGGCATTATGAAGTTAAGTTACAGCGTTACCCATCTGATATATTTCAGACGTGACGCTTGGTAGAACATAGGTGGAGAAACTGAGGTCCAGAGAGGTTTTGATTTTCTCGAGATTAATAAGCATCAGAAGTGAGATTTAAAACTAAGCTCTTTGACTCCAGTGAGTTTTTTGCCCCATAGTGAACTTGGTTTGCTTTATTTATCAGCAAAGGCCAAGATTCCTTGGTCCTCTGGCAAAATAGTAAGAGTTTTATGCCTTAGTTGTGTTACCCTGGAATCCTTCCATATTCCCGTTCACGTAAGAGCAAGTTTCTTGAACCAGACTTAGGCTTTCCCAGGTCACAGAGTGATAGGAACATAGGTTTAGACTTGGAAGGACTCATTTAATTTAGCCCCCTCATTTTATGTATGCAGAAACTGAGGCCCAGGAAAATTGTCACACAAGTAATAAGTAGCGGAGTCTAGGTTCAAACCTAGGTCCTTTGACTTTAGACTCTAGAGACACCTGCCAGAGGTGCAGTAGAGAGTGCTGGGCCTAGAGTCAGAGATACTTGAGTTTAATAACACCCTGAGATGAATGCTAGCTCGGTGACTATGGCAAGTCACTCAGCTTTTGTCTGCTTTAGTTTCCCCAGCTGTACAGCTTGTATGTCTGAGGATCTCTATGAGGACTGAATGAGATAGTATTTGTAAAGCTCTTAGCACGGTGCCTGGCACATAGTAAGTATAGAAGTAAAGGGGAACCAAGGAAGTAATATTTGTAAAAATAGTGTTAGGATGGTGTTGAGTATACAAGGAGTTTAGGATGGTGCGGTGGCTCAATGGATAGAGTGTTGGGCCTGGAGTCAGGAAAACCTGAGTCCAAATCCAGCCCCAGACACTTACTAGCTGTGTGACCCTGGGCAAGTCACTTAACCCTGTTTGCCTCAGTTTCCTTATCTGTCAAGTGAACTGGAGAAGAAAATGGCAAACCATTTCAGTATCTTTGCCAAGAAAACCCCAAATGGAGTCAGGAAGAGTCAGACATGACTAAACAACAATACAGGAAGTTTAATAATGCTTATTTCCTTTCTTCCCTTCCTTCTTAAATCTAGCATCCTTTCCATTGCCTCTTTGGGTAGCCGTGTGTCTTTGGGGAGGGGAGGAGCACTTAAATTGCTCCATGATTTACTGTCATGTGAGGATAAATATAAAATCTATTTAGCATTCACTAAATATTTTTTTCAGTCAGAGCTTGTATGAATCTTGTGGACTTTGAAGTTTTGATGTCTTCTATTGCCTCAGTATTTTCTTATTCCTTTGAATTTTTTTCCTGATTAACTTAAGTGCTTGTTATTACTTTGCAGGAAAGTTTAGAGGATGAATATGAAGCACGAAGAAAGGATCACATATCTCATTTTATCTTGCGTCTTGCTTATTGCCAGTCGTAAGTATGCAGGGATTATATTTCGAGTTCGTGGATTTCTGTGTAGTTCATATTGGAATTTGAAATCTTGGGGTGTGGGTTGGTATAATGAAGGTTGAAATGTTATACTGTGTGTAGAATTTCTTAGATCAGGGTTAAATAATCTACAGGTCCATTCATGACCCAAACTAAACATGGATCAACTTCTGGCAGGGCCTTTTCTGGCTGTGAGAATCCGTGGCTAACTTGTGCTCCTGTCTCCACAACAGAGAGTTGGCAGCCAACATGTGATCAACTCCTCCCTTCCACCTGTACTCCAGGGTTTGCACTCCACACTATAGCACGCTCAAAGGAAAGGGTTTGGAATGTTGGCATGTTGCTTTTGCAAGGTGCTGCTCTTTTTAAGACAGAGTTTTCTATTATAGCAGTTTTCTAGGTAGCATTCCACGATTTTAAAATGATTCAGAATTTCGGATTCTTGACTCTATACTTAATCTGTGGGTTTCTTCTCTTTGATTTCTGAAATATCAAATTAATAGAATTAGAGTAAAAAGGGATCTGAGAGAGCATCTCAGCCAAGCCCCACATGAAGAAATTGAGGTCCATAAAGATTAAACGGTTTGTCCAAAGTTACAGAGCTAATTAGTGATAGAACTGGGTGACACTAGAACCTAGATAATAGGATCATAGATCTAGAGTTGAAAGGGACCTCAATGATCGTCTTGGCCATCTTTCCATTTACAGATGAGGGAACTCGCTGAGGCACAGGGAAATTATGTGACTTACCCAAAGCGATATAAGTAATAAACATTAGAGGCAGAATTTAAACCCAGGTTGTCCGATTACAAAGCTCTTTACACTGTATCGGAACAGACACAATGCTCCTGTTCTCTAGGTGGCCTCTCCTGGCGATCTGCTTACCCACTCTTTTAAGCCACAACATCATGCTAATGTCAGTGGTTCATAATTGCTGTTTGGTTCAGAAATTCATTAATAATAAGCAATTATGAATCACTAACATTGGCATGATTTTGTGGCTTTAGTTGAGGGTGGTAGCAGATTAGAGGGAAGGTGAAGGTGAGTCATCGCTGGTTTGAAGTAGGTAAGATAGAGATGAGAATTAGGGAGGAGCAAGAGGAGGGTGCGATGCTAAGCACAGATCTTTAATAAACACTTGTTAGTTGAGAATTCAGCATCACTAAAGTGGATGAGATTGATTTTATTAGCGCAGTTAAATGAATTTATATTGCTATTTGCTGCGGAGTCTGTTCTTGGTTTACGTTGATCATGGGTTAGAACAAAATAAAAATTGGAAAGGGGTGTTTAAAGTGTAGGAGAGTTTTGATAACATTTTCCCCCAGAAAACCCTGGCATACTTAAGAAAAATGCCAAGGAAAGTCCTGTCACTCAAATGTGATATGAGCTTTTTCTTAATTTTAAGGGAGATATGTCAGTGTTTCATATTTTCTTGTACTAGTGCTCAGATAGGCTCAAGTATGTTTATAAAATGTGGTTATACTTTATAATAAAGTAAAACTCTTACCTTTTATTAAGTCAATAGTGCCACCTAGAGGGAGAAAAAGCTTACCTTTCTTTTGCATATTCTTTTTAATATTAATGTTCTGTTCCATGTTCATGCTCCATTTGATTTGTAGATTGGCTGGAAGATGATCAGAAAGGTGTGCAAATGAACGTGAGGGAAATTACTGGGAGATTCTTCTTACATGGCAGTCATTGGTCTAAATGTTTTGAACTTGTTTCAAAAGATACTCTGTGGCACCTTACTTACAACTGTGGGTGTCCGTGAAAATCAAATTTTTGTAAATTGAATCATTCTTTCCCTTAAGTAGTTTAATATTTAAAGTAACTATCTAGTGAATTAGTTTTATAAATGGATTAATTCTTTTGTAGTACAAATACCTAATTTATCTGCTTTGTGAATTAAGGGGTTGCTTTTTTTTTGTAATTAGCTTAAAAAAGCGAGGCATACCTATACCTACCTAATATTATGACTTTATAAAATTTAATACTACAGGCAAAACTTTTGACTTATTAAGAAATACCTCTTTAGGTATTTAGGTAATAAGAATTAAGAGGCAGAATTTGAACCCAAGTCCTCTGATTACAAAGCCAGTGCCCTTTACACTGTATAGGAACAGGCACAGTGCTCCTGTTCTCTGGGTGGCCTCTCCCATAACTTTATCGTAGCATTTGTGATATACTTTAGAATGTTATACTAAGTATTTGGAGATGAAGTCTAATTGTTTAGTCATACCATATTTAGTTCATCAGTCTTACCTCATATTTAGTAATTAGTAAAACCAAATAAAAGAGAATCCTTATGGTGTTTAAAAATTTTGTCTTATCAGAAACAACATAAAGCTTTGGAAATATTAAATTAAAATAAAGTTTTTTAGTAAGTGGTAAAATATCTTTTCTAGGAATTTTTAAAATAATAACTCCTCCACGTCCTTCCCATCCTGCCCAATTTTAGTTAAGTCAAATCAGCTAGCTTTATTTATTGCCTGCTATGTGCCAGGCACTATGCCAAGTGCCTGAGACCAAAAATGGCAAAAAATGTCCCCTTCTTTCTAGGAAATCACAGTCTAATGTGTGAGGCAACATGCAAACAACTATGTACAGATATGACATATGCAGGATGAATTGGAGGTCGTCCCAGAGGCAGTGGCCTAAGATTAAGGACAGGCTTCTCGCAAAACGTAGGACTTTAGCTGAGACTTGAGGGAAGCCAGGAGATAGAGATGAGGAAGGTGAATGTTTTAGATGGAATGGGGGTGGGGGTGGGGACAGTCAATGAAAACTATTGGAGTCAGGAGAAGAGTAAAGAGGCCAGTGTCACTGGATAGCAGAGTATGTGTACGGGAGTAAAGGTAGGTAGGGATTGGGTTATGAAGGACTTCAGAAGCCAAACAGGATTTTATATTTCATCCTCGAGATAAGAGGAAGCTACTGGTGTTTATTGAAAAGGGGTCGGTGAGGCGGGGATAATGTGGTTAAACCTGCACTTTAGGAAAACCAGTTTGACAGCTGATTGGAGGATGTAAGGAATATGGAGGAGTACCAAGATACTTTAGGCAAGACCAATCAGCAGGCTGTTACAGTAGTCCAGGTGATGAGATCATGCGCAAAATTAGGGTTTAAAGTACTTTTCTTTTTTCCGGGAATGCTTTATTTTCCTCATTTAGAACAATCAATTTTTTACACCTACAGAATCTCAGAATTTTCTTTTTCTTTCTTTTTTTTTCCACAAAACTTTAATTTTAATATTTGGTAAGCTTATTGTCTTTATTTTTAAGAATGCATCTCATTTTCACTGGTTATCTCCCTAGAAACATCTTGGTTTGTGTTTGGCTAATCTTCTTAAATATTCTTTCATGAAAATTGCCAAGAGTTGTGATCTTTGGGTTCATAACCTATACTTCTCTTTCTCTGTACCAGAGAGGATCTCAGGCGCTGGTTCATTCAGCAAGAGATGGACCTGTTTCGATTTCGATTCAGCATTCTGCCTCCCGACAAGGTCCAGGGTTTCTTAAAGGATAGCCACCTGCAGTTTGAAACTGTAAGGATATTTTAATAGTTTTATTTTCTTAGTATCTGCATTTGTGATTTGCTCCTTCCTCGAGTACATTAGGGATCTTCTATTTCGTCAATGTGGGTAGGTTTTCTATAGACTCCAGTCACACCACCTAACTGGGTCAGTCATCATGAATTGCCAGGCTGAAAAAAATTCATCACTTGGTTACTATTCTCCCTGAACCTAGGCGCATACTCAGATGTAAGACATTCAGGTTATCTCTAGGCCCACCTTCCAACTCTAACTAGACCTAGGTGGCACACTAAGCCTCTAGTCAGCAAGACTCATTTCCTGAGTTCAAATCTGGTATCAGACACCTACTAGCTGTGTGACCTTGGGCAAGTCACTTAACCATGTTTGCCTCACTTTTTTCATCTGTAAAATGAGCTGGACAGGGAAATGGGAAACCACATCATTATTTTTGCTAAGAAAATCCCAAAAGGAGTCATGAAGAATCAGACATGATTGAAATGACCAAACAACGAATGACCCAAGAGACCTTACGTGGCTTTGAGAGCCACATAATACCAAGGATACCAAGTCTTGGAACTGAAACCTTTAATGAAGAGGATTTTGTAATTTAGAGAGGCATCTGGGATTATAAACAAGGGTTATTTACTCAGCAAAGTTAAGTATAATTCTGAATGAAAAAAAAATGGACACAGCGAATTGATAGACTTTCAGGTATTTGTGACAAAAACAGCAGAACCTGATGGAAAATTCGATGTATAAGATCCAGGAGAAATATAAGGTCAACATTAAAGAGCAATTCTAAGGGACTCAGTAAGGTCAAATTGTTTACTTCTCTTGTGTGGAAATGCTATCATTACTCTTATGACCGTCATCATTATTTGGGTAGTTTGAAAGAAAGGCTTGGGCTGAGCTGTGTATGATGGGGGGTGATTCTAAAAAAATAACACTGTAGAGAGAGAAAAAAAGGAGTAATTATCTCATGCAAATGAGGCATAAAAGGAAAAATTGATACAGAAGAAGCTAGTAAGGGGGAGGTGGGTAGTGCTGGAACCTTACTCTCATTGGGAATGGGTTAAAAAGGGAACAACATATATATCTAGAAAGGTATAAAAGTCTTCTACATTCAGAAAGAAGTAAGAGGGCAAGGGGATAGGGTGGGGGGAGAAGATAAAGGGAGGACTCTTGGAAGGGTGGGTAAGTTAAGGAATAGGAGGACAAGGTAATGGGTAGAAGTAAAGCAGAGGAGGGATAGAGTAATTAAGGTGAGAAAGATAGAAAGGAAAAATAGGAAGGAAAAAAACCACAAGTAATTATAGCTTAGAATGGGAATGGGATGAATTTACTCATAAAACAAAACGAATAGCAGATTAAAAATTTGAATTCCACAATTTGTTGTTTTCAGGAAACGCTATAAAAATGAGAGATACCATAAGGATAAAATAAAGGGCAGGAGTAGTAATCATGATCCCAGACAAAGTTAAAGCTGAACTAGATTTGATCAAAAGAAAAAAATAGGGAAACTACACTATGTGTCAGCAATATTGTTCAATATTGTTTTAGACCATTTAAAATAACTGGACAGTATAAAATACCTGAGAGTATACCTGCCAAAACAGACACAGAAACTATATGAACATAAACATAAAACACTTCTTATACAAATAAAGTCATATTTAAATAATTCAAGTAATATTTATTGTTCATGGGTAGGGAAAACCAACATGATTTTAAAAATGACAGTTTTACCTAACATTTATTTATTCAGTACCATCCCCATTAAGTTACTGAAAATTATCTTACTGACTTAGGAAAATAATAACATAGTTCATTTGAAAGAACGAAAGGTCAGGAATTTCAAAGAAACCAGAGAAAAAAGATACAAAGGAAGCAGATTTAGCAGTATCACACCTTAAACTGTATCATAAGATGAATGTGTTGTTGAAGTATAAAATGGATAATTTCTATTATTTTAAATTAAAGTTTTCTGGTGTAAATAAAAGAATAGAAGGAATGCAGAAAATCGGGAAAAAAAACTTCCATAGACAATCTCTCAGATAGGATAGGTTCGAGTTGGAATACTGCTGTGGTGTAGGAAATGATGAATTGGTTGATGTAGAAAAACATGGAAAGACTTGGACTTATGAAGGAAGATGCTATCTACCTTCAGAGAAACAGGTGACGAATGGAAATATGCATAGTATGGTCTTATGTGTGTGAGTGTATATGTATATATATGTGTTTATGTTTATAGATACGTGTGTGTGTGTGTGTGTGTGTGTGTGTGTATGTATCCATGTTTAATTGTAGTCTTCTTTAGGGTGGGGGGAGGGAAGGCAGAGAGGGAAAAAAATAAAGTAAAAAATGCATAGCAGAGAACAAAATAAAGCCTGCAAGAAAGCAAAGAAAAGCTGGGTAGCTTTGAAAACAATGTGTGGCATTTATTATATAGGTTTTCTAGAAATGGAAATGTATTGTTTTATATTAAATCCTCTCTTATGTTCTGCTGTGTATATGGCAATGTCCTTTTTTTCTTGTTTTTTTATTTTATAATTTTATTTTATTATTTATGTTCAGAATGAGTAAAATTTACAAAAAAGAGGCATAGTGGATAAAGGGTTTGATTGTTTCAGTGTGTATGCATCAGGTTCATGATCTGTTTGTGAGATGATTGCTATGAATATGAATTTTAGATTTAGGACAGATATTAATGAAGCAAAGTAATATAATTTTCTTATTTACAAAATATTTTAATTCTGTATATTTTATAGTAATTGCAGAATCAAAGGAGAAATCAACTGTTTACAATCTACAAAATCTTGGATGTGGGTTAGGGGTGGTATTCCTCTAGGTCAGAAGTTCTCGACCTGAACTTATTTTAATATTTTGATAACTGTATTTTAGTGTAATTGATATCTTTTGTAATCTATTTTATACATTAAAAAACCCCAGCTTATTCTGGGAAGGGGTCTATAGGCTTCACCAGACTGCCTAGGGGGCCCATGACACACAAAAACATTAAGACTCCTTTCTTAGAGATATATTTTTCTATTGTCTTACTGGTGAACACATGCTTACAAGGACAGCTGGTCTAGGCTACTATAGACTCTTCATTGTTGGGAAATGCTTGCCCTGGCTGGGTCCATGCCTCTTATTGTAAGTTTTGAGTATTTGCCCTTAGATGTCCCACAGTAGTTACTGCTACTCAGACCTTATAACCCTGGATATCTGTATTAGCCTAAAAAAGAGAGACCTCTTTGCTAGTCCCGTACTGGTCATTTTCTCGTGTCTTCTGGTGGATATAAGAACAAGAAGTCCCATACAAAGTTGTCGGTAATCAAATGATATACCCCTGATATGTCCTTAAACATTAAAATCATGGTGGAGACTGTCAGCCAGGTGAAGCCCACTCCTCAAAATGCAGGGGAGTCCAAGCTGAGTTGAAAGCAGAAAAATTTTATTAGGAGGAAAATCAGACATTACTGCTGAGACTCCCAGTACAAAGTGCAAAGGAATTCACAGCCCAGGAGAAGCAGGGAAGATTTATGCACAAAGGGGAGGTTCAGGGGGGTGTTGGCAAAAAGAATGGACAGCTTTTCCCAGGAACAGATGGACGTAAAAGCAGGATGTTTTGCAGGAACAGTTGACCCTAAGGCTGGTTTGGGTCAGTTTGTCGGGGCACAACTCAGCAAGGTCAGCCAGTGGACACCAGCAAAGGCATCTTGGAGTGAACAAGACTTTGGCTCACTGCAGGCTCCTGATTGGCTCCTTTCAGCAAACAGGGGCTTACTTTGTGTCCAGTGCATCTGCCTGGTAAGGGAACTCCTAGAACGCACATTAATCTCAGGGGTACTTCCACGATACAGTTTCCCCCCAAGAGGAACATGGATGTTTTTGTAGTAGATAAATTAGGCAGTGTAGACTGGTGAAATTTCCAAATATGTACATACTACAGATGGCAAAATAGTTTACATCACGGGACTTTCCCTTTTCTTTTACTCTTTGTTAAGTGTTGCTGTTATCTGTGAGATTGCCAGGGAGCAGAAGCTTGAGAATTTTTGTAGGCCTCAGGCTTCGGTCTCCTGTTCAGTGATGTTTACATAGAGTCATACAATATTAGGGAATTTAGCTGTCATGTAATCCAGCTCCTTTGTTTCATAGATAAGGAGAACAGTGCTAATTGTTGGTGCTGTCCCAAAATATTTTCATATCACTGTATCTAACTTTTCACTTCCCAGAAAGATGATCTAACTTTCTATTTTATTGTTCTCTTGACAAAATAGAACTTATAACATGTGTGTGACTTTTAGCAGACTGATGTAAATTATGTTTTATTTACTATCTTTAAAGAAGGCATAAAGAAATAATAGAATTAGAAGATTTAGAGCTTTAAAGACTATCTTGTCTGGCCTCATTTATTTTTCATTTAATAATATTTTTGTTGATATGTGTTGTTTTTAATCTCCTTAATTATCCAGATTTATTTCTCTTCCCTCCTTGACCCCAGGGAGCCATTCGTTATAATAAGAATTTAAAATAAAGAACTAGGGGGGAAGCAGTTCATCAGAATTAAACAACCTGTCAGCCCATTTTGACTGTACACTTAATGTTTCACTTCCATAGTTGCCTACCTCAGCAAAGAAGGGAGGAAGTGTATTTTTTTTTTTTTAAGGCTTTTGAGGCCAGTCTTTGAGGCCGATCTTTTAGCTGTTAACCCAATTCCAAGTCTATTGATGTTGCCATTATGCCGTACCTCACCTTTCTTTTACTTAGCTTTTTCTTTAATTGTTTTTGTTTAGATTCTCAAATCTGACAGAATTTCATTTGATGGTTGTCCCTGTGACCCAGTTATTACGGCTAATATTCTTCTGAGTTTTATTCTTGACGCTAACTGCTTTAGTGTAATTATCCTGTGTCAAAATTTCATTTCCTGACATGATTGATTGCATCTGTATACAGTGATAGTTGAATCTGAACTTGAAAAATCTTGGTCTGAAACATAAAGCAACAGAAAATTGCATTTTTCATAAGTTGGTACCAACTGTCTAGGTTTTAAAATCTGAAATTGCCAAGAAGGACTGGAAGTGGAATAGAGTCTATCTTATTTGTATTCATTCCCAGTAAGGGTCATTTTGAATCTTTGTGCGTAGTTCATTGACTTACCTTAGTTATGTTACAGGACAGGTTGAATGATCAAGGCTATAGATGGTATTAATGCTTATTCATTTAGATGTTTAGGGAAAGGTCAGGACTTTGATGGCTGTCAGCTTGATGGACAAAGAACTTCCTTGCTGCTCTAATTCAAAATTGTTGACAACTGCCTTGAGGTCTTTTATAATTTCATTTCAAGGACAGTAGAAAAAATTTTTTTTAGGGTAGTTATTGCTTTTGTACAAATTAACTTTTATTTCAGTTTAGAAATACCTGTATTTCAAATCTTATTAGGGAGGCATGGACTGTTTCTCAAAATGTTTTTATAGGTGAGCAAATAACATGAAGAAAAATAGGATAGCTGATTTTAATTGTAGAAAGGCTTTATTTAAAAGATGCTGCCTTATTTTTTGAATCTGGCCCATGCTTTACCATATACATTTATCTGTCTATCTATCTATCTATCTATCTATCTATCTATCTATCTATCTATCTATCTATCTATCTATCTATCTACCTTTTTGTCTAGATTCGTGATTTTAATTATTTTTAATATTTTTATTTTATTATATATTTATATTATTATATCATATTTCTGTATTATATATTTTTATTAGTGTGCGAAATTTCTGGAGAGGAAATTTCTTCTACTGGTAGAGATCAGCAATTAATCTGTAACTTAGAGAGTTCCCTGGGGACTTTAAAGATGAAGTGACTTGTCCCTGGCCACACAGCTCTGGCTATAGAGGTGTGTCTTGAATTCAGAGCTTCCTCATTCCAGGGCTGACCATCAATGCTGATTCATTATGCTATGCTGCCTCTCTTTTTTCATTTCTGTATGATATTAATAGATGTAGTCTCATACTGTATACCCTGTATTTGCATGTCCTAAGTAAGGGGTGTGTGTGTGCGTGTATGTGTGTGCATGCGTATGTGTACACGCATGTAGTTTACATCTACGTAGGATTTATAATTGACTTCAGAGTCAAAGGTTTGGTTCTTATTAAAATGATGTGGGGTACATGTGGAATCATTCAGCTTTCTAGCTCACATGATAATACCTTTGCTATGTGGTCATCCAGGCGTGCTAGTCTCCCACTTGGTTAACTTGGATGGCTCTCTGTTACCTCCAGGATCAAATATAAAATCTTCTGGCTTTTAAAACTCTGTGTAACCTGGGCCATTTCTAGTTTTCCAGTCTCGTTACCCTTTTTTCCTCTTCACTTTATGATCTGGCAGTACCAGCCTTCTCACTGTGCCTTATACCTAACACTCCATTTCCTGACTCTGTAGCTGTCCCGCCACCCTGTGTCTGGTATCCTCTCCTTCTTCTCCTTTGCCTTCTAACTTCTCCGAATTACTTGAAGAGTCAGCTCAGATCGTGATTTCTACGAGAACCCTTTCTGGATCTCCGTCACTGCCAGCGCTTTCTCTTTGGGATCACCTTTGACATGTGCTCTATTATGTCTTTTCTGCACAGTCATGTTGTCTCTCCGTTGGATTGTGAATTCCTTGGGGGCAGGGGTTGTGTTTTTGTCTTTCTTTTTTTATTCCCAATCCCTTAGCATAGCGAGTGGTATGTAGTAAGCGCTTAATAAATATTTGTTAATTAGTTGATCGATTGATTCCTTAGATCAGGGGTTCTTAACTTTTTATGTGTCATGGACCCCTTAGGCAGTTTGGCAAAGTGTGTTGATCCCTAAATGCTTGAAGGAACTGCTATATTTTAATCAGAGCGTAATGAAAGTAAAAAGGTAAATGAAAAACTTAAAAATAATGTCCCATCCAAATTTATAGAATCCAATCCATGAAAACTATCCATGAACCCCTTGGACCCCAGGCTAAGAACTCCTGGCTTAGCTACTTTCAGTGACTCAAGGTATCAGTTATTTCCTCTGGTCAATGAATCTGGGGTATTAGAAACTTATGTACTAATCAAAGATAATCTCAATCGTTCAGCAAGTATTTGTTAAGTATATACTATGTACCAGGAACTGTACTGGTATTGAATACAGAGACAAAAATGAAACAGTTTCTGACCTGAAGGTCCATTGAGAGAGACAGTATATGTGTATGTGTTATTATATATATGTATGTATTATATTTGTATGTATGTTATGCCATAAATATCTACAGATGTTGTATATATTCAGAAAATTGCCTTGTATTTCTTTTGCATGCACATATATATGCATATAAAAAATAAATTCAAATTAATTTTTTTTTTTAGGTGAAGGTTGGTAGGATCAGGAAAGACTTCCTATAGAAGGTTGTATTTGAGCTAAGTTTTGAAGGAAGCAAAGGATTGTAAGAGGCAGAGGAGAGGAGGGACAGCTACTTCAAAAGGCATAGAGATCGGAATGTATTGTGTGAGGAACAGTAAGAAAGCCATTCTGGTTAGACCATAGAATGTAGAAAGGGGAATGCACTATGTAAAATCCCTGGGCTGCTAGTTTGGGGCCAGATTGTGAAGGGCTTTAAATGCCAACCAGAGCAGTTTATACTTGATCCTAGGCTTAGTAGAGAGCCATTGGAATTTGAGTAGGAGACTGAAATGGTCACATTTTAATTTGTGGAACATCACTTTGGCAGGTGTATGTTGGATGGCTTGAGCCAGCTAGACCAATGAGGAGGCGGCTGTCGCACAATTGTACAAGGAAGGGATCGTAAAGGTCCGAGGTAGGGTCTTGGCCATGTGACTAGAGAGATGGGCACAGGAGACATATATATATATATATATATATGTGTATATATATATATGTAGAGATAGAGAGACAGAGAGAGAGCGACAGAGAGAGAGGTGTAGTTATAGAAATGACAAGATTTGGCAACTTGATTGGATATTTACATGAGGCACAGGTAAGATTTGAGAGTAATGCTGAAGTTGCATCTCATACATACCTGATTCCCTTCTCCTTTAGTGATCTCCTAATGACTCTGTTTTGGAAGTTTCAAGGCAGGAGGTGACAATGGTAACAACAAATGTAGGTTTGAGAAATATTTTAGAAGCATTAAATCGTTCAGCATCCTTCAAGCTGTATCATGCAGGTGATTATCTATATGTCCTGTGACCTGTGGCCTCCTTTAGGGTGGGAGCTATGTCTTATCCTTCTTTGTGTGCCCTATGGTATACATTTAATTAATATTCTTCCAATCAATGACTGAATCAGATTTCCAGAAGGAGGAAGAAAGATAAGACTTGTAAGTAGTTGGATCGACAATATGCCTGCTTTATAAATTGAGTCTTATTTTGCGAAAGGATTTCGAGGTTTATGATGCCTAGCAAATGTAAATATGTAACAGGGGCAGCTAGGTAGCACAGTGTGTAGAGCTCTGGGCCTGGAGTCAGGAAGACTTGAGTTCAAATTTGGCCTTAGACATTTCTTAGCTGTGTGACCTTGGGCAAGTCACTAAACCTGTTTGCCTCAGTTTCCTCAAATGTAAATGGGAATAATAATAGCACCTACATCCCAGGTTGGTTGAGGATCAAATGAGATAATAAGTGTAAAGCACTTAGTAATAGTGCCTGGACATAGTAGGTGCTGTCTAAACATTGGCCGTATTATCAATATAATAAAAATGAAGAATTAATTTTTAGAGCTATCTAAAAGAGGAATGAACTGTCTTAGAAAGCAGTGGATTCTCTTTCACTAGGGACCTTTTAAATTTAATTCAATTTTATTTTTTACTGGAGATCTTCAAGCAGGGCCTGGGGAGACGCTTGTCAGGGGACAGTGTAGAAATCACTCTTGTTTGCATGTGGTTCAGACTAGGTGGCCCGCCAGGCCCTTTCCGACTCTGCGATTATATAGTAGCTCAGATATACATGTGGTTTTGAGACTTACAGAGTACTTTTGCGGGGCTGTAGGGAGGCCTGTACCATCCATGATGGTGATGATGATGATGATGACAAGACTCTCATTTTACAGATGAGGGAACTGAGACTCAGAGAGGCGAGCCAACCCTTCCCAGGTCACACAGGATTTGGACCCAGATCTTTTGTCTCAAATTCTAGCGCTCTTTCTGCACTGCCGTATCGCCTTGTAGAGCATGTTGTGCGTTTGTGGGAAATTTCATGGTCTAGGAACGGTCAGCTGGTGGTACGGTGGATAGAGCCCTGAGGGAAACAATATCTTTAAGAACAGGAGAAGAGGCGCGCATGAACTGAAATAAAGGATTGATTGCCTACCAAAGACAGAGCGTTGGCCCTGGAGGCAAGAAGACCCAAGTTCAGATCTAGCCCCAGATGCTTCCTAGCACTGTGACCCTGGGGAAGTTGCTTAACCTCTACTTGTCTCAGTTTTGTCAGCTGTAAAATGATCATCACAGCGCCCGTCATCGTCGCCCCTACCTCCCTAGGATTGTTTTGAGGATCAAATGAGGTAATGCTTTTGAAGCACTTAGCTCCATGCCTGACCTGTAGTAGGCACTATATAAATGCTTAATTCCATTCCTTTATTCCACGTTAGCATTGGCTACATTTAAATAGTATTCAGCTGTATTAAACTAGTAGGGATTAACCTTGATTTTCCTTTCTGGAATAAGCTTTTCATCGTAACGCCTCTCTGTTGTTTGATACTAAGCGATATTTATAGGATGCAGCATTTCCGCTCAATAAATAATTTATGAGTATTTATAGAATAGTAAAACCGTTAGTTGCTGTGCTGAACAAACATGTTGCAGTGAAAGCTTGACCAGCGGCCCTGCTTGAGGAAATGGAAAGACAGATTAATTTGGGGCTGGTTACTTATGACCGTAGCTGCAAAAATACAACATGACAAATGGTCTTCAGTGGCAATGTCTTAAAAGTCCTCAAGATGGGGATACTCCTCAGCGAAAGGAGACTTTGCAAGGTATAAAGTGAGAGCCCTTTCTGTATAGGATACAGGCATATACTCTGAGGTTCTCTGATTTGTGACGTTTTAAGCTCTGTGCCCCCCGAAGGTTGTGATTATTATGTAAAATCGTGCTGAATTACTTTTGAAGCTTATCCCACCGCAACTGAGCATATTGTTGTGATTATGTAACAGAGTTAGTCATTAGTGTCATACAGTGCATAGAGCACTGACTTTGGAGTCCAATGATCTGGGTTCTAATCCTACCTGCTTGTGTGACCTTGGTCAAATCATTTAGTGCTTCTGGGTCTCATTTTCCTTACCTAGAAATGATGATAATTATAATAATAACTAACCTTCAAATGGCACTTTAGGGTTTGCAGAGCGCTTTACAGATATCTCATTTTATTCTCACAGCAAACCTGGGAGGGGTAGGTGCTATTATTAGCTCCATTTTACAGATGAAGAAACCCGGGAACAGAGAGATGCATGATTTGCCCAGCGGCACACAGCAAGTATGTGTCTGAGGCCTTATTTGAACTCAGGTCTTACTGACTCCAGGTCCAGCACTCTGTCTATCCCCTGTGCCACCCAGCTGCCTTTGTAAAGTGAGGGGGTTAGATTAAGTAAACTCTGAGATAATTTTCAGCTCTGAATAGGTGATGCCCTTGTCTATAAGTGGCGTTGCTGTGGTCTATATCTCAAGCCTGAGAGGACACGCATAGTTTAGAGGTGAAAAGAGGAGGTATAGGGCAAGGAGGAAGAGAGCTATTGAAAGAAGAAGGAAAAGAAGGTATGTATAGGGATAAGGGCTCTCAGATTGCAGGCAGGAATTCAAAATACAGATGGAAATCAACTTTAGATGAGAAAGACTCGTTTCTCTGTGTAACTCATTGTCCCCCCCTTTGGTCTCAGTTTCCTCATTTGTAAAATAAGAGGGATATTTGTGAACTCTCAGATGCCTTCCAGCTCTGAAATTCTGTGACATTTAAGGCTTTTCTGGCTTCTAAGAATGGTAGTCAGCTTTTTCAGGCATGGGCTGATTCTTCAGCTGATAATAATTTAGACCTTTCTGGGCTCCCCCACCCCCCTGCCCAGCAGAAAACTTTGGCCTAATGCCTTGGAATCAGAATGATAACCAGGGCCTGGGAGACGTAATGACTTTGCAGGAAGTCATCAGTCTGGGAATAGTCAGTGAGTAAGCTGAACCCATGATTCACATAACCCAGTCGAAGGAGTTGTTGGATCGATAACGATAATAGCAATCGCTAACACTTACATTACACTTTACAGTCAGTGAAGTGTGTTAGAAATATTAGCTCATTTGATCCTTATTGCTACCCTGGGAGGTAGGTGCTATATTATCCTCAATTTGCAGATGAAGAAACAGGAATTCAGAGGTTAAATGACTTGCCCAGGGTCACACAGGCGGTGTTTGAACTCAGGTCTAATCTGACTCCGGGTCCATTGTGCCAACTAGCTTCTAATTAGGATCAGCCTGTTAGGGCTGTCCTTGAACTTGAAGTACGTCTTCATTTCTTTGCCAACTTTAGAGGATAGCCATCAGGCCCTTCGGCATGTTTGAAGGTAGGATTGGGCTCATTAAAGGTTTTTCATGCTTAGGAGTTTAGAGAGGAGGATGGAGAAGAATCTTGACAAAAGATAGTCTGATAAAGAAAGACTTGGTTCTTGGAGAATCATATACCAAAGAAATGATTTTCATAGAATCATATACCAAAATTTATCTTGAGAACTATAAGCCACAAAGCATCTTACTAAATCCATGTGTAAAATTTCCCCAACATGAATATAACTAGGCCTTAAATAGCATTTAAGTATAATGAAATAAATGCTGACATTTAAGATGACAGGGCCTATCAAAAAAGACTGCATAAACACAGGTGTGTAGTATTGAGTTTTACATTAATTTAGGAGATTAAACATTAGCAATAAACTTACCAAGATGACTTGCTGCAGGTGACTGAATTGCCTGACAGTTCTTGACAGGGACGGAAATTAGAATGCTTTCAGAGATTTTTCCTGAAAGTATATTCTGATTTGTTCTGGAGGTATCTTTTAATATAGTGATTCTGTGAATGAAACTTGGAAGGGGCCTTACAGGTTGTTTGAGGGGCTTAGAGTGCATAGAGTGAGGGATGTGGAGTCAGGAAGACCTGGGTGGAAATCTTGTCTCGAACACTTATTAGCTGAAGTCACTGGACCTCTCTGAGTCTTACTTTCTTCATCAGTAAAATGAAGGGTTTGCCCTAGATGTTCTCTAAGGTGCCCTCCAGCTCGAAACCCATGATCTTATGATTGAGATGATCCACTCTTTCATGTCCTACACGATACAAATGGCCATGTGGTGACTGGATCACTTTTCATGTTTAATTGTCTTCTCTGAGGCTCTTCTTCCTCAGTCTGAATATCCTCGTGGTCTTTCAGCTGTTTCTCGTATATATGTTTTCCAAGATCCCATCACCATACTGACATTCTTTTACAACGTGTTTCCCCAAACTGAATTCTGTCAGGATTGTACTGTGACCTAGGATGCTCTTCCCCTTTACCATCTGCTATTTTCTTCTGAATTGGAATTGAGAAGAGCTCAGAAACTGTATCATTTAAACTGTAAAAGGCAGAATTTGATCTGACTTGTTCCCCTTACAGGAGGGCCAGGTCACAGCCCTTCCCTGAACATAGTCATTCTTACCCCCAGGCCCAGTGCACAGCTGAAGTTCTCCCACATACAACCCCTGACACCACCGTTACATCAAGTCGAGGACTATAATACTTCCTCATTCTTCAGATTGATTGCAATCGACAAGTAGATCACGTCTTGCCATACTTGGTAGCTTTGTATCCATGCATCCAGTGACCCATCTGAGGATCACGGTTCTCTGGAAAATCTCTTCTAGGTTACTTCTTCACAACCAAACTGACCAGGATCAACCTTGAGGTGACTTTCTGAAGCTCTTAAATAGCTTAGGAGAACCATAGGCCCCTCTCCTCTTGAAAACTCCTAAGGTGCTACCACCTCCCCCACCTTTTTTTT
>CM053627.1:179440786-179458397 GCA_028646595.1 Phalanger gymnotis | reverse complement strand
GTTAGTTTGTGGTTTTCTTAGTCAGTATGTAGCCTGCAGGGTTCCATTTCTATTTGTGTTTGACACCCTTGCCTGTCCCACAAAGATGTTAGACACCCAGGCCTTATCATCTGCAGAAGTATAGAGGCTGGGTCCTAAACACCAGCTACCAGTATTCCAGAAATGTGGGGTCCTTGTTCTGTTTCCCTTAGAATATACATGGAAATCTAATCACTGGCTCCTGTGGAATGGCTAGTGTTATTTGTTATTACTATCTCCATTCTAAAGATGAAGTGAGGCAGAAGTTAAGTGACTTGCCCGGGGTCACATAGCTAGTGAGCATCTGAGGCAGGATTTGAACTCAGGTCTTTCTGACTATAGGTCCAGATCTCAATCCAGCATGCTGCCTTTTTGGTAAGCACTCAGCCCTACATTCGGGACATGACTCTTCCCCTGTTTTTAAAGATATCGTTTATGTCATCACTGCTCATATTAACTTATTAACATAATTGCAAGCTCATTGTTTCATAACACAAATGATATGCTAATATCTTCCTTTCCTTACAAAATATAATCCTCTTAAGTTAGGCCACATACTCCCAGAACTCACATGAGCTTTGAGCAAAGCGGATGAAGGTAACAACTAAAGCAGTAAAATAAAGATGTTATTGTGTAGCTCTTTTCTTAGGAGAGTTCACAGAACTCCATCTGTAATGATCCCATAGCAATGCAGAATCTGAGGCAGTGTGGTTCGGAGGAGTCAGAGGATCTGGGTTCAAATTCTGCTTCTGACGCTTACCAAGTTTGTAATGTTGTGCCTCAGTTTGCTCATCTGTAAAATGATGGAGTTGGATTAGGTAGCTTTCAAGGGCCCATATGGCTCTAGGGCTATCCTCCCATGATCCCCAGAAAATAGGGCAAAGTCTCAGATATTAAGAGACAGTCTCTCTGGTTGAGCACAGCAAATCCTTTGAAGGAGCATATGCACATTTTGTTCCATAATTTATTTCCCTTTGGGTTGTCATCATAAAGCATGAAGTGGAAATCTGTTGACTGAGATTGTGTCATATAGCTTGGCTACCAGATCTGAGGGCCCTTTCTGGTGGGTAAGCTATTTGGTGGGTCAAAAACCGCTGGGGTTCACCTCTTCCTGCCTCTGATTTGCTGTTATAATTAACCTTACAGAATTGTTACCTGTTAATGCACATACATTTTTTAAAAAGTTAACTTTTACCTTTAAAACATTATCTTCCCTGCATATTTTTTTCTGCTTAAAGAAAAAAAATTCATGTATATGTGTATGTATGTGTGTATACACACACGCACACACACACACACGCACACACGTGTGTGTGTGGATCAGAGTCACAAAATTAAATTGAAGAGCTGGAATGGACCTTAGAGACCATTTAAGTCCATCTGTACCTTCCCAGGAATAGCCCGTACAAGTCCAGCCCCTGTCTAAAATACTCCATTGAAGGAGTTTTCTTCCCTAGGCACATTCTTAAGCATAGCTCTTCCTACGGGGCCTTTCCCTGATATGGCTGTTTTTTTTTTTCTTGTTCTCTATCCTCCCCTCTGAAATTTCTCTGTATATACAGATTATTTTGTGTATACCAATTATATGCATTTACTTATTGTATTTCACCTTTATTTATCTACATATTATTTTCCTCAGTAGAGTTTAAGCTCCTTGAAGGTAGAGACTTTTTTTCCTTTTTGTGTCCCCAGCCTAGTTTTGTTCTTCAGTTGTGTTCTACTCTTCATGACCCAGTTTGGGGTTTTCTTGGCAAATTACCATTTCCTTCTCCAGTTCATTTTATAGATGTGGAAACTGAGGAAACCAGGATTAAGTGATTTGCCCAAGGTCACATAGCTAGTTAGTGTCTGAGTATTCAAAGTATTTAATAAATGCTGGGTCAGTTGAATTGAATTGCTCATGATTGCAGTGGTTTTGTCCTTATGTTACTGGCTAATTCTAAGCGCAGGAGCCTGCCTTGCCACACTCTACTTCTGTTTCCTACCTATATCCCTCCTTCAGGACCTTCTATCATATTTTTACTCTGTTCTTGCCTGCCTGAATCCAGGTTGGATCCATTTTTCCTAAACCCCCAAACTTAAACTGACCCCCCTCCCCTTTTCTTCCCCAGGACACTCAGATGCGCATTTTTATGTTTTAGATCTGTGATCTTGTCAGTGTGGGTATATTGTACCAGTGGTACAGGTTGTAACCCATCTCTGCTACTCTTATCCATGTCTCATCCATAATCTTCTACCTAGTGTCCACTCAATATGTCCAAAGGCTTTCTGCTCCAAGAAGCTGTGTTGTCAAAGACTGCCAGAGACTTAAAAGCTCTTGAAGGATCTGTCGTGCTAGAAGGGCTTTGTATAGTAGACTATTTCTGTTTCCTTGAGGACGTGGAAGAGAAGGGAACAAGCATTTATTAGCAACTATTATGTGCCAGGCACCGTGCTAATCTTTTTATAGATGTTATTACTTCATTTGATCCTTACAGCAGCCCTGGGAGGTAGGGACTTTAATTATCATCATCCCCATTTAACAGATGAGAAAACCGATGTTGACAGAGATTAAGTAATTTGCCCAGGATCACACATCCAGTAAGTGTCAGAGTGTCGGATCTGAACTTGCGTCTTAGTGACTCCTGGCCTAGCTAGTGTTTTATCCACCGAGCCACCTAGCTATGTCAGATAGCCAGAATAAGTGCCAGGAGGCTGATTTACTTGGTGCTGACTCTGGTTGTAACAATCCTTAAACACAGAAAGAAATGAATTTGATGTTAGTGTTTAATGTTAATCCATTTTATGGGATACTCCAGTTTATTTCTGTGCTTCCTCAGTCATTCTTAATGCTTGTCATTAGATTTCTGACAAAATGTGTCATTGGAACGTTATTTATTAATAGTGATTTACCACGTATGGTGTATTTGATTTTGAAAATGCACCTGGTATGGGGGAAATAAACATTTCTAACATAACATCCACTAAAAATAGCTTTTTTTCTTCCAAAATGCAGCAAGTCCTTTTTATTTTTAAAGCATTTTAAATAAATTGCTAGTGGTAATGTTAGTTATGTTAATTTTTTTAAAAAATGAAGCATATCCTCTCTTTTTTCTTTGCTAGTTTTCCATGCATGTACAGTTATCCCTTTACCTTTTCAGGTGGAGAAGAGAGACCTGTTGTTTATTTGTAAATTTAGATTGTCCAGGGTCATACAGTTTATAAATAGCAGAACCTGGACTAAAACTCAGATCTCCTTCACTATGACAGGAATATTGCATTTGTTTTTCCTTTTTGTAATGAACTTGAGCTTTATAGATAACATGTTAGCTTTGTTTTAAAATGGATTTGTTAAAGTTTAGTGTGTGTTCTTGATGCATAGAATTTCAAACATATTGTTTTAATGTGCTGTGTTTTTATTTGGGGTTACATAAAAGTCCTTGATTCTCTCCCTTTCATTTTACTCTTACAGGGAAGGGGTCAGGGGGATCCAGGGAAGAGAACATTTCCTAAGCAGCCTGCATTGTGCCAGGCACTGTGCTGAGGGCTTTACAAATATTATCTCATTTAATCAGGAAAGTCTTGTGTCTGTACATCCTAGATGGAATTGCTATGATAGGATCATGATGTCCTCAAAGTATTCAGTAGGGGGCTCCAAAGTTCTTTAGTAGAACTGCTTTATGCTATATAGAAAAAGGTGGAATAGAGTGGATGTTCATGTTTTTCAAGGGGTGTGTGTGCGCGTGTGTGTATGTGTGCGTTTGTGTGTGTATTGTTTGCTTGTGCTTTAAAAGCACAACAGTCTTTAGAAGGGTTTGTTAAACCATATGAATAAGTACAAATGTTGATCACACATGTGCCTTAGGGCACCGTTCTTTATGTTAGTCTTTAAGTATCTTGCAGATGTACAATTAGGTAAGAGAAAGCACCATTTTTTTTTTTGTATTTTCATTTATCATGGAATAAATTTAGTTGTTTCAAACAGGGCTACAAATTCCTCATGTATTTCATAGAGACTGTAGAGTCAAAAAGCACTTGGAAAAAAGGTTGAATTTTTTGCAATCAATCAACCAGCGTTTGCTGAATGCCTGTAGTATTAGACGCTACAAGTAACGTTAAAACCAATGCTAGTTGATAAAATATTTAAAAGCATTTTTGGGTTTCTGTTCCTTGATTGCTAAGGCATCAAAGAGGTTGTTTTTGGTGCTTTGGACTTACCCTCTGACAAATCTGCATGAAAATGGCAGATGGAAACTTTGATTTGGGGTTGTTTCCCATAATAATGGGAAAAATGGACTTGCTGATATCTTCATTTGTTTGCAAAAGCCACCAGAATGTCCAGTTGAGTCAGGTACTGTTTAAGAATGCATTTTGATCCTTGTTAGTAACTGCTTTAAAAAGTGTCATGCAAACAAAATGATGTTTCTGACCGCTGGATAAACTTATTCATTTGACTTTCACTTTTCAAGAGGGTACTTGTAGTCATGAGAAAAGTGTAGTCTAGAATTTTATTGCCTTTTTTCTTTATATGATGATTGCTTTTGCGAGAGAAAGGCATTAAATATGCCTTCCTCCTTTTTTTTTCCCCCAGAGGTTGGGATGGAGTGCTTTGTGTGTGGAATGTTATATATACTGTTAGATACAGTTGATGAGTTGGTTGGTTTTGACTGCTTCTTATTTTGACTCTTAAAAAAATCTTTGTTGCAAGAGACAGTTCCCTGAGTTGGTAGGTTATTGGAAATGAAGGTGATATAAAAACAAAGGATATCCCTAAAAATAAAATTATGAAGAAAAAGAATGGTGATTTTGAAATGTGCCTGGAATGTTCAGAAACTATGGTTATGTGTATTAGCAATCATGTGATTTCCCTAGTTCCTCAACTTCATGACACTGACTAGTTGGTCTTTTATGATCAAATCTAAGGTGTGCTTGTGTTACTTTTATAACAGGACCTTTTTTTTAAAGTAACAGGAATTTTGAATAGGTGGTAAATAATTAAAAAAGCAGCAAATACATCTCTTAACCTTTGTGTTTATGAATCTATATATCTACATATTAGTTGTCTCTGTATGTGTGAAAATGTAGTTTTATGGGGAAAAAAATTACCTGTGAGTTTGGTTTGTTCAAATGACAGCTCTGCTCCTCTACTGCCCTTGTGTTTTCTCTCTATAACCAAAACAATTGTCAGGCTACCTTTTTCATGAGAAAATAGTTGGATGGAAAACCTTTTAAACATAATGTTTTCTTTTCTACTTAATAGCAAAAAGACATGAAACTTTAAGTTTTCATGTGGAATTTGTTTTTCAAATAATAGTTTTACTTATTTTTTGTTATTCTTTGCTTAACTAATACCAGTTAACATGAACATTTCCACATCCAAGGAGAGGAAAAAAGGCAATTGCATGTAAAACTATGAATCTCTACTACAAATACCTTTCCTTTTTTGGGTAATTTTTTTTTTTATTAATTTTAAACTTAAATACAAAGCAAGAAAAGAAACTTTAAAAAGACTTTCCATGTAGATAGCAGAACATGAGAGGATTCAATACAAAACAATAATTTCCATTTCTAGAAAACCTACATAATAAATACTACACATCATTTTCAAAGCTACCCAGCTTTTATTTGAGCTTTCCTTCTTTAAAAGCTTGTAAGTTTAATATGTTAATTTCAAAACCATCTGGCTTTTTTTGTGTTCCCCCAACCCTTGCCGAACTCCCTTTTCTCTTTCATATGCTTTCAAAATGCTTCTTCGTTATCATTTACTCCCTGGACCTCTCCCTACAAATTAAAAACTAAGTAAGAGGCAGCTAGGTGGCCCAGTGGATAGAGCACTGGCTCCCGAAGTCACGAGGACCTGAGTTCAAATCCAGCCTCAGACTCTTGACACTTACTAGCTGTGTGACCCTGGCAATTCACTTGACCCCAATTGCCTCACCAAACAACCACAACAAAGAAGACAACAACAACAGCAAAAAAATCTAAGTAAAACCTTAAGCCTTTCCTGTGTCAAATAAACCTTGCCGAGCAAAACAAATCCACACGTTGTTTACATCTGAAAATGTGTTTCTCATACTACATCTACATTCTACATCCATTCTGCATCTCATTCTGTATGTACATGTTCATCAGTTCTGCGCCAGATGTGTAGCGTACTTCATCCTCAGTGCTTTGGAATCATTTTATTGTTCACAGTTTTAAAGTCTTTCGCATTTTTACATGGTATTTAAAAAACATCTTTGGTACTTGGTTATATCTAGTGTTGGGGGAGCTGAAGAAAAGAGAAAGAGGTCCTAGTAGTAGACTTACACCTCAAGGAGGTAAAAGAGAGAACTAAAATTCCTTGAGATGGTTTCTCGAGTTAGCTAGGTGGCTCAGTGGAGAAAGCACCGGGCCTGGAGTCAGGAAGACCTGAGTTCAAATCTGGCTTCAGATTCTTCCTAGCTGTGTTATCCTGGGCAAGTCACTTAAACCTATTTTTGCCTCAGTTTCCTCAGCTGTAAATGAGGATAATAATAGTGCTTACTTCATGGGTACTATTGCTGTGAAGATCAAATGAGAGAACGAATATTTGTAAAGTGCTTAGCACAGTGCCCGGCATGTAGTAGGTGCTATATAAATGCTTATCCCTTCTCTTCCCCTCTTCCTGTAGAGAAGCAGTGTAGTGCAGTAGAAAGAATACAGTTCTAGAGTCAAAGAACTTAGGCTTAAATCTTGCTTCTGATACTGCCATTGTGACCTTAGGCGAGTGATTCAATCTCCTTGAGCCTCAGTTTCCTCATTTGTAAACGGAGGGGGTTGAACTAGATAGCCTTCAAGGCCCTTCCAGCTCTAGATTTATGACATTATCAATTACATGCAATCGAAACATTCCTAGTAGTGGTAGGAAGAAAGAACGTATAACAAAGTGGGTGCTCATTGATTGGGGAATGACTACATACTATAGTGTATAAATGTAACAGAGTATTCTTATGCAGTAAGAAATGATGAATATGAAGGATTCAGAGAAGTGTAGGAAGATTTATATGAACTAATGCTGAGTGAAATAAACATAACCAGGATACATGAGTTCAACAGTATTAAAGGACCACAGAGGCTAGAACTGGAAGGGACCTCAGAGGCCATTAATCCAACCCCCTAGTTTTATTGAAGAGGACATTAACTCCGAAAATGAGAAGGTTACTAAAAGGAAATTGAACTGTGAGTAACTGAAGATCCATTATTGGTCACAGAAAATAGGTAATGAGACATTCTCTCCCTCCCTCCCTCCCTCCCTCCCTCTCTCTCTCTCTCTCTCTCTCTCTCTCTCTTTCTCTTTCTCTCTTTTTCTCTCTCTCTGTATCCCCACTTCTCCTTCCCATTCTCTCATTTCTTTCTCCCTTCTCCCTTCTTTTCTTCATCCTTTCTCTTTCTCTCTCTCCCTCCTCTCCCTCTCCTTCCTTTTTTCCTTTCCACTTTCTCTCTCTTCCCTCTCCTTCCTTCCCACATTCACTCCCCTTCTTTCTCACTTCCCTCCCATTTCCCCCTCCCTCTTGATTTCTGTCTCTCTTTCTCTACTTGCCCCCCTCCTCCCACCACCAATCTTTGTTGGCAGAGGTCAAAGACTACAAGGGAAAAATATTAACTACATTGTCAGATATAGTCACTCTATCAGTTTTTTTTTCCCCTGAACTATTTTTCATCATTACAAGGGAGAAAGGTCAGTTTGAAGTTGAAGCTGTGAAGATATAGCCAGAAATAAATGATGTAAAAAACAAAAAATGTCAATAAAACTCTTTAAAAAATAATATATTATTGATACTCAGTGTATTTTCCTCCCTTTCAAACATAAGCACAATTTGTCTAAAGTATGCAGAATTTTGCTAGTGATCTTAGTTTGATTAGAGACAAATGTTGATTAGCTACAGAAGTCTAAATGGAACTTTTTAAGATGACTTTTATTTTTAAAAAGTCAACCTGTCAAACCAATTAAGAGATAAACTTAACACATACATGCCAGAAGTTGTTTGTTTATCGCTTCTGATACAATAAAAAATTGTATAATTTATAAATAGTGTTCACCAAGGAAACCAACTGTGTGTATAGAATGTGATGACTCATATCGGTATTAAGAAGATTTTAAAGGTGAATGAACCTTGTCAAAATCATTAGTTAATGTATTGCTTTCAGGTTCTTTGGATTTTTATATCTCCTTAGCTCTGCTCTTCTGCTAGCCTGAAGGGACCCAGATAATTCTGTTCATGTATACTAATTCCGTGCATACAGGCAGACAGATGTATCACAGCCTGGCTTGGGTACAGTTGAGACTAGGACAGCTCACCAATCACTCTTGGGGGAGTACCAAAGTGTATAACAGGAAGTAGCCATTCTGTCAGGTCCAAGGTTAATAGCAAGAGATCCAGATCATGGAGGGGTAATTGGAATTACAGTGGTAGACTAGAGACCAGAATGAGAAGAACCAACTGACCAATCTAATTGGCTTCTCTTTCTCTCTGATTCTCTCTTACTCATTGGCTTTTCTCCAGATTTTATGGTTAAAGTTATGATAAGAGACTAGTATTAGCTCAATAAATGCTTGAAATCTGAATGAAGAACAGACTGAAGAACTTCTATATATTTGGTATGAGATTGGAGGCTGGGGAAGATATCAGATACTAAAACCAAAGTTAGGAATTTTGGGAGCCAAATCTGAGAATTAGGAGTCTAGATGTGAGGGTCTGAGAATGCGTATTCCCCTTTCTGCTCCTAGCACAAGTTCTGGCACATAATAGGTGCTGTATAAATGCTTATAGCGGCTAGGTGATGCACATAGATAGAGTGCCAGGCCTGGAATCAGGAATACTCATTTTCCAGAATTCAAATCTATCCTTAGACATTATTAAGCTACATGACCCTGGGCAAGTCACTTAAACCTGTTTACCTCAGCTTCTCATCTGTAAAATGAGGTGGAGAAGGAAATGGCAAAGCACTCCAGTATCTCTGCCAAGAAAACCCCAAATGGGGTCATGAAGAATAGGATGCAATTGAATGACAACAAAAATAAATGCTTATTGGCTGACTGACTCATAGAGTCAATCCAAAGTTTGTGGGACCCAATTGTCTTAAGTGAGGCCAATATAGCTTTCTACGTTCTGAAGGAGATTGAGAAGGATAATAAGCTTAGAGAGAAAAGCAGATACTGTATTGTTTGTTGATAAATTTTTAAAAGTTCTGACTTTTATTAACACAAGCTCAAGCCTGGATACTGAAACTTTGTCAAGTTTGTCATTGTAAAGGCAAAAGTAAATGTTTTCTCACTAGACAACATCTCTTTTCAGCTCTTAAAATCTTCACAAAATTACTATTCGGTTATTTCATATGGTATAGTAACTTGACACTTCTGAAAAGTCTTACTTTAGGTCTTCGTTGTGGCCTAGAGGTGATGCTTAGATTTTGAAGGCTATGCTGATGGAATATATGCTTCAGTAGGTTCTACTCTGCTAGAATGGCTTTGAGTATGGTCCTGGAAACAGACCAAGTTTGCTTTCTGAGAACTACATAGGTGAGCATGGATAGGGAAGATGGCATAAGGAGGGAAGAGAATAAGCATTTATTATGTACCTACTATGTGCAAGGCACTATGCTAAGTAAAAATATTGTCTCATCACCAGTAGGCTGGCTGGCCTATTGGTAATGAATTCTTTGGCCATGACAACTCAAGAAACAAAAAAAAAAATTAGTAGGTGCCTGACATGATGAGAACTGAATAACATCATATAAATTGATTATGTTAGACGGGAAAAAGACTAATTGATGATGTGGCACTCATTCCCAAATCTGATGTCTGTGTATAATAGTCAAACAACTAACAAACAACAGGAGAAAGATCAAATTAGTAGAAAGGTAGAAGAAAGAGTGATAAAGAGAAGAAGATGTTATACATTTGAAACAAATCAATCCGATATATTCAAACAAGTTTCTCATAACAGGTAATAGAAAGAAGAGTAGGATGCCAACAGCAATTATAATAATGTTATGTCCAAGTTCAGTGATATCCGTTAAAATCAGTTGTTATACAAGGAGACTAAAAAAATCTAAAAAACCAACTAAATTAGTCATCTAATACTTGACTTGCTTGCCAAACAGAGAAAAATGTCAGCAAAAGGCAAAAAAAAAGTTTAGAATGTGAACTTGTTGGTAAAATCTTGTCAGATGATGGAAATTTATGAGCATCATTGTTTAATAAAACAGATTAAAACCAGTTTAAAGAAAGCTCCACAAGAGACCTAAACAAGGAAAGTTAACCCATGGGCATTTAAAGATGAAAATGGAAGAGGACAGTAAAGCAAGGTGGAAAAGATTTGCAAAAATTGTTAGAGTAAACTTTTCACTATGAAAGATAGTAGAACCAATGCACTTAGACTTGAATGTCATAGTCTTGAATGAACCTACAGAGGAGGTGCAAATGGCTATAACAAGAACAAAGACAGATTCGTACTGTTGGCAGCATAATTGAGGGAGCATTGAGGGGTTGGTTCACATGGCATCTGAAAAGCGAAGATAACAGACAGTTTGTATGAGGGTGATCTACTGTGTTAGCAAGGCAATAATCACAGTACAGACGATAATTGTCAAAATGCCTATGTGGTTCTGTATCACAAAATATAAGAGACTCTCCATATAGGAGGTAGAAGAAGTAAACCATTTATTCAGACCCCAAAGAACCAGGTCCCAAAACCAATAAGCCCAATCTATCACAGCAGCAAAGAATTCAATACCCAATATCACAGCATGGAACCTTGCCATCTCATTAGCCTTCTGCCTCTCTGCTGGGGCCTTGCCTCCAACAATCACACTCACAGGACAGCCACCACATCTGCTCTCTCCCTCAGTTCTAACTGCTCTCTCTCGGCATTCTCTGGGACACACTTTCCTTTTCCTCTCAGCAAGGTCTTCCCACCACATGTGACTTAGGCTTTCTGTGTCATAAGCAGGTCACATGGCTTACTAATGGGTGGGAAAGATCTTCGTATCTAAATTGTTATTACATCTCCATATACATTGAAGGCACCTTTAATGAAGATATTAGAAGGGAGCAGGCTGACTTTTGCAAGTGATATTCCACAGTGGTCCACATTTTAAATGCCATACAATTAACTAAGACTATAAGATTTACAATTTATCAAAAAAAATCAAGTAAGGCAAAATGGCACCTTAAAGGCTCTCATTAACAAAGTCTTTCTCATCCACACATCAAGATAATTCGAGATTCCTTGAAAAATGTAGCAATAGAGAATTCCTTGTTCCATGGCTCTTTGATCATAAACATTAGATCAGGTATAGAATAGCAAGCTATATGTTTATCAAAGTTATTCACCACAACAGTAGAAGAGATCCAGCATGAAGTCCACATTGATTAGTGATTCGCCACGGATAATGAGTTTCTCCTTTTTTGTGGAGGACATACTGGTTATGTCAAATCCAGGAATGTTGCAGACCCTCTTGGAAGTAATCTGTAAAAATTGGAAAAGAGTTTTCCTTGGCCAGCCATGTAGAAAAAAACAAAATGAATGATGACTGTGGCATGTGGCCTCAAGGCTGCAGGTTCTCCACGCCTGGTCTAGGTAAACACAAGGTGGAGAACAGTGGACTGAATTGGCTTTAGGAAATGGCAAAGTTCCTGTAATGATCTCAAACTTCTCAGAAATAAGTAGCTCATATTTGTGTTCTACCAGTCATGTATGGTTGTGAGACATGGACGACAGCAGTCTGTGAAGAATTGAAAAATGACCCAATATAGAGAGACATGTGGTATGTATGAATAGGCTGTTAGGTATAACAAATAAAGAACTTTGAAGAACTAGAGTAAAGGATGCCATTAAGGAAATGTATGATTGTTATAGTTGGGCTAGTCACCTAACCAAATTAAGGATGACATATAACAAATGGATTACCCTAGAGCTACATTGGCATCCTTGTGATGTCAGAAGAGAGTGAAAAAAGCCTCCTATATGGTGGGTGGCCTTTTTGTGGCAAACTTATGGTGGTAACATGAAAGAGTCTCACAGGATGGATAGACGTGGATGGATTGCAATCTATAGCATTGGTAGTGTCATTAAAATTGATGATGTCACAGATATATTTGAGTATAGTAACATCAGCCAAATAAGATATGCTAGCAGGACTTCAGACATTTACCATTGGATTGATAAGCACGGATCTTAGTTCCCATCCTTTTTTTTTTCACTTAGAGTAGGGATAATAATTAATAATAATAACTTTTATCAAGCACTTATTATGTGCCAGGTACTGTGCTACAATTTTTATCTCATCTGAGCCTTACAGCCCTGTGAGGTAGGTGCTATTATCTCCATTTTACAGATGAGGAAACTGAGGCAAAGAGTGGTTGAGTGATTTGCCTGGAGTCACACAGATAGTAGTGTTTGGGGCTGGATTTGAACTTATCTCTTCCTGACTCTAATCCTGGTGCTGTATCCACTGTGCCACCTAACTGCCCACTTGGAGTAGGGAGAGGGGAGTCAGTAATGTGTGAAAGTGTTAGCCGGACTTTGGGAAGACAGAACAAGATGAAGAGAAGGACTGAGCCTTTAAACTTTGTGTTGCAAAATGTGGTCAGATTCTAGTTTCCAGGAAAGAAGAGAAGAGAATTTTAGCAGGGTGCAAAGTATGAGTGTAATTCCTTGCTATATTTATTGACTCTTCATTAAGATGGAATCAATTCTGGGGAACTCCTCAGAAAGTAGAGTTTCTATCCTGCTAACAGTCATATAGGGATAGAGACTGTACCTGTGATTTCACTGGATTAGGGAACTTCATGAGTGAGGAAGCTCCCTCTCTCGATGACAGCCACTGCTTTCTTTGCAACTTCCAGTCTTACAGATTTGCTTAGAACTGTGAAAAATTGAATGATTTACCTGTCATATAGCCAGTGGTGGGACGTGAACGCAGGACTTGAACCCAGGACTTCTTGGTTTCTAGGCTAGATTGCTATCTTCTGTGATGGGTGGGGAATCTACAACCTTGAGACCACATGTAGCCTGAAGGCTGCAGGTTCCCCACCTCTGTCTGTGACATCCTATCTCTTTAACAGTCATATATATATGCCCTCTAGAAACCACTGGTTGCCTTGGAATTTGTTTCAAGGATTCCAGATGATAGCAGTGTCTAGCAAATTGTTGCTGGTTTCTGCTAACAGTTAGGCCATCATCCCTGACAAGATGAATATCTCAGGTAATATTAGGAGATGTATTACTAGCAAACTGGTCCTAGAAACACAGGTTCTGACTCAATATTCCTAATTGTGCACACTTTGAAGCTAACATTATAGATTTCTTTAGTGGAATTTCATTTGATTTTACTCCATAAAAATCTACTGGATGGCCTTTGTTCATTTCTACCCCACTCCCACCCTCTCAATGTCACTTTAGCAAATATTGGAATATGCTTAAGAATGTAAAATTCTCTAGATTGGCAAGATTTACTGCACTTTCCAGGTAGCATTCCTTATAAAGCTAAAACACATTTCTAAAATCATTAAGTTCTTTAATAACTGGCATCTCCGAAAGACATCATGGAATGGGAAATATATTTTTTCTTCATCACCTAAGCACAGCTGTCATCGGAACCCTCTTGAATTTGCATAACGGTATTTTTTGTCAACTTTATCTAATCTTGAGTCTTTGATGTGGATTTAACGGTTTTTACGGTGATTGGTGTAGTTGTGACTGCAATTGGACATTTCTTGAAGAGAGGGGATAGAAAAATCGTGTCTCATTTAGGAAGAGGGGATAATCAAAAATAATTCCATGTCTTTATTGGCAATGTAGTGAAAATCCAATTGCAATCTAGTAACCAAATAGTATGTATAAAATGAAGATTTCAAGAACTGAGAATAGATGCCAGCAAGCATTTTTTTTGAGTTCAACTTGAAAAAGTAGGCTTGAGTTTATTTTTTTTTCTTTTTAGAGTTTTTAATAAATTTATCAGCAAGTTCTGTATTGTGGCAGAAGATTATCATTAGTGTTATAATTTATATGCATATTATAATTATATGTTGTTACATAATATGCAATTCTTACATTCTGAGAGAAAAGGTGACAAATAAGAAAGGATCCAGGTGACTAAGTAGAGATAAGAAAGCTATTGCTAAGTATGTTTTAGCTGTTACAAACTAGGTTGGTGAGGCTGCATGCAATAAATTAGGTCAGAATATTTATGGCTTTCTCTTGCCCTAGAGAAAGGCTTGCCAGATTTCTCAGATTTGATCCTGACATCCAAACATAGCTCTTTTTTTCCTTTTAGACCCTTGGGAGTTAGTTGGATAGCCAGACAGGTGGTCCTGTGATGCTGGGGAACAGAACAGTCCGGTGATCACTCTTTTCCGAGTCTTCAGGGATTTGAACAGACCTAATTGAAGAGTCTACTTAGAAACCCTGAATTGCTGGCTCTTGGTCCTTTCCAGATGCTAAAGATAGGTGAACTTAATGCTGGCCGATCTTATTAGTTCTTATAGAATAATGGTGGACTTTTTTTTTGGTTTTTGTATTATGCATACACTGCTTCTCTTTCTACTCTTTGCCACCCTCCCCCAACAGACCTACCTTAATCTTCAGCATTTGGATAATGACAGAGAAAGGGAAGTTGTTTTTATTCATTTGAATGGAACTAAGGAATAAGGAAATGGTTTCTAAGTCCTAGGAAAAAGAATAGTTAGGCTTTGTTAAAAGCTTTTTGTTTATCTAGGTAACTAATTTTTATGGGAGCTGCTGTTAGAACATTTTGTTTACCATATTGAAAAAGAGTAGCTATTTGCTAACATATATATTACCATTTGATTTGCCACTCAGCCTTCTGGTTGCCTGAAGCTGTGTTAGACTTGGATGCTAACAGCCTTAATGGTGACAAAATAAAAACAAAAAACCAAAACAGTAAACATAGTTTGTTGAATAAATACGTGTCAGTGGAATGGTTTCTAAAAAAAGTGTTTAGATACTCATCTCCCTAGGGAGGCCAAAAAGGAATATCACTGGCCTATAAAATTGAGAAAATGTTTGTTATCTAATCCAGTAGATGGACACATATTAGGAGGGAGTGATTCAGAGAGAAGGGGTGCCCAAGAGCAAGAACGAGGTTATTGGATTTGGGATAAGCTAAAAATCACTTTCAGGATTTTCATGGAGGATAACGGGACCAATCTAGAGTTATTGAATAAGGTGCTTCCCAGTCTTTTTGTATTCTGTGGTGTTCTAGTGACTGTCTCAATTTAGCGTGGGGATGGGGAGAGGGTGGTGCCAGCATAAATGATGGACGCTCTGAAGGGCTAGAGGGAATGAAGTATACACTGAACTCCTCAGCAACAATTGGTGGGTGTGTCATACTGGCTCAGGCTGCCTACACCTCAGGGTTTTCTGCGTCTAGGTTCTGATTTGAAAAAATGGGAGACCATTCAATTAATGTGGCAAAGGACTTAGAGCTGCAATCCCCAAGAAAAACTGACTTACTGCCACACTGAGCCCAGTTGGGTGTTCCACTTTTCCTTTATAATATTGGAATTTTTTCTTGTGATTCAAATATTTCTTCAATATGTATCAAATGATAGGCTTTACAAAGGTACAGCACGTGCGCGCGCATGCATGTGTGTGTGTGTGCGTGTGTGTTTGTTTATGGCCATACATTGGGTATTTGATAGATGAGATTTCAATAATAGTCCTTCCTCTCTCCTCTTCTCTTATACTTTTTCCCATGATGTTATTCACCGAATGGGTGTTACCTCACTCTTAAGTGAGTACATGAAAAGGCCTGAGCCTAAAAGGGCCAGGGGTCTCCCACTGCCTACTGGATCATCTCCAGTCATCCTGATGAATATCAGGTCATTGGATCCAGTTGGCTCTGGAGGAGAAAGGGAGGCCGGTGACCCTCCACAGCCCTCCCTCACCCAAATACAAGTCAACCGCAAGTCATGTCATCATTTCCCGGTCATGGTCCTCTTCGAAAACAAAGGACAAACACATCAATCCTAGGTGGAAAAGTCAAAAACGGGGTGGGGGTAGATGTAGGAGAAGGGAAAGGTGGGCTTTACAGATCATTCTCTAAAGCAGATCACATCACAAACACAGCTGACTAAGAAATGTAGATAATGCAAGATAGTGCCACATTGTAGAAGTCATTTTCCTCTGGGTAAAAGAGGCCAGCACTAGGCATTCGTGAACCTTAGACCGTAGAACCTTAGGATGGAGAGTCTGTGATTTTATTGATACAGGAATTGCTCTAGATGAAGAAACTCAAACTGTTGCTACAGGTCAACATTAAAGTTTTAAATGGTTTCCTGGAGCATTGAGATGGTAAGTGACTTGCCTAGGGTCACCTAGCCAGTAGGTATCAGAGATCGAACTTGAATCATAGCCGAGGCATATGGCAATTGCAGGTATTCTCCCTCTTCTCCAAAGTCTCTAATAGATTCAAAGTCTTTTCTTTGTTATATGTTATTGTCTACCAGATACTCAGAGCCTTCACTGTAGCTTATATTAACTCTCCACTTAGATAATCAATCAGCCAGTCAATAAACCTTTACTTAGTGCCTGCTATGTGCCAGACATTATGTTAAGTGGTGGGGGTACCAAAAAAGGCAGAAGACAGTTCTTGCCCTCAAGGAGTTCATACTCTAGCTGGAGAAATAAGATTTAACACACATAAAACAATGAGAGAACAGTACAAGATAAGGCAAAAATGTGTGGTGCAGATTATAACTTCTATTGGAAATAAAAGATGAAGTATAACAAATGGACTTATGATTTTGTTGGTACAAGGAATTTCCAGGTAAGGGAATTCCCTCTTCCAATGCTGGTTGACACCTCTTCAACTTACAGCCTTAAGAGAGTTGCCCAGGTTGTTGCCCAAAGTTACCTTTTGCCCAGGATCACGTAGCCATTAGGGTAGAACTTGAATCTGACTTTGAAGCTGGTTCTCTAGCTACTATGTGACACTGCCTGTACTGGAAAGAAGGAGAGAAACCAGCATTTATTAAGTGTCTGCTATGTGCCAGGTACTATGCTAAGCCACTTTGCAAATATCATCTCTTTTGAGCCTCACGATATCCCTTGGAAGGTAGGTACTATTATTATCCTCATTTTACAGATGAGGAAACTGAGGCAAACAGAAGTTAAGTGATTTCTCTAGGGTCACACAGTTAGTAATGGTCTGAGGCTGGATTTGAACTTGGGACTTTGTGACTCCAGGCCCAGGGTTCCTTCGTTCACTTTGCCACTTAGCTGCCTTTATTGGAGGTAAGGGAAGAAAAACTGAGATAGATCATAGCAATTGGGAAGCGCTTTATTGAGCTGGTGGTACCTGAGCTGGTACTTGAAGGATTATTAGATTTAGATATGTATGGAATAGGGTATGGGCATTCCAGTTGGGGGATTGTAACTCCTGCCACTGACGATCACTCAATGGAATCTCCTGAGAAACCAGTAAATTTTGGCACATATGTGATAATATAATGGTATCGATTAAATTGCTCTTGCTTCCTGGTAATAAATATATTCTGAGAGGAGGAGGAGGGGGGAGAGAGAGAGAGAGAGAGAGAGAGAGAGAGAGAGAGAGAGAGAGAGAGAGA
>CM053627.1:179400015-179440286 GCA_028646595.1 Phalanger gymnotis | reverse complement strand
CAAAGAAAGATTCCAAAGTCTGAAACTGAATCTGGGTGCATTTTTGCTGCCTGTTCATGTTCCCAGCCAACTTACTTGACCCTTGAGTTTTTCAGCGAGATATGACTGCTTGTAGAGTAAAGGGTACCATGTTCCAAGCTTGGGCGGATGCGCTGTTGATTTCAGAGCTATTACAGCCAGCTCTGCCACACTAGCACTCCTCCTTCACCAAGAACCCCCAACCCAGACTGGACTTAGATCTTCAGCAGGGTCTTCACTCCTGCTCTGATCTGCCACTTAATTCCTCCCACCAGATGGGCCTGGGGCCAGAAGTAACTGCAGCTGTAGTTCTGTTGCTGCCCCACCTCCACTGCCCCTGGGGCGGTGGCTGAAAGCAGAACTCCTTTTTTCACTCTGTCCCCAGCAGCTTTTCTCACTAACCTTCTCAGTTGTCTTTGGTGTTTGTGGGTTGAGAAGTCTGGTAACTGCCACAGCTCACTGATTCAGGGCGCTAGGGCTCGCTCCACCTGGCTCCTGGTCTGGTTGGTCCTGCTGCCGCCCACGCTGGGCTCTGCTCTGCTCAGCTCCCCTCCCAGCTCCACACACCATAGAGCTCACCCAGCAACCATTCAGGCTGTCCTGGGCTGGAGCCCTGCTTCCCTCTGCTATTTTGTGGATTCTGCAGTTCTAGATCTGGTTGAGATCCATTTTTATTATAGGTTTTTGGAGGGACTTGGCAGGGATCTCACGGTAGTCCCTGCTTTCCAGCTGCTATCTTGGCTCTGCCCCCCAAACAACTTATATTTTGACCTGGACCAAAAGAATTTTTCCCTGTAGACTTTAGAAAGCTTAAGTAACAATTGAATTCATTTTAGACAAAGCAAACCACTATACCTTTTATAGTTTTTTTTTGGATTAAAATAAAAAAGCCAGTTATTCACATATATTGACTTTTAATTCAAGCCTTTGGATTCTAAATCAGGGCTGTACAAAATGCGGCACACATATGCCCCCAATGTGATTTATGCGGCCTGTCTGCAAGCATAGAAATTTACATAAATTTTTTAGTAAAAGAAGCTGAGCTACTGAAGAGCCCTCACCAAAATGGCCAATCGGAATATATTGTTTAATGTTTCAATAAAAAGCTAAGATTGGGCAGCCCTGTTCTAAATGGACGTTTTAAAAAATGCCATTATTAAGGATACAGAAATAAAATCATTGATGTGGTTTAGCTTTGTATTTCTCAGGAAATTTCTTTACAGGATGCTCCTGAAAAACTAGGGAATGAAGTATGGCCTCAATGTCCAATGTGCCAATAGTTTTAAATAAGGAAAACTTTTTTTTGGGGGGGGGGGGTCGGGAGAGAAGAGGAGAAGGAGGTCAGGTTTCCAGAGCAGAAATCAAAGAACTTTGCCAATATCATCCTTATTTGAAAGATCTAAAACCTCTAAGTTAGAATGTAGTTCTCGGATCTGTCAAGTGAAGATTGTCTGAGTTTGTCATTTATAAATGTTTTAACCTTTATCTATATCTTGGAAGGCCTGATCTTTGTCTTATTTTGTGGGAAAATGGAGAGAGAAGGAGGGACCTTCTTTCTATTTCATCTTTTGAAGGAGAAAAATGCCGTCTAACACTGGAAAATCTTCATCTTGTTTTATTTACCTGAGTGCTTTTGGGTTGTACTTTCTCTGGTAATATTCCTGTCCACCTATCTAAGAGGATTTAAAGTCAAATAATATAATAATAATATAATAAATAAGTCACATAGAATCTTTCTTCCTAAAGTTCTATTTTTATAACTTAGAAAACCCCCCCAAATGGGGTTACGAAGAGTCAGACACGACCAAACAACAACAGAACTTTTATGGGAAGCACTGGGCCTGGAGTCAGGAAAAGTTGGTTCAAATCTGGCCTCAGACACTTACTAACTCTGTGGCCCTGTGTGCCTGAGTTTTCTCATGTGTAAAATGATCTGAAAGAGGAAATAGCAAACCCAGTATCTTTGCCAAGAAAATCTTAACTGATGTCACAAAGAGTTGGACAAGGATGAAGGAGTTGAACAATGGCAATTATAGAACAATAAACAGGTTAAAAATTGGTTTAATAGCAAAAGTGAACACTAAAATGGTCATTTCATTATTGACATTTTCTAGTGTTGGGATAAACTATTTAAATTTTTAAAGTGAATAGAGAAAGAGAGAGATTTGGAGGCTACTTACGTACCGTCTTGATAGTTTTTGGTAGTACATATTTTGTGTACACTTTCTACTTTATGCTGTGTGAAATACAGAGTCGGGGGCAGTGCTCAGTAGGAAATCTAAAGTATTGAGGGTTGGTAGATAGAGATTTCAATTTTTAACTTGGCAAGGTAATGTAGGAGAAAAAGCTTAGACGCAGGGTCAGGCCTGGCCCTGCTGCTTAGTTGTGTGACGCTCATCAGGTTGCTTCAATTCTCTCTGAGTCTTACCTTCATCATCTGTAAAATGGGAATTCATGATACCTTTGGCAGGAGGTTCTGAGAAGATCAGGTGAGGTAATATCTATGAAAATGATAAAAAAGTAAAGTTCTATTAATATAAAGCAACATGATAGTAATTGGACTTATAATTATTTTTGTTATTGAGAAGCTGAGTCACCAGTGTGGCATAGGTATAGAGTCAGTCTTCATATAGAAACACCCTACCTCTGATACAGGAAGGCTATTTAACTATGGGCAAGTAAGTCACTTAACTTCTAAGTGTCCCAGATACTTCTCTATGACCGAATTGGAAATGAGTTGACATTCTGAATCTCTTAGAGGGAGAATCCCCAGCATTAGTACAATTGTCAGTCATTGATAAAGTCACAGGTTGGGGACTTTCACCCTGATTATTATGGAACAGAAGTTTTATGGAACTGATTATTATGGAACAGGCCTTTACTTTAGTGTCTTCCCTAAATACTTGCAATTACTTGCAGACATGAGACAGCTAGGTGGTACAGTAGGCAGAGTGCTTTAAAATCTGGCCTCAGGCACTTATTAACAGTGTGACCCTGGGCAAGTCACTTAGTCTCTGTATGCCTCAGTTTCCTCATCTATAAAATAGGGATAGTAATAGCACCTACCTCCCAAAAGTTGTGAGGACCAAATGAGATAATAATTTTAAAAGAGCTTAGCATAGAACCTGGAACATACTAAGCCCTATATAAATGTTAGCTCTTTTATTTAATGTAGTCAGATGATTTCATTAGGTTTATTTGTATTACTTCTCCCCTACCCCACTCCATTTTTCCATTTTGTGTGGTATGATTTGCCCTTTTTCTTTTTCTTCTGGTTTGTTGTGGATGTTACTTTTTAAGGAAGCACTGTCTAAACATGAGCTTTATTTAGGTTTAGCACACATGAAAACTGAGCTTGTTACACAATAACCTGCTTTTCCTGGCTTTCTGCTCCCAGGTTCCTTTTGCTGATGCTTTGGATTTGTTCCGAGGAAGGAAAGTCTATTTGGAGCGTGGCTTTGCATTTGTGCCGCATCAGGATATCGTGTCAATCATCTTGAATGACTTTAGAGCCAAACTGTCCAAGGCTTTGGCAGTAAGTACATCACTTTTTTTTTTTCAGAGCTAACCTTGGCTCATTCCCTCTCTATGATTCCTGTCCTTTTTTATTCTTGAATTAAACACAGGTTGTGCTGCAATTGGGTCATTTAGGAAAACTTAGCTGATGATGACTAGACTATGTTGATGGTGCTTCAAATGAATGAACAAATAAGTTGAATAACCTTATACAAATTGTGAGAGTAAATGTAAAGAGCTCATGAGCATATTTTATCCTTTGCAGAAAAAATAGAGGCTGCTGTCTATTATAAAGGTTTTCGTAGTTTTTCTAGTAAGAAATAAAATGCAGCTCATTGAATTTGTAGCCAGGTGGGTTCCTGATGTTTCATTTCTTTTTTTTAAACTGTAGGCATAGACAAAAAAGAAAATATTGAGATAAATCCTTTCTTTAAAATATTAGTTGAAATTTTGCTAATTTCAAAATCCTTGTGTCTTTTCCAAACTGATTTTGTTTTCCCTAATGGAAAGAGTTTAGATTAACTTGCAGATGTTCTCCTGCCACAGAATTAAGAGTTATATACATATCTTTTTGTACTTTGGGTAGTACATAATTTGTTAAATATATCCCAGATTTTAAACTAAACTTGATAGTGAGCTTGGCAGAGTATATGAGTAAGGAAGAAAGAGAAAGTGTCCTGTGTAAAGTGATAAATTAATCCACTAGGGGCTTGCTGTTCTGTCATATTCATGTGTATATGCTGTGCCAGGTATGTTTAGGCATACCCTAATATAAAAAAAAAGGTTATTTTGGGTCTTATTTTAAAAATTCTTTTGTTTAATTTTAGTTTCTGTAGTTTGATGAATAAAAATGTCCTCCATTAGAGTATTCAACAAATGTTCTTCAACTAAAGAAAATTCGCTAGATGAATAACTTAACGGAACAATTAGGGTGTGGCTGGGAGTTTTGTTTGTCCTAACTAATAGAAAATGCTGATGTGTGTGTGTGTAGAGGTAGGGGTGGGTTCCTTGCCCCTGGTCTGTGGAACTCAGTGCTCCTGGAGGGCAAGGTACATTCTCTCAGCTGCCTCCAGCTGGAACATGACTGGTATATTGCCATTCTGCTGCACACATAAAGAAGTGTGAGGTTCAGGTGACCTGGTTCTCCTGTCTGGCCTTGAGTATTTCAATTGTTAAAGTTTTTATCCCAAGCAGTGATCTCTGCTCTCCTCTGTCTTAACTAATTCACTCCTTAGAGAGGTTAAACAGTCAGTGAATGTAGAAGTGCCCGTTGGGTACCAGGGGTACGAGAAAACTTAGATATGATCTCAAGTAGTTTTTATTCTAAAACTTGACAGGCATATGATAAGTACATAGGGCTAATGAGTGGTGGTACTAGCAAGAGTTATGCTTGTGATGGTTTTGAGTTGAATCTCAATTGCTTAGCACAGTACCTGGCACATAGCAGGTGCTTAATCAATGTTTCCTTCCTTCCTTCCTTCCTTCCTTCCTTCCTTCCTTCCTTCCTTCCTTCCTTCCTTCCTTCCTTCCTTCCTTCCTTCCTTCCTTCCTTCCTTCCTTCCTTCCTCCCTCCCTCCCTCCCTCCCTCCCTCCCTCTTTTTTCTCCCTCTGTATTTCTTTGTAGTTCCTTTTCTTATCTTGAAGGTCAGTATACATTGTGATGTATCTTAAAACCTTTTACACTGAGTGTTTTACCTCAGTCTTTGGTAGGGTACTTCCTAATATCTTGTTCCTCCAGTTTGGAGCTGAAGTCAGAGAGAAGTCCTTCTATTTAATAGTAAAAATGAGTATATGTTGATGCTGTCACAAATAATACAAGGAAAACTGGAGGTAGCTGCATTCAACAAATATGATGAGTAAGAGTTTGAAAGGTTCAAATTAAAACAATTGCTGAAGGTACAGTTCTTTAAGTGGCTATTTAAAAATATATATATAGTTGTGTGATGACCTTGTCTTTTATTCTGTAGGTTAATTGTGTGTACTATTTCCACTTCTAATGTTATTATAGAGAACACTAGAGTGATCCTATTTTTAAAAATAAAATTCTGCTTTATTTTAGAAGAGGCTAAGTACTATTGTATTTTATCTTTCCTTTTCATCTCAAACCAAAAATTCTTTTAAAAACCCCAATAACATTAAAAAGCATTTATTTCTTGACTGTTTAGTGTTACTTACAGATTTCCAATTGAGTTGCACCATAGTTTGAAGTACCCAGAATATTAACTGCAAATTCTTTCTTTTATTTTATTAGAATTTTAAGTCGCTTTATGAGCACTTGTTGACTACATTTAAACAGATTTCACTTTGCAGTTGTCATTTCAGCCCAAGGCCTGGCAATGGCAAAATTAATCATAATTGGCTGTGAAAAATGATTCTGTCATCCTTCTGAGTATTTTTTGCTCTAACTGCTTTTGATTTTGCAACTCTCATCTAGTCTAAATCACAAATAAATTAAGAATGAACTAAGTGCTTTTCTTATAAAACTAATGGTATACAGATTTACTTGAAACTAATTGTATCTACTTCTTTCTTAAAAAAGAAGTCTTTTTTGCATATGCATACTGTTTTATTTATTCTTAAATTATATTAAAGTAGAAGATGGGTATGTTTTATTTTTTCCATATGAAAAGTTGAGAAACTAAATGTGTGTCTAGATAAATGAGGATGTTTGATTTTCAGTGGGAAATGGTCTCAGTCTTTGAGAAAAGTGTGTCTAGATTTTCAAGTCTGTAGTATTGGATCATTGGAATTTTCATAGTGACCGCAAAATTCACCTTAGGGTGAAATTTCTGACTTTTTTTTTTTCTGTGAAATCATATCATTCTCCCTTAGTGCATCACTAAAGAGCAATTTAAAGGTTTTCAGAGATTACCTGCAGATCTTGATTCCTATGAACAGAAGGTTTTAGTGTTATAGCATTTATAAGATAGCCAATAATGGGGGATGTAAGGAGGGCAAAAAGAAGCTGAAGATCCAGTTTCAAAAAGTTTTTTAGATAATGTCATGAGCATAGCTGTCCTTTTAGAGCACTTGAAGATTGACTATTTAGGCTACATCCTTAACCTCGTTAGAATAGTTTCTTTTGTTTTTCCCCATATGTCTCTTCACCACATGTTCTTTGGAGGTATTATTAGAGGATGAAATACCCAGCCAGGTAGAACACTGGGCTTCCCCCCTTTGCCCCCCAAGTATGGCATTTCTTCAATTTGCTTATTGAGCAGATTAATTTGGTTAAATCTGTTGCTAAGCTCTAGATGATGTTAGACTTAATGAGACAATTTTGAGCCATTTGGAATGACTCTCGATTAATAGATTTATGTTTATTGTTTGTAGAGGAAATTCCCTTGGTATGGTTGCTGCATTGTAATTGTAATGCTGCAAACTGTAAGATTATATAATCATGTTAAACATGTTTGTAAATGACGGATGTGGTGTTGGAGTAAAGGATTGAGTTCTTTTTATATCTGGTAATTTTTTGTGAAAAGAGGTAGGAAGAGGCAGGAGTTGGAAGAAAAAAAAACTTCTTTTCTTCATTGATGTCTATTTGCATAGGGCATGATGTTTATGTTAGATATTTTGACAGCTTATTTGTTATAGTATTTATTATATTTATTTTTATATTTGATAGCAAATGGCAGGGATGAAATCCTTACAAAAAATATCCAGTTCTCATAATTTATTGGTATTGGCACATGTTTTGTTGTAATCATATTTTTTTAGTTAGCAAAATTCCATGACAGTAAAATTTGTAAAATCTATGAAGCACATAAGATGACCATATATAAAATATAAGAAAAGGTTAGCATGGCCAATATGCATGCAATTTTATGAACGCTGATAAAGTCTTTGGAAAGACTAGATGATCCTATAAAAATGAAATACTTGGATAATCAAGGTGGATTTGTAAAATCTATAATTAGGAGGACAATGGAAAGAAATTAAATAAAATACTTGCTTGCAAGCTGGGCATTCTGCCTATTTCAGTACTTGGATGATCTGTGGTTTCATATATATTTTTATATATTTTGTGACTGGAAATCTGTGTGCATGTTTATCTTTTGATAGAATATAAGTTTCTGCAGGGCAGGAATGACTCCATTTTTGTTTTTATATCCTTAGCGTCATTCTTGGCATGTATTCAACTCTAAATAAAATGCTTGTTTAGTTGCCTTAATGTGGGTGTTGGCCAAAACCAATCCACTTTCTCATACTGTGAGATTCTTGCCCAGGTTTCCTCCATCAGTTTCCCTAGAGAGTATCAGCTCAACCCATTGGAAGGCTTCCCTTAGGTCTTTTATTATTTAATGGTTACCAGTGCAATACTTAGACTGTCTATCCATTTTCACTCACTCTTAAAATGTAATTGCCACCCCCACCACCACCACATTTTTTTCAGTTAAATTTTTTTCTTGATAAAATTTTTAGTTAAAATTTTTTTCTTAATTTTTCCACCCTCAAATCTCAGTTTTGCCATCTATTACCTTTGTGACCAGAAGTAAGTCACCTTACTTCTCTAGTTTTAATGTGCTCACATGTAAAATGAGGGGGTTATGTCAGATTATTGGTGGAAGCATAGATTTAGAGCTGGAAGGGCTGTCAGAGGCCACCTAGTCCAATCCTGTCATTTTACAAAATCATTTAGGTAGCAAATGCCAAAGATAGGATTTGACACGAGCTCCTCTGACTCCCGAGCCAGTGCCTTTTCCATTGTATCATGTTGTCTCTCACTGCCAAAGGTCATGCAGGTGGCATCAAACACAGGTTTTTCTGACTCCATATCTGTTTTCTTTTCATCATAGCACACTGTCCCCTCTGAGCTCTTAGTTGTGGTGGTGAGGGAGAGATGACTGTGCCACTCTCTTAACTACTGCCTGAGATAATCTTAAAGGCAGGCCAAGATCAGAATCTGATTGAGAGAGTCCATCCCCCAGGCCTTGCAAGGCTCACCTGGAAATGAAGAAGGCTCCGCCTAGGGCTTCTAGTACCCATCTTTATTCTGTCCTTATGTGGGAGAATCAGGAAGCAGAATCTTTCCTCACTTTCAGGAATAGAGAATGCTGAAGTTTCACATTGAGGCACAACAGGGAAGGAATATATATTCTGGAATTCATCCTTATTCATCTTGTGTTATTTCTGCCTTTGACAATGACGTTTTTTAGAAAGAAATGTCTTTGGAATTCATACTTTATCAAAAAAGGTACATCCTGTTTTACCACTGAAAGTAGGATAAGAAATTGACTTACATTGCAGCTAAAGAGATTTAGATTAGCTGAAGGGGGATTCTTAAATGATTGTGATTCATTCAAGAATCATTAGGAATTAAAAAATGTTTTCTGTTAACAAAAATCTATTTCATCTCCCTCTCACCTTCTGCCCTTCCCCAGCTGTTGGAAAAAGAAAGATAATACCTTCGTAACAAAAATACATAGTCAAGTAAAACTAATTTCCACATTAGCCATGTCCATCATGTATGTCTCAGTCTGTACTCTGAGTCCTCTGTGTCAAGAGTAATTGCATGTTTCATCATGGGACCTCTGGAATTGTGGTGGGTTGTTGAATTGACCATGATTCTTAAGTCTTTCGGTTATTTTTTAAAAATGATTTCATGGGGCAGCTAGGTGGCGCAGTGAATAGAGTACTAGCCCTGGAGTCAGGAGGACCTGGGTTCAAATCCAGCCTCAGATATGTGATCCTTACTAGCTGTGTGACCTTGGGCAGGTAACAACCCCAATTGTCTTGCCTTCCCTCCTCCAAAAAACCAAATCAGAACAAAAAAATGATTTCAGTATTGTATAAGTTTTTCTCTTGGTTCTGCTCATTTCACTCTTTATCACTTCATACAAATCTTCCCAAGTTTCTCCAAAACTGTCCCCTTCATCATTTCTTGTGGCACAATAGTATTCCATTATGTTCATATAACATATTTTCGTCTATTCCTCAATTAATGGACACTCCTTATATTCCAGTTTTTTGACTTGACAAAAAGCTGTTGTAAATATTTTTGTACATAAATCATTGGCAATTTAAATCTTCATGTTTGAAAAAATACTGAAAAATAAGAAAAAGCTAAGACAAAGAAATTGCCTTTAAAATAGTTTCATAGTTTGACTGGACAGTTCCTAAAACTCAGCCTGATCTTTTGAGGGAGAATGATTTACGTTTTACCAAATTTAAGGTTTTGAAAAGCCCCCATTAAGTTAGTGTGAAGGCAATTGAAATATGAGAATATGAGTTATCAAAAGAAGATGTCTTAATTGTCTTATAATATGACTATATCCTAAGTCTTTCCAGCCTTTTGAGAACACAGATTTTCTCATCTCACAATGAGATTAGTTTTGCATTCTATGTATGAGGTCTTTCATGAGAAAAGACCAAGGTAAAAAACTTTGTTCAAAGAGAGCCTTTTAAGAAAATTTAGGTGATGTTTGTAGATTTCCCACTTACATACAAAGAAGAGGATGAGAAGTTTCCAAGGAGATAATTGACAGATGAATAAGCGACTGTTTCTTAAAATCATAGCAGAAAGAAAGGATTTTTCTTTTCACAAAGGATTTCCTTTTTTTCTTTTTAAGAACAGTTGTCAAGTCTGTGGTTGAACAAGTATTTGTTGCTTTGGATAAAAATATGCCACGTAGGCACTTGATCAAGTTATCTCATTTCCAAAGAGCACTGAATCTCCTTTTAAAAAATCCCTTATCCTCTTCAGAAGCGGTGTATAGTGTGGTTTTCTAAGCCATGGTAAAAGAAAAATTGATGTTTTTGAATTGTTACTGTAGAATTATGTATAAATTCTTTGTCTGGCCTCACTAGTCACTTTCTTGGAGACCGAGATGGATTTTCTCAGGAGTACAGCTCAGTGAGAGAGTAATTTATCCAGGGTTATTGGAAAATGGGTTGCTACAGATAAGGCAGTGCTACTTATGCCAGTAGGCAATAAAATTGATAATTCTGAATTTTTCAAGCTTCACATGAACTAATCAAGTAACACTTTACAAGTGTTTAATAAAGCAAATTGTTAAATTGTCTACGTTTGCTTGGTAACTATATGAATGAATCCCTTTGTTCTCATATGGTTATGTACTAGGAAAAAACCCAAAATATTATAACTGAAAAGTACCACATGAGTAGAGAGTATATTTTCTTTTGGAAAACATTGTAAGATAGCATTAATTTATTCTACATTGAGTTGGAATTCATAATGCTTCAAATGAGGGATACATCAAGATTGATCTTTGCATTCTTTGTTGGAGAAAATTTTTTAAAGACAAATTTAGAACATATATGTATATATATATATATATATATATATATGTAAATTACATAAATATCATTGTTAATTATATAGTGCTTTAAGGTTTGCACAGAACCTTTTGGACATTATCTCATTTGCTCCTAGCCACAACTCTGGGACATATGCTATTATTTCTCACATTTTATAGATGAAGGAATTGAGGCTTAAGAGAGAGGTTAAGTGACTTGCCAAGGGTCACACAGCTAGTAAGTGGCTGAGGCAGGATTTGAACCCATGTTTTCTTGAGTTCCAGGGTTCTTTCAACTACAGTACCATGTAATGTGAATGGAGTTGTGAGTAAAATGATTACTTGCTAAAGGAAACCCACTCTTTTGAAGCCCTTAGGAAGAATTCATTTAAAATACATTCAGAAAATTGATATACTAGTTGTAATCATTCTTGCCTGTCCGTTAAAATAATTTTACCAGGTATTACTTTTTATGTATTTTTTTTGTTGGCCTTGAACCATTATTTCATCAGTGTAAGGAACTCCTGGAAGTGTATCCTCTCTCTACTAATGCAGATCTGCAACTCTTTGTAACTTACAGTCTTAGAGGGCTGACTGAGACCCTGAAAATGTTAAATGACTTGCTCATTGGCACATAGTTAATAAGTGTCAGAGGAACCATTTGAATTCAAGTCTTCGTGATTCTGAAGCCAGCCTTTTGTACTTTCCACTCTACTAATGTGGCATGAAAGTAGGCCTTGTGTAAAAGATGTCCGGTTGATTTCTGACATTGTCATACTTCTTGCTCAATCCCCAACCCAAATAGTTGGGGAAAATTTGCTATCCAGAAACCTCAGTTTCTTACTGAGAAAGAATTTGTACACACACAGATTTTGAGGTAACAATAAATTTTACTAGACTAATAACCATGAGAAATGTTATATCAAGCCTGCCTTCTTTCTTGCCTCTCCTTAAAATACATAGCTAGATCCAACAGAATCCTTATTAGGAAAGTTTCATCATCTGATAGTATCATTCCCCTCTTCAAGAGGCTTCGGTGGCTCCCCATTGCCTTTAGGATAAAATACAGATTCTTTGTTATGTCATTTAAAGCCCGTCACAGTCTGACTCCAACCTCTCTTTCCAGGGTGATTATGCATTACTCCCCCCCTAACCGCCCATGTATTCATCATTTCAGCCAAAATGGTGTACTTGGAGTTCCCTATATGCAAAATTCTATCTCCTACCTTTTACCTTTCCGCAGGCTGTCCCCCGTGCCTAGGATGCTTTCCTTTCTGACTCTTCCTTTTGGAATTTCTTATCTCCCTTTGAGGATCAGTTCAAATGCTGCCTCCTCCAAAAAATCTTCCTCATACCCCCAGTTGTTATTGCTTCCCCCTTCCAAAGTCTCTGTGTGATTTTTATCCATCTTAAAGTTGAATTTTTTATGTATTCTGTAATTGTGTATCCTTCCATGAGACTAGAAGCCCCTTGAGGACAAGGATTATCTCATCTTTTTGTATTTGTATTACTAGCTGTAGCAGAGTGACTGGCAAATAGTTTCTTGAACATAGCAGGCACTTAAAAAATGCATGTTGATTGATCGATTGAAATAAGAGAATGTGAGAAGAGGAAAAATGAAGCCCTTATGGTTTGAAGCATGAACTACCATAATGTCCTAAGCTTCTCAATGTGGCCCCCCCCTTAGTTTCCTTCACTCCCTTTCTTCCTGGAGAAGGGTGGAAGAACCACTGAACCCCGTGGGATTGTGATAGACATCATGTCCTATTCCTTCCATCATGCTTTTTCTGCTATTGCTCCTGCCTACTGGGAGTTGGAGAGTACCTTTTGCTCGGTGCTTTTGCTGATGTCCTTGAGGTCATTGCTACCATTTCTTTCAGGGCTGCTTCCATTTCTGCTGTTCTTCCTAAGGTATCTCTCTTTCCATTGCTCTGCTTTGCTGCTGCAGATGTTGATTGTGTCAGAATGACTAATTGAGGCGCAGTGTCCATCTGAATAGAGGAAATGGAGACACAGTTTACGTGCAAAACCCAGAGGTACTTATGAGTACAGCATACATGCAGGGGAGCCGTAGACCTAGCTTCTGCTTCTCTCCTGGAGGTCTCTATGGCTACCCTTCTACCTGCTAACCACCGCCTTATTGCCGGAATACACTACCCAAAGCTGTCATCTGCTGCTGCTGTCCCTGGCAGCCAAGCCTCTGCCACTTGTAGGAATCACCTCAGGTACTTTCCTGGTTTTTCAGGTTGGATGCTGGATGTTGGGAGGTATTATCGGGGGCTTAAAGGGCTTATCTCTTAGTCTGGCCCCTGTAATAATGCATATAGCTCTAAGCTAACCAAAAATTGCTTTTTTTCCTCCCAGCTCCCCGTTGTCATAGAGCATAGAATTTAGAGCTAGAAGCCACCTTATGAATCATTTAGCTAGCCCTTTAATTTTACATGTGAGGAGCTTGAAGTTCAAATAGGTTATAGTGATTTGGCCAGGGTCTTCCCTTCTCATGGCAAATCTAGTGCTCTTTCATCACATTCCATTTTGTTGTTTAGATGTCTAGAGAAGCTTCTCTCCCGTTCTCTAAAGAATACCCTCCCCCTTTACTCTATCCTAGAAACTCACCCTCACCCCTTGGAGTTGGCTGCATTTTCCCCTGGCCCCATACATTTGATCTTTATAGAATCATGGATTTAGAGGTGGAAGGGATCTTAAGAAGTCATCAAGAATTTATTAAGCACTTACTATGTGTCAGACGCTATGCTAGACTGGGGATATAAAGACAAAAGTCAAACAATTCCCGACCTGCGGTAAGTTTACATGTATATACAATATTTATGAAACAAATACAAGGTAATTTTTCTGAGGAAGGCAGCTAGATGGCACAGTGGGCAGAGTGCTGGGCCTAGAGTCAGAAAGACTCATCTTTTTGAGTTCAAATCTGGCCTCAGGCACTTACTAGCTGTGTGACCCATGGCAAGTCACCTAACCCTGTTTGCCTCAGTTTCCTCTTCTGTAAAATGAGCTGTGGAAGGAAATGGCAAACCACTCCAGATGTGGTCTTGAAGGGTCAGGCACGTCTAAAAATGGCTGAATAACTAAGTTTTTAGGGGGAAGTCACTTAGAGCGAAGGGGATCTGGAAAGGTTTCATGTAGAAGGTGCTATCTGAGCTGAGTCTTAAGGAAGCAGAGGTGAGAAGATAGAAGTAGTGTTGTGTTTGAGGAAGAGCAGAAGAGGCCAGTTTGGTTAAACTGTAGAGTAGGGGAAGGGGAGTAATATGTAATCAGGTGGGAAAGGTTGGTTTGTCCCTTCATTTTACAGATGAGACTACCAGAGGTTAAATGACTCGTCTAAAATCACAAAGGCTCAACAAACGATAGAGCTAGGATGTGGATCTAGGCTCAAACGCAGCACCTTTTTAACTTTGTAGGAACATTTGCAGACCTCGTTGTCATTGTCAGCATTTGTATAGTGTTTTAAAGTTTGCAGAGTGCCGTGCAAACATTAGGCCATTTGATCCTCACCACAGCCTTGGGAGGTAGGTGCTACTGTGAGCCCCATTTTGTAGATAAGGAAACTTAGACAGACAGTGACTTGCCTAGGGGCACACAGCTAGTATTAGGAGTCTGAGGCAGGATTTGAACTCAGGCCTTTCTGACTGTAGATCTTGTTCTCTATCCACATTATTAACGACATTGCGGTATCTAATGTGGAGGTACCTCAGATATTTTTCACTTGTGCCTTCTTTGAGTCATTCGCTATTCTCATCAGAATGTGTCTGCTGATTTGTATTGTTAACTCAGCAAACCGTGAGTTGTATGGATGAAGTCTATATGCATTAGAATTTTGTCTTTGTATCCTTAGTGCTTAGCACAGTGCCTGGAACATAGTAGGTATTTAACAAATGCTTGTTAATTGATTAATGGTAAAACATTTCAATTCCAGTCATCCTCCCACTATGACTATAGTATGTTGCCATTTTGGTAAGCTCAGTGACTCTATTATTTATGCATTTCTTTTAAAAATGTTTATTATAAAGTTAATGTTAAACATCAATGCTTTTTGCTTAATGCAGAAACATTCTTTTAAAAAAGCACCACTTTTCTCAATAGTTAGCATTTATTAAACACCTAATATGTGCCAGGCACTGTGCTAAGTTCTGGGAATATAAAAAAAGGCAAAAAACAGTGCTTGCCTTCAGTGAGCTTTATCATCTAAGAGGGGAGACAACATGCAAATAATTATGTATGAACATATACAAGATAAATTGGAGATGATCTGCGAGGGAATCTGAAGCATTCATTTTTTTTTGAGGGGGGAAGGCAAGGCAGTTGGGGTTAAGTGACTTGCCCACGGTCACACAGCGTGTCAAGTGTCTGAGGCCGGATTTGGACTCAGGCCCTCCTGACTCCAGGGCCGGTGCTCTACTCACTGCTCCACCTAGCTGCCCTGGGAATCTGAGAGCATTAAGCGGGGCTGAGTAGGACTTCCTGCAGAAGATGAGATTTTAATTGCGACTTGAAAGAAGCCAGGGAAGCCTAGAGGTAGAGACAAGGAGAGAAGAAATTCCAGATATGGAGGATAGCCAGTGAAAGTGACCAGAGTCAAGAGGAGAGATGATAGCAGTGCCTACATCTTTTTAAAAATAATCTTTGATTCAGGTGGCTTCCTCCTCCATTTGTCACCATTGGTGAAGTTTTGCTATGTTCTGGAATTAATTTTGAATTTTGGGATTAGTTTCCTATTTTGAGTTTTCTACTCTTGCAGTGTTCCATTGTCACTTTTCCTGACTCCCCAATGCCTTGTATTTTATTCCGTATGTACGTTCATGTTGTCCTCTCTATTCACATATAAACTCCTTGAGAAAACAGTGATTATTTCATTTGTTTGTTTTTGTATACCTGGTGCCTTGCACAGTGTTTAACACGTAATAGAGATTCTTTTGCATTGCATTTGTATATGTATTTTTCTAAACAAAGGCATCACTACTAAGAGATTTGAGAAGATATTTTCTTGCTTTCATCCATTTCATGTGGATGATCTAGACTCTACTTGACAATAGCTTTGGCATTTCTAAATTTGTAAACTAGGTTAATACAAACTTAATTAGATCATTTCTCACCTGCTTCTTACCTTTGAATGCCCAAATATTATAGGTGGTTTGGTGGTGATACTCCTTTTTAACACCTTCTAAGACACATTCCTCGTTAAAGAGTTGTGCTTTATAATTGACTTTGCTGAATACCATTCATTAAGTAAATAGCATCCACAATTGTAAGTTTCAGCGTGATGTCAGATCCTTTGCTTCTATGTCACATGATTTTGTAATTAATCTTTTTTATATGGTGTCTTATTCCTTGGTTTTTTCTTTGAATTAATCAAGTTGTTGGCTGTAATTTCCTGGGTGAGTGAAGGTTGTGGCTACATTTTAAAACCATTGCATCATTGCAAAGCAAAGCTAGCCAGATCAGGGGTTCTCAATCTGGGGTCTGTGAACTTGGTTTTTTCTTTTTCTTTTTTTTTTAATTTTGATAACTGTATTTCAGTATAATTGGTTTCCTTTGTAATCCTGTGCATTTTGTTTTGTGAATTTAATAGCATTATTCTGAGAGGTCTGTATGTTTCACCAGACAACAAAAGGGGTCCATGACGCACCCATGCGTACACATGGACACGGATATGGATATGGACACACACATATATAATGAGGCAATATAGTAGAATTCTGTTTTTTTAAGGATCTATAATTTTTATTGGTGTGGGATGCATTTCACTATGGCTGATCATCAGAATTAGTTGCTATGGCCAAAAAAGTCAGTACCTTGCAACCACACAGGTGATGGACATTTCTGAATATAGTTAGTATGGTTTTTGGACCAAACAAATAAAAGTCCCTTACCAAGACTATTATCGGAACTCTTTCTAACTAGATAGGATATGGCTCTTTGAGGTCTTTGAGAACTTGGAGTCTAGAGAATCTAAAATTTACCTTAATGAGGCACTGGAAAAAGATCCTATTTTCTTATATGAGAATGGCAATCAGATAAAACATGGTAGCCACTACGTCTGTACTTGATTTCAGCCATGCTTCACTCATCCTCATCTCCATATTTGATTTCTTTATCTTTTCAGGATATAAGGTCTGTGAGGGCAAGTCTTTGTCTTTTTTATTTGTATGTATTCCTAGTGCTTAACACACTTCTTGACTTATAGTAAAGTGCTTAATGCTCATTCATGCTTTCATTCATATCTCTCTCTGTGCTTACTGTGTCACTCTACACTCCAGGAAGAGTTTATTTTGTGTGCCAACCACCAGTCACTTGTATGCCCTTTTCTCATACCTAGCAGATATTTCCAACCTAAGTGTCAGATTGTTTGTGCTATTATTTTGATGGCCTGTTGGCTGAGTAAAATTATAAGGTGCTTCAAAGTAGGACCTTGATTTTCCAATTGAAAGTATTTGGTACAGCTTTGTTTATAACTTGTTAAATGTTGACTGGCTACATGTGAATGCAGTTGCTTTTTCTTTTTGTCAGTATAAGCAGGAACTATGTGCTCACCATTTTTCACACATGGCAGCAAGATTTTTTACTGATTCATCCTTTTGAAGCTTTTCCATGATTTCTAGTTTCTCAGCAATTGTTAGCACCATTATTGAATCATCAGATTTCAGAGCTGACATACACAAGTGACCATAGCACCAAATTATGATATACAACAAATTCATGCAAGCAATACAAAGTTGTCTCCTTGTAAACAGTGCTTCATGCAAGCAGTGTGTTGTCTAAAGTAGGCAAGGTTAATATTACCTGGGGAGATCAGGTTGGGGAAAGCTCATTGGAAGAGGTAGCATTTGAGTTGGCTCAGAGGTAGAAATTCTTCAGGGGTGAATGGGCATTCCAGGTATTGGGGGGCGGGGGGAGTGCAACACCATTGCATGGTGTTGGCAAAACATGGGGCATGTATGGGATTAAGCATGGATGGGGATCCATGAAGAGTTCAGTTTGTTTAGAGGGAAGAGGAGTTATTTGAGATCGGGTTGGAAAGGCAGTGCAAATAGAGGAGGGCTGCATACTTAAACATGAAATTTAAGTTTGAGAGCATTAATCTGGTCTAGCCTCCTTATTTTGAAAATGGGGAAACTGAGACACATAGAGGTTACAGTGACTTGTGGCAGAGGCAGGCTTTGAAATTCAGGTCTCCTTTTCAGCTCCTTCCATTTTACTGAAAGGGGCCTACTTGCCTTTTCTTCCCAAGATACTGAGGAAATGAAATAAAATTTTAAATTCTGCCTTAGTCTAGCCTGGTGCTTTTAGAAAACGGGGTGTTGGCGGGGGAGGTGGAAGGTGTGGAATGCTAGAGTGTATTTTGGACTTCTGCCCATAAATTGAAACTTAGGCAATATTCTGAAGCATTGTTTGCAAATTATTGTGGCCTTGTAATATTTCTAAGGAATCTGCCTGCCAAATAATTGGTGATAGTGGAAAAAGCACCAGGGGAAGGGAAATTGGGAGACTACATTCTAGTTTTGGCCATGTCTCTAATGGGCTGAATGACTTTAGGCGGGGGATTCAGTTTCTCTCAGCTTTAATTTCTTCAGCTGTAAAAGGCAGAAATTGAAGTGGATGACATCTAAGGTTCTTTCCATCTTTGACACTTTTGATTTCCAAAATACTGAAGATTAAGTGGAAGTTGGCTGTACTGATCTAATCTTTCTTTTCATGACAGCTCTTTTTAAAAGCATCTGGGTAAGAAGGTAGTTTTAGAACCTGCCCCCAAACTAATAAAGCAGTATTCTTGAGACTTGATTCTAAATTCCATTGTTCTTGAGAATGGCAACTCCATCCCTCGTAGACCAAAGTCTAAAGAGTAATCTTAAGGGTAACCTCTTCTATGGCCGTCAGTCCTGGCTGACGATTTCTGTGTCTACCCTTGCTGGGGAAATTAAACAATTTCCCCCCCAGAGGAGAAATGATCACTATATCATCTGGACTGTTTAGCAATTGTAATCACCCTTTTATAATCATAAATCTAGATTAGATGAACAAGACTTGTGGATTAAAACAAAGCCAAATTATTTAGCAAAGTTTTTTTTTTCCCCCCACTGAAGAGCATTGCTTTCATTGACACATGACTTCACTGAAACACAGATTTTATCCATATTACCTACTTGTGATAAGAAAATATCAGTAAATTCTAGTTGCTAGGAAACAGCAGAATACTGAAATAGCTTTTTTTGTACTTGTAAATTCAGTTCTTTGACAGTTCCACTCTCATAGAGCAAAAATTTATTCAGTCACTACAAAGAAAGATGCATCACCTTTTCAGTTTCCAATTTAAAAATTTCATGCAGGGGTCGTGGAAATACAAGAAATGTTACAGGGTGATTAAGTGTTGAAAGTGTAATTTTTAACAGTGACTGGATATTTGTAAGAGATTGTATGGTTTTTGTATGTGTAGATGAGAGTTTCAGATTTCTTAAAGTCAGTTCTTTCACAGGTAATGAAAACAATTTAGTTTAGTGAGAAAGAGAAAAGCAGAGTTGAATCAAAATTAAATACGGTAAAACTTAGTCTTGCTGCCATTGTGTTGGTTGCATCTTGTGTGAAATCATCCAGTTCCAGTTTAGGAAATTATCAGAATAATCAGAATAATTATCAGAAAAAATATAAGGTTAAAGAGTCATATTCGTGTTAAGACAATTTCTCAAAAATCACATGAGAAAGAAGGGAAAACCTGCTCCAAACAAGTTAGTTCTTAGTTTAAATGTCCCATGTACCATATGGCTGTGAAATGGATGTATTGAAATTTACATATCAGCCTACTTCAGAGGTTCCTTGAACTCACTGGTACATTACCAAAAAATCATTAAGGTTTAGAAAGAAGTATCCAGAATTCTCTTGATTTTCATGTCTTTATGAGAAAGTTCACTGGCCAGTGGGGCAATTGTAGTGATGTGATTTTGTAGACAAGTAACATGAAGAGTACTACTATAAGAGAGTGAATTAAGGGTACAATAAATTGACAAGCTTGAGAACATTTTATTGTGATTTCATGGAGGGTGAAGGAAAAGTCATGGCTTGCAGTTCCCCAAGGTATTTTAAATTGTTGAAGGTATAAATGACTTTCTCCAAACACTGCTTGCTGTCTCATAAATGGAGGAAATTGTACTTAGTACTAACTCTCCTGGAAGGTGAATCTCTTGTGAGGAAAAGCCTCTGATATATGGTACTGTATTTATTTCACCAGCCACGGGTGGGGGCCCTTTTTTCATGACTCTCGGTAATGAGCCCGAGGTATGGTTTTTATTGTTCTGTCACAACCTTGGTATTTTATTGGTGTTTTTGTGAGAGAATGCAGTTCATGCCTCCCCAAGATAAGTGTTTGGCTTGATATGAAGTTATAATTCATGCATGTGCCATTGTTAAAAGAGTATAATTCTTAAGTCATGACTTCTCCATGAGTGATGTCTCTTATTGGACTGACCACAACCATTTGGGGTTCTTGCCAACCCTAATTCTTTATTTTTCAACACTGCTTTTCATGTGATTAATCTTGTATTTTGGGTTCCATTATCTTATTTAGAAAGGAAATCGGGATTGAATGTGAACATTGTAAATGTTTATTTTGTAATTGAATATATTTACTCTTTCAAAGAAGAATGAATGATAAGATTGCGTTTTCTGCTGTTACAAACTAGTCACTGGGCTTTTTGGATTTTGGCTTCCTTGTCTCCAAAATGAAGCCTCTGAGTTGGGCCTGGTGGTACACGTGCCTATCATCTTGCTTACTAGGGAGATCAAATCTGATGGATCTCTTGAGCTCAGAAGTTCTGAGCTGCAGTAAGGAAGGCTAAAGCCAATTGGACATCCAAGTCCAGCGTCAGTATGGGGAGTCTCTGGGATTTAAGGGCCACCAGGATGCCCAAGGTGGGATGAATTGGCTCAGGCCAATGCCCCTGTGCTGATTAACAGTGGGATCAGGCTTGTGAGTGGCCATGCCTGAGCAAGATAGGGAGACTTGGCCTCAGAATAACAAATGAATGAACCAACTAACTAAAATGAAGGTGCAAGACCATATGATCTCTGATGTCCTTTCTAGGGGGACATCTAAAATTATGTGATCTCTTTTGGTTCATTGTTTATTACATACCTTGGATCCCTCAGTGGTTTTCAGATTTGTAATTAATGGTTCACTATTATATATTCTCCAACTTCTCATTTATTATTTTTATTTTTTCTTGTTTGATGTTTCTGATACTACAGTAGAGCAAAGGGTAGAAGAGAAGTCCTGTGCAGGAAGATTAATTATACCTGGACTTTGAGTCCCAATTACCAAATGAATTAACAATCTTCCTTTCATTTGAGGTCTTTGTACATCACATACTTTCCATGTTCTGGTGCTTATTGAAACTGTTCTATCTTCAGATACCTCTGTAGGCATCCACTCCAATGTTATTTGCTCCTTTTCTTATTCCCCAAAACACAGGGCCAGGGGAGGACTAGACCTAGCCTTTTACTTCATCGATCTTTCCCATTTTCACCCCACCTCGCCACCTCCAGGGATGATCATGGATCTCACAAGCATTTCAAGCTCTGCCGTCCCATAGGTTAAACTCTGAGATTATACTCTTCATTTCTTATCTTTTATCCCTCTACTTCTTGCACTGCCTTACTTCTTATTCTTCCTCTTGTTCATCCTTAACTGTGACCCATGAGCATTCTTTCTCTTTCAGTTTTCCTAATCCATTAACCCAGGTATGGTTGTTCTTTATAATTTTGGCTCTCTAACTGATTAGACTAATTGATTAGATTGATTCAACTTTAGGCAGGCTTTGAATTCTGCTCTTCCTTTGCCATTCATTCCCTGCCAGTCCTCAACCCATGGTCACTCTTATTGTCTACCTACATTGCTTTTACTCCTGTGTTATGGAGTGCCACTGTAGGAAGTCATACTCTAGGTCTTTCTAAAATTCATGTCATCTAATTCAACTTTTATTTATAATGTTGTATGGCATTTCTGTTATTTGTCCCTGATTGACTTTTTTTTTGAGACTAGATCTCCCTGTAGGTAACTAGGTGGCACAGTAAATAGAATGCCAGGCCTGGAGTCAAGAAGAGTCATCCCCCTTTATTCAAATATGTCAAATGAACTGGAGAAAGAAATGGCAAAACACTCTAGTATCTTTGCCAAGAAAATCCAAACGGAGTCATGAAGAGTTGGACATGACTGAAAAAAAGGTCTCCTTATCTTGCCTAGGCTCAAAATACAGTGGCTTCTTACAGACCAATCCCACTGATAATGGGCTTGGGAGTTTTAGCCTTCTGTTTTTCTTGAACCTTGTATGGTTTGGTGCCCTTTAGTCAACATAGTGGCCACTGCTCCCACTGGCTCACTATATAGGTGCCTGGCTTGGTGTAAATGCCTGATTGACTGTAGTCCTACTGTAGCTCAGAACTCCTCATTTTGGAGCTCAAGAGATTCACTAGCTTCAGCAACTTAGAACTCCTGTACTCAAGAGATCCACCAGCCCGGGAGCATCATTAAGTACCCAGACGACTGAAGAAGGATGTTGGGGAAGAGGAGAAATTGAGGGAACAAGTTTAAATAGAATTATGTTTTGTTAGATGAAATTAAAAAAGATTAAAAATGACACCCAATTTATATGGCTCTTTTGTGACAGAAAGTTCAAATATCTTGTCATTGAAGCAGAATTTTCTGTTGATGGAGGAAATGGAAATTAATTTAAAATAATTCCTACTCTGATGACTTATGGTATGAGGGTGATCTTCTGTCCCTCCTGCTTTCCTCCTTCCCTCCCTCTCTTCCTTCCCTCCCTCCCTCCCTCCTTCCTTCCTTCCTCCTTCCCTCCTTCTTTCCTCCCACTCATGCTGGCAAGGCATTCATATGGACCTAGTAAGAAACTGTATGTCCATTGTCCAAGAAACAACCTTCTTTAGTTCAGAGAGGATCATCACTAGGTTGAATGCAGGATGATAAAGTCCCATGGGGGCCTTCCCCCAACTCTCTTTTAATTTGAAGAGGGACAGCAATCTGCGTTGGTGCAGAAAAAAAACTACACTGATGAAATTACATATTTCTGTGATAGCAAAGTATAGCATGCTACCTGGCTATGGACTCTGTGACTATAGTCCATGGGTAAACCAATTAATCAGTCAACAAGCTCTGGCATTGTATCAGTGGCACAATTAAGAATTGTCATCTTCTTTCAAGGAGGAAGAGAAAGTGAGAGGGAAGGAATAAACATTTTATATAGCACCTACTTTGCTCAATGCTATACAAATGTTATGTCTTTTGATCCTCAGGACAGCCTCGCGAGGTAAGTACTGGTTTTATCTCCATTTTGCATTTGGGCAACCTGTGACAAACAGTGTAAGTGACTTTCCCAAGGTCACACAGCTAATATCTGAGGACGGATTTAAACTCAGGTTTTCCTGACTCCCGGTCCAGCACCCTATCCACTTTGCAATCATTATATGAGTATATTTATAAAGAGTGAGAAACATGGTTTTATAGGAATGTGCCACTAAGAAACAGTCTGTAGCTTAGGATAGGCTTTGTTAGAGCAAATGTGTATTAAGAGAAATAAAATATTTCAAACAGTCCCTTTAACGACAAAGTTTAGCCACAATGATTGATGAGAACAACAGCTGCTGATTCTTTTTCAAAGGTTCTCAAAAAGATTCCATGACAATTTGGCAATATTGGATTTATTTCTGTTACGTAGGATCAAGTTGCTTTAATTTACTATGTCACTTAGTTTGTAAATGAAGAGATACTAATATAGGAAGTATTTTATTAACCAAAGGAGTGCGCACAGTAAGTATATATCTTGTTACCACATCTACTCTGATTTTGATAGCCAAATGACATTTTTTTTTTAATAGGACTGGGCTTTTTATTTGACAGAGTCTTCTTAGGACCCAGAAAAGAATCAGAATGTTTATCCTTAGCACCTTATTGGATTGTCATTGACAAGGGTATTCCTTTCAGTGATGCAGAGCACAACCGATCTACACCTTTTCATCCTGTGTTTTCTTCTCTGTGTCTCCCCATAAATCCTCCAAGAAAGAATGATGGACTGGAGAGTTTCTCTAGTTTAACATTGCATGGTGCCATTGTAACACTCAGGTCATTGGGGCTGTGATGGACTTGCCTCCTGCATTTCCTGGATCTTTGATGTAATTTCTTATTTGCATTTTGTCATTGGTGAAATGCTACAGCCTATTTAGATTCACCATGTTTCTCCATTGCTCTTTGGGACCCTTGCAATGTTGGGGATTATGATATACTATGATGTGCAGCCAAATGCATCATTGGAAGAATAGGGGGACTAAAAAGGAGTTCTGTGTTAGGGAGCAGCTTGAGATCATTGAAAATACTGTAATATTTCCAATGCAATTCATCTCTGTTTACTCCTGTTTAATCCTATTCAAGCCTATTATCCATCTAAAATATCTATCCAAGGTAGAAATATTAATGGACATTTTCAGAGGGCTATACATTTAACTGCACTTCAGTAGACAAAGTGCTTTGCAAACCTGAAAAGCACTATATAAATGTGATTTTTAAATTATTGTGGAGAAGATGAAGGACAATAGTGTTTGCTAAGTGAAAAGTGAGCCACTTTCTTGACAAAATGAAATTAATTTAAAAATATTTGATATTATTGCCTGTCAAATTATTCGAACTTAATGTAAATTATTCATTTTATAATAGAGGAAAGGATGTCTTTTTCCTCTTTTTAGCCTTTATCCAGTCCTTAAATTTCCCATGTGCTTTTTTAAAAATAATTATAATGCTACTTCCGGTAAATTTTTTTTTTTAAGTTTTAGTTGCTATAAAACTCTACCTTTTCCTCTTTTAATTCTTTCCTTACATGATTCACCCCTACATCTTTTCTCACATACATCTGCACAGGTCTTTGTCTCTGTTAAATTTTACTGTCATCGTATTTGGCATCTTATATTTTACTTTTCTTGGAAGCTCTGCCAGTGCCTCGTATTTTCCCATGTTTTGTGAAGCACTTTTTAACATTTATTGCACACAGTAATTTTCTTCAGAGCTGCCAGGTAGCAAGCTTCCGGCTATAAATATTTACATATTTGTGATGAGGTTAAATTCCTGTTAGGAGAATGATTTAAATTCATTGTGTTCTAATAGATTAGCTAGGATCTACATGGCTGCACACATCCTGGATAGGTGAATGGAAATTTTGTTCTTTCTTTTTCTTTCCCCTTTTTAGCCCAACATGTCAGGGTGAAAGGAAAGAGCTTACTGATATGTAATGGCTTTTGTTTCTAGTTTAGTGGAATTTATCAGTGTTATTCATTAGTGTTTGGTTGATAAATCTGTGGGAGTTAGTATTCCTTCTGAACTCCCCATTGACCCCACCACTTGTTTGCTAATACTATCCCTTTGTTTTGTTATTCATCTTTTTTTTTCACCTAGGTGTTTTTTCTCTCCATCCCAGATAATGATTTTTTTTTTGGAGATCCTCACTCTAGCTTAGGCCTTTTACATATTCCCCACAGTTTCTTACATAGTACCTTAGGTGCTTAGTGGTTCAATAGATAGAGAGCTGGGTCTGGAGTCAGGAAGACCTGAGTTCACATCTGGACTAAGACAACTTACTGTATGACCTCGGGCAAGTCACTTAACCCTGTTTGCCTCAGTTTCCTCATCTATAAAATGAGCTGGAGAAGGAAATGGCAAACCACTCCAGTATCTTTGCAGGAAAACCCCAATGGTGTCATGAAGAATCAGACATGACTGAAATGACTGAACATCACATGTGACATTTCTTCTTTATAGTCTTCCCTGAGCCTCCCCTCTCCCTGAGCACCAAACCGCCATACCAGCTTAAATGACCTCTCCTTCCTCAGATTTTCCTAAAGTACTTTAGTGGACCTTTCTTTTGTTCTTTTCTCATTCTACCTTTTCTCATACTTACTTTTGTTATTTTTAGTTTGTAGACTTCTGGAAAGGAAGACCTGGACTACTTTTCATTTTTGTATCCCCAGATGTGCTTTGCACGCAGGAGAGGCAGTATGTTGTAGGCATGGAGTGCTGGACTAGGAGTCACAAAAGCCTGGTCAGGGTCCTGTCTGACATCTTGGATGAATCATTTAACTTCTATTTCCTTGTAATAACAGTGGCAAAATTTGCCAAGTGCTTTACATATTATTTCCTTTCAGCCTTCCAGTAACCTTGACTATACCTTTGGGTTGGCCTGTGTAAAGTGGGGATAATGATAGTACGTACATCAAAAGTTTATTGCCTGGAATGCTTTTCCTCCTCTTCTCTACTACTTGGTTTCCTTTGTATCCTTTAAGACTGAGCTCAAATTCCACCTTTTTGAGGAGGCCTGTCTCCTCTTCTATGCCTTCCCTCTGATTCTGCACAGCCCTCCCTCGCTTAAATCCAACTCACTTACATGTCATGGCATCACCTCCCTGATGTCATGGTCCTCTTTGAGAATGATCAACACCAGCAGCGTGTTCCATTCACAGTGTCTTGAATGTACACAATTATTAGCATATTGTCTTTCCCATTAGAAGTTCTTGAGGGCTGGGGACATTTTTTTTTGCCTTTGTATCTTTACCACACAGCACAGTGCCTGTCATATAGTAAGCACTTAATAAATGCTTGTTGACTAGCTGACTGACTGAATATGTATAATCCATAAGTACTTGCTGATTAATTCGTTATGAAGTTAAATTATTTTCTCAACTTGATAGTTGTACTTTTGAGAGCAGCCTCTAATATTTTTGTGTGATGGTTGTAGAGGACTTTATTGTATCAGACATTAGTATAATTTGAAAAACTTGAAAGATATTGGATTTAATTCTCATAGGCTTACTCATAATGTGCTTAACAGATATAGATGTATAACTTGTTTTTTTAATTTGCCCTGAAATACATTTTAAACTTGATATTTCTGTTTAGATAATCGCTGACATTAGCTGTTCCTTTGCCTTTGCCTTCTGTCTCTTTCTTTGCCTCTCTCTCTCCTTCCTTCCTTGTCTCCCTCTTCCTCCCTCCCTTCCACTCTTTTCTCTGTCTCTGTGTCTCCCCCCACCCCCACCCCATAACATCCTTTTCTTTTATTCCCTTCTCTATTTAAAGACTCATGGTTGGTGGGCATTAACTCCAGACTTGGTGAAAATTGTGGATGCTGCTAATGAAGGCAATTAAGTTTAGTATGCAGGCTCACTGCCCTAAGTTGCTGAGGCATTGTTTTTCTGGATTCCCTTGTTCATTTCAAAGTCCAGTGCTGCCATGTGTCATTGTTTGTATTGACATGGCTGTGCATTAAAGTCTTATTTGTACCACTGCCATAGTACGTGAGCCTCCTGAGAGCAGAGACTATGTTTTGTATGGTGTCCAGCAAAACCTGATAAATGGCTAAAGTCCTGTTACTTTTTGTAACTTGTAGCAATTCACTAATGCTTTGCGATATTAAATTAGCAACTTTGCCCATTTTATTAAGGATTTCTTTAAGGTTTTCTTGTTGATAAGTTTGTTGCTACTCATTAAATAAGTAAAGGATCCAGAAGTCCTTTTGGAAGGAAGGCACCCATGTCTTAAAGTTCTTTTTGTGGTTCCATGAGGTCTAATTGATTTGGTTGTGGGTAGAACCATTTTGGATTCTTGTCAGCAACTTCAACAACAATAATAACGGACATTTATATAATGATATAAAACTTGCCAAGTGTTTTCTATACATTATTTTTGAGCCTTCCAACATCATTTGTTCCTTTGACTTGTCCTGATGATGTCACTGTCAGGCCAAAAGCAGAGGAAAAAGAAAAGAGTAAGTAGAGGAAAGGAAGATAGGATAGTAAAATTATGGGAGTTATACAAGAGAAGAGTAGTGGGAAGAGTGAAGAGCAGAAAGAGAAAATTTTTAAAAAAAGGTACAACCAGCATACCAACCCTCTCTTCCCTCCCTCCTCCCCCCACCTCCCACCAGTGAAACCGTTACAAACTAGAACAAAGAATGAAGGTAAAATCTGGAGCAGGAGAGATGAATTGGGAGTTCCACTTCCATTTTCCAAACCCGATCTAATAGCTAAATAATAAAAAAAAGGCTGCATCTTGAAACCAACCCACATCCATTTCCCTCAGATGGTTTTTCTCAGACAAGTAAGTTTGTCTGTTTGAATAACTGCACTGGCTGTCAAATTCTTTTGTTTTAATGAGACAGCACATTTCCTCTATGGAAAACTTGGGAAAATATTTTGCCTTACAGTCTTAGTGCTCATTAAGCATTATTGTGTAAGGCATAAGCAAGTGTTAGGAAATTTAAATATGTTTGCAACATCTGCGCTTTTATTGTGTATTTAAAGGAGTTTTCTTTTCGCCAGTCTTACAGTGATCCTTGTTGACAGTTTGACCCTGCTTTACGTTTTTGCCAGCTCTTCGGTGATAGCTGTTCGGGTTATACATTTCCTACGTTCTAGTATTTCTTTCTACCCCTTTAGAAACAGTAATTTACTCTATTAGCACCTGAGAAATTGGCCCATGCAGGCAGTTAGAATTTCTGGCATCCAAGGCTTTTATTTTTTCCAGGTTGAAGTCTGTGGCCTCACATTTTATGTCCTGATGGAGTTTATCTGCTCAAAATGGATCAGATGTTTTCCCCAAATGTTAGGCTTAAATGATAGTATAGATCCAAGGTGCTTGAATCAATTGAAAGACTCCCATCTTAATTTATAAAATGATCTGGTATTTGTGAGAAAGGGCCCTGGTTTGTGGTGGTCATGGGAACAGATCTTGCATTACATTGTGAGCACAGGTACTTAGTATCATTTAAACATGCCAAGTCTTGTTTTTCTATCTTTTAGTCAGGTAGAAGGGATCTTTGTTTCTGTGTAGCGTTTTTAAAAAATGAGTTACTCTAAGTTTTTGGTTTGTGCAGGTTGGGTTGGTATACTTGATTCTACTTTGTCTGGCTGTGCTAATAAATAGCTGTGTAATTCCCTCTCTGGGTTTCAGTTTTCTCCTTTAGAAAGTGACAGGGTGGAGGGGGAGAAAGGAAGGATGGAATTTGATGATCATAGGGTCATCTGTTTAGAGCTGGACGTTATCCTTGAAGTTATTTTGCCCATCCTCCTCATTTTAGTGATGAGGAAACTGGGACCCAGCAAAGGCAAGTGGTTTACCCAAAGTCATAGACAGTAAGCGACAAACCCAATTATCCGAATTGAAGGTCAGTGTGTTTTCCACTTCTGTGCTATATCTTAGGTCTTTTCCAGCTTGATATTCTATTTTTCTAACCATAAATACATTATAGAATTTTGGCATGGGGGAGTTCCCCAAGTCAGTCCATTGAAAATATAGCTTTTCTTCTTACACACACACACACACACACACACACACACACACACACACACACACACACACACACACACACACTCTCTCACACGCACCCCTTCTAAGAAGAGCAATTTCCTTGATGTAATGTTGTTAACCCTTGCTGTGGGTGATTGTTAGCCGAAATTGCGATATTTGAAATCGTTGCTGCTATACCTGCACCTCTTAATAGAAATTCTAGGAGGCTTCTGGACAACATATGAATTGACAAAGAAAAGGATACTTCATGTTCTGGGAAAGTCACCATTGTCAAGAAGTGACTCTGCATTATTAATTGACATGTCAAGCTATAATGGAAGCCTTTGACTGCCGGTTAGGAGGACCTAGGCCTTGGTACTGGCTAGACTATTAACTGCTTCCATTTCGTTGTTTGTAAAACGAGGCAGCTGCTCTTATCACTTAAAAGAGACTTTCCACTTCTAACACTAGTGCACGCTCTTGGCTCACTCTCAACTAGCAGGCTGGATCCCCAGAAAACAGGTGAACTACTTCTTCATAGGAAGTTCAAGGGATAACTTTGTAACTTTGGGCAAGGCTATAAGACTTGTGCTCATAGGAATAGATTTTGCATTGCATTGTGAGCTCAGGTATTTAGTGTTATTTAAACATAGTCTTATTTAACACTGAGGGATTGGGAAGATTTTCTAAATCATAGCTCATGAGCCCCCACTAGTATACTCCCTTATTGATTTTCGAGTGATATCAATTATTTAGTCAATTGATTATCAGTTGATATCAGTTATTTTTTTAATTGTATTTACCAAGATGGTGTAGTAAGAACAATTTGTACAAAATATGCTGCCACTGCCACGTGCGCGCCTCTTCCCCCCTCCCCACCATTGAGGGTGTACTTAATGTATCATTTAACACGCTGCGGGTCCTGACCCATTCAGAAGTTTAAGGCTTAAGGGATAGGAATTTATAGCTCTGTGTCCAGAGAGAAGGAAAATGTTCCTACTCCACGAGTACATATAGACCCTTGGGGAAAGTGGGCTCAGAATTTTTGATTTTTTTTAAAATTTTTTTTTTTAATGGGCTCAGTTTTTAGGAGTCATGCAGCAAAGGAGTAACTCACAGCTCCTGGAAGTACTTTTATCCCCTTTGTGTAATCCTCATAAAATTCTTCTTACATGTAATTATAGGTTTATCCTAGGCTTCTTATCAAGTCCTGAAGCTGTCTCCCTTTAAGGTATCTAGTTTGGCTTCAGTGTTTGTATCTGTTCCTGATGTAGATACTGCTGTGTGACACTACTGTTCCAGGGGTACTCTTACAGTTATAGGTGGGAAATCACAAATCTTCTGATTTTTCAGTTACTTTGGTTAATGGGATGGGGTCAAAGATAGAAGCTCATTCCTTTTCTCCTTCTTCCCTTCCCATCCCCCCTGTCTATTCTCCCCCAAATCAGTTCTCTATTAGGGATTTGGCTGAAGCTGAACTGCTGGGCTACCAACAAGACTCTCCATCTCCAAGCTCCAGGCATTTTTTCTGTTTGTTCTCTATGTCTGGATGCTCTCCCCATTCATCTCTACCTACTGGCTTCCCTGGCTTTCTTCAAGTCCCAACTAAAATCTCTCGTTCTACAGGAAGCCTTTCCTAACCTCTCTTAATTCTAGTGCATTCTCCAGTTAATTATCTCCTGTTCATTCTGTTTATAGCTTGTTTGTATGTATTTGTTTGCTTATTGCTTACCCCATTGGATTGTGAGCTCTTTGAAGGCAGGAACTGTCTTTTGCCTCTTTTTGTATCCCTAGTGCTTAGCACAGTGCCTGGCACATAGTAGGTGCTTAATAAATGCTTATTGACTGACCTATTGGCTCACCACTGGCATGCCCAGTTCTGATTTCATACTGTTTTCATACAGGCTCTATAGGGCAAGACCAACTCTTTTTACCAATCCCAATATGTTTCCTGGGTTCCTGGCTAGCTTTGCTTGATTGAGTCAATAGATGTTTGAAACATGTTCATACGTGTTCGTGCCTGTTAAAGGTATCAGAGTATAGACAGGTAGGTCACTAGTCTAGGTTGACCGGCAGAGTATGATCTTCATCCTACACCGTACTACTTCTGAGTGAAAGGTATTCATCCTGAGAGCATGTACATCAGAAGTTCTCAACCTTGTTTGTGTCATGGCCCACTTCTGGTAAAGCCCATAGACTCCTTTGCCGAATAATGTTTTTTTTTTAAATAATTGAAGGCGTAAAATATGATATTGTTTCCCCATTCATTCCCATTCATTTCTTATGGATCCTCTGAAATCTATCCATGGGCTCCTAAGGTCTGTGGACACCAGATTAAGGACTCCCAAGAGTAGATGTCATCACTTGAAACTTACATCACTTACATCTTATGTAGCTAAGTAGAACTTTTACCTTATGTAATCAAGAGTCGAATATGTGACATGTTGAATTAAGGTAAGACCTCATTGTAATTTTAGCTCTTGTTTTTTGATGTTTATTTTTAATATTTGTTCTATAGAGATATAGGTTTTAAAAATTGCCTTCCACTTCAAATTCTGTTTGTTTATTGAAAAATGAATTTATGCTATTATTGACCCATCCTGCATAGATTAATTTGGTGGGTCTTATCTATTCCTTTCAGTTTTCTATATTTGCTGAATTTCTCAGGCTCATCCAGACATGAGACCTTTGGATAAGTCTAGCATAGTAGTCCCCAGAAAGGGACCTCACAGATAATTTGGGCAAATCCCTTCATATTAAGGCCAGGTGGAGCATTAGATGGAGCACTGTACTTGAGGTCAGGAAGACTTGGGTTCAAGTTGGACTTCAGACACTTATTAGCAGTTACGACCCTGGACGAGTCACTTAATTTCTGCGTATCTCAGTAGACATCTGTAAAATGGGAATAATTATTGCCTCTACTTCCCAGCATTGTTGTCAGTATCAAATGAAAGAATATTTACAGAGCTTTGCAAACTTTAAAACACTATACAAGTGCTAGGTATTATTATTATTAGTAATTATTGTTGCTGTTATTGTACCAGTGAGGAAACTGAGGCTCATAAAGGTGGAGCAAATTGCTCAGTGTCACAGAGCTAAGCTGTAGCACAGCTCTGTGTAGCACAGCTGGGACTAAGCTCTAGGTCCAACTGCCCTTTTTCCTCTGTGGCACAATTTTAGCTTGCTTCAGGGATCACTGAGCTTGATTTGGTCACATTTCAGAAAGGGAGATTTAGTCTGCAGTGCTGAAATCCTGACCCCACATATATAACCCCTAAATAGCATGGAAAGTTTCTAGTAGTTACTTCTTCCTACCATCTAGCCAAGATTTTGGGTTTTTAAACTTTAAAATTGTAATGCGTTAAGTTTTCTTCTCTGTCTCTGTCTCTCTCTCTCTCTTTTTCTCTCCCTCTCTCTCTTAGACACACACACGTGTGTGTGTGTGTGTGTATGTATCTATATCACACACGTGTATTTTTGTGTGTGTATATATACCTACATATAGAGTCAGCTAGGTAGCTCAATAGAACGCTGGGCTTGGAGTTAGGAAGACCAGAATTCAAATCGGGCTTCAGACACTTGCTAGCTGTGTTATTTAACTTCTGTTTGTTTTAATCCACTTGAGAAGGAAGTGGTAAACCACTCTAGTATCTTTGCCAAGAAAACCCCATCAACAGTGTGGTCCATGGGGTCATGAAGAGTCAGACATGACAAAACAGCAACACGTAAGACACATACTACATGTATATGTATGTGTTGGATAGACACTATAGATAGATATTGAACTGTATCCACAGTTCACTAGGAGGAGGAGGAGGAGGAGGAGGAGGAGGAGGAGGAGGAGGAGAATGTCTTGCTTCACCCTTGGAAAATCGTGCCCTATGTTCATTGATCCCAAGCTATTTCCTGCTGCTCAAACTTTGGTCGCTCCCTTCTTCACCCTCCATTTCTGTCATTGATTCTATTTGACTTCATGGATATCACATTCTTTAAAACAATCAAAACTACAGGTGACCCAGAGGAATCACACTTTTGGGTGACCAGCAAAGGAGATGGGCTGGTTATGAAAAAAGTTCAAAGAATAATAGAAAGTCAAAATGTCGGGGCAGCTAGGTGGCACAGTGAGTATAGCACCTGTCCTGGAGTCAGGAGGACCCGAGTTCAAATACGGCCTCAGACACTTGACACAGTTACTAGCTGTGTGACCTTGGGCAAGTCACTTAACCCCAATTGCCCTGCCTTCAGCCCTCCCCCCCCCAAAAAAAAAGAAACTCAAAATGGTGCCCCTGGATCTACAGAATGTTAAGACTCATAGATGATCATTGACTTAGAGCTAGAAGGGGCCTTAGAGGCCATCTAGTCTAACCCCTTCATTTTACAAATGAGGAACTGGGACCCATAGAAGTCAAGTGATTTGCCTAAGGAGGAAACATGCCCTAGCGTGTTTAGTGGATAAATTCTTTATACAGCATTTTGAAGAACTGAGACAAAAATGACATGAGATGTGAACACATGGCCAAATTAATACTTACAGACAGTCATTTGAACATGGATCTGTTCAAGTCAAAGTCGTAGATAAAATAGAAACCATTTGTAAAATATAAAATCATTTAAAGAAATATTGAGCAAGGAAAATGTCTTTTTCATTGATTTGGATTTGAGTATCTCTAGCCATAGAAAAGTCATTTTTGTGTTTGTTCTAGGCTCTGAAATAAGAATAAATTCATTACCTGCTTTGAATAATATTATCTTAAGCTTTAATTATTTTCCTTTAACTGTTAACATTTGTATAATGTATATATTAGATGTGTTTGTGTGTGTGTGTGTGTGTGTGTGTGTGTGAGAGAGAGAGAGAGAGAGACAGAGGGAGAAGGAGAGGGAGAGAGAAATCCATATCTGTAGCCCACATATTAAGTCTAAAAGAATTTTATCAAAATTTTTATGTCTATTTTAGCTTTTCTCTTCTGTGGAAAAAAAGAGGGTACCAGGTCACTATCTTCTAGATATTACTCTTTTATATACTTAATTCCTTTTTAGTCACCATTTTTACATATGAAATAGTTTTAACTCCTTTAGATTTTTTATTTTCCTTCTTGCATAGATCCTATTTTCAGATTTCTCCATCCAGGTTAGTTACTCATACCAGAATTATTTCCAAGGTCTCCATACCCTACTTGAAAAGTTGTTAGCTCCAGATGTGGACATAGCACTTTGATAAAGCCTTGATCAGCACAGAGTATAATGGAAGAATAAACTCACAATTCCTATGTCCTGCTATCTGAATTATACATAATATTGTATGGCTGGAATTTTAGTGTATTCATATACAGTATACTTGGAAAAAAATAGTTTGGTCACTTCATAGTTTGTCAGCCTGCTCAACTCCAGTGACTTATCTCCATCTCGATTCAGTTACACACAGGCCTGGTCCCACCCTAAACCTCCCCATCACCACAGAAGTCGAACCCTTCCAAGATCCTGGACTCTGTTCTCCAACCCTAATTTTCCGTTGCTTCATCCTTTCCACTTTCTTGTTCACATTGGACATGCTTTTAATTTTCATTGTGATGGGGTTCTCTTATCTTTCCCATCTATCTTCTCTGTTAGACTTTTACTGCCCTTTACAACCTTAGAAAACCCAATTCTCTTTACCTTTATCCATTCCCTACCTGCTCATCCTCAGCTATGGATAATACGCCTCTTTGTTTTTCTATGTAAGTTCCTCCACTGCTGCTCCTGGTTGACAATTGTGTGAAAGTTATTTTTTCCCTGTAAGATTATCTCTAGTTTATCCTGTATCTATTTTGTACTTAGTTGACTGAATGTTCTTTCATTTTCATTTCGTTTGTCTTCAATTAGACTTTGAACTCCTTGAAGAAAGGAGTAATTTTTATTTTTCCTTATATTTCCAGCACTTAACACAGTGCTTGGCACATAATAGGTGTTTAATAAATGCTTGTTGAAATTATAGTCTGTTACCCCAGCTTTGGCCAATGTACTTCTCATTGATTCCCCCTTTTCCCCTAGTGATGTTTCACACAGTTTCTTTTCTCTTCAAGTCCCCAACCCAAGCCTCCCCTACACTCAAAATAGGTGACCTGGGTTACTCTTTCGTAGAGATGAAAGCTATGTCCATCTTGTTTTGCCTCTTTCCCTCTTCCACACTTTGGAATTTATCAGTATTCTTACCTGCCCTCTCTTCTTTCCCGTCTTTCTCACTCTCCCCTCCTGTTTGTTGAAATATTCCCTATTCTTTAAGGATCAGGTCAAACGATGTCTCCTCTGTAATGTAATTATTGTCAGTGATAACTCTTTCTTATTTTGGACTTCAAAAAGCACTTAATTTTGACCTTTCTTATGCTATTCATTTGTGAACTTATCATATCTTATTTTTTACTTTCTTTTTTTGGGGGGGAGCGGGTAATGCTATTAGCCTATTGGTTTGTGTTCATCAGAGAAAGTACTGTGTCTCATTTAACCTTTACATCTCCTCTAGTGCCTACACAATGCTCTACACATAATAACTGTTTAAAGTACTCTTGCTGAAGTTGATTTATCTGTGGGAGTATTTTGTGAAGGTCTTAGGTCTGGCAGGAAGACCTATTCAGAGAGAACCAGTGTGAAGGAGTAGACATGGGATTTGTGATTTGTCACATTTCCAAGAGCATGGTATGGAGAAGAAGAAAATACGGGAGCTTTTTTGTAGTCTTGCTTCTTTGAAGATTTTCCCAAAGGGAATTCCAAGAGCTTGGACCAGAAAGGTCAGTGAAAGTGTAGTTTTGGCCTTTTTCTGACTTTGAGATGGGATTCCTGTATAAGGCACCGAAAAAATATACAGGCTTAATAGCTTGTTCCCACTCTGCCAAAGTTGATTCTTGCTTTTATTGACATTGGCTGTCAGTTGTGATGTCTGATGACATTAATCATGTTGGAACACTAATTGCTTAGTTATCAGCCAGTGAGAGGTAAAAAGAAACAGGTTCCAGAAATAGAGTTTGGTACTTAATAATTGGCATCCTAAGCCTGGTTATGCTGTATTAAGCCTTGGTAGATTCTGTTTGCAGCATTTCTTTGATGCACTATATTTTGAAGGATGTGTGGAATGAAAATCATAATTATATCATACATTTGTACAATATTTTACAGTTAACAAACCTCTTTTATATCCATTGTTTCATTTATTTCCTTCATTCGATGTGTATTGATGTAGTGCCTTCCCTGTGTAAGCATTGTGATTATTCTCTGTATAATCTTGTGAGTTAGGGGAGGAAAAGGACAAAGAAGGGAACAAGCATTTATTAGGTGTTTACTATGTGCTCTGGCACTATGCTAAGCACTTTTATAAATATCATCTCATTTGATCCTCACAAAACTCTGTGAGGTAGGTGCTATTTTCACCCCCATTTTACAGGTGGGAAAGCTGAGACATGTAGCCTTGCCCAAGATCTCACAACTAATACGTGTCTGAGACTGGATATGAACTCAGGTCTTTTTTCCTCCAGACCAGTGCCCTACCTATAGATGAGGAAGCCAATGCTTAGAGAAACTAGATGATTTGCCCATAGTCATGTGATTAATAAGTATCTGGTGGGACCAGAATCTAGAAATTGAATCCTAGTCTGGTGCTCTTTGCATTATCTCACACTGGCAAACATTCTACCAGCCATTTTTATAATAATGGTTTATTTGATAGGAAATAATTTAGAATAATTTCTCTTGAGTATCTTCCAGAAGCCAGGGTTAATGTGCTGACTACCAAAATGGATAACTTTGTTTAAAGTGAAGAATAAATAGCAAGGCAGAAGAGTAAAACGCTGTTTTAAAAGAAGTGACTAAATTAATTTTATAGGTTCTCCTATTTCATGGAAAGGCACTGTGGTACAATGGAAGAGGCACTGGGTTTAGAGTCAGAGGGCCTGGATTCAAATCCTGCCTTTGTGTGACCTTTGGCAAAGCATTTAATTAGAGATAGGCCCCAGTTTTCTCATTTGTAAAGCGAAGGACTTGGACTCAATGGCCTCTGAGGTCTCTTAGCTCGAGATCTATGATCCTATGAACCTTTAAATATTCCAGTAGTTGTGATTCCACTTCTTTTAATTTTCTCTAGAGAATTTTTTGTTTTTGGAATTCATTTACCTATAAACAAATGAAGCTGCTCAGTGCTGGCTGCAGGGAATACTAATGCTGAGCCAGCTCCAATAACCTAGATGTAGAAGAGCTCTATTTATATGGTGACCTCTTGCAGTAAATTTGCACTGCAGGTGCTGATAACCCATAAAAGATGGAAAAAGGATTATACTTTGCAGGTGGTTCTTCAGGATGCCCCCATTTGCTTTCAGTTTTAGGCAGTGAGGCAAAAGACTTTATGCTGTGGCATTAATGTCTCAAAATGATGATTAATGAAGGACTTGTCACTTGGAATTCATTTCAGGTTTTACATTCTCACTGTTATCCCAGAATAATTCAGTGTAACATAAATGGATGATTTTTATAATATGCATATACAAGGTTAGTAAGGCAATAATTTGGCAGTACAGTCTACAGTGTGTTAAAAATTACTTTGTCCTTTGCTCATTTCATGTTAAAATTTCTTGTAAATGCATCAGGAAACTTATTCTCCTTCTTTTACTTAATCTGCCTAAGCATTTTCTTCATAATTTGTTGTATTTATTTCATGTGGGAGAATTACATATTCAGTGACATATTTTGCTCTGCTTTTATTCATAGATTTTAAGAATTATTTTTCCATCACTATTCAACTAAGTATGTATGTAAATTTCATTTTAATACGATGAGCTGAGAGATGTCTTAAATACCATTCCCTATAAGATTGTCTGTAGAAGGCCAACTGAAAAATGCTTAATGGAATGTGTAATGACTTAAGCTGAGACACTGTCAACAGTTTAGGACTTCCCTAGCTGACTACAGGGCCAGCCACCCAATAGAGAACACCTGAGGGCTGAAGGGGAGGCCAGTTCTTAAACAGGTTGTAAAATGAATGACATTTCTTCAGAGGATGCCACATCCACCAATCAGTGACTGTCAACAAAATCGTGCTGTCTTTGTTCTGAGGTCACAGGTCTTAGGTTGAGAAGGAGACCGGATTCTCTTAAACTGATGGTTGTCCCTGCAGGGAACAGTTAACACAGAAGTCTGTATTCCCACATCAAAGATTTCCCTGATGCTGGGGATCTGATTGCTGCTTCTAATACCACCATAACCACCTTTTCAGCTTTTGTTGTTTAGTCGTTTTTCAGTTGTGTCTGACTCTTTGTGACTCCATTTGGGGTTTTCTTGGAAAAGATACTGGAGTGGTTTGCCATTTCCTTCTCCAGCTTATTTTTTACATTTGAGGAACTGAGGTAAATAGGCTTAAGTGACTTGCCCAGGGTCATACAGCTAATAAGTGTCTGAGGCCAGATTTGAACCCAAGGAAGATGAATCTTCCTCATGCCAGGCGAGGATCTTTATCCATTGTGCCCCTTGCCTCAAGCAAAATAGCATCATAGATCTAATGCTGGAAGGGACTTGAGAGGATATCTATTCTAATCTTCTGATTTTAGAAATGAAGAAACTGAACCCTAACAAGGGTTTACATTTATTTTCCCAAGGCTACTTAGGTGGTAAATGTCATAGGTGGAGCCCAGGCCCTCCGACTTTCAGTGCCCAGTGCTTTTTACTATACCAAAAGGATTTATTCTCTATGATTTTATAGTTAGAGTACTTAAAAGGAACTTGGGTTTTGTGGAGTCTTCCTGGGGTCTCTTTTTGAAGTGATTCCTTGTTTAAGTTTGTGTGTCTCCCCCTGTGTCAAGTCCTTTTGTACCTGGGAGATCTGGGCCCTGCTAATTTGTTTCTATCTTTGTGAGGTTGGATACCAGTGATGAGAAGTTTCATAGTAGACTAGATTGTTTTGGCATTGATAACTCTCTGTCTAGTATCAAGAAAAAACCCTGGGGGAAGAAGACAATATACAACACCTTCTTACTATGAAACCGGAGTCCCAGCAAAATTGAGGAGGATGGTTTTATTGGATTAAATAGTAGTTAGGATAGACAGTTCTGGGGGAGTAGGAGCCTAAAAGCAAGAACAAGGGACCTGGTAAGAATCATAGTCAGGCAATCTGAGGTTAGATCTGTTAAATCCTCAGGATGAATTTATGGTGATTTTAAGAGCGAAAAGAGCTTTCTGTGAATTTTTGTGTAACTGAAATTCTACGGATGTCTAATTGGCTTTACCAAGAGAGGCACGCTTCTGTACTTCAGGGATGTGAAATTTTAATAAGGACTCTTCCCTACCCCCAGCCTCACCAGATTTAGCTAGACTAAGCCTCAGGTGATAGAAATATAGACCACTGCTTGAGGCTTGAGATAGTCCTGAAAACTTCCACCTTGTTAGGACCTTCTAGAGCTTGTGCTCTGCTGGAATTCTCCTTCCTTTCCCCATCCCTCATCTCTTCCCCTTCTCTTTCTCCTCCTTTTCCTTCTCTTTCTCAAAAATTATCATTGATATCTTGTTTTCACATTGTCCCACCCATCCCTTGTAACCAGTAATTTTTTAGAAAAGAAAAGGGGAAGAAGAAAAAATTACAAAATCAATCAATATATTGAAAAAAATTTGGTATTGTATGCAGTGTTCCGTAGCTGTGGACCCTGATCTTTTATGAAGGAGGACGGGGTGGGGGTGGCGGTAATGTGTCCTCTCAAATATCTCTTTTTTGGGACCAAAGATGTCCTTTTAAAGTTCATGATGTGGTTTTGTGGTGGTTATTCTATTAACATTGTTGTAATTATTTTGCATATTTCATATATTGCTCTCCTTGCTCAGCTTACTTGATTTGGCATCAGTTCATGTGAGTCTTTTCATGCTTCTCTGTATTCGTCATATTTGTCATTTCTGCTTCTCTGAATTCATCACGTTTGTCATTTCTAGTAGCACAGTTAATGTACCATGGCCCGATCAGTGGACATCTCATTTATTTTCAGTTCTTTGCTAACACAAAAAGTGCTGTTATAAGTGTTATGGTGTTCATGAGGCATTTCTTTTTGTTATGAGCTTTTTGAAGGATATGCCTCGCAATGGAATCTCTAGGTCAAAGGATATGGACATTTTAGTCACTTTTTTTTTTT
>CM053627.1:179363199-179399515 GCA_028646595.1 Phalanger gymnotis | reverse complement strand
GATACACATGTGGCCCATGTTGAAGTGCTTGACTTCTTGGGGAGGGTGGGAGAGAATTTGGAACTCAAAGTTTTAAAAAGAGATGTTCAAAAACAAAAAAAAAAGTTTTTGCATGTAACTAGAAAGTGAGATGCACAGGCAGTGGGGCATAGAAGGGAGGGGAGGAGAGGGGTGTGACTGAAGAGAGGGCTGACTGGGGAACAGGGCAGCCAGAATATATGCCGTCTTGGAGTGGGGGGGAGGGTAGAAATGGGGAGAAAAGTTGTAATTCAAACTCTTGTGAAAATCAATGCTGAAAACTAAATATATTAAAAAAAATTCCATTAAAAAAACCCACTTTTTCCCCCTTTGCTAATCTTTGGGAAAATAACTCTAGGTCACCTCTATATTTATTAGTTCTGAATATTTCTTCGATATCTGTCTTATAGATTTTGATGTAAGAGTTTGCTTCCCATCCTGCCCCCAAAAAAACATTCCCATATTTCTTAGGATTGTGCAATAAAGGTTTTCAATTTTGTGTAATCAAAACAAACAAACAAACAAACACCATTTTATGTGAAGCATGACCTATATGTGATGCTAGGAGGAAAAGAGTATAAAAGAGCTATAAAGTTGATTAAATACTAAAACAGATTCCTAAGACAGGTTGTAGACTCTCAGTTCCTGTAGATCTTTAAGAACAGAAGAGATAACCATTTGTCTTAAAAAGCTTAGGAAATGACCTGCCAGCAAGCTGGGGCCAGGCCATCTTAACAGTTCTTTCTGGTATTATGACTTAATAGTTCTTTCCAGTATCTGAATTTACATTTACTCCATAGTAATTTTCTTCTCTAATTTTTGAAGTGCTACTTAGTGACTCTTAATTATTTATAACAAAGAGTATGGAAATTCCATAGGAAATTTTAATAATAATAATAAAAATAAAGTAGTTTACATTTCGATTGTAATTAATACACAAAGTATTTTCCTCACAGCAAATAGGGATAGTAGATAGTATAGATATTATCATCTACAATACAGATATTCCTAAACTTATATTAGACAGAAATTTAATTTTTTCTAGAACTTTTTTCTTCCCCAAATACTGACAAGTATTATAATTTATTGGCTTAAGTTTCATCTCCTTTCGTGCTCCCTGCCCAGTGGAGATGAACAGTCCAGTCTAGCAAATATTTATTAAGCACTTGCCAGGTATTGGGAATACAAAGGTACCCTGCTCCCCCAATCCAAGAAACCAAAAACCATAGCCCCTACTTTCAAGGAACTTACAGTCAACCACAGGATCAGTGGGTTATGACACAGATGCCTTTCCAGCCACGAGTCCATTGAGGATTCACTAAGTGTAACCAAGTGAGAGTCCTGTGCTTCCTACCTGTTGGCCTCAATCCAGGGCTTCCCTGGGGACATCTCCCACAGGTTTTTTGGCTTATAACCAAAGGTCTTTCTGAGAAATCCCCTAATCCAAGCCTCATTGGTTACAACTCAATCCTTTTTCATCAAGATTGAGGGCACTGCTCCAGGAGAATCTGAAACAGGGAAAGAAAAGACAGACACTAGACAGAGAGAAAGTGGCCAAAAGATAATGGATTGGTAGCATGAGACAGAATTTGGATTAAGTAATATAAGGAAGAACCTTACCTAATTATAGCTTCCCCAAAATGCAATGTTCTGCCTTTACATAGGTACTCAATTTCTCATCGCTAGAAAGTTTCAAGCATAAGAGGGATTATTATTTGGGCATATTGTAGAGTGAATTTATTCTTCACTTTATAGTTATACAGCATGATTATGACAATATTCTATGGTACTCTCTGTTTACTTTCTCCCTTTTTTTTTTTTTTGCTCTTCCCACCTATGTTTTTACTTCTTCTCTTCCAGCGCATTAGAACAAAACTGCTAATACCCGGTGCTGGTGGTTCTCCTGATTTTGCCAAAAAGGGGTATGGTCTGTATCTTAAATTTTCAGAGGCTCAGCAACAGCTTTATTTCAAATGGAAGCAATCTGAATGAGCTCCTGAAAAGTGTGAACAGAATTCATGTTTATTAGTCTTTATTGTACTAATTCACTGTGGGAGACAGCTTTGATTAGCAGGTTGTCATGCATTAAGAGCAGTAGCTGGTCATTATTCACAGAGAGGAAGAAGATTCCACTTCACGTATTTGTCTTTGAAAAAATGTGAATTTTGTCAGTTTTGGATTCACAAAACTTATAAGCAATAATGACTTAGGTCCCTATTGTCAGTATTGACCACTGGGGAGTGTTCCTGAGTGAAATACAGACTGACTTGATTTAGATTGGATGCTGTGTACACAGGCCTTAGAGTCTTTGAGTTGTGAAGGGGAAAAACGATTGCATTAGGTTTGAATGTTGATGTTCAAAGGGTCTGTAATGAAATATGCTTCTGCTTTGTGCTTTTAACTTTTAGGTTTAGTGCCTTTTTCTTATTGTTGGGGTAAACAGATTAACTTTACCTTTGCCTTCCTGCATCTGAATGATAGCCAGAACAGGAAAATAGATGAGCATTTTGAAAAGTACATTTCTTCAGTAGATTGTTTTTATTTTTTTAATTGTACAGGATCCTATGCCTTTTGTTGAAATGTATGTGATTTTCAGAATTAGGAAGCTCCTTCTTGGACAATCTCTATTAACATGTGAATGAGTTTGGAAGCTGGAGGAAAAGGTTGACTATTTTAAGATTCTTTGTAGCTGTTGTTAATGGAAAGCTATGCTATACCTTTATGAAATCTTTCTTTGTTAAAATTCTGTTTATTTTCACAGGCATTAGGGTTTGCCAGATGTTTGTTTTGATTGCTCTCTTCTCTTTGTTAGAGTTTTTTCTCTCTTTGTCTGGTTCTGCTGATTGCTCTTTTCCTGACTGGTTCTAATCTTGAGGTCTCTTTATATCATCATCATCATCATCACCACCACCACCACTATCATCACCGTCATCATCGTCATCATCATCATCATCTTTTTTATGGACAAGCATTTATTACATCTGTGGGAATGAGAAGATGCCAGGATGTTTTTTAAACAAGCCCAGTATTAGGCAGATTAATTTTTAAAATAAGTAGAATTTTTATTTAAAAGAAAATGATTGAGAAAAAGATTGCGTGAATGTTCTTAAATATGAGACCCTCAGAAATGATTTGTAACTATCTCCCTATGGACCAGATCATTGTTTGCATTGATGGGGTAAGGTTCTACGGGAGAAGTTCCCTATACTGGTGAAATTAGGGATCTAGGAGGAAAAGTTCAGGAAAAAAAGCCCCACCCTAAAATAACCCTTAATAATATTTTTTGAATGATTAATTTGTAGTGATTCTACCATTAATAGAGAGGAAGCCCATTTTCTTTGTACAGCATTTAAAAAAACAAACCTCAAACATTCTTCCATCTGTTTGCGACTTTGCAAGATTTTAAATGGTTTATCCACTTAAAGTAATCTATTTAAAATCTATTACTTTTTTTTTTTTAAACAGATGGTATGCTTTTAAAAAATAGAAAAGACAGCAATCTTCTCTTTGCACTGTGTAGTGGTTGTATTTTTGTGGCCAAAGTTTTCCCTGTGGAAGTGAACAGCTTAGGCTGTTCTTCTGTCTTAAAGTGAAAATGCTTCAAATGAGGCTGTTTACTTGTGGCCCTGCTCAAATATCCTTGACCTAAGGAAAGAACAAGAAAAATAAAGAGAAAGATGGTACATTATAAAAAATAACAGGGAAAGTGTTCTCCACTACTCTTCCCTTAAAATGGTGAAATTGCTTATATAACCTGGCCAGTAGTTCTCCATTATCTTCCCATCTTAAAAAATTATAAATCTATATCTATCTATCTATAGTCTCTGCATTTTACACTGGGTGCACATATTCAGTCTACAGAACACATCAGTCCCTTGAACCTCTTTAGTTATCACTTAATGTTTCTTTGCATTAGTACCTCGTTATTCTTATGTAATATCTGTGCCATGTTCTAGCTGGTTAACAGAGGATTCCCATCAAGGTCAGCAGACTCATCCCCCTGAGAATAATTTTAATGGTTCATGGTACTTTTGACACCTTCTCCCACTTGGCTGTGTTGCTTGAGTACTGTCCCACACTCTGAACCCGTACCTTTTGTTAGCAATGAATCACTGCTCCAAGAAGACGGAGTCTCACTTTTCAGCAATCCCTTCCCATTATCCATAATCCATTCTTCTTTCTGTACAGTGGCCTCTGGCATAATGCACCAGCTACATCAAGGAAAAAGAGTAATGGGAATAGGAAACATTTAGATAAAGTTATATAAGATATTTAGCCTAATAATGAAGTTTGGTTGGATTCTGATTTTTGAACAACTGCTATAGAGTCTACTGATTGTGTTCTTATGGACCGTATAACTAAACTAATCTCCGAAGAAATGACCTTAGTATACTTTGCCAAACTCAAGAAAAATCACTGCAAGTCTCCATGAATTTCTTAAGGAGGTATTACCTCCCTTAATCAAATCATTCTTTGTTTTCTAATGGAGTTCAAGGAAGTCTTGTTTTGTGTAGTCATTAGTTTGTTTCTAGTAAGGAAATTTCTTTGTTACTGGAACACAAATTCCAAACAAACTGGGTGGAGGAGGGACGGTACTGTGTTGCCTGCTTCCAGCAGAATGTGGTTCTGAATTAGTGGGGAGAATGTAGAAGGGACCGTGCATTACTGGATGCAGAGTTGGTGTGAAAGCTTTGGAAAGGAGAGACTGTCTTCATTCCCATTTTGTAAGAGGACTTGTGGCTCTAGATTCATTTAGGGACTGACTAGAGACACAAAGAAAGACAGATTTTGGAAAGCAGATGTCAAGCTGGCTTTTCAAGATCTCTGTCTTCCAAAATCTGTCTTTCTTTTCATATGTCTCTAATACCAGATCTGCCCCTTATGCACTCAAGCAGGGCTATAGCTATAATTTTTCCCACCAATCCGGACTCATGCAGCCTGTAGCACTGGGCTACTTCTCTTCCACCCAGCATGTCTAGGAGTTGGATTATATCTCTTTCTAGAGAGCATAATTTCTCTGGTTTTGAACTTAATCCCTTCCTTTAGATGTTATGATGCATCCTAATGTAACTTGGTTATTTCATTTGGGTTTTGACCTAATAAACTTTTCATCTTCCTTATTTGACTCAATTCTAGCTTATTGGCCCCAGGCCGATAAGTTGTTTTACTCTCTTTGTAGCTTTTTGGGGAATAATTATAATGATAATATAAATAAGGAATATTTACGTAGAGTTTTATGATTTGAACAGTGCTTTACATACATTATTTCATTTAATTTCTACATAAGATATATACAATAACTCTATATAATATCTGCATAGATGAGAAAAATGAGGCTCAAAAAGGTTAATTGACTCACTCCTTGTGACATAGCTTATAAGTGTCAGAGTTGGGATTCAAGCTCAGGTATTCTCTTTCTCCAAGTTCAGCAAATTTTGTATGACATTTGTATAACACTTAAATGAGAGGAAATGAAGGATGGACTCATCCAAACTTTTATACTTAAAATTTAATTATTTACGAAGTTTTATAATTCTTTGCTTTCATTTTATGTATTTGAGAACTTCTGAACTATTTTTAAGCCAGAAATTTATTTTTTATGTATTTTACCTTTTCAATGTATTTTACATATGAGGAAACAGAGGCAGAGTTAAATGACCTGTCCGGGGTCACAAAGCTAGGAAGTGTCTGAGGTCAGATTTGAACTTGGCAAGATGAGTCTTTGTGATTTCAGGCCTGTCACTCTGTCCACTGTGCCATCTAGCGTACCTCTTTCAGATTTTACAGCCAGGAATCCTCCTTTTATTTGCACAAGACTTTCCATTTACAGTCTTAGTGTATTTTCACTGGTTGGCCCCCATGCTTGGAATTCTTTCCCTTCTTATCTCTGCCTTCTCGCTTCCCTTAAGTCTCAACTAAAATCTCACCTGTCCTATATCTCCTTAATGCTATTGCTTTCTCTCTGAGATTATCTCCAATTTATCTGTATATTGCTTATTTGCACATAGTTGTTTGCATGTTGTCTCCCCCATTAGATTGTGAGCTCCTTGAGGGCAGTGTCAGTTTTTGCCTTTCTTTGTATCCCTAGGGCTTAGCACAGTGCCTGGCACACAGCAGGTGCTTAATAAATGTTTATTGCCTTGTCTTCCCTGGAATCTAGCCACGAACAACCGTATTTATTATGGAATGGAGTAAGTCTATCGATAAATATTTATTAAGCATTTACTTTGTGCCAGACACAGTGCTAAGGCCTGGGGGCTCAAAGAAAGTCCAAAGACAACCCTTGCCTTCAAGGAGCTCACAATCTAACAGGAGAAGACAACACATTAAAAGAAGTTGAAAAGGGAGGAGGGAGGGGAAAGTATGTAGCTAGGTAGAGAGTGATGAAACAGTTGCCTTGGGTGCCCTCCTTAAATGGAAAATCTCATAGGAGCTCTCCTCTTCTGAGGGATCTAGGAGGAAATCTTTCCTTAAGTGGGGGATCTGGGAAGAGATCTCCAGATGTCCACCCTCTCCTTTCTCCAATTAGAGGGAGAGAGGGGCCCTAGTGCAAGAGCTTATAGGTGTGAGTTTTAGAGTTGATGTTTCTAGAGATCGTGATGAAGGACAGGGGAGCCCCCAGGTGGGAAAGCTAAGAGGAACATAAGAATTACAGATTATTTGATTAAGGAGTTTTCTCTTCTTTTATTGACAAGTGGTTGAGGATGTTCAGAGATCACTGATTTACTCTCAGTCACTAGATGCAAAAAATCTCTGAGTTCTTGTCTCAGGAGATACTCATGAATATCAGTATTGATAATGTTTCGAATAGTCCCAAAATTATGAAATCATATTTCATTATCCAAGAAATTCTTTTACCTCTTCATTGGTTGCATTTTGGAATGCCATTCCACTGATGTAATTTTTACTCTATTTGCTGTCCAAACTAAATTGCTTCCTATAAGCATTTTTTAATTTTTCCTCTGTGAAGCTTACTAGGCCTCGTTTTCCCCCACCCATAGATATCCCTACAGTAAAATCTTAAAATAAGCTCTTTCCACTGCCATTTAAACAGCAAAATTCCATTAATACCTTGGTATACAATAAATAGAATAGATTCAAAATCAAGCTATTTTCTTTTCATTCATACCAACAAATTCCTTGCTTAGTATACTGTATCAAAATGTCTCTGTCTCAGACTAAGAATTTCTGTGAGGGATGGTAGGAATAGAATATTTTACAGATGTAATTTCAGATTTAATCCATACAATAAATCTATGTGTAAAGAAATATTAGCATCCTCTCTTAAAAGATGTGAAAATTGAGACAGAGATGTGAAGTGACTAATCTACTAGTTACATGGCACACAGCTGGTAAGTATCTAAGGCAGAATTTCAACTCTAGTTTTCCTGATTCCAAGTCTAGTACTGTGGGGGGAAAGAGAAAGGCAAATAGCATCTATATAGCACTTACTATGTCCTTGGTACTGTGCTAAATGGTATACAAATATTACCTCATTTGATCTCACAAAAACCCTGTGGGGTAGATACTGTTATTATCCTCATTATGCAGTTGAGAAAACGGAAGAAAATAGAGTGACTTGCCCAGGATCACACAGCTAGTAAGTGTCTGAGGCTGATTTGAACTGAGGTCTTCCTGACTCCGGAGCCAGTGCTCTGTTCCCTACTTCACCTAGCAGCCTGTGTTGATAATGACTGGAGCCTGTAGCTTTCTTCCAAAGGTGCCTCCCAAAAGAAGATAATTGCTTGTGTATCAGTTTCCTAGCAGCACTTACAGCCTGTGCCAGACAAATGCTGATGGTTTGTATTCAATAAGAGTCAATACTCCTATGCTAATGGTAATGTGGCAGCTTCCATATTTTTGTACAGCGCGCATGTGTGTGTGTGTGTGTTTATGTTTTCTCATGCTGCTTCCTATACCCAGGCAGGATATGAGAAGCGATGTACCTAGCAGCTGCCAATATTAAATTGCTTTCTCCCTTCTTTCAGGACTTAACTTCCATCACCTTTTCTTCCTAACTGGGCTGAGTTTGGAAGATCAGTGAGTCGAAATCGTTTGCCATTAAATATAATAAATGACAGAAAGGAAGTAAACTAGAATATTTATGTGCACACATATTTTCCTGAATTTCCATTTCCCAAATGCAAAAAAAAAATGTTTTCCCTTATTCGAATCTGTTTTCAACCATTCTTCCACATTTATATTGAATTAAGTAACTGATGATAATAACTCCCAATGACAATATAAAATAGACCTCTGAGCAAGAAGGCAGACAGATTTTCCTTTTTTAAAACAATAAGCTATGCAATATTTATATCTGTAGAAAAGTAGTTGGGGATGGCAGTTCTTGTCAAAAGGAGGAAAAAAGGCAAGAGATAAAAAGATAAGAAGGAGGGTTGAGTTGGGCAGGGAAATTTAAACTTTGACAATACCATAGTAATGCAGGGCCTTTGGTAGTAATATGCTTCCAAAAAAAAAAAAGAATCTAACAGGAATCTCATAGCGTGGCAAAAACACAACAGTCTTCATTTTTCTTCAGTTTTGTGAAGTGTAGGTTTTCCTCAGAGGACCAGCAGCAGTAGAGGTTGAAGCTTAAAAAGCTTAGTCGTTGTTGAATTATTCATGCTTCGGTACTTGTGTTTGTTCCAATCTTGAATGGAATGGACTCTACCTAGCACCTCGTTCCTTCCAAATCTTGATGCAGACATGCAGTGGGCTTTGCTTCAGCTTAGATAGTTAGCAAAAATTTGACAGGCTATGAAACATGGGAATTTAGCATTGACTTTTAAATCGAGCAGGTAAAAACATTTTGCTACTTTAAAGCTCATAATGTAATTGTAAAACATATTGTCTAGCAATTCATTTGGGAATCGGGAAAGAGAGCTCTTCCATCAGACAAAGACCGCTTAGAATTTCACCAACACTACATTAAGTGCTTCTGGTATCTATAGTTTTTTTGCTGAGAGAATGTATGGTGCAGGGGAAAGAACACTGACTATGGAGTTAGAGGACGTGCATTCATATCCCATTTCTGGTATTTATTACCTGTGTGACTTTGGGTAAGTCATTTTACCTACCTCAGCCTCACACCCCCAATCCGTAAAATGAGTGAGTTGTATTAAATGGCCATTTAGCTTGGTTCCTTCCTGTTCTGAATCTATACTGTCATTCTGGTATAAGACTTAGTTTCTCCCATTGAAGAAATAATAATCTAAATGGAGAGAAAGGATAGAAGTTAATATGCGTATGAAAGGTAGCACATGCTACCTTTTATTGTTATTCAAGTGTAATAGGACAGTATTTACCAGCTTTTCCAGTGCCCTTTGTATGGAAAAATAAATCAAATTGAGAGTTGTAGATATTTTGTTGGAGATAAATATAGATCAAAATGACAGTGCTCTTTGGTATGGGTGCGTACGGATTGCTGCCTCCCTTGCCATAACTCCCAGGTTCTTGGCTACAGGTTGGGACCCACTGACATAGACTGTAAGTGCTATCAGAAAAATGGTAAACAAGCAATTATTTTCTCTTGAGAGAGGCAGATTTGAAAGTGAGTAATTGGCTCTGGTAATTATAGACATAGACTTGTAGGTGTCTAGTGCAGTGGGGTCAATCTGAACATAAGGATCCCTATGGGTCACACATTGACTTAGGTTTTTTTATTGTTTAATTTATTTTTTTTTCATTTAGCAAGCATCTATTTTCTTTCCCTCCCACTGTCTTCCTCCAACTGAACATCAGAAAAGAAAAAAAAGCCCACATAACAAATAAGCATAGTCAAGCAAAGTAATTTCCGTTATTGACCAGGCCCAAAAGTGTCAGTCTCATTCTGTGCTTTGAATCCATTGCCTCCCTGTGAAGATGTGGGTAGTATGCTTCATCCTTAGTTCTCTGGAATTGTAGATTGATACTGAATTAGTTTTAAAATGTAATGTTTTCTATTTTTTATTGTGGTTGCATTTATTTTGTTAAATATTTTCATATTACATTTTAATGTTCTCAGGGGCACGTTTGACACTCTGGTCTAGTGGATGTTGTGTTGGCCTTGGAATCAGAAAGTCCTGCCTCAGACATTTACTACCTATGTGGCCCTCGGTAAGCCACTAACCTTCTCTTAGCCTCAATAACTTCATCTATTAAATGGGGTTAATAATAGCACCTGTCTTACAAATTCATTGCGAGGCTCAAAAGAGAAAATGCTCTCTATAAATCACTTTGTAAATCTTAAAGCACTATATGAGTGTTAAGTATTATTATCATTATTATTGTTATTCATACTTTTCTATGAGAGTATTTCTGAAAATTAAGTAGAATTTGTTTTGGAAGTGAACTTCATAAAACATCTACCGTTACTAAAACAGTTGACAAATATTAGCAGTTACTCAAATGTAATTTTTCTCTGGGTAGGAATGAATGATTAACAGTAAGATTTACTTTATTTTGTATTTGGGTATCACTTATATACTTGCCTTCTATGAGGACAGCAGAATTATAAAACTTCTCTTTTTGGGTTCCTAGCAGCATGTTTATTTCATAAACATTTTAATTTTGGTAGATGAGTTCACGTTTTGATTGGCACATTTGTCAAGGTCATGAGAAGCAAAACCAAAAATTAATATTTTACAATTTTAATTGTATTTTGAGGGTTTTTCGTCTGCACGTTAGATATTCTAGCAATTAAATATTTGTGATTTCATCTCCCTTGGTGCAGAGTCAAAATGAAATATACCTCAGGGTAGTACCCTTTTGTTAGTGCTAGGCCTAGTTTTGTTTTGTTGTATTTTTTTGTTGTTATTTTGTGGTGAAGTTGTCATGTCATACCTTTATAGCATTAAGACAGGTTACTGTATTTAGTGAGAATATGATTTCTCCAAGTGCTAACTACATCCAGTGGGCCACCATTCATAATGGTTTTATGTCACAGAATGGTTGTCTGTGGGGAATGGCAGAGGGAGTTTCCCCAGAGGAAGTTCTCTGTTCTGAGGAAATCACAGGTCCAGATCAGTAAATGTAGTTGGAATTCTTACACAGGCTTCCTACTGGTAAATAAATGCCTTTAGTAAGTTTAGGGCAGGGATGGGGAACCTGAGGCCTGTGGCCTTCTAGGTTCTTGGTTGTGGCCTTTTGACTGAGTCCAAATTTTATAGAACAAATCCTTTTATTAAGGGGATTTATTCTGTGAAGTTTGGATTCAGTCAAAGGGCTTCACTTGAGGACCTAAAGGGCCATGGTTCCCCACCCCTAGATACCAGGGCACTGTGGTAGGTGCTGGGACTCTGTTTTCATGAAAGATACTGTCTGGTATGTCTGCTGGTATTACTCTTAGCCAGAATGGGATTTGAATACAGTATGTTGTAGTGGCAAGAGATATGGCCTTGAAGCCAGGAAATCCTGGGTTCAGATCCTGGCTCGGACATATTGTTGTGTGACCTTCAGCAAATCATTGGATCTCTCAGTGCCCTAGACAATTCTCTCAGTTATAGAGAACATGCTAATCTGCATGAGAGGGAGTTTTCTTACCCAGAAGTTCCCTATGTCAATGAAATCATCGTCTCTTAGTCTCTATCCCTGCCCCTACAGATGAGGCAAACCATAGGAAGACACTGTTGGGTTCACCAAGATTGTTAATAAATCGTAGAACTTCAGGGTTGGATGGGAATTTATAAATCACTCCCATTTTACAGATGGGGAAGTAAGCTTAACTAAAGTCATATAGCTACTTAATTAAGGGTGGGGTCTAGGCTTCCTAATTCTTCATCACTCAGGATCGGAGGCCATATAGTCTAACTCTCTTATTTTGAAGTGAGGAAACTGAGGCCCAGAGAGGTTAAGTGATTTGCCCAAGGTCATTTAGGTAGGAAACATCAGAGAAAGGATTTGAAACTAGGACCTCTGATTCCAGAGCCAGTGTTCTTTCCACCAGACCATTTATTTCATATTTACTTATCTGTGTCTGCCCAAGTAGAATGAAGACTTCTCGAGTTTAGGGACTATTCTATTCTTGTTTCAGGTATATTCAGCACAGTACTTGGCACATAGTAGGTATTTAACAAATACAGCTAGGTGATACAGTGGATAGAGCCCTGGGTTTGGAATGAGGAAGACTTATCTTCCTGAGTTCAAATCTGGCCTCGGTAGCTGTGTGACCCCAGGCAAGTCACTTAACCCTGCCTGCCTCAGTTTCCTTCTCTGTAAAATGAGCTGGAGAAGGAAATGGCAAAACAATGACTGAACAAAAAAATACTTGTTGAATTGAAATAACTAGTTTGAATTCTTTTCTCTACTATTATATTAGAATGTAACTTACCCTAAGGGCATGGCTTTTTTTTTAAAACATGTACTAACAGATTAGCACTAAAATTGCCTGGCATGTAGTAAATTGTTTAATGTATGTTTGTTGACTGACTGCATCATAACAACCTTAGCTGTAGATTGATTTATGAGAAGTATTTTAAAATAGAGTTGTAAACATATGTGCCATTTATAGTTGAAATGCTCATTTGAGTTGAAAAGTGCTTTGATTTTTGGGAGGAAGATGCAGTCTAAACACAAAGTGACCCCATGGTCTTAAGCATGAGAAGTATTTAATTTATTTAATGTTAGCATTTTCAAAGCACAGGTACAAAGAAACTTTTTAGAAAAGAGCATTTCCTCCAAATGGGATACAGAGACCAAAAAAATGAAACAGTCCTTATGCTTGAGGAATTATATCAACCCCACAAGTCTTGGTGACATGCCTTCTGCCTGGGGCTCTGGCTCCTGATTATTGAGAATTCTCCATAATTAGGCTGGGCTCTGGAAACACTTGTCAAATCTATACTGCCATTGCTGAAAAAGGAGGCATCATTCAATTACCTACTGACTCTACTCTCCATTCCTATGACTTACCAGTCCAAAATACTTGGTCGCTACTGTTTATATATGTGGTCTTAGACCTTATTAAAATGTAAGCTCCTTGAAAGCAAGTATTGGCTTTCTTTCTGTATTTGTACTTCCAATGAGTAGTGCAGTTCCTGGCACATAATAAATGCTTTTTCATTCATTAATTTATGTAACTACTTGAGAGTAATTTTATTGATAGGTTATAGTGGGCTTTTGCATTTAAGGTTCTAGTGGGCTTTGCATTTATTTAGGGTATCTTTCACTCAGTTCCTTACCTATATGCCATACTCTAGGCTAGAGCTGGTCTCGATTTGTTGTTAAAAATTTGGCAGATGCAGATTGGTAACTTGTCCATCATGTATAGTCTTAATGAGAGATAGCTGGGACCTTGAGAGGTTGAGTAACGTGCCAGCAGTCACGTAGTAGTATGTATCAGAGTCAGGACTTAGGCCCAGGTCTTTTTGACATCTGAAAGTGAAAGGAAATAGTGGATTTGAAATACTTTTCAAATCTGAAAGTCTTAGATAAATGTGGGTTGTCATCTTCGTTGTTGTCGTCCTAGGAGTGAGAAGCAGTAGAGTTGTGGATTGAGAGTTGGCCTTAGTACAGAGCAGTGTCTGGTGGGCAGGCCCACATAACTTCACACTTTTGTGTTGGAAACCCAACATTATATTTCTAGTGGAATTATATTGGAAGATTTGGGTTGAAGTCTTGCCTCTGACATATACTGGCTGTGTGGCCACGGACACTTAATCTCCCAACACCGTAGGCAACTCTCCAAGACTCTAAGTTAGAAGTGGTTACTGATTTTAACTGGTAGAGGGAGAGCTTCCACATACTGACATGAAATTAGAGGACTGGACCCTCTCTCAGAAAACAAACAAAATTAAGAAAGTAATGAAAAATAAGGTAGGATTTATAGAATGCAAGCAGTCTATGGAAGGTCACAAAAGTCAGGAAGAACATCTCAGTTTTCTTGAAGAGTATACATCATCATCGGAAACCACTGAAGTCATTATTTAACATTTAATAGGTATAATTTTCAGATGTACAGAGCATTTTCCTTCTTAGAGTCCTTCTGGCTTCTGTGTTTGCTTATAGGGTGTCCCTAGAACCTGGAGTACTCCCATCCTTTGCCTCTGCCTCCCTCTAAGACCAAACTCAAATACTTTCTCCTACGAAAAACCTTTCATGATTGCTCCCAGTTGTTGGAGTTGTTGGACCCTCTCTCCTTGCATAACTTTATATTTATTTATCTATGTGTATATAGTCTTTCCCTCACTCTTCCCACTTCCCCCATAACATGTAAGCTACTTGAGGGCAGGGAATATTACTGTTAACTTTTGGAAATTTGTATTTCCACTGCCTAGCTCAATGCCTGATACATGTTAGGCACCTAATAAATACTTTTTAAACAAAAATCCAAGTTGAGAAAATAGGCAGAGAAATGGCAGAAAAACTTAATAACCTCTATGCATTTCTCATAATTAAATGACTCATGTTTTAAAAATACCTGTGTTCTCTGTCAAAATAGTAACACACATGCTTTGTTGAAAAATGTTTTGCATATACTTTGAACCAAGGTTTGCTCTTTTGGGAATTGGTTGTACTATGGAATGTGGTGAAGATCTTAAAATTTCCCAGTTTACCTGTTGAAGAGATGCTAAATTCAGCTCCCATTTACTTTAGAAGAATATGCTTCACTTAGCTTTGGAAAATAAAACAACCAAATTGTTATTTGGTCTCCTGATATAACCTTAAAAAACCTTAATTACACTTATTGTGTTAAAGTGTAGGGTGTATACTTTATAAAAATGGAACTTTTATCTTTTGGTAATGAACAATAGGGGTTAAATTTGCATCAAACAAGAATGTAACTTCTTCAGAAAAATTGGACTAAATTAAATTTCTCTGACTAGTGATTTAATTGAAGTAGATTTGGTTTTAATGGAAACCCCTCTACTACACTGTGAGGTCCTTTGGGGGGTAGGGGCAGGGACAGTATAATTTAATCCTTGTTTCTCACTTAGCACCTGTAGCACAGTTCTCTCTATATAATGGGAACTTAATATCTGTTTGTGTAACGAGTGACTAAAAGTAGATTAAATCAAATAGAGCCTTCTGGACCATCATTTTCTTTTTTAATGACACTTTCACCATTTTGTGAAACCAGGTTTGAAAACTGCATAGGGTAAAGCAGATGCAATGTTGGACCTGGAGACCTGGCTTCAAATCCCTCCCCTGACACTTACCGCCTCTGTGACCATGAGCAACTCATAATCTCTCTGAGATTGGACAAGAAAGACATTGGAGTAGGTGATGTCTAAGATCCCTCCTAGCTAGCTTGCAGGTGAAACCATCGATGTATGTCATCTGCCCTATTAATATATGAGCTCCTTGAGAGCGAGGACTTTTTAATTTTCTATTTCTGTCCCCACATCTTAAGGATAGTAATTTGTACATAGTTAGCGATTAATAAACACTTCATTCACTCATTCATCCATTCATTCATTCTCCGTTCAAACTCTGAATCCTCCACTTGTTTTCATATGGATTTTGGATTGGAATTGAATTTCAGATAGCTGTGACCCAGAATAGTGGAGGAAAGTACTAAGACATACCTTTTGTTTAACAAAGGAGAAGATAACTCTTGTTCATGAGCTATCAAGTTAGGATTTTCTTATTGGTTGTTTTGTAAGCCACCTTTAAATCAAACTGAAGTTTATGCTTTAATTTTGATCAACAGGGATTGACTTGGCAATTCCAATAAACACTAATGGGTGCTCTATATGTAAATTTCCATGCAACAGGATGACAATTTCCCCCTAGGTATTGAATTTCTTGTGTTCCATAATTATGATCAAATAATTCCTTGTGAAATTAGAAACCAGTTGCCAGAATCCAAGGAGGGCCTTGAAGCTGCTCACTTTGAGCAATTAAAATGGCTTTCATTTGTTGTCCTTATGTTTGACTCAACTTGGAAAAACTTAATCTTCTCATTGCAAAACAAATGAAATGAGAAGACATGTCAGTCTTGGCTGATAAATTATTTTATGTAAACAAAGACCCACCTACTTTTTTTTGGTGGGGGAGGTGCTGACATGGTTTAGTGAGAACACCTTTAAAGCAAAATCAGTCTAAGCCATCGCAAGCTTTGAATTCATTGTGTTAAAAGATAGGTATTTTTAGTCCTGAAATATGGTACCTTTCCTTGTGCTATTAATAGCCTTCCTTGTTTATGAGTAAATAAATCACTAAGGCTGCTATTATTTCTAAGTGCTTTTCAAAAAAGCATTTAGGAGCCTGTAGTCACTAAGCAAAGGACTACTATGGATTAAATGTGTTGTAAACCACGTATGGAGGCAATGTCTTTTTATTATCTGAAACTTTAATGGAAAGAAAATGTTAATTTAGGGTAATGAAATAGACCTCCAAGTATGATGGGTGAATAGACCATTAGGTTAATTAAAAAGAGGATATGTATCACTGCTGTAGTGGAACTATCTTTGTGGAGGAGACAGATTCATTTAGGTACTGAATGGGATAATTCAGAATGTGTCACTCACTCCCAAACCTGATTTACTCTGGGGAGGGACAAGACAAATAGCAAAGACAACTCAAGTTTCTTTTCTTTTACTTGGACCTGCCAGGTGACTTGCCATGTAAAGGGGAGCATTTATCCAGGTATATTTGAATCAAATTAAATGCCAATTCTGTTAGTGTAGAGCTCTTTAGCATGAAAGTAAAATTAGAACACAGTACCTTGTGAAATGAAAACACATCCTGCTCCCCAACTAAAGTGTCTTTACACTTATGCTTCTACACTCCAAAAACCAACAAGTGGAAATGCTAAAGCTGACATCTTCATTTGATTTTAAATTTCCTGACTTTTGAAAAACTAATGGAACATACCATTGCATGACTTGATACACAGATGGAGGCTGTGCAAATGCTTAGCAACCTGTTCAGAACCACTTTGTTGCAGTTTGTCATGCATCTTGCAAAATAGTTTTTGGAATAATGAAGGACTTGAAGTTTGATTAACCAATGAGTCAACTGGCAAGCATTTGCTAAGTGACTACCATATTCCAAGAACTGTATAATAAGAGTGTACTGTGTGTTACCCTTTGTGTTTGTGTCTGGAAATGCAAAGAAACAGTTCCTTTCCTCAAGGAGAGTGTAAGACTCTAGTACCTATAGCTATTAATTGTATTTGAAAACCCTTTGGGGTTTAGACCTGCATTTTGTGTCCTTTCACACCCAGTGCCTTGCTGGTCATGGAATACTGTTCAAATAACTTGATTTGACAGACTCTGTGTGTGTATGTTTGCATTTGCATTTGCGTGTGTGTGTGTGTGTGTGTGTGTGTGTGTGTGTGTGTGTGTGTATGTGTGTGTGTTTGCTTTAAGAATGAAAGCTTCTTTGGCTGTGCAAATCCTCTCTCATATCCTCTCCATCCAAATGTTGGCCAATTGAGTAAGTTAGTGGTTTCTTTCATATTTTCTTGGGAACAAGTTTCGAGATTCAAAATACCAGTAAACCAAACCAATGACCGCTAACTTAATTTTGTTTGGTTTCTGAAGTGTGAACGCATATTCTAGATGATTTATAATGCCACCTCTCTTCTTAGTGCCTCCTCACATCCTTCATGAATTAATCCTGTTAATCATGAATTAATGCCAGTTGGACACCTGTGAGGAGCTCAGCACTCTAGTCAGATCCTATTCTGTGCTTGTAACTTTCTCTGGGAGGTTACCCATGATGAGCAGAGCCTTTTCTAAGTTCAGACTGCTTCATTTTCTCCTGTTTCCTTCAGTGCATTTTTTTGTGATTGATTCAGTTCCATAAATATTCTAATCAGTCAGTCAGCAGATGTTTATTAAGAACTTACTGTGTCCTAGCCTCTGTACTAAGCTGGATACAGAGGAAACCATACACATACATGTTTGCTGCCCTCATAAGAAGCTCACGTCCTAAATGTTATGAATGGGCTAGGTTGTGGAGGGCTTTAAAAACCAAACAGAGGATTTTATATTTGGTCCTGGAGGCAGGCATGAGTTGATGAGGGCTTGCCCCAGAGTGATGGCAGTGTCAGAAGACAGAAGGGGGCATATGCTAAGAGATGATATAAGACGGAACTGACTGGATTTGAAAACTGATTGAACATGGGGCAGGGTGAGAGAGGGAAGAGTTGAGGTTGAGGCCTGGGTTTTGAGCCTGGGTTACTAGGAGGGTGGTGGTACTTTCAGCAGTAATAAGAAAGTTCAGAAGAGGGGAAGGTTTTAGAGGAAAGATAATGAGTTTATGTAATAGAGGTAACATGACTTTGCAGGGCTGCACAGATAGTAATTAAAGCAGTGAGAAATCAAACCCAGGTCTTCTGAGTCCAAATCTTGTGTTCCTTTCAATTATATATCAGTCAGCAAGCCTTTATTAAGCTCCTGCTATGTGTTAGGCACTGTGTTGTCCCTGCCGCGCCCCCCCCCCCCCCCACAGGGAGCTTACATTGCATGGAGGAAACACATACATACTTAATGACAAAGACAGAATTAAGTAAAGACATGAGACTTGTTTTTACTTGAATTTCCAGGAAAGTTCCTTGTTTGCAGGATTGTTTATATTTCTGGTATTTCTTCCTTTTTTTCTTTAGTTGTCCTCATGGTTTCTCAGGCTATCCTCTTTGCATTCCTGGGCTTCTCTAAAGCAGTCCCAGGGGTTCTACAAAGAAAAAAAGACAAAAATACAGAGATATAAAGTATGTGTTCTTTGTTCCCTAATTTAAAAAAATAGTTTCATGTTTCTGACAAAATTGCAAAAGCTTCTGCAATAAGATACAGTCAACTTAAAAACAGAACTCTTGAATTTTTAAAGTAAGAAAGCCAAACAAAACTTATGAACTAAAAGTCTCCTCAAATACTGCTGGTTTATAAATAAAGGAAAAATGAAAATTCTTGTGAAGCATTTTAAGAATTGACCTATTGTGTTCAACATAGTTACCAATTATTCAGTGATTATTTGTTGTAAATTCTGAGACATTCTAGGTACATTGTAAAGATTTGGGATTAGAAGACTTGGTTTGAATTTCACTACCGCCACCAGCTTGAGCGAGTCACTTTGTCTTTGAGTCACTGGGCCTCTTTGGTGAAATAGGGCATCAGATAGGTGATTTCTAACAAACCCTAGACACAATAAACAAACTGCTTATAATAGAGTTAGGTTTGGAGTGCAGTTGATTAAAACAGTAAGATATGAAGAACCAAGCTTATAGAATTTGGTTCCCCTAATAATAGATATCCAAAAATAATTTTTTAAAGATGTTTTCTGAAAGGCATCCTTCTCTTGTCACTCTCAACTTAGATGCCTATTTGTTGTTCAGTTGTGTCCTATTCTCCATGACCCATTTGGGGTTTTCATGGCAGAGATACCAGAGTGGTTTGCCATTTCCTTCTCTAGCTCATTTTACAGAAGAGGAAACTGAGGCAAATAGGGTTAAATGACTTGCCTAGGGTTACACAGCTAGTGTCTGAAGCCATATTTAACTCAGGAATAGGAGTCTTTCTGGCTCCATACCTGTTACTCTGTTACCTTATTTTTTTATTAGCATTATCCCTATTTGCTTTTAAAAATTTTGTTTTTTTTGAGAGGCATCATGTCTTGGTGCATAGAGAGCTGGCCATGGAGCCAGGACAACTCCACCTCTGACACATTGGCTCTGTGACTACGAGCAAGTCACTGAACCTCTCAGTGCTCCAGGTTACTCTTCAGAATTTGCAGAGAAGATGCTGACCTGCATTGGTAGAAGGTTTCTTTACCCAAGAGTTCTCTGTAGCAAGTGCCCATTAGTAAAACCAACTAGCACCTCTACCATTTGGGCAATGTTTCCTCCTTTTGTGATTTACCCGAATAGTATGGAGTCTAGAGTTATTTTCCCGTTGTCAAGAGAGAACTCAGCTACGTATAGATAATGATGGTAGTCATGCCCTCCATGATTTGGAGCTATTGAAATGTATTTGGTAATATTGGTAGAAGGCAATAGTTAAGTCATTCCTGCTGTTGCCTCTTATGGTCTTTGAATGACAGGAAAAGTGGAGTGTTTAGGAATGTGAATGCCCATTTTTAGTGGGCTGCCAGACCTGTCCTATGGAAATAAAAAAGGACCTGGAAAAATTTTTCCCATGCTGTTGTCCAGTTCTCTCCTCCACCTTTTACAAAAGTAGCAAGCCCTCCTAAACATATATTGCTTCTTGAAAGGTAGGAACCCAGCTTCACATCTGTTTACTTTGTCCCTGCCAAATAGTGATTGAGTTGTTTGTGATGGTAGAAGTTAATGAGATCAAGTGGGATTCTGATTGTAAAGTGCTTTGCAAACCTTAAAGTGCTATAAATGTGTATTAATATTGTTATTGTTCTGGGTTCACATTCTGCCTCTGCCACAAATTGGCTGTTTGGCTTAGGCAAGGCACTTAATCTCTTTAAGTTGCCTATACTAATTCTGTAAGTTGCGTAGTGGGTTCCAATCTGAAAAGGTACAAGTTTCTCACAAATAAATCCCTCCATTGAAATAAGAGCCCTCTGTCTCTGTCTCTGTCTCTCTGTCTGTCTGTCTGTCTGTCTGTCTGTCTGTCTCTCTCTCTCTCTCTCTCTCTCTCTCTCTCTCTCACACACACACACACACACTTATTGGTGGAACTTGAACTATCATCTACTTTCATGCTCTCTTTGGAGTAGAAAGCAATCTTTTTAAACTCTTATTTGATTTTTTCCCTACTTATACTCTCACAGACAGTACTTAACTCCTGTAGTCCATTAGGAGGTTATTATTGTACGATGCTATTTAAGTTTTGAATCTTCTCCAGGAGATTAAATATGCCATCTGTTAAAATTGCCATCTGTTGGAATTCCAGTCTTTGCCGTACTAAAAAAGAACATGTATCTTTTATGTGTTCACAGATTTAGGTATTTTTGTTGAGCATTCTGTGGGTCTAACTAATGTACTTGCCCTGATGTTTAAATTTTTCCTTATTTAATTTTGAAGTTCTTTTTCCAGTTTAGCTCCTGAAATCTTTCATCTCATTGATTTATAGAGAATTTCTTTGATTTTTTTTTTGTTGTTGTCACTTCCCTCTTTACCATATTTCTTTATCCCTAGAATTTCCTAAGGAATAGTCAAGGAGACCTCCATAATTCAATTCAATAAGCAGTTATAAAGTGCCTACTGTCTACCATTGCCCTACATTCAGTAGATGCAAAAATAAGCAAGTTTCTCTCCTCAAGGACTTAATCTTAATCAAGTTTTTCTGGACAAAGAATAGTTTAAGAAGCTCGGCAACTTCCTCTGAATATTTTTCGAATGATGCTTCAGCTTAACTCAGCAGCTCATAATATCGAACAATGGATTCTCTGGTCAGCTGCTTTATTGATTGAAATAGATAATAAAAATATATGACTTTGAAGATAGATAAGAGTCCAGGAAATGAAGAACCTCTTTTCATCTGCTGCCTTTTGAAAACCTGTATTAGGCGATTCTGTCATCCATTAAAGAGAGAGAAAAATAGTCTGGGTTTACTTGGACGATGGAGAGTGAGAAGACAAGGAGAATGGGAAGAAGAGCTAAGTGACGTAGCAATTCAAACGGATGCATGAAGGAGTCATGCGTATCTTGAGCAGAGCACCGTAGAAAAATCTTTGTAAGTAAGTGGTTTTGCTGACATAGGAGAAAGATGAGCACTGCTATTGACTATCTTGTTGTTCATCTGTCAGAAAAGATTGTGCGGCTTCCTGCGTCTGCCCTGGCACGCGACTTCACCTGTTCCATCTTTCCGAGATGGATAAAGCGGGTAGTTCAGGACTGTCAGGGGCACTGCAATTAGTACTAAATCATTCTCGCACTGACAAGTTCTGGCAATAGGAGCTCCTGGCAGATGTGGAAGTGAATTTTCCTTTGTTTGTGCTCCTGAATGTGTGATCTGGGGCAGCAAAGCTCTCAGGAAGTATGCCAGGTAGATAGCACAAACGTGGAATGTTGTACGTAAGCATTTAGAAGCTTGGAAATATGTGAAGTCCTCCTGTGCCACCAGGACCCTGATTTGCTTTTCCAATTCATGATTTGTTTAGTTGGTCCTGCCTCATGTTGCTTTTGAACGAAGGCATACACAACAGTGGAGCAAGAGATGAATGCTTTCATACAAAACCAGAGAAAAATTTATGTGCAAAATATAAATAGGGATAGTTATCAGACCTATAATTTTACTGGTACAGTGAAAGAAATTGTGATGAGGAAATTCCCTCTACCAATATAGGTTAGCACCTTCTTTGCAACTTATAATCTTAGAGAGATATACCAAGAGCGCTGAGAAATTGTCAAGTAAACAGACATTTATTAAGCTCTTTTTCTGTGCCAGGCACTATAGAGTTTGGGGGATACAAAAAAAAAGGGCAAGAACAGCCCCTGCTCTCAAGTAACTTCAAATCTAATTACCTTGCACAAAGTCACATAGTCAGCAAAGGTGAGACTCGAATCCAAATCTTCCAAGGCCAGCTGTTTCTCTATTACACCAATTCAGTGATGGTGCCTCACACAAATCTCGATGTGTTTCTGATCTCCTTGAGGTGAATATTCCCTCTGGTAGTACAGATCACAAGCCAGCCATACCTTCTTATCCTGTCATACTTTTGTCTAAGCTCTCCTATAAGTGCTCTGTGAGTGGGGAGGTCCCCTGAACATATTGGGGCCTGCACTTAATAAATTTTTATTACTTTGAACTCACTGACATTCTTTTTCTCCCTTTGACTTAGCACTCCTAAAACCTCTCCCTTGTTCTTTTTGTGACTTCCAGTCCCTCCACCCCCTTAGTACTTTCTTAGGCTGTTACCCTTGCTCTAACTTTACTTTTCTCTTTTACCTATTTCAGTCTTATTATTAACTATTTCAACGCTCCAGGCTCATCTACTCCTGAATCCCTTGGCCCTTGTAACATTGTTCTCTCCTTGTTCTCCTTCTATTTGTCTGTCTACTTTGTTTCAGTCTCTTTTGCTGGCTCATTCACATAATGTCCTCTGTGGGTACTCCCCAAGCTTCTGACTAGGGCCTTTTTTCTCTGTTCTCTCTACCCTCTTCCTTGGTGGCTTCATCTATATCTTTGGGCTTAATTGTTATCATTAAGCAGATGACTTCCAGATCTATATATCTAGTCCTACTTTCTTTCCTGAGATTCATTCAGTCCTATATTGCCTATTAGAAATTTCAAACTGGATCTCCCAGAGACATCTTGAGCCTAACATGTCCAAAACAGAACTCCTTACCTTTTCCTTCAAACCTACCCTTCTTTCAAAATTCCCTGTTTATGTTGAAGATTCCACTATTCTTTTGCTCTTTCAGGTTCATAGCTTCAGAATCCTCTTGGACTCCTAAATCCCCTCACCCCACATATTCAACCAGTTATTGGATCTTTCTGTTTTAACCTTCACGATCTCTCTCATAATTGATTCTTCTCTACTCATAGAGCCAGCCACCATCTTAATGAGTTCAGGCCTTCATCACTTCTTGGGCAAATTATTGCTGCTGTTTCGTAATTAGTCTCTCTGCTGCAAGGCCCTTCCCACTCTAATCCACAAAGTACCAAAGTTATTTTTCTAAAGCACAGATCCGACTGTGTCACTTCTCTACTCATTGAACTTTAGTGGCTCCCTATCGCCTCCAGGAACAAATATAAACTCTTTAGCTTTTAAGACCCTTTGTAACCTTGCCCCAATCTCTGAACTTTTGCTTTGGCCTAGAACCTCTGCTTCATTCAAGATATTTTTCAAGCCTCACCTTTTACATGAAATCTTTTCCTTTTGGTCCCTCCTGTTGCTAATGCCTTTACCCTGTATTACTTTGTCTTTAACATTTTGTCTTTATTTTCTTTATATTTAGTGTATATTTATTTGTTACATATATATATATACATATATATATATATATATATGTAACACACGCACACACACACACACACACACACACACACGTTTCTCCAGATGAAATGTAAGTTCTTTGAATGGGGATGATTTCAGCCTTTGTATTTGTATTTCTAGCACCTAGCATAGTGCCTGACACATGGTAAGTACTTAATAAAAGCTTTTGAGTGATTCAATTTAATATTGCCCACTGTCCTTGATGGGAATGTTGAATAATTCCAGATTAGCACGTAACTAGAATAGCAACAGTCATAATGAGCTTATACTGGGAAATACGTGGAAAAATATTTCCAGATAGAATAGAAAATAATTTTTTTCCAGAAGTCACTATTAAAGTACGATAGAGTAGTATAGATTTATTACTGGAAGGTTTAAAAAAAGAAAAAAAAAGGAAGTACAAGAAGCTGACCTAGTGGATTAAAGACCTAAGAGAATGGCTTAAATTGACAACCAGTTTGAAACATAGGAGTGGTGGAAAATTTGGAAAGCAGCGCTCAGGGATAAGGGGAATTCAAATGATGAATTGAAGTAAATACCTATCACTTTAAAGAAATAGAGGGAATCAAGGGTGAAGAGTTCATCAGGGATTGAATAGCCTATTTGCTGGTTAGTTAGTTGTGTCCTTTAAAAAATGGCTATATTATTTTCCCGAAAAGTGGTAGTCATTGACTTAATATAGCGTAATTGTGATGTCGTAATTGTAATGTGTTGTAATATTAATGATATTCTCATTATTCTGTATAGCAAAATCCAAGGACATTCAAAGGAAAATATGTAGTATTGTAAAGGAGTAAGCTGGGATTTTGGATACCTTAATGATAGCTCTCCTTATTAACTATTAGAGCCAAAGTTTTTGTCTTTGCTTGGTTCTGGTACTAGTTATCCAACTTAGGCTGTAAAAAAAGCCTTACTTGTGTGCCATGCAACTCTCAAATGATGTGAGGAGACATGACTGCCACTCATGTTCCTTGTTTCCTCTTCACAACAGTCATTAGATGCTAGATCTGGAGTTGGAAGGGATGTTCCGTGTGTCTCAGACAGTAAATAGCAAAGCCATGATTTGAACAAACATAGGTCCTCTGACTCCAAATCCAGGGTTCTTTTCAGTAGTATATATGACTGCCTCAGCCAGTGTCTGGATCATCACTTCCTCCCTGTGTTTCAGCCTACTCTGTCCTCAGGGACAGGAGACCTGTCTTGGAGAAAAGAACGAAGTCAGATCCAACTGTCTATAGTAAAGCAATGGAGACTCTTTTCCCAAACCTGGCACAGAGATGCTGAAATCCTAGCCCTGTGTAGCTTCCTCCTTACAGTTTCTCTTTCTGTCTCTTTATTCCTGTCCTTCCTGTCCGGTCCTATCCCATCCCATGCCCTCCCCTCCCCTCCTTTCCTCTCTCCTCCCATCCCCTTTCCTCCCCTTCCCCTCCCCTCCCCTTTCCCAATCTATATGACTTTCGGCAAATTCCTTAATCTCTCTGGGCCTGTTTCCTCATTTGTAAAAAGAGAGGATTTGATGAGATGACCTATGGCTCTAAAGCTGTGATCCTATGATTCCAGGTACAGGAAGAAGCATCTGAGGCAGGGTCTGGGTTCAAGTCTTCCAGACTGCTTCCATCCTAAAAATGGAGTGCACCAAGTGACTCTGACCTGTCCGAGGGTTCTGTTGAATTGTGTTGTGGAACTGTTGATGCTTTTTAATTTTTATTTTTTTGAAAAGGCGTTTTGAGATTCCCCCTTCTTTCCCTATTCTCTTCTGCAGTGTGTGGTTCACCCTGCTCCATGTTTGTCTGCTATTTTAGAGCAGAGCTGCATTCAGCAATGGGAATTCCCTGAGTTGTGGCTGTTGGGAGGATTAATGTAACAGTATTTGTTAAGTGTTTTGTGCTCCTTGGGAAATGGTGCTACATAAATAAAATGTGTTTTAAACCAGCCTCACTTATAGGCTAGCAAGATTTGTAGCTTTCCAAGGTCATCATTCAGCCCTTTACTCAAATCACTGTGATGAGAAACCTGATCGTACTGGTTATCACTCTCCAGAATAAATACAAGAAAGGTGCCCTACTTTCAGATTTTGATGAGCTGTTTTGAATATTTGGCATTTATCGCTCTTCTCACTATCTACGGGTCTATTTTGTGAAAGGGTAGGACAGATTGAGAGGCCAGTGATGAAGTTCTTGCTTTCATTGTCAGGATACACACACTGGATTGTGGTCTTTGTTGGAGATGGTTTGCAGAAGGTGGCCATTTAATAGAAGCTGCAATAAGTTAAGAGAAATTAGGGCTAGGCATTCTTTTTTTTTTTTTTTTTGATGCAGTCTAAACTGGGGAAAAATGTTAAAAAGGGAGAGCTTTGGAGATAGATATTGGCTGCTGTCAGGAGCACTAGGTATCAGGAACAAGTAGCCCTTTCAGAACCTTAAGTAGCATGGGGCAAATATCGTTTTACTCTATCCAGATTGCTGATAAATTGGGCATGATTCCTTTATGAACCTCAATTGGAATTCCTCGTGTGCTCCAGTTAACTACCTTTGGCCACCCATTCCTGTAATGCCCCTTTTCCTAGAGGCTGCCTCCTCCCCAGTCCCTTGGGAGCAATGACTAGACTCCCAGGGAGGTTTTCTCTCAGACCAACTGGTCCTCTCTTTGGGCTGTCCTCTGCCCTTGTCTAAGACCCTCAGCTGAGTTTGCTTTAGAGATGATTGTGGCTAATTACAATTCTGCCTCCTTTACATAATAATTTTTAGTTTTCAGCTTTTAATTGCCATCGAGAACAGAACCTCATTTATTTTTTTTACCTTATTCTTAACCACTAGAGGGTGGCACCCTTCCCCACTATTTTCTCCTTGCCTCTCCTCAAAGTCCTGAGGGCCATTCTCACTTCGAGGAGCTGGGAGCCACCAACCCAGAGATCTAGAGGACCAACAGAAGTTACCATCTGCCCTGCCACTGCATCTCAAAGCCTACTGGGCCTTTGTACTGCCCTGCTGGTGCACCCTTTGGATTTCTGGGTCTTCCCATCTGTTCTGTCGCAGAATTCTTTTTATATGTATTATCTCTTCCAGTTAGAATGAGTTTCTTTAGAGCAGCGACTATCTTTTATCTTTATTCTTTTTCCTTCTTTTATTTTTGCCCCTAGCACTTGGTGCAGTGAATGTGCTTAATGAATCTCCTTCCCTTCCCTCTTCCCTTACTCCCCAGCTTTCTCCCTCCTCTCCCCTCCCTTTTCATCTCTTCCCATTTTCTCCCATGTCTTTCTCCTCCTCCTCATCCATCCATCATAGAATGAGAGCTGGAAGGGGATTCAAAGGCCATCTAATCCAACCTCAATAGTTTACAAATATATAAACAAGTCCAAGGAAGTTGTCACTTGTTCAAGGTCACACAGATGGTAAGTGTCAAAAGCAGGATATGGAACCAGATCTTCTACTCCAGAACCAGTGTACATTTGACTTCTGTGGGCCCTAGTTTTCATATCTATAAAATGAAGGGATTGGATTAGATTACCTCTAAGGTGCCTTCTGCCTCCGAGCCCTATGATCTTATTCATGGGCCCTTGGGTGTATGGTTGTTTAAAAAATTAAAAATGTCAGGTGAAACATTGCTGCTCATTGGTTGTAGAAATGATAATCATCATAAGTTAGACTGCACTGCTTGTAGTTAAACAGTGGCCTCATTATCATTACCATCTCACTTATCTTGCCATAAGTTTGTTGCTGATAATAGGTACTTTGTGTTAATGTTATTTTTCCCTTTTATGAAGAGCCAATTTAACTCACTTCTCATCTAGAATGAAGGGCCATCCAGAGCCCGAGCTTCCCTCTGGAACCCTATTTATGTTGCTGAGGAGGAATGCCTTCTGGCACATTAGCTGTTCAGTCTGCGAACAGTCTGTGAAAGCAAATACTTTCCAATGGGAAAATGTCATGCAAGGTGAACTATTGGTATTTTCACAGCAGGCAAATTCTTTCCACCCTCAGTATAAAAACACTATTGAATCACATTTATGGATTTGTCACCATTACAGTGAGAACAGATAGTGACATTTAAAGCTTGGAAAAGCCAACCCCTGGTATTGACTGTTAATGTGGAAAACTCAAGGAGGTGCAGGTAGAACGGTGTGACCTTAGTGATGTGAATTCTCTAATCAGAGTGTTTGGATCAATCAAATATTTGACTTACTGATTTCTTGAGAATCAAGTCATTTACTATTCAATATTTGAATATTGGGAGGAGTTGATTCTTGATTTCAAGGAAGAAGCTGAAAGCAAATGTGCTTTGAAGCAGGCTTGTATTTATTAGATGATAGATATTTTTAACTTAAACGTTTTCCCCACAGATAGACCCAGGTATATGTGTGTTACATATTTGTAGGCATATATATGTTTCCTTGTGTATATATATTTTAAACAAACAAATTGAGAATAACTTTTGTTTTTCTGTCTTAAAATCTTCATAATCCAGTTTAATAGCATTGATGAGCCCTGCTTACCCATCATTAAAAATGTTATTGATATCTTTTATTTTTATATCATTTTCATTTCTTGTTATATTCTTCCTCCTCATAGTAAGATATCACTTTTTTTTTAAAGTATAGAAAAAAGAAAGAGGAAAAAAAGTTCAGAAAAACTGACCCACACATAATTTGTGCTGTGTGTATCTTGACTATTTGTGTGGAATTTGATTACGTGTGTAATATTCCTCATCTGTAGTGCCTGCCTCTGCAAAGAAATCAAGTCACAAAGCTTTTTAGAAGCATCTGCTATGGGCCAGGCACTGTGATAAGTGCTGGAGGTAGAAAGAAAGGCAAAAAATAGTCCCTGCTCTCAAGAAGGTTGTAGTTATAACATCCATTGACATATGAAGAAACTGAGGCTCTTCCTAAATTGCATGCTTATTAATGGCCCTGCTGGTACTGTGGAAGTACATTTTCTCAACTCCTTTTCAAGACCAAACTTCTGGATTATTCATAGTGTTCAGTATTATTTTTGTTGTTGTTTCCATTCGTATTATTATAGTTGTCTATATTGTTTTCCCGGTTCTACTTAATTTTCTCTCATCAGTTCATGTAAATCTTTCTGTTCTTCTCTGATTTCTTAATGTTGTCTCTTATGGCATAGTAATGTTCCAGGATATTCATGTGCCACATTTGTTTAACTAACTATTCCTCAGTGGATGGATGTCTATTTCTACTCTTTTTTTTTGCTACCACAAAAAGTGCTGCTGAGAATTTTTTGGTTTATATGGGACTTTTCTTTCTGTCTTTGATCTCCTTGGGTTATATTCCCAAGAGTAGTATCTCTTGGTCAGAGAGTGTCATCATTTTATTCACTTTTTCTAAAACATAACTCTAAATTGTTTTCTAGAATTCTTGGACCCACTCATAGCTTCACCAACAGAGTCCTTCCAGCATTGACCATTTATATCTCTTCTCACCTTTGCCAGTTTGCAGGATGTGAGGTGAAACCTTGGAATGTTCTGATTTATATTCCAATTATTAAATTTAAAGCAATGTTACATATCGTTGTTAAATATTATTTGTTTATATCATTTGACTGCCCTGCATACTATTAAACCTCTACATCCGCACACATACCCTTAAAGAATTGGCGTTTTCTTTCTCAAACATTCATTTTGCATTTCTATCCCTCTAAAAATTTCATTTGAATTTGCTCATGTAGACGCTTACATACATGGAATGTTTCACCTGCCCATTTTCAGGACATTAAGAGTCTGGAAACAAAGCAGGTAGAGTTAACTATGACCTCTTAAAAGTACCTTTCAATTTTAACTTGGCAACTTGACCTTAAGAAACAGATAATCTTTTAGACAAATAGTTTTCAAAATCTCCTGCTTTCTAAAACAACATTATTGGTAGGTTTGTGTGTATTTGAGTACTGTGGCATTTTATCAGTCCTGTTTTCCATTTTCTCTTAATCTCTTCAATAGCTGTCTACAAATATTTGAAAACAATTTTATCTTCCCACTCTGGATAACCTTCTTGCCCTTGCCGCACTCTTCATCTTCTCCTTCTTCTTGTTATCTGTTGTGCAGCCAGGCCTTCACTTGAATTTGGTCTTCCATTAGTTTCCAGAGACTGATAGTGTGTTCCTTATTTGGTATGTAAAGCCAAGGGCTGATTGTTATTTTTTTCAATCTCTTAGAATTTTCAGTGACTGGGAACTTTCATGTAATTCCTTGTAAACTTGAAAGGCAGTTTGAAGTAACCACCATGGGGGAAAGAGTGTTGGTGGTGCTTATCTTCATGTTTTGAAATTGTGTATTTCTCAGGGAAGAGGTTATCTAGAGAGCTCAAAGAAGAATGGACATATTTCAGGATAACTGTCAGAAGTTTGGATTCATAAGAGGTTCTAAAATTTAAATATCAATCAGAATTTGTCATGACTAGACTACATTTATTTCTATTATCATTAAAATTATACAGACTTTCACTATTAGCCAATACTTAGGATAGAATTCTGGTTTACTAAGACAGAGCTTGATTTCAATAGGCTTCTATTACAAGATGCTTTCCTTTTATGATTCTTATATGTGGGATTTTACCGGGTGCCAAATTTTCATGGGATTTAATGGATCACTTACCTTCTCAATTTTGTACCCAAGTTCTCTTACTCATCCTATGACATTGTGTCAGCCACAAAGACAAAATAAAGGGTGACTTTCATTCATTTAAAAATTTGTCATCTGACTATTGAAATGGAAATTACAGTTCTAGTCGTTGCAATTTCCCATTTGGGTTTAATGATGATTATTATAAAAGCCGTCTATTTGTTCCATTTATGTTAAAAATGTGGTATTGACGTGGTCTGATTACCTGAGCATTGATGAAAAGGGCGACAGTGGACAAGTATCATTATATTGATAGTTAAGTGTTTATATTATAACGATAGGGGAGCTGGCATAGTGAGTAGTGAGCTGGTGTGCAAAGAAGGATCTATCTTCAAGTGCCACTTCTCTCATATTAGCTGTGTCACTCTGAGCAAGTCACTGAACTTCTCAGTACTACAGGTAACTCTTAAGTGTATAAGTTGAAGAGAAGATACCAACCCGCATTGCTAGTTTTCCTAACTAGGAGTTCCCTCTGTCAGTGAAATCATTGTCCACTCTATTAATTAGGACTCATTCTTAGCTGTTCATAAAAGCAAGTTTTAGAGAGCTCCATTAGATACTGCTCAGAAGACTGAGCTTGAAGGTAGCTAACCTGAGTTTGATTTAATAATGAAGCTGGCATTTATATTATATTTTTAAGCTTTGCAAAGCATTTTACATGTTACTCATCGAATGCTCACAACAATCTGTGAAGTAGGCGCTACCATTATTCCCATTTTATAGGTGAGGAAATTAACTCTGAGAGAGAGCATGACTTGTCCAGGGTGGCATAGCTAGTAATTATCTGTGGCAGGATTGGAATCTAGGACTTCTTGACTCTCATCTATCAGCATTTCTTCTATGCTACTTTTGCGGTCTGTGGCACAATGGATGGAGTGCCAGGCCTGGAGTCAAGAAGATCTGAGTTTGGCTTCAGACACTTAACTAGCTGTGTGACTCCGGGCAAGTAGCTTAACCTCGTTTGCCTTAGCTGAAGAAGGAAATGGCAAACCACTCAAGTGTCTTTGCCAAGAAAATTCCAAATGAGGTCATGAAGAGTTAGCCGCAGCTGAAATGACTGAATAATGTGTGTGTGCGCCCGCGCGCGTGTGTGTGTGGGGGCGGGTAGAAGGAGGGGTGGGAGAGAGAGAGAGAAAGAATGAATGGGTTTCAAGAGGAGCACTCATAACCAGGGGGTATAAGGAAAGGCCTTGTATTGTAACATTAAGTAGAGTAATGATGGCATTTAATGAAGATATTGATTTCATGTACATTGAAGCATTCATGTTCATTTGCCAAATGAATTTGAATTTACAGTAGAACCATAGCCGTACAAAGTACTTAAGGGGATGTCACCTTTCTGAATTACTATTACATTTAAACTATAGAATATATTAAAGAAATTATTTTCTTGCCAGTGTAGAGTACATACCTCATTTAGAATTGTCCATACCACTTGCTTACACATGACACTTCTACCCCATACATTTAATTACAGAACCAGACTCTCTCTCCAGCCTACTTTTCTTACAACAATCTTAGGAAATTGTAAGATCATAGATTTAAAGCTGGAAGAGTCCTGAGAGGCCATCAAATCCAAATCCTCCCCATGCCCTCATTTCTCAGGTGATCAAATTGAGGCACAGACGTCAGGTGACTTGCCCAGGGTCACACAGCTAGTAAGAGTCTGAGGCCAAAGTTATATCTTCTTGACTCTGGGACCTGTGCTCCATCCATTATGCTACCTGGCTCCCTAAACACACATGCACACGCACACCCCTGTGTACGAGATTATATTTCCTCAGCAGGAAATATAAGCTCCTTCATGGTATCTTGTTTCATTTTTGTCTCTGTATCTCCAGCCCCCATGTCTGTCACATAGTAGGAGCTTAATAAATGCTTATCGATTGGGAACACAAAGGGCATTTTTCTTTAGTTTGACTTTCCAATTTTTAGGGAATAATGATAATCTCACCTCTACTACATTGTGTTTCTGGAAATTGCATCAGAAAACATGAAAGTGAAAATTCGATTTTGAGCCAGAAGATCTAGAGGCAACTGATGTAGTGAATAAATAGTATGTTGGAGGCAAAGCCAGGAAGACTTGGATTCAGATTGTGCTTGAGACAGTTTAGCTTTTGTGATCTTGGATAAGTCACTTCATTTCTCTGGTCCTCAGTTTTCTCATCCATAAAATGAGAAAGTTGAGCCCCTTCCAGCTCTAAATCTGTGATTCAACCCCTTTAGGAGGAAACCGAGGCTTAGTAAGTTAAAGCTTCTCTGATCATAAATAACAAGAACTGGAATTTGATGCCTGGTCCTCTGCCTATAAATGTGTTGGTTTTGTTTTTTTCTATAGCAAAAGTATATTTCACTATCCCCTTCTCACTTTTCAAATTTGTTAGATAATCAGAAGTTAGAAAAACTTTTAGCTTAATTAAGAAATCCTCTGCAAAGAATGCTTATTTTTAAACAAAATTGACATAGCCTTGAGTTGCATTTCAGGAACTGGTTTGGATTTGGCTCAATGCGCACACAGTTTACATTCCTGAGGCTCCAGTGATCTGGCCACCTGTGAATGGGTAAAGAGGCCAAATCTATGTTTGGCTGTTGTATCACTGGGCTGGGGGCTATTCCGAGACAGATGGGAATATCCTGTTTATTGGCTGAGAGGGTCAAGGAGTTATAGTCCATTTCACCTGCTGGAGAATGAGGAAGTTTCCTTTTGAGGCATAGTGGAGAAATAATCAAGTTAAAAGGATTCTTTTTTTGGTGGTTAGTCAATTAGTCAGTCAGCAAGTATTTATTAAGTGTTTACTTTGTACCAGGCACTGTGTGAAGTTCTGAGGATTCGAAGAAAAGCAAAAACCCAGTAAAATGCAAAAACACATTCATTTTGTCAAGAATCTCACATTCTTATAGGGAAGACAAGATAATAGGTAAATAATTATGTATATGCAAAATATATACTGTGTAACTGTGAGGTAATCTCAGAGGGAAAGCACTAGCAGGGGGGTGGTCCTAGAAAAACCTCCTACAAAAGGTGGGATTTGAGTTGAGTCTTGAAGGAAGCCAGGGAAGGCAGTTGACAGTGGTGAGGTGGGAGAGCATTCAAGATATGAGGGACAGCCGGTGGAAAGGCGTGGCTATCCTGATCAGACAACACAGCGAGGTAGGTATGAATTATAAGGCGTTTAAAATAACTGCATGAGAGGTAATCAGTCAGTGAGCTAGAATTTTGCAGACACTATGTGCCATTGAGAATACAAATGTAAGTGGAAAGTTCCCTCAAGGAACTTACATTCTAATAAGGGGAGACAACACGTAAAAAAAGAAGTTGAAAACAATGGGGTAAATTGTGTGTGAGGGCATGGTAAAGGAAGTCCAGTGTGCCATCTGTGGAAGAATGAGATGTGACCTGAGTTTCCTCCTTAAATGGAGGTTCTGGGAGGAACCATCCAATGAGAGAGAGAGAGAGAGAAAGAGAGAGAGAGAGAGAGAGAGAGAGAGAGAGAGAGAGAGAGAGGTGTCGTATGGCACTTACAAGATAAGGATATTTATTGAATGTTGTACAGGATCTGGTCGAAGTCAGTAGCATATAGTTGATTCCTGCTAGCTCTAAAGTGGCAGTGCCATTATTTAGCACAGCCCATTTTCTGTACTCTGAGGTGGGGGCCCCACTAAGCAAAAGGTACATTTCTATATGCTTGCTCTATGCTGAGCTATCCCAGAAGATCTCTGGGAGAAAGGGTGGATTTTATACTCCTCAGGAAGTAGATGAAAAGGGTAGAAATGGCTATTTTTTTCCTCCTGTTGATTATTTCCAGTTTATCTTGTACATGTATATAGCTCGTTTGTATATCGTTGTTGGCATGATGTCTCACCCATCATGCTCCTTGAGACTGAGCTCCCTGAGAGCAGGAACTATCTTTTGCCTTTCGTTGTGTCCCTAGCACTTGGAACTTTAGCTGCTACAAGTAGTCACGTAATAAATGCTTATTAACTGACTGAATTCCACCTCAGATATTGGTTGCTGTAAGGTGAAGCAGCATGCTTAACCTTGTGATTCTGGGCTATGGGCTTCATTACTATTTCAGGCTTAGTTCCTTATCTGACCTTGTAAAACGCATCTGGAAAAAATGGAGTAGACAAGAGAGTGGGGCAGGATGGGGTATAAGGGAGGATGTTGGGAAGTCTGAGTGCATGGAAACCTAAATCTTAGCAGAAAAGTAAAATTGAAGATATGAGCATGGGACTATCATGCAGGCAGTCATGAAATCACTGCAAGATTTTGGCCTTTCAGGCCAGTGAAGTTTTCCATTATTCCTTTTTGTAGATGTTATCACAATGCATTAAACTTCCAATGCAACCTCTAATTTGTAGAAGACTATAGATTTAATCATCCACATTGGAAAGACAAACTGGATTAAAAAACATTATTTCCCAGATTGACATGTAGAATGCAGCAGGAATAGAGTGGCCACCGAATTAGTGTTGCACAGGTGTGTCAAATGGACAGGGTTTTATGCACAGAATTTCAAAGTAGCACACTGAGCTTCATTTGGGAAATGGACTAAGACTAGTCAGTTTACAGTTAAGCTAAGCTTCTTGCCCCCACTGCAAGGCCTCTCTTTTAACACCAGTGTTCTCTAGTGTGTATGATTGTGAAAAATGCAACACTGTGATTTTCGAAGAAGCAAAAACTGTCCCTTTTGTGTGTAATGGGTTTTATTTTTCTTATTTTTTCTTCTGAGGAAGGAATGGTAGAAAGGAGATAATTCAGAGCTGAAAATAAAACAAAATTGAATTTTAAAAAGCTGTATTACAGTGAATCGCATACTAGAAGTGGCATAAAATGAATCATAATCAGATACATGTATCGCTGGAAGATAAAGTGTTTCCCTCACAGAATGGAAGACAATAAATAAATGGATAGCCCAGATGGATGATACGCGGGTACCATCCAAATATTAAAGAAACTAGAAGAAGACCTTCAGTACATTGTATGTTCAATGAAGAATTTATAAATAGATAGAGATGAGAATCATACTGGATGGAAAGATATGGAGAGATTTCCAGCTTCCTCGGTGAAGAGTGAATTCAACTGATGAGATCACAGACTAAGCTGTCTAAGGTAACAGGTTTAAAAGCCTGCAGTTATTTCGTTGGCCACTAGATAGCACTCCTGCATTGCCCATTAGGTGACTTGTCAGAGACATTCCATTCCTTTTTAAGGCTTGTCAGAAATTGACATCGAGCAAGTAAGTTTTGTGAAAAACAAAATATAGGCCTTTTTAAAGGCAACATTGGCTAAATGCATCAGTGAAACTGGAAACAGAAAAAGAAGAGCCTGCCTTTATACCCTTATTTTATCACCCCCCTCTTTTGTGGGGTACAAACATTGTGAAACTAAGCAGCAGATTTAAAATATAACCAGGAAAGTAAATGTACCTTTAGGACCATGGCTGCTGTACATCATTTTTTATTTTGAAATTTCTTAACTTGTCTTGATCTGCTTCATTTAAGTTTTTTTTTCTATTTAATTTTTTATTTAATATTTTTAGTTTTCAGCATTGATTTCTGGAAGATTTTGAATTACAAGTTTTCTTCCTATTTCTACCCTCCCCCCCAACTCTAAGTGGTATATATTCTGATTGACCCATTCCCCAGTCAGCCCTCCCTTCCGTCACCCCACTCCCCCCCATCCCCTTTTCCCTTACTTTCTTGTAGGGCAAGATAGATTTCTATGCCCCATTGCCTGTATATCTTATTTCCCAGTTGCATGCAAAAACAACTTTTTCTTTTTGAACATCTCATTTTAAAACCTCGAGTTCAAATTCTCTCCCCTCTTCCC
>CM053627.1:179344819-179362699 GCA_028646595.1 Phalanger gymnotis | reverse complement strand
TGTTATTTCATAAGTTCTTCAGCTCTAGAATTTGTTCAGAGACATTTTTATAGGTGTTTGGAGAAACCTGGGGGAGAGCTTTAGCTAAATCCTTGCTTTCCAGCTGACATCTTGACTCCACCCCCCAGATTCAAGTTTTTAACAGCTGAAATCATAGGAGCTTAAATTTAGAGCTAGAAAGGTCCCCAGAAATCATCTAGTTTAACCCTTTCATTTTATAGCCGAAGAAATTGAGTCTAAGAGTGGTCCCATGACTTGACAAGTGTCACAGTTGTAATAACTGGAAGAGCTGGAATCCAACATAAACTCAGGTCTTCTGACTCTAAATCCAGTGTGCTTTCCACCATGCCATGATCTCATGTTTCCTGTCCAAGTTATGGCCTCATGGACCTGTGAATGAGCTTGTTTCGGAAAATGGTTTGGAATCACTCTTCTGTGCTATTTTATTTATCCGGTTTTAGGAATTATACATTATGGAGAATTCGTTAGGTGCACCTGATGGGTTTGTATGATATGCCGAAACAAAATTTATTAATGACAATTTAAAAAAAGTTTTGGCCTGAGGTGCATAGCATTTCATTCCTTATCTGCTTTCCATTGTGCTCATTCTTGTACGTATTCTGTCAAATATTCAGTGTTCATTAATTTTCTAAGAATCTAGGGAAAACTGTTCACGAAGGAATCTTAACATGAGTCAAGCCGTATCATTTTTGTTTCAAGTTGACAGCATGGATCAGATTCCCTTTCAGAACTTTGATTTTAAAATAGAACCATAGAATCTGAATTAGAAATTAAGTAACTTGAGGCCTGCCTGACCATGGGTCAAACTAACATTCCAACTGAACTTTTTAACTTCAAAACCATTTCCCTCTTTTCATCTTGATTAGTCCTTTGTACTTCCTTCCTGCACTTATTGTATTCCATTTATGGTATAGTTATTTGCTTATGTCTTATATCTTTCCTGTTAGATTGCAGTTTCTATAGGGAAAGAACTGTCATATTTATGGTATTTGTCCTAGGGTCTCTCTGTGATCTAATTCTGGCTTTGGAGGGGCTGCCAAGCTCAGTTTTCACCTGTTTATACGTTTACAATTCAACCTTTCTTTTCACTGGTTTTAATTCCATCTGGTCTAAATGCATGTGTAATTCTTAACGGTATACATTTATAAGTCTTTGCCTATGGCATCGATTAATAGTAATAATAATAATAACAATAATACCTTTATTTACCATTTCTAAACTTAATCAAGCCCTTTCAGTTGTTTAGAGCCCCAAACACCTGAGCTGGTTGCAGATCCAAAATTCCTATAGCATTTTTCTTCAGTTACGGAGGGGTTCTAGTTAGGAGGGTACAGAAATCCCTTTAACTGGCTCATTCCCTGCACCAGTTTTCAGCATTCTCAAACATGATTACTTATTGCTAGAGCCTTCCCTCTGAGATTATCTTGTATGTATATCTTACTCCTACATAGTTGTTTGCGTATTGTCTGTCCCATTAGACTGTGAGCTCTTTGGCTATAGGAACCATTTTTTTCTTTTCCTTGTATCCCCAGTACTTAGCACAGGGCCTGACACATAATAGGTGTTTGATCAATGATTATTGACTCGTTGACTCCAGGGGACAGATCACTCTCTACTGCCATGCCCAATAAAGACCTTTCGAGCTAGAAGGGACCTTATAGATCAAATTCTAGTCTAGCTCTTTAATTATACATATAATCTGAGACTTGAGGTGACCAAGTATCATTCTTTGGGTTACAAAGGTACCATGGAGCAAGTACTACTATAAGCAATCAGTTTTCTTGATTCACCACACCATACTCTTGTCAGTGTGCGCTTATACAAAGTGCCTTACACATAACAGATGCTTAAATAAAAGCTTTGTTGAATTAAAGGAAATGAGTACAGCAGGAAGGAAAAGGATGGATCCATAGTTAGAGGGGCTAGCAATGTCAGGAAAGGATTTTTGAGAGTAGGGAAACCCTAAGCGTATTTGTAGGTGAAGGGGAAGATTTTGGAATTAGAACCCACACACTATCAGCAGTATTTTTAAGTCTGGAAACAAGCACTAGGAATAAAGGCTTGATTGAAATCAGGAGCATCAAATCATAGGACAAAGTGAGGAAAATAGAGCTTTTACTGAATTCATATCTTTCAAACTTAAGAAAGACTAATATAAGCTCATAGTTGCTAAGCCCTGGGTACCAGGCTGTAAGTGAATTTGACTTCGTGGATGTAAGGAATTCTTGTGGACTTTGAATGTAGTTATTAAGGCAAAGTAGCATTCAATAATTTTAACCAAGTGACAACAAAACACAAAGTCAGCACCAGCTCCACAAATAATCTTAATTTACTGATATTTTCATGGGTCTAAGAAGTTACGTGCCCACAATGTTAGCAGATTTGGAATTATGAATGCCTTCACTTGGTTTTTGTTTAAAAAACTACTTATCTAAACTTGCTGTTATGTGGGAAAAGAAATTGGGATGAATATTTATTACAGAGCATTTAAATTCAAAATGCCACAGACCTTGAGTCTAATGTACTTATATAACTGGACTTATACTAAGCAAGATTCTTTATTATATATTTCTATCCCCTAACTGTTCCCTTGCCTATTAGAAAAATAATGAGCACCAGCTGTTTGTATGTATTATATAGTAGCACATGCCTTCCATATATGAGTATATGCGTAGGAAATTTTTTTTGGAATTGAATTGAAAGCTTAAAAATTCTGTGTCTTGATAGGAGGTTATTTGGAAGTTAGATTGTTTGGCAAAGACAGGAGCTGATAGGAAAGAAATGTGGAGATTTAATTGAAGTAGGAACACATGGAGAATGGAAACAAGGATAGGATTCTGAATAAACACCTGAGATAAGTAGGGAAGGTGGAGATGGGAAGAAGAGAACTTTTCTGACCTCTCCAGCTGAGTACCTTCCCCTCCTTGAAATTATCTTGTATTTATTATGTGTGTATAATATGTGTACATATGTGTGTACATGTTTATGTGTATATGTATATGTGTATATACACACACACATTTCCCACTGTAGAATATAATAAGCTCATTGAGGACAGTAAGTTTTTTTTTCCTTTGTGTCTCTAGTGCCTGACACATGGTTGGTATTTAATAAATGTTTGTTAATTGATTGATAATAAGGTGGAACATAAAATAGGAACATGGGTAGATGAAAGCAGTGGATGGAGCCAGAAGCTGGAGAAATGGGTGCAGGCATGAGAGGGTAGTAGCAAAATTGGAGGGGACTGGGGTGAGGGGGATTAGGAAGGGAGGGAGGAGGAGAGGAACACATATACTAGCAAAGAGGGAGAGAGATAGAGCATGGGAGGGCAAAAGCAAAAATACAAGGATGAGGAATGAGGGGGGTGGAAATAGAAAGGAAAGATTAGATTTCTTCCCCCAGTGTTCTAAAAGAAAGGTATTTTTTCACTTTGGATTAATGCTTGTTCTGGGTGGGTAAAGCAGAAGTTTTGGTAGTAGGTATAGCGTACTCCAGAGTCAAAAGAGAACAGAAGAAAGGGGAATATTTTTCCTGAGCTGCCCTTCTTTGAAGAGTCATGGGGATGAAAAAGAAATAGGTCATCATACCAACTTGTTTTCTTTTGAGGAGAGCGTAAATCAAATATGCATTTTTAATGAGGGAAGAATTTTTTTTTGGTTACCTGCATGCTTATAAAATTGGAAAATTGAATGCTTAAGAGCTTGATATGGAAATTGAAGGAGGAGGCTACAAGATACCAAAAGTAGCCCTTTGCCAATCAAGCATGTACCAGACCACTTTCCTGGGATGTTCTTAATGACAACTAGTATCTTGTGTGTGTGTGTTTATGTACACACATCTCCTACGTACATGATGAATATCTTTTGTCTCTACAGCATTTTTATTTCATTCCTTGATGACATTTTACTGGAAGTGAAAGAATGTCATAGGACTAGTTTTACCCTGGTGGAGGCAGTGATTTTGGTGGACTTTGCTGTAGAGTGGGGAGGGGTCATCAGAGAGGCCTCAAGACTCTGGGTACCTGAATGGAGTGGAGAAAGGGCCCACTGAGAGACAAACTGGACACTGATAAGAGAGCCTGGGGATAGAGTGGGGTAGGAACAAAAACTTCATAATTTTGTCTTGGGTTCTCCCTCTAGTGTTTTAGTAATTAGCTCCAAAGGAGCCCTGTACTGTAGGTGCACAAGTAAATGAAGAATGCAGTAGGGTGGAAATGGTCCAGTCCTCAATCAAGTAGCTATTAAATTCCCATGAGGATTCTTAGCAGTGTGTTTTAGGTGCTTAAAATGGATTTAATTCTTCAAGTGGCTATTTCAAATTATGGCTGGTGCCCGGCTCTGTGCTAAGCACTTTACAAATATTATTTCATTTGATCCTCACAACAACCTTGGGAGGCAGGTGCTATCATTATCCCCACTTTATAGTTAAAGAAACTGAGGCACTGAGGTTACGTGACCTACCCAAAGTCACAAAGCTAGCAACTTTCTGAGGATGCGTTTGATTGAACCCAGATCTTCCTCACTCCAGGCCCACCTGGATGCCTCATTTTTTTACCAAAGGAATTTACCTTATGCGTTCTTCCTGTGCAGAAAACCATAAGTAGCAAAATTTTGTAAAACTCTGAATAATTAATGAAATAACTATATAATTACCATGACGATGGATGCAGAACAGTAACCTTACAGTCTTATTTGATTGGAATTAAAAGGTGTAACATTAAAGTCTACCCCTCCCCCAACCATGGAAGCATAATTTTTAGTTTTTGCTTTGGAGAACTGGAGGTAGTTAGAGTGTAAGTGTGTGTAATTATCTACATTCCTTCTCACCTCTTCAGGATCAAATTGGTTTTCTCTAAGAAAGGCAATTATAGGCAGGAGGCCACTTTTTGTTGAATTACTGTGTGTTCCATGCAGTGCACCCCACAAACCAAAAATCAGAGATGTACCACTATGATTTATAATACCCATTAATTAGAGTTTTGTGTTAAAGGCTTTTAGTTTTCTGCTTCAGTGAACCTAAATTTTCCCTTGGAACAAGAATTGCTCGCATTAGGTCTTATGCTAAATGTGAATGTTGTTTTGTTGAGAATCCTCAGAGATACTTGGTATAGGAACCACTTCTACATCTCTTCAGTATATATAGTACCGAAAACTGGTTAACATTTTAGTGCCTTGGGGGAGAAGGTAGAGCTAGAAATGATCCTTCCTTCTTGAGTCTGTTAAAATATCTCTGGGGATTGATTCCATTCTGGAGGCAACATCAAGTGCTTGTGTACTGATACAAGGCCCTGGGCTAGGTGCTACAGATAACAGATGAAAAAAAATAGTTATCTGGTTCTTCGAGCATGTAGTCTAATAAATGGGTAGGTAAGCAAGAATTAAGGTATATACTGAAATCTTTCATACCATGTAGAACGTGATTAGGGCAAAGGAGAAGTCAAGGATATTTTCTAAAAGAGCTCTGAGGATAAGGAATCATTTTGAGTTGGGGTTGAGATGGAGACAAAGGAAGGATTTATGAAAGAGATGGCACCTGAATTGGGCCTTGAAAGATTTCAATAAATCTGGACAGAGTGCACTCTAGGCATGGGAGACATGTTTGTGAATGTACAGAGGGTAAAGCAAGCAGAATAAGATCAGAGAAGAGTCAGCAGGCCAATTTGGCTGCAATATAACATATGCAAAGGGGAGTAATGCAAAATAAGACTGGAAAGGCAGGTTAGAGCCAGACTCTGGAGGTCCTAAGTACCAGGCTGACTCATTTGCATTTGATTCTGGCAGTATTGGGAAGGTACTGAATGTTTTTGAGTAGGGGTGGCTGATCAGATTTGTGTATTAAGATGATTTTGTCATTTGGAAGTGAAGAGATTAAAAACAGTTGAGTTAAATTTATTTCAATGGTTCAAGCAGAGGTGGTTGAAAGCCTGAATTTGGGGAGAGCAATGGGAGTGGAAATGAGAGAATAGATTTGAGAGAGATTGCCAAGATACAATTGACAGTTCTTGGCAGTTGGTTGTAGAGGGTAAGGAAAAAAGCCCCAAAGTTTCAATCCTGGGTGATTGAGAGACTGGTAGTACCATTAAAAATAAGAAAGTTGGCAAGAAGGGCAGATTTAGGGGAAAGATAATCTAAAAATATAATTTTAGACATATTGAAATAGAGGTACCAACAGGGCATCCTTGTGCAAATCCACTCTCCTTTAGGTGGTGACTAGGTAATTAAATGTATAACCATAGCCTGTTTTCTGGGTCCTTGGAATGTTCTTTCAGTCAACCATTTTTTACATGTAGTAGTCATCTATGATGTTACTAGATTCTATGTAATTGCTTTTACTTTGTAGGTTTGGGTTTCAGGGCTAGGCCTATGAAAGTCATTGTTGCAATTTTTTTTTATGCACTGTCCCTAAAGTTCTAATAGCAAAGTATATTATAGTTCTGGTTTCTCTGTGGACAGCTAAGAAAGCCTGTTAGCATGGGATCTAATGATGTATCTTTCCTACTAGTAATATTTCCATATTTCAAGATATTCCTGGTTTCTTTGACATGCATATTTCTTCTATGGACACAGATTGCAATCTCTACGTGAGTATATCCAGAAGTATTAATTAGCAATTCATGGCCAATTATCTGGTGATTCCTCTTTCTCTACTTGGCTAACTGGGCCCTGAGGTGATAGATGCACAGTTGGTTTCTGAACTTTGAAACCTTTTTTTGCTCACTTAGGACCTACCACGACTAGACCTCTATGGATATGTCTTTGAGAATCATAGGTTACTGCCTTGACTGGTGCAGTATATAAGTGAAAGTTCTAGGATATTGTAATTCTTTAATAGGATAACAACTGTTATCTGATAACCGAATATAAACCAGTATTTGCTTCAATGGACCAAAGATTTGTTAAAGCACAGCCACTAAAGCTGTCGGATTCGTTGACCTAATTTTTGAGTCAGTTCAGCATGTCTTCCTTTGGTTGACTCTGATTTCACATCTGGAAATGAATTTACCTTAAAACCTTCTCTGATCTGTCTGATTTTGAGAAAGTCACCTAAACTCTAAGGATCTCAGGTTTTTCATCTGCAAAATGAGAGGAATTGTACTACATGACCTCCGAGGTCTTCCTCCTTCCTTCCCCCTTCCAGCTCTTAAGTTTATGATGATTGGACTCTCTGTTAACCTAAAGATCAGGCAGCTAGATAGCACAGTGGCTAGAGTTGGACCTGGAAGCCAGGAAAGTCAGGAGAGAGGGGTCATTTTTGGCTAAGATAAGATTAGACTTGGTCTGGGACTGAAAGAATCTCCTGATTTGTAGTCCATTGTTCTTTTTACTATTTTATACATGTTGCTCCTCCGTGATAAGGCTCTGTGTCTCCCTAACGTGGGTGACATTTACCAAGTGGATTTTTTTCACAATAAAAATTATATATTAAAATATAAGTAAAAAAGCATGATGCTGCATGTTTTTTTAAAAAACTTTTTCTAAATTGAATGTAACAAAATCAACAATCCCATTAGAATGTCGAATGTAATAGTTTATATTATATGAACAAATCAGGTAGAGTTTTTTCAATATAGTACCACTTATCATACATATCATTGATATGTTAATGTGTCACATTACATTTTAACCACAAAATTATAGCCTTTAGAGGAAAACATCCTCTATATTTTTCACAGGCTGCCTGAAATTCTTTGTTGGGCTGCATGTTGTGCAGGACTGCTTTACGGTGAAAGTTACCCTATTTAATTTAACTGGAATTTAAATTAAAAAATCCTGTTAGTGTATGAGACTTTGTTGCTTCTGAAGATCTTGATAAACTCTATTAATACCATTTATAGCCACTTGAGTGAACCACAGATTCATAAGAAAATAATTTTGGGATATTTTTGGAATACCAATCAGCTACTTCTAAATTTGATTTCTTTCCATAGTTAATTTTATTTCCATATTGTTCCATATAGGAATATTCAAAGTGTGATGTCTGTTGCATTTGCGGTATGAATCCAGTCATGGAGAAGTACATATAAATGCTTGGAAGTAAGAGAATAGGTACCTTCTACCTATAGTCTTCAACCCTATACTAGTCTAGTTCATTGTGGTAAGTGTGAGGATCACCCTGATTTGGCCAAAATATTTTGAGGCATCAGTGCAATAATAGCATCCTTTGTTATTGGGAATAAGCTGTAAAAAGCTTGGCAAAGATTGCATTTATCAATTTTGCATACTAGTTGGGATTTGAAGCACTGTGAAAGGTTAAACCAAAGTTTTTGAAGATGAAATTGATCAGCACTAAAATGTCGACTGTCTAAAGAGCGTATCCTTCCCAGCATGCAAGCAGTATCTCTTATTTTGGGTTCCCCTGCTGCATAACATTTGCATTGTGACATTTTCTTTCACTGTTAACTGGGTAGTTGGTTTTTCTAGAACAGTCAGCATTCATTAAGTACTATAGAGCGCACAGCAGTTCAGGATAATTTTTTTTCAGTCAAAGGTGAGTCCTAATATTTCTTCTCACCAGAAATATATTTAGGATAAGAGCATGTCTTATGTCAACATAAGTGTTGTTGCTAACAAATTTTACTAAATAGCTATTATTTGCAAGTTACACAGGAATTGTAATGAATGTGAAAATGCCCTGTGTCTAACCTAGAGTTAGTTACCAAAACCCCGTCATGAAATCATTTGTATAAAAATTCAGAGCTACGTATGCTTTGATTATTTTGGCGTCTATTACCTATAGCAGTAATGCTTTTTGAATCTGTTTGAGGGCCATAGTAACTTGTCACCATGGCCAGCTCACAAAAGGAATTATTTTACAACTTGATGCTCCTTAAGAAGAATAGGGTGATGATACAAAGGGCTGGTTCCTTAGAGACTGCTGCCCTGTCAAGAATCCTGTTATTCTGTGTCTTTGATTAGGACTGTTACCTCTTTGGGGAGGGGGGCTGGGTTAATGATTTTTACAATGTGATGGGGTTGGAGGAGGAGGCATCCTGTACAAATACCTGGACTCTCAAAAGTGCCACTTAATTAAGCATTATCTAGGGGAGAGGAAAAAGGGTTGAAAATGTGGGTCTTGTTCAAAAGTAGGTTTTCTATAACACGAGGCATATTCTTGGTGCCATCATCATGATGGTATTTAATAAATATTTGTAGATTGAATGAAAAGCTAAGTAAAGGCTTGATAACATATTTCATTTTTTACAGTTATATAAGAATATTTGTTTACACAGCTTTTTTTTTTTCCCCTTAGCCTAGTTTGTGGTTTAAATGAAAAATTTAGAATGACTCTAGATTATTTTTTACGTTGTTGCTTTGCTTTAAGCTTCAGGGGTCAAGCACAATAAAAACTTTCAGTAAAATGTTTTAAACGGTTATTAATAGCTAAATGAAATGCTAGCCACTTAAGTAGTTTTTCTTATATGCTCATGAGGTGACCTTCCACTAAAGTCTTTCTTCAATGCCTCAACCAGGGATGGAGGTCGGGTAATGACCTTCAGTTCTCAAGGATTATGCCAAACATTCTCTTGAGTCTTCCAATATAAAATGAAGCGATTAGACTAGATAATCTCTGAGGTCCCTTCCAGCTCTAAATCTGCAATTCTGTGATCCTTCGATCTTTTTGGCATGAAGGAGTTAAATAGATCTTTGAATAAGTATGTACTATATCATATTTCGAAGGTACATATACACACACATACTCTCATTTGTATATTTTGCTTTCAAAGCAATTTTCAAAGTATGTTTTTTTTAAATTCATTATGTTTTACATTGAAAATGTACCACTCAGACATTTAAGCCTGTATTTAAATTATTTATACTGACAATGTTTCTGTTTGGTTTAGGTCTCATAGTGGAGACCCTTATGTAGAGTTGGGCTAACCCAGTGAGTATCTAGGATATTGAGAGAGAGCTAGAAATTTAGAAGGGAAGGGAAAATAGAAGCATTTAGAGGGCAAGAAATTTTTAAAATGGAGTAGACATTACCGATGACCAGTTCTTATTATGATGACTAACAAGAGCCCTTGTTTTCCTTCCAGTCACCCTCTGAGATGGGTAGTGCAGGTATTATTCTATTTTATAGATGAGGAAATTGAATCTCAGTGAAATTAAGCTATTTGCCTACTGACATACAGATAGTGACAGAGCCATCAGGGTCACATTTATATCATAATAATAGTTGACATATAACACTTTAAACATTATAAAATTCTTTGTATGCATTATCTTACTTGAGCCTTGTAGTAGTTATGTGAAATAGATAGTAAAGAGTATCATTATCTCCTGTCTCAGATAAGGAAACTGAAATTTGGAAAGGCCAAACCCTACAGCTTCAGTGACAGTTCTGGGACCCAAATCTGAATTTTCGGATTCCAAGATTGAGATTCTCTCTACTACACCATAGCACCTCTGATAATGTAGTTAATCTTCATTAATAAATATTTTTATTAGGTAATATAAGTAATATTGATCTTTAATGTTGGTTTCATGTAACATTTTTGTATACATATTGGCAATTTAAGAAAACTTTGAAAACCAGGACAATTTTAAATGAATCTCTTCCATTTGCAGTAATTTTTGTCAGGTCTATTTAAATGAATTAAAGTCTGAGAAAAACTAAACTTGTTTTATATGTAGTCATAAAGGGGTATTTTGTAGTTGGGTGCTAAGATGATTTAGAAATTAATTGATTATTTTGAAATTAAAGTAGATTTGTCAGATGAAAAATGGTACTGGTTTTTATTCTTATTGATTTAAAAGTACAGCATAGTATTCTAAATACATTTGTTATTTCTTACTAATAGTCAATATTTATTTTCTTCATACTGCTTGTATCACAAATATTATTTTGACCCTGCCTGAGCTTTATAGATTTAAAAGCCTGAGTACATTAGAAAATTAGAATCAAGTTCTTAACTTGGATGACTGCACAAAATGGTTATACAACAAAAGTTCACAGACCTAATATATGAGAGCTGTTTACATAGAAATTGAAAAGGGAAATACAGAAGTGGGAGGGAATATGCATATATCCATGCTTGGTTTGCCCATCATTCAGTTTAGTTCCACAAACATATTTTAGCCAGCTACTATGAACAAGGTTAGGGCAGCTAGGTGGCACAGTGACTAGAGCCCTGAGCTTGGAATCAGAAAGAATGATTTTTATGGGTTCAAATCTGACCTCGACACATACTAGCTGTGTGACCCTGGGTGAATCACTTAGCTGTTTGCCTCAGTTTCTCATCTGCAAAATGAGCTGGAGAAAGAAATGGCAACCCACTCCAGTATCTTTGCTAAGAAAACCCTAATATGGAGTCATAAAGAATCAGACATGACTAAAATGCCTGAACAACAAATGTACAAGGTTGCTGAGGACACACTGGTACAGTGGGAAATAGTCTCTGCCTTCAAGGGGCTTAGATTCTATTAGATTCTTTATTTACATTTTTATTCACTCATGTTGTGATCTGCTTTGGAGAGGGAACACCTATGTAGTTCCATCAAAGCAAGATCTCAATACATTTTCCCCCTTCTCTTTTGATACTAAAATAATATTTTATCTTTCTTTTGGCAGTGAGATGCATTTTTAATAGATTCCTCATCCCCCTCATACACCAACATCTCATGGTTCTTCCATTTATTTTGTGTTCTAAAGTCTATGATTTTCTTTATGTGGGATCTGTAGAATATGGAAAGGATTCAGATGAAAACAGTAAAATAATTAATGGTTAAAGAGATCTTTTAAGTAAGAACTAGAAAAACTCTCGTTATTTGACTTTGGAAAGGAACTGTTAAGAGATGACCCCTCACTAGCCTTCAGCAATATGTCAAAGTACTACATAGATCAGTGGTTCTTAACCTTTTTTGTGTTGTGAGCCCCCTTTGGTAGCCTGGTAAAGCTTATGGACGCCTTCTCCAAATAATGTTTAATGCATACAGTACGTAGGATTACAAAGTATTGTGGGAATGTAGTTATCAAAAGAGGTTTGAGAGGTGAGTGAGGGAGGAAATGGAGATTCAATAAATGAATGCAGCTTTTAAAGGGAAGGGAGGTGGGATATAGGATTATAACTTCAAGGTATGGTAGGATTTAGTGTCTTTTGTTTTTTAAAGTATGGGAGACCTGGGTGGCTCAGTGGATAGAACTCTACGCCTGGAGACAGGAAGATCTGAGTTCAAATATGACCTCAGGCTCTTAGTAACTTTGTGATGCTAGGTAAGTCACTTAATCTTTCTTTGCCTCGGTTTCTTCATGTGTAAAATGGGGGTAAAAATAGCACCTATCCCCCAGGGTTGTTGTGAGGATCAAAAGAAATAATAATTCCAAAGCACTTAGCATATAGTACCTGGCACATAGTAAGCACTATATAAATGTTAGCTGCTATTATCGTCAGCGTAGTAGTAGTAGTAGTAGGTGTAGTAGTAGTAGTAGTAGTAGTAGGTATAGGTGTAGATGTAGGTGGCAGGGAAAGAACAAATGTATGAGAGAGATTGGCATTCTCAATTAATGTGGCAACAATCTGCTGGACATGACAGGAGAGGATGGAATCAAAAACATATCAAGGGCCTATGTAGTAGATGACCTTGGTGATGAGAAGAGAAACTTCATTAGAGACTGGAGTAAAGGGGAGAAAATTAGATATTATATTAAAAGTTCGTGAGACGAAGAGAAAGAGGAAAGATGAGGTTTATGGTGAAAAGTCTTGATTTTGAGGCTCAAGTTTTCAGTTGAGGGGGTGGTATGGGAGATTTGAAGAGAAGGTATGGAATTGTAAGGTTAATGAGGAATAAGATCTTCCCATCCCATCAATAAGGCCTGGAGCCCATTAAGGGGAAGCTCGCTTGCTTGCTTGTAGGAAGGTTTACATACCTTTTTCTAATTAGTCACTGAGTCAGGAGGGTTCTGGCTCTGAGCATATTAGCTGAAAGAGTGTATATTCTGAGAGGTGAGCTTTTGCTTTGGGAGCTCGCTTATAAGAAGGATCTTGTGATTCTGTGGTCGAGACTCTGAGTGGCCGTCTGTTCAGAGCTCCCAGACTGCTCAGAGGTAAAGGCTCCCTCGATTCAATGATGAATATAAAGTATACATAGCAGTCTTGTTTTGATTCAGGCAGTAGAGCCCTGTCTGTTGGTCTTTATTTCTCTCTGCTATATTTTTTTCTGTTTAATTAGATTGTTGACCCCTGAAACAGCTGTCTTTCCCAGTAAAGCAGATAAAAGAACCTGCACCAGCAGCCATCTTGGGTGGGTATGCCAGTGTGGTTGCCATTACAGGAATGAGGGTCAATGTGAGATTAGGTAACATATTTTTATTGGAGTCGTTCAGCATGGTAATTTGACTTACTTGTTCAAGCTTCTTTCATCATGGGTAGAAACAGGATGAGGCTGGTGAGAGTAATCCAGGTTTGGAGTTGGCAAGATGTGAGTGGTGAGAGAACAGGGAAGCAAGTGATTTGAAAGTAGAGGACAGTGTAGAGTTGATTAGTTAACTAGAGGTTCAAAATTGGTTAGGAAGAAAGCCAAATCAAAGCAGGAGAGATGAACTTGGAAAGTATTGAAGAGTGGAGGGATCATCTTAGTGGGGATAAAAAACAGGTTTAGGAGGAATGTGGTACAAGGGGAGATTGATTGATAGATTCTGGTTGGATAAAGGAAATTCAGAATTCTTAATCATGGAAATGGAATATATGTGAGTGATGTGATTGGAAAATCAAGGGTGTGACCATCCCTGTGTGTAGCTGAGCTAGAGTGGAGGAGCAGGACATGGGAACTTAGCTAAGTGGAAAACTGGGAGGTTAAGATGTTTGAAGGAAGGTGAACATTTAAAAATTATGGTGTTTTTAATCTGTACTTTGTAAGCCCTGAATAAAATGCTAATTTCCATATACAATGTAGAACAGAGAGAATGGTACATGAAATCATGAATCTCTATTATGTGTAGCTTGCTTTTCCTTTTAAGTATAATATAGATTCAACATGTAACTTTCAAAGCTCTACTGCTTATTTGCATTTTCTTCTGGCTTTCCTTCTGTTCTCTCTTGGGCATTTATGAAAATATTTTAGTGACCTTCTTTTTTCCTTTGACAACTTTATTGCTAATTCCTCTTCCCCCTCTATTTCCTTCCCTCAAAATTGGGTGGGAGTGGGGAGGTGGGAAACAAGTAACTTGGTAAGAAATATACATAGTGAAGCAAAACAGATTCCTGCAATGTCCAAAAAATGTATCTTATTCTGCATTTTGAGTCTATCACCTATCTGTCAGGAGGTGAGAAGGCTGCTTTATGTTCTTATATTGTGGTGGGTCATTGCATTGATCAGAGCCCTTCAATATTTCAAGGTTGTTTTTATTTATAATGTTGTTACTGTTTAGCTTGATTTCCTGGTTCTTTTCATTTCACTTTGCATCAGTATCTTGTTTCTCTGAAACCTTCTTTTTCAAAATTGCTAATAGTATAATGGTATTCCATTACATTCACACAACACAAGTTGTCAGTTATGTCACAGTTGGTAGACAATCCCCTGTTTTCCACTTTTTTGGTTTAACAAAAGAGCTGCTGTGAACATTCTTGTATATATGGATCCCTTCCCTCTTTCTTGGATCTCTGAGTTTTAGGCCTAGTAGAGCTATCATTGGGCCAAAGGCCATATATACTATTTAGTGAATTTTGGGATGTAGTTCTAAATTGCTTTCCAGAATAGTTAAATTGATTCAAATCTCTACTTTCTTTGAGTGTTTGAGAAAATTTACTTATAAATCCATAAGGTTCTAGGGTTTTTTGGGTGTGGGGAGGGAATTCATTTCTGGCTTGTTCTTTTTTTCCTTCTGAAATTGGTTTACACAAATTCTCTATTTCTTATTCCATCAATTTGAGTATTTTATAATTTATAAATACCCATCTTTCATTTAAGTTGTTAATTTTCTTATAAGTGAGCATGATAGTTTCTTATTTACTAATTTCATTTGAATTTTTATTTGTTGCCAATTCTTATTTTTAATTTTTTTACTGGCAATTTTTTCCTTATCTTCTTTCTAAGTCTGGTGTGCGCTCTCTCTCTCTCTCTCTCCTCCCCTGTCTCTCTAAATCATATTAGCTAATGCCCTGTCTTTTTTTGTTTTGGGAAAACAAAACAGCTCAGTTTTTATCACTCTAATTTTCATAATTTTGTTTTGGTGTTTAGTTGACTGTCCGTGCTTAGTTATCCAGTGTAATAAAAGTGTGGCTTCATTATGAGGTATTAAACAATATATGTTGGATTCTTTTAACTCAATGCTCAATTGTGCCAAACAAATGATTACAATAAAAGGAGGTTATATATCTTAAAAGTACTAAGATTTGAAAACGTTTATGGTTTATCGTATAAGTCAGTGAAGGTAATTATTTTATTTTGTCTCAGTTAATTTACACACCACTGTACTACCAATCATTCATTCACTCAACAGATTGAATAGGTGTTCAATGAATAATTGAGTACAAAAGTGATTGTTTTTAAAGCTATATTCTTCCTCCTTGCCCCTATTTGCCTGTTAGGCACATTCAAAAAACTAGTGATCCCTCTCAGCATCACTTTAAACTTAGCTCAGTATCATTGTGCTGTATTGATTTTTATATCTCCTTTCTTCCTCAAAAGCTTAAAAAGCTTGCTGGTGTGGTATCCCATTTTTTTTCATTACAGTGTTTCAGGTAACAGCAGATATTACCCTTGTTTTCCAGATAAAATAACCAGGACAAAGAAAGTTTAAGTGAGTTGTTTAGGGTCAGAGTGATGAAGATGAGACTGTAATCCAGGTTCTTCTGTTTTCCAGTGTTATTTCTGTATTTTACAGAAATATGGCTGGGTAATCGGATTTGTCAGAATATCCCAGATTCCAGAATGAAATAGAGTATACAGGCCTATATATAACTTGCTTATAAATTCCTCATTGCTAACAACAGCTTCCCTAAGGCTTGTTGCTTTTTGGAAAAAAAATCTTGCAATTTTTAGAATACCTATGAGGTCAGAAGTAGAGCTCTCTTAGTTTGAACAATCCTTTTTAAGCATCCTCTAGGTGCAAGGCACTGTGATAGACACTAGGGATATAAAGACCAAAAAAAATTGAAACATTTGCTGCCCTATATAACATGGGCAAATCACATAATTTCTTAGCCTCAGTTTTCTCATTTGTACACTGGCAGTAGTAATAGAACCTACCTCCTGAGATGGTTGTGAGGATTAAATGAGATAATTTATGAAAAGCACTTTGCAAACCTTAAAACACCAAATCAGTGGGAGCTATTATTAGTACTGCTTATGTTGCTACTACTACTAATCATAGTAGTAGTATTAATCATATAAAATAAATTAAATAAATATTAAATAAATAATCATATTAAAACTATAGGCCCTCAAAGAAAATACTAAAAACAATTGTAGACTAAATAACCTAATCGTAAAGAACTGGTGAGTCAAAGACCACAGTATAAAAACTATAGAAAATTTCATCAAAGAAAATGACAATAAAGAGACTGCATAACGAGACTTGTGGGATCCACCTCAAGCAGTACTAAGGGGAAGTTTTATATCTCTAAATCAAAATCTAATCAATAAAAGATAGATCAATGAATTGTGTATTTAATTAAAAAAAACTTGAAAAATTCACATCCTCCCCTAAATAACAAAGTAAAATTCTGAAAATTAAATGAGATTGAATAAAATGAAAAACAAAAGGGCCATTGAATTGATAAATAAAATTAGGTGCTATTTTATTTAAAAAAACAAATAACAAATCTGATTATTAAAAGAGAAAGGAAAACCAAATTATTCATACCAAAAATGAAAAAGTCCTCACAAGTTTGAGAAAATAAAGAAAGTGACCAGAAATTAAATTGTCAGGAAATAATAAAAAGCTAATGAAATTGATTACTTAGAGGAACTAGATGAATACTTAACAAAAACCAAAATACCGAGATTAACAAAAGAAGTAGGATATTTAAATAACCTAATATCAGAAAAAAAAACAACTGAAAATGCCATAAATTAATTCCCAATTAAAAAAAAATGTCAGGACTAGACAGTTTTACAAGTGAATTCTTTCAAATGTCCATACAATGATTAAATACTATAGTACATAAACTTTTTTCTATAGTAAGATAAAAAAGCACTCTTTCCAATACAAATATGGTCTTGATATCTAACCCAGCAATGAAAGAGAACTACAGGTCAATATCCCTAATGAACATTGACCCAAAAATTTTAAATGAAATTTTAGAAAGTAGACTACAACAACATATTAGGTTACACAGGTTGAATTTTAAACCAAGAAGCAGGGTTGATTCAGTATAAAGAAAAGTATGAATATAATCAACCATTTTAGTAACATAAATAAAAACACATTTATATCAATAGATATTGGACAGGATTTTGACAAAACTTAGCACTCATTTTTATTACAAACTTTAGAAATTATAAGGGGAGGGGGGGCAGAGACAAGATGGCGGCTGGGAAGCAGTGACTGGCGTGAGCTCCCCACCAAGTTCCTCCAAAAACCTATAAAACAATGGCTCTCAACCAATTCTAGAGCTGCAGAACCCACAAAGTGGCAGAGGGAAGCAGGGCCCCAGCCCAGGACAGCCTGAATGGTCTCTGGGTAAGGTCTGTCCCTCTCAGCCCCCAGCCGAGGGGAGCGGAGCTGAGCCCAGCGCGCATGGGGCTAACAGACCAGACGTGGACCTACCAGACCAGGAGATGAGCAGAAAGTGCCCTGGCATCCTGAAATACTGAGCTGTGGCATGTACCAGACCTCTCAACCCACAAAGAGCAAAGACATCAGAGAAGGTTAGTGGGAAAAGCTGCGTGACTGAGTTTGCGGTTCCGGCCACTTGCC
>CM053627.1:179316753-179337402 GCA_028646595.1 Phalanger gymnotis | reverse complement strand
GCTCTTGAGTTAGCCCCTCCCCTTAGGACCCTGGGAGGTTCACACCCACATAGGTTCCACACCTAATAATAGGGGTTTGGGCCTGGGGCTTAGCACCTAGTAAGGCTCAATGAAATACACTGAATTACTCAAAGCAAACGAAAGCCAAACTCTTCAAGGGCACTAAGTGCTAAGGAGCCTATTTTGCTTACCAACACAGGGGGAAAGATAATGAGTTCAAATTTAGACATGTTGAGTTTAACAATTCTATGGGACATCCAGCTTGAGATGTTAGGGGGAAGGGAGCAAGCATTTATTAAGTGCCTGTTATGTGTTGGGCCCTGTGCTAAGTGCTTTACAGACATTTCATTTGATCTTCATAGCAGCCCTGTAAAGTAGGTGCTATTATTATCCCCCCTTTACAGTTGCAGAAACTGAGGCAGACAGAGATTAAGTGATTTCCTCAGGGTCACATAGCTAGTCAGATGTTAAAAGAGAATACTTGGGTCCAAATTGAGATTGGTTAACTGTTTGAATTTCAGGAAAGAGGACATTGTGCTTCTTTAGTGATGCCTGGATGTGTTGTATTAATGCAAATTATTTTCATTACTTTTTCAAGACTTAAATGTGAACAGAAAAGGCATATAAATACTCATGGGGATGTAGTTAAAAACCAATCAACCATCATTTAAGAAGCTCATTTTGGAGGGACTGAAAAAGAAATTAAATAGAAGAAAATGATAAAATAGGCTAACTTTTCTAAGGGGAAAAAAGGGCAGATGCTGTTTGTGAATAGAATAGGGTATCATAAGCCTTAGCTAAACAGAGTGAATGCAAAAATAGTTACTGTATAATGATGATCTCAGGATGGAGAAATAAACTGTGAGTCAGATGTGGAGGCATAATGTGCTGTTTCACACTTAACTAAAAAACATTTCCTGTATCCACAAAAGCAGTCTTCCATTGAGTAAAGAATCATAGCACTGGGAGGCAGCAGGGAAAATTAAGTCTCAGAGGACAGAAAACTAGCTGAACTAAGTGGATGAATGCCTCCTAAAAGCATCTGTGGGCATACACATTACAGGTGCACTGTGTACCAGCTAGGTGGGGTAGTATGTAGCATGCTGGCCTTGAAGCTGTGAGTTCGAATCCTGTCTTTGATACTAGCTTTGTATCTGAACAAGTCACTTATGCCCTCTAAGCCTCAGTTTACTCGTTTATAAAATAGAAATAATAATAATAGCACATGCCACACAGAATTGTTGTGAGGATCGAATGAAATAACGGACATAAAGTGATTTGCAATCCTTAAAAATGCCGTAGAACTGTTAGTACTATCTTAGTATTATAGACTAGAATTAATGGCTTGAGAATTCAGTTGTGGGTGGAAATACTCATATGTCTTGGTTAACCGATTAGTTAATTTTCTCTTAGTGTCTTCAAGTATTGCACTCTTTCCCCCAAAGAATTGTGTTCTGTTCTGAAAAATAATGGCTATGGGTTTGAGAGGAGACTGCCCTTTCTCTTCCGCAATTCAATTTAGTTCCACTCAACAAGGACTGAATGAGCATCTGCTACATACAACATTCCACATGTGCTAGGTGCTGGGGATAGTGATTTTAAAGTAAAGGGGTCTTTGCCTTCAAGGAATTTAAATTCTGCTGGGAAAAACAACACATATAAAGGTAAGCAAATATAAGCGTGAAGTTAGGCAGTTAGGTGGCTCAGTGGAGGAAGACTCATCTTCCTAATCTCAGATCTGGCCTCAGACACTTACTACCTGTGTGACCCTGGGCAAGTCATTTAACCATGTTTGCCTCAGTTTCCTCCTCTGTAAAATGAGCTGTGGAAGGAAATGGCAAACCACCCCAGTGGTTTCTTGCATGCCAAGAAAACCCCGAAGAATCGAACTTTACTGAAAACAACTAAACAACAACCATAAAACAAGTATTTCAAGTACTTTAGTACTTGGGCTGGGGGTTACTAATAATTAGGGGAAGTCAGAAGGCCTTATGTGGCAGCTACCCAAGAAAAGAAACTAGGGATTCCAAAAGGAGAGAACAACTGATACAATGACAACAACAATCTAAAGACACTTTTAAAAGCTCTAAGAACTTGGATCAATACAGCGAGCATTCATGGTTCCAGAGGACTAATAACCCACAGAAGAGATGGATTTGGGGTATAGAATGAGACATATATGCATACACACACAAATATACATGTATATATATGCACTTATACATATGTATGTATATGTACTTATATACATACATATGTATATATACATACACACACACACACACATACAAATCTATATATTCCCTGGGGGAATTTATTTTGCTTGACTAAATTTTTTTTTAAACAAGAAATTTCTTTTTTTCAGTGAGGTAGGGGGTTGAGAGGGAAAAATCACTTTCTGTTCATTTTAAAAATGGAGAAGTAAGGGATGATATAGAGGTGAAATATTGCATGCAGATGAGATCATTGCGTTATGTTTTATTTAACTGTTTTGTTATGAGATATTTCATGAAAGAGCAATCTGTAGATGTATCTAATATAAAGACAAAACACATGAGTAAAACTGAAAGTGACCAAAAATGAGGAAGTTAAATATTCTAGGTGACATCTAGTTGGCACAGTGGATAGAATGCCGGACCTGGAGTCAGAAAGATCTGAGTTCAAATTTCATCTCAGATACTTACTAGCTGGTTGATCCTGGACACATCACTTAACCTCTGCCTGCCCCAGTGTTCTGATCTCTAAAATAGGAATAATAATATTACCCACCTCCTAGGGTTGTAGTGAGGATAAAATGAGATAATATTTGTGAAGCACTTTGTGAACCTTAAAACACTGTATAGATTCTATCAATCCAGGTGATGATGATGGTGATGATGATGATACTACATGAAGGACAGCTTGTGAAAAGCCACAGAGATGGGCAAACAAAAGGAAAGGCCTAATGAAGGAAGCAGCAATTCAATGTGTTAATTTCTAGTTTGGTAAAAAAAAAAAGTTCTTAGAGGAAAAAGAAAATATATTTTTTCGACATGTGAATTTTTCATATGCTTTCACATGTGCATTCATATGCCTCTTTCACTTCAGCGATAGAAATTGAATTTGCAGAGTCTTCGACAACTTCCTTTAGAATATTTGGTGAAGACCTTATTTTGCTACAGATTAGTAGTTAGCAGCTTTATGTAGGAATGGTGATCATCTTGGAGAACAAATTAGGTTCCTCTTGGATTTTTCCAAGATTGTAATTTAGGGTCTATGGGACATTTTTTTTTTTTTAAAGATAAGATGGCTGTCTGTATGTCTGACATTTATTATGTGAGATAGATACAGCAAGAAGTTAGAGGGAGTCATGGACAGTGCTAATCTTAGAAGAAATAAACAGCAAGGATATAGAAGGCCAAGATTCTGTCTGGACAGCCTTTTAAACATTTACTGGAAGGCTACATATACGATTGGCAACTCCAGTGCACATAGAAGAATTTATGTGCATATTTAGAAAGCTTTATGAGAAATTTCCACATGATGGAATTCTGCTTAAGCGTCATGCTACAGCCGTAAACAGCAGCATAGTACTGGAAAACCTAGATAAGTACATTTGATTCAGGGAATTTATAAATCAACAAATATAAATTAAGGGATATTGTGATTAAAAAAAAAAGTCTTTGGAGACAACTTTGGATAAGGAAATTTTAAACTTTTGTGTATACTTCATAAAGTTTAGAACAATTCAGAATGATTTTCAGTGATAACTAAAGCCCGCGGCCTCTTCCTTGTGGTGAGGTGACCCTGGATTTTCAGACTGTGCCAGTAGTACACAATCTCTTATCATTTCTTCAGTTGCAGAATTGGTGATAAATTGTATGTCTGTTGTCCCAGGACTAGTTTATCACTCAATTCACCTTGGAATGATGATCATTTTGGCTGTAGTAATTACTAAAGACCATTTGCTGAGTTATATGGTAATTGCAATCTGAGTAGATGGGTGATGGTAGCACATGGTTGGAATTATACATCTTTGAAGGGTATAGGGCTATGTGATTTGGCATAGGATCATACACATTAAGTTGGAAGGAATCTTAAAGGCTATTGATTCTAATCTGTCATTTTCAAATGAAGAAACTGACGTACAATGGACTATGTGACTTGCCCACAGTCATACTGATATTGAATTTCTGAAACAGGTTTTTAAACCAGGTCCTCTTCACTTGAAGTCATTTCATTGGTTTAGGGAACTCCTGATAAGGAAACACAGGGTTACCGGTACAAATTGACAATTGTTCCGCAGCTCATCTTTATTGGTTCTAAGAAATCTCAATTGAAATGCAGATTGTGATAAACTGTTCTATAAACTGTCTTAATTAGTTGTGATTCTTATTTTAGATGACACACTCTGTGAGAAAAATGAGACAGCTAATTTAATTGAAGAGGAAAACCTGAAAATAATATATTATGGTAACTTACTTATCTCTAGCAGCAGCTGGGCAGTGCAGTGAGTAGAATGCTAGACGACCTGGAAGTGGAAGACCAATTTTCCAGAGTTCAAATGTGACCTCAGACACTTTCTAGCTGTATGATCCTGGGCAAGTCACTCAAACCCTATTTGCCTCAGTTTCCTCCTCTGTAAAATGATCTGGAGAAGGAAATGGCAAATCACTACAATATCTTTGCCAAAACAAAAAAAAAACAAAACAGACAAAAAAAACCCAAACCCAAATGGGGTCATGAAGAGTCAGTCACAACTGAAAAAACGACTGAATAACAACTTGTCTGTAGAGAACTTATCAAGATGTATGTATTTTCAGTCTTTGAAAAATTACTGTTCTTTTCCTGATGAGGGCAAGACTGAGGATCAGACTGAGGCAAGGAGACAAAATGAATAGAGGATGCTCTGTGGAATTGACGGATGATAACTAATAGCATCCTGGGAGACGGTTCTTTTTTTTTTAATTTCTTTTTTATTTTTTGTTTACAACACTCAGTTCCACAAGTGTTTGAGTTCCAAATTTTCTCCTCCCCCTCTCCTCTCTCCTCCCCACTCAAGTCAGCATGTACTCCTATATAGGTTCTATATATACCCTTGCATTAAACTTATTTACACGATAGTCAAGTTGTAAAGAATTATAACCAATGGAGTGAATCATGAGAAAGAAGAAGCAAAACCAAAAAAGAGGAAAAAAAAAAGAGCAAATAGTTTGCCTCACTCTGCATTCAGAGTCCGTAATTCTTTCTCTGGATGTGGATCGCTTTTTTCCATCATGAGTCTTTCGGAGATGTCTTTGAACCTTATATTGCTGAGAAGAGCCAAGTCTATCAAAGTTAGTCATCACCGATACCATGTGTCTATAATTATGTATAATGTTCTCTTGGTTCTGCTCCTCTCACTCAGTATCTGATCACTTGGGTCTTTCTAGGTTATTACGAAGTCTGAGACAGTTCTTTTGACTATAAAAGGCTGATCCACTGCCTCTGACCTGCATAGAGATTGCCTTCCTTTGCCCTGAGTTTATGGGTAGGCATAAATGGTTGACACCATTGGTGATTCAGTCAGTCACTTAATCAGTCTGTAAGAAGCCAAAAAAAAAAAATGGGATTGAGAGCTTTGGCAGACAAATAGTCAAGCACCTGGTATTCCACTTGCTAGGCCTTTCTTTTGGGAAACCTACTCTACTATAATAACCCATGAATTTGGAACTGAAGTATGAGAAATTGGGTACTAAGGAAAAAAAGCCAGTGGTTCACGTCCATTCATTATGGCGTCAATCTTATTACCTGCATTTTTGCAAATAGCTGTTTGCATTTTTAAATCTTATAGAACATTGGTGGAGTTAGCTCTTGTATTCCAAGCTGCTCCTCATACCCTAGACTTGTTTTGTGATCAAAAGTTGGCACTGGGATGGATGTTGGTCTGCCTGCAGCTGTTTTCAGGTTTGCTCTGTCAGTCCTTCGTATCATGCAGAACTCTGAGCTGGAAATATCTTGTTAACTCTGTGCTGTTTAATATTCTGTGTAAATTAAACTACTTGAGCGTGTTTAGAGCTGAAATGGAAGCAATGCTTTTTGCTTGACAAGGTCAAGGTGGGTTTTTATTTCTAACATATCTTCTGTCTTGTTCACTCTTGGCTGATAGGGCAGTCTCCATGTAGTTGGCATTGTGCAGGGGAAGCCACTGGTGTAACGAATATCAAATGAGAGAGGTCTTTGGCAACAGTAAAGTGTACAAATGGAAGGTATTAATATTACTGATAACATATCTGACCAAGCCTGTGGAAGTGAGAAATATGGACCAGGGGAGCAAATTTGTTTTCAGAAGCCAGAGGGATATAATGCAGAGTCTCACAGTTCAGATTTGTAATTGGGATCAGTTGCTGTTAGAAGAAGATGGAGTTTGGAAAGACACGGTTTTCAGTTGTTAAAATCAATGAAATTAAAACAGCAGCTGCTTGTAAAAGTTAATTTTATTTGACATCTGCCTTGGGTCTAGTGATAGAAGCTGTGATTCTGGCGAGCAGACTTTGTTCATTAAAAACTGTATTCTTCATTACTGTGAGATCTGTTGATATGAAATAATTTGTAGATGGAGCAGAAGTTGATGCTATTAAATTATTTGGTTTACATAAACATAAGCTGTCCATTGAAACAAATATATTTGAAAATTTGTGGCTGAGATTACAAATAAACACTTTTGGGGGATTTAGGTGATTTGCTTCATTTGTTTTAGGCACCAGTGATGAATTGCAGAGTACCCCTGAAAGTTTTTATAATGATTCATTGCAATCAGACTATCGTCATCATCCGTACAATTTTATTACACCCATGATTTTATTGTTGGGAATGCCCAGTGTGGAAACTCCCTCCACCAGTACAGATTAACACCTGTTAGGTAACTTGTAATCTTAGAGAGTTTTTTTGAGCACTGACAGGAAGAATGACTTTCCCAGGGTTACTTCGTATGTATAAGAGGCAGGACTTGAACCCAGGTCTTTCCGGTTCCAAGGCAGCTGTGACATAATGGATAGAGCTCTACTCCTGGAATCAGGAAGACCTGAGTTCATATCTCACCTCGGACATTTGCTAGTTTTGTGATGCTTGGCAAGTCATTTAACTTATTTTATCTCAGTTCCCTGAAAAATGGGGAAAATAACAGTGCCTACTCCTCAGGATTGTTGTGAGGACCAATTGAGATAATATCTATGAAAATTGTTTAGCACAGTACCTGGAGCAGTTGGTGCTATATATATGCTTATTCTGTGCCCTCAAGGGACAGCTCTTTACCCACTCATACCATAGATGCCAAACTTGTGCTAACAGGCCCAGTTGGTCCATAAGACCCCTCCTAAGTGTAGCTTAACCAGATTAAAATGTAATTGGGAATTGTTTAACAAAATAAATGAAAATACTGTACAACATAGATATAATGTTGACTTGTGGTTTTCTAAGTCAGTAAGCCACCCACAGGGATCCCTTTCTATTTGAGTTTAATAGTGTGCTGTTTCTCTCCTGTAATCACATAAATATAAATATATATTTTCCTCATAGAAATGGGAGAAAATACAGTTAGTAAGATTATTAGATCAATGGGTCTTAGATTTAGAGCTGGAAGGGACTTGCAAGCCATCTTTTCCAACACCCCTCACTTTAGAGGACTGTACTGAGGCTCAGACAGGTTATGAGATCTGCCTTTTGTCACCCAGCTGGTAACTGCCAGGGATGGGATTTGAACCCAGGTCCTCCGATCTCCAAACCACTTTACCAGAGGGTCCTTAGTTGTCTGCTCAAGTAGTAAAATATTGATGCATGTGGAAAGGGGAGCGGGGCTCAGCTTTTTGCTCACTGTCCATCTTGGATGTTTTTAAGGTACAATCCCAATATTACTGTAGATTGTCATTCATTCAGTTCCTCCTGAATTTTGCAGAGGCTGAAGTGAACGGGAGAGGGTAAAAGCACCAAAGAATAAAATTGAGCAATATTTCCCAAGTAAGCATTGTTTTCCTGTCATTTTTATGTGTTTTAATTTAGCCAGCATTGGGTGAGCAGTTCAGAGTGAAGGGATTTATTATTTGAAAGTGAAGCCAGGCTTCCTGTTCTTCATTTTCAACTGATTGAGACCCGTTTGTTTTCAAAATTTCTATTGACTCCAGGGAAGCACTTACCATATTTTCTCATGTATCTCTTCCCCAACCCCCTTGTAGGCTTGTATCTCTCCCTCTCTTTTTTTTGGGGGGGGGGAAGTCATTAAAAATATTTTCTTTCCTCCATGCACTTCAGTGCTTTTTTTTTTTGTCAGAGGGAGTGTTGCTTCTGCTATAAAACAGCCGCAGGCTAGCAACACCTTTTCCCTCTGGTTTTGAGAAACACTATTCAGCCTCTCTGCTGGTGGCAAAGTGGTTTCTTTCCTAACACTTCAAGGGAGATTCATTTAACTTGAGAGAAGGAAAAAAACGGGTTAAATTAGAGTTCATCTGGTTGCTTTATTAGCTTAAAGGTCCAACACCTTACAGCTGACATTTTCTGCTCTAGGCAGACCTGCCTTTGTAACCTTGGGTCCTTGTCAGGCATTTCTGGGTCATATAACCACAGAATCTCAGAATTGGGAAGGAGCATAGAGGACATCTGGTTCAACCTATAACTGAGCGGGGATCCTATTTTTCAGATGTTCCTAAAAAGTTGTCCTCCAGTATCTGTTTGAAGATTCCCAGTAATGGAAAACCTGTCACTTGGCAATTGGGTCAACAATATTTATTAAGGACCTGTTGTGTACAGAGTACTGTGATGAAGGTTGTGTTTTTTTTTTAAACAACCCTAAAGTAGTAAAAATATGGAATAAAGATTTCATGGAGAAAAAGAATTAATAGAGGCATCGAGGTAGGCCCTCCAGCCTGTGCACTTGCCTACACATGCTGTGTCTAGTAGCCTCATAGAGCAGTTTCATTTTATGAACAGTTTAGATAAGAGACTTTGGAATAGTTCTAATTGTTAGGGGATTTTTTTCTTACATGAATATTAAATCTTCGTCACTGCAAGTTTTACCCGTTGCTGGTAGTTCTGCCCCCAAAGGCCAACTAAATTGGACAAGTCATTGTTCTTCCATAAGTTTTTCAGATATCCGAAGATAGGTGCATGACACTTAACTTTTTTTCTAGGTTAAACATTCCCAGTTACCTCAGCCACTTCTATGTGGCATGGTTTCTATATCCCTGGCACCTTCCTCTGAATGAGTTCCAAGTTGTCCGTGTTCTTTCTAAAAGTGTGCCTGGCATGGAGCACAGAACTCCAGATATCCTCAGATCAGGGCAGCAGAATTATCAAAGCCAATTGAGGCAGTCAACAAGCATTTGTTAATTATCTACTATGTGAAAGGAAGGAAGGAAACAAGCATTTATTAAGCGACTATTGTATGTCAGAAACTACTGAGTGCTTTATACATATGATCTCATTTGATCATCACAAATGGGATGTAGGTGCTATGTTAACCCCACCCCACCCATGCATTTTACAGTTGAGGAAACTCAGGCCAACAGAATTTAAGTGACTTGCCCAGGGTCACACGGCTAGTGTCTGAAGCTTCAAAACTGTGCACTGGGGCACAAAGAAAGACAAAACAAAACAAACAAACAAAAACTCAAAAAGTCTCTGCTTTTACAGTCTAATGGGAGAGATAATATGCAAAACAACTCCATATTGTTTTGCTTATTATGAACATTTTGTTTCTATGAATGTAGCCTAACTCTCATTAGCTTTTTTGGCTACTGTGTCACCCCCTCCTCTTTTTTTTTTTCTCTTTTTAAACATAAAATGTTAACTTCATCGACAAGTTTAAGTATTCAAAGAAATGTATAAGAAAGGAAGTATGAAAAATGGGCATGTGAAATTAAACAAGAAAATTTAAGAGATTGTAAATGATTGCATGTACCTGTAAGTTTCTGATATTTGCCAATTATTAACACCTACCCCAGAGATTATGACTTTAACATAGAAATTACGTCATTGCTCCTATTTTGGTAATCTTTTTTCAATCTTTCCCCCGCCCCCCACTTTCTCCGTGTATATGACATAGATCTTTTTCTGTACTATTTCTAATAATGTGGTTGTGTTCAGTTTGTATATTGTTCTTGTGGTCTTCCTTTCCACTACATGAGTGTATACAAATCTTCCCATACTTTTTTGGGTATACCTTGCATACCAGAAGCTGGGTGGTATAGTGGAGTATATAGTGGTATATAACTGACTTAATAGTTGTCTGGTCCTGGGCAGATCCTTTAGTCCCTCTTAGCCTCAGTTTCCACATGAAGAATCAATAATATTTTATATTATAATATTGTTATACATTATAACATTAGAAATAAATAATTGCACACTACATAAGGCAGTTGTGAGAGGGATGCTATGCAAACCTTAAAACAAAAAATCTGAGCTATTATTACTATACCGTATGACTTAATTACTGAACTTGAATGCCCACTGTATATAAGGGAAAATGTTGTTGTATGTGCAGTGGAGGATACAAAAAAGAATAAGATTCTTCCTTTTTTTCCAGGAATTCACAATATATAAGGAGAGGTGATAACCACACACATATCTATATTGTATATGAGGTTATATAATAAAAGAAATTGCCCTTTTTTGGGGGGGGGAATAACTACTTAAACATAGGATAACTACTTTTGAAAATGGTAGTAGCACATTTGTTTCTTATTTGTAATTAATGTAAATTTTTAGAATTGTCAGCTTTGCCATTTACATGTGATTTTATGTCTAAATGGCAGTATGTAAGCGTGGCACTCACTTTGATTCTGTTGTTCAGTGTAGATTTCACAATTAAAAAGAGATCACTGAAAGCATTGTAAAATAACTTTATATGACAAAATATCGCCTAATGTGACAGACTTAGATTTATGAATGATTTCATAATTTTAGGTTCCTCACTATTGCCCCAAATAGCCAAATTGATATTTTCAATTACATAGTGTTTAACTATATATTTATTTTCTATGGATTTTATCTTCTTTATATTGTTTATATTATACTTGTACCAAAGCAGCAAGGTGGTGCAGTGGAGAGAGAGCCAGAGTTGGAGTTAGGAAAGTTCAAATATGGGCTCAGACATGTATTAGCTATGTGATGAAGTCAGTTGACCTCTCTCAGCCTTAGTTTCCTCATCAGTAAGAGGGTAATTAATAATAATAATAATTACAATACCCACCTAATAGGCTTGTTCTGAGGATCAAATGAGATAGCATATAAAACATTTTGGAAAGCTTGAAGTGCTATATAAAAAGTAGCTATTATTACTATATTTTATTATATATAACACTGGTTTCTTCCACTGTACTCCTTCTTGACAGATTCAAGTAGATAATTAGATCTTTGCAATTACCCTAGGGACCCGGGTTTTCCTTTTACCTGTGTAGCTAGATTAGTTGTTTAATTCGTATTGGTATTCATGGTTTCCTGAAGCTTCCCCATGTTTTCCACCATCATTTTAGCCTCATTTTCCATTTTTACCCTACCAGAAAGCATAGCATACTTATTTTTGTTTTTTATCTTTTAAAAAAATTATGACCTTAATCATCAGTAGACATGAACATTTTAATATATAAAAAAACCAAAAAGAGGATTCTAGTTGAAATTGTGAACTTCTGTTTTTCTAAAAAGCTTATGTTAAATTCAATATGGTACTTTCAAAGTTGTGCAGTTTAAGTCACCTTCTGAACTTCTCTTTGGTTTCCTTTTGTGTATTTTTAAATGTTTTATTGTTGCTCCTTTTCATACATCTCCGTCACTGCACATACTGCACATACAAAGGCCTGTCTTGGAGAATATTACATAAAAATGCCACACTAGTATTTGAAGTCTCTTGTAAATGACAAACGAAAACTGAATGTGTGTTATGTGAAATCCTGAGAGAGAGAGAGAGAGAGAGAGAGAGAGAGAGAGAGAGAGAGAATGAAAATGAAAATGAAAATGAATATAAATATTCTGTGGCTAGGTCCCTCCGACAGAATTTCACCTTGTCTCTGATCTGTGCAGCTCAGTGGCATGGTGTTTAGAGAGCCGGACTCAGAGTCAGAAAGATCTGAGTCAGAATTGTGCTTCTGATAATTGCTAGCCGTGTGACTCTGTAAATCACTGAACCCCTTTATCTTCAGTTTCCTCATTTGTAAAATAGAGATAATAGGACTTACCATACAGAGTGGTCATGAGGATCAAATGAGATAATGTATGTAAAGCATTTAGTAAATCTTAAAGTACGATATAAACGTTAGTGGTGACAGTGGTGGTGGTGTTGAAGAAGAAAAAGATGATGATAATGATGATGGAGATGATGGTCTTTTAAAACTTGCCTGGCTAAGTAGTTAGGGTGGCTGTGTTTTATTCCCTGGTCTTAATTATAGCAGTTAACTTTCTATGTAGTATCTCTGACTGGTTTCCATATGGGGAGGGGTGAGGAGGGAAGGCAACATTATAAAGTTTGAACTAAATGCGATATATGATCAATTGAAAAACCGTGTAATATTTCTGTGAGATTTTTTTTGTGTGGCCCTATGAACTTTTTATTAGGCTTGCTGCCATAATAGTATTACATTCAAATTAGACTCTTTTGATATTGTCATGGATATGGCCAACATAGATGTTACAAAATTATGTAAATCTCCTCACCAAAGAAAATCCAACTAATCAACCAATCTGCTACCACTAAAAGCAACTTTCATTTAATTTTTAGTCCATTGGACTGCTCTTTGCCTTTCTTTGTGTCCTCGGGACTTTGTACAGTACATGGCCTGTAATGGATGCTTAATAAATGTTTATTGACTAACTGATTCAAACCAATAAATATTCATTAAACTAGCCACTGGAGATATAGAGGTGAGAAATGCCATAGTTCCTTGTCCTCAAGAAGCTAATAATTTAATAAGAAGAATAAAACTTGAACGGAAATATTTAGAACTATTAACTATATTCACACTGGGAAATGAAAGATGAAATATTAGAATTGTGTTCTTCCTAAGAGAGAGTTCAATTTAATTCAACTCAGCAGATTTTGTTTACTGTATATGAGGATACAAAATACTGGGTATCAAACACACACACACACACAAAAAACAAAACCCTACAATCAGTCCCCATCCTCAAGAAGCTTATATCCCACTGGTTAAAGGAATGTAGATATGTTTTAGGAATTGTAGAATCATAGATTTAGAGCTAAAATGTTAGATCTGAGAATCTTAAGATCTTCGATATTACTGAGTACAACCCCCTCATTTTAGTGAGGAATAAACTGAGGTTAAGAGAATTATCCAGATCTACTAAGATCTACAAAGTGTCTGAGGGCATTTGAACCAAGATTTTCCTCACTCTAAGGCTGTTGTTCCATTCACTTTGCTATCAAGGTCAGTAAAAGAACCCAGCTCTCAGGAAAGCCTTTCCTTTCCTTTTACTTTGAGTGTAGCAATAGAATTAGGAAAGTACTAACAAAGAAAAAGTGTCAGAGGTTTGTGAGATCATGAACTCACATCATTAGGGTGAGAGAAGTAGGAGTAATTAATTTGTTCTGTACAGTTTCATCTAGAGCAGTACTGTTTACTGAAAGCTTTGAGACATTTAAAGCCATTACAGTTATTTTTTTTGGAAGGAAGCTAGCATTATTATTATTAATTAATATAATTAATTATAATTAATATTATTAATTTGCACCAGAGAAGAACCAAATGTAGGAGAAATTTAGGAACTAATTTCTAAAATGATATTATTTTTAACTTTCAAAAGTTCATTATGCCTCTATAACTCCTCCTACCCCCTCGGTGCCGCCCCCCCCCCCACTCCATTCTTTCACGTACTCTGAGAGTGTATTGATAGTGATTTCTATCACATGTTTGGTATGTTGGGAGGACATCTTAATGACCCATCTGACCTTTTGACAATAAGAAGAAAGAAACAATAAGTCATGTCAAGCTTTATTTCCATTTAAAAAAAAAACATCACACAAACCTATTTCACCTTCATAGATGTAAGTTGTGACAGGTCTTTTCTATTCTCTCCATTCCTGACTGATTAATTTTTCAAGGCATTCTCTTCACTCTCAAATGTAATATTAAGTTTAAAAAAAATAAACAAAATAGATATGCAGTTGTATTGATGAAAGTTTTTTAGGTTGAAAATATTGTCATCAGATAGAGGAATGAATGAATGGAAAGCTAATGATTTTTGCCGTACTTTAACCTAGATTTAATTTTTAGAATAGATAGGTTGGAATACTTCATACTAAAGTATTGATTTGACTGGTTTAATTTGTTCTTGAGAATGCACAATGGAAAATTTATGTCTCTAAGGGTAACTCATATGCGTTAATGAGGAAATGCGTGTAAATAACTTTGCAAACCTTACGTGCTATGAAAATATTCATTGTCATTGTTATTTTGTGAAAAAAGCTTTGGATTTGGAGTCAGGTGTCTGAGTTCAAATCCAGTCTCTGTCACTGAACCTTCCACTTAACTTTTGTAACCTAGGGCAAGTCATTTAATTTCTCTAGGCCTCAGTTTCCCCATCTGTACTATGAGGGGGTTGACCTCTGAGGTCTCTTCCAGCTCTAATTCTGTGATCCTGTGATTTTTAATTCTTTGTGCTTATGAGAATTAAGTCAGCTGTGAAATTATGTTGACAAATTCTGAAATAATGTTTATAATCTAGCCACTTGCTCCATATAGGCAGGTGATATTTCCATTTTAAATAACATTGAATAAGTTTGCTATTGCTGTATGGTGTAGTAGAAAAGCTCTGGGATAGAATTTAAATGCTCTCTTGGCTGCATACTGTCTCTTACTTTGGGCAAGTCACTTATCCTCTGTCATGCTCAGTTTCTTTTTCTGTTACATGTAACTAAATATTTGCACTACTTTCCTCATAGAGTAATTGTAAGCAGAAATGTCGTGAGACTCAAATAAGGTGATGATGTAAAGCACTTTGCAAAGCTTAAAGCACTATACCAATGCCAGCTGTTGTCATTGCTATCATCGTAGTCGCTGTCTTCCAGTCACCTGGCCTCCACTCTGGGGTTAACTTCGTTCCCTGAGCCTTCTATGATGCTCCTGCTGAGCTCATGTAGTGTTTATAATTAGAGAGGTGTGCTGGTGACTATTTAACCACAAGGCTCTCCAGGGGGAAAAAAAAGTGTGCATATACATTTTAAATCTGCATCATTAATATTTTATTGAGTCTAGACAGTTAACAAAACAGGAAATTCTGCCTAGATTTCTAACAGTTACCAATTTCTGAAGTATAAATGCTTACACTGAAAATTTAACGGTGGCTCTTACTAGCTGGTTAGAGCTGGCTCTAGTACACCTCTGTAAGGAAAGAGCTTTGTAAACTTTAAAGATCGAAACTAATTCAAGTTGTTATCATAATAGTGAGGACCAATCAACAAGCTTTTTTAAAATGCCTGTTATGTGTCAATCACTGTGCTAAGTGCTGGGGATGTAAAGACAATAAATGAAACACTACCTACTGGCAAAGACTTTCATTTCTAAAGGGAAAGACTAGGATAGAAATAAATATGTCAAGATTAGATATAAAGAGAATAAATATATTTATTTTATTTTCTCCACCCCAAGGTTATTTGTTTAGAAATCTTTTTATATAGCTTGGTATTACTATCCGAGGAATTCATTGTCCTCATTTGTAAAATGATAGAGTTGGACTAGATAAGAGGTTTGTCATGGACCTCTTTGGCAATCTGCTAAAGACTCTGGGTCCCTTCTCACTACAGTGTTTTCAAAGGCATAAAACAAAATACATAGAATTCCAAAGGAAACCATTTATATTGAAATATGGTTATCAAATATTTTAAAAAGTTCACAGAACCCAGAACCCCTGGACTATATGATCTTTAAGGCCCCTACTAGCTCTGCATCCTAGAATCTATGAACCTCACTCCCAACGAGTTCACAATGTGCTTGCTCCTCCGTGCTGTTTTCATTCTAAGCTTTTAAGAGTCTTATCGCACTGAGGTCCCAGAAAGGACTCAGGTACTCCTAGTAAGACAGCTGTTGTCTTGTTTCATGGTGTGTCTATTCTTTGCTAGCATCAATTCTGGTCTATTTTCTACTGTTGTTTGCATTGTTTTCTACTCTTCCTGGCTAGCATCTTCTCCTAGCTGATACACTCCATCAGCTTTTGAGGAGAGACCGACAGTAGCTGAACCAGATAATGAGTCTTCTGTATTCTGGCCAGTGATCACACCTCTTTATTGTAGAGCACTAGTTCCTGTTTAAGAATACATCTTTCTTTCAGTTCACCTACTTTGCCTATACCAGTTCACTGACCTCTCTCTGAGTATACCCTCAGCCAGTGTCACCTTCTCTGAGCCAGAGACTTACTTTGGAGTAATCTTTTGTTTTCCCTTTGCATATTGACACACCCTTGCTAGAGCATCTTTCCTCTAGAGCTGGCTTCCATCTTACCACTGATTGGATTGGCAAGGTGGGAAGGATCAGGACATCTGACTTTACACTTGACAAACCTGTACTTCTGTCAAGTCTGTTTTGCCTTTACTATCTTTTGGAGAGGATGCATTGCCCTTCCCCAAACAGCCTATACCCTGGTTTTCCAAAAGCTGCCAGACTGCTCGAGGTGATCTTTGGTTCACTGCCATAAGCAAATAGGGGTTCATTTTACACAGCAAGACTATGCACCGGAAACAAAAACCTAAAACAGCCAATTTCTAGTGTTGTTTATGGACGATCACAGGGCCATAGATTTAGACCTAGAAGAGATCACAGAGGTCATCCAGTCCAATTCATTCAATTTACAGACCCAGAGAAGATAAGTTACTCAGCCACAGTCACCCAGGGACTAAGTGGAAGGAGAAGGATTTCAACCCAGGCCCTCTAACGCCAAATTCAGCATTCTTTCCACAACACTACACTGTCTCTCGCAGCGAACCTGATTATTTATCTCTCTCCCTTTTGGTAATATAGGAAATAAAGCTCCACATTTCATTTTGGGAGATCTTGGGTCAAAAGAATGGTTAGAAAGACCGGGAGAATCAAAGGATGAGGAAGTTTGGGAATCACTGTTATGTAGTTTCAATGTAATTTGTAGTTCAATATTATGAATAAATTCGACCAGGCTACATTAAATACTTTTTGCAACTTTAGTAGATTCTTATGAATATACAGTTGTCAAAATCAAAGGCTGCTTTTTCTTTGTTTTTCTCATGTGGAAACTTTTGTGTTGATTTAACTCTAAGTTAAAAAGAATTTCTTAACGTGAGTCTAGGTTTCACTGCTGTATGTTGGTCATCATAAATCTTACTAAAATGTAATATTCACAAAATCCAATCTGTCATTTAAAGCATTTCATAGACTCCATCTTACCATTTCAGACTTGTTCCACATGGTCACGTTGCTTCCCTTCACATACTGTGTTCCTGCCAAACGGGCCTACTTACTGTTCCTCGAACTCCGCGTTCTATCACACATTCCTCTTCCAAGTACAGGCAGTCTGTTCAACAGCTTGGAGTGGTTTCTCTCCTCTCCTTTGCCTCTAAAAATCCTTAGGTGCTACCTCTTGTAATGATCCTCACCCTCCTTATTTTGTGCTTTCTCCATCCTCATGTAATCCAGCTAGGGAGGGAATGAACCTGTAATAACTGTCCTTGATAAGAATTGAACCCAGGAGTTCCTGGCTTCAAAGCTAGCTCTCTATGCAGCATGCAGTGCTATCTGTCATTTTGAATTCATGTCATGCTGTCAGCAAAAATGTCATATTTAATTGTCCTTATATATGTTTCCTTCTCCCTAGTAGAATGTAATGTGAACTCCTTGAGAGTAGGAAATGGTTTTGGATTTATCTTTGTCACTAATACCTAGTTACAAGGTATTGAATATAGTAAGAATTTAATGTCTTTTTTTTTTTTTAAATTGAACTGAATGAAACTAACCAGTCAGAAATTTGCCTACCCTTTACCAAATTAGAAACCAAATTCTTCCTGTTTGTGAATTTCTGAAAAACTGGGATTGGTACTTATATATTTATTTAGCTTTTCAGCTTTGCTTATTTACTTATTTTTGGAGTTAATGAGAAAACTCAGCAACTGCCAATATAGTCAGTTATTTTCCATCCTGTTATTGAAATATGATTCTCCTTCCCTCACGAAGAGAAATTTATACGTATATGTGTATTTATATACGTACATATACATATATACATACACACATATATTTGCTTTTTCATTTAGATATTGAAATAAGTTCACTGATTTCACCTATATTTGCTAATATTTCTGATAAATTTTATTTTCTTGCAGTTAACAGCAAGGTCGCTGCCGTCTGTGCAATCCGATGAGCGACTACAGCCTCTGCTTAATCACCTCAGGTAATAAAAAAAATACTGCCTCGTTGTGCTGATAAAAGAGATTTATTTGAAGTGGGCTAAAAGCTTTTGACTTCACAAGTAATGGGGAGTCTCAAAAATTTAAAGCAAGACAAGCATTTATTAAACACTATGTGCTGGAGATACAAATATAAGCAAAAAGATAGTCCCTGCCCTCAAGGAGCTTATATTCTTGTCGGGGGGGGGGGCATTATTCAAAAGGAAGCTGAAGAAGGGAGGGGGAATACCCGAGAGAACCAAGAAGGGAATGAAGCTTGTCCAACCCAGGCCTGTCCCCAAAATAGAGATGGAGGCAGGGTGGACTTGGTAGGAGAAGAGACCAGGGAGGCAGTAGGATGATTCAGGGTGAGAAGACTCTAGAGGGAATGTCCAGAGTGAGAGTGCAGCTGTATCATGATGGCAAAGTCCATTATTTTTTTCCTCCGCCGTTGCCATTTGATTTTAAATAATCTTTATGCTTTTAATTCCTAAGTCTTTAATGTTAATTTTAATGTCCTGATTTCCTAGCACTGTAGAATAGTCTTTAAATTTATTAAAGTCACAAAATTAGGTGATTGATTTAAGCTAAAATAGGAGGCCATGGTTTAAAAAAGATTTGGGAGATACCGCATTTATCTCAACCTCAGGACCCTGGTACGCTTTTGGATAGATACATTAAGACTTGATGACAGATACACTGTCACTTTTTTTTTTTTAATAATGCTTGTGTTTAGGAGGACAGGACTAATACCCATCTTCATAGACTAAACATTTTTACTACATATAGCTTTGTTTTAGGAGGATATGATTTGACTTGAAGTATTTCTCAATCCCTTTTCGTAAGGGGCCGTGGCATACAAGACATCTACTACGTTTTTGTGAAGGTTGTGCGATTTGCAAATCATGCTGTCACATTTTTTTGCCTTGCAAAACTAGTGCCTTCATAGCAATATAGTGGTTGTCAAATTTAGGTTGTTAATCCCACAGCACCAGGATCTCATCCAATTTTATGGTCCTCGTATACTGTTAGTGCTTAGTTATTGTTAAATTGTGATGGATTTCCCCCTCCCCCACTTGGGTATGGTAATTGTCAACTGGAATTTAGATGAACTACTGACACTTCTCTTCAGGTCCTTGAAACTTGCACATACTGTACATTCATTTTGGGTTTCCATCCTCTGTGGAGTTCATTCACCACTGGTTGCTAAGCAACCATGGCAAGATGCTACATGTAATATTCACCAACTGAAGCTGCTTTTTTTTTATTATTATTAAACTAAACGTTTTTCCATTTTATTATGTCAGAAACTTCCGTGGGCAGGGTGGCAGGTGATGTGTATAGTTTGACATTTAATGTACTACAAAGTAACCTTGTGATATGACTTTTAAACTCAGCATGTCTTTTGGCTGCCCCATATTTAAAAAATAAAAACGTCACTTTTTTGTTATTACTAGCATTCAGGTCAACTAGACAAAAAACATTGCATTTGACTTCATAGATTCTATTGATAATCACATTAGGGATGTAATTTAAATAAATTATCTTCAAGGGATAGACTTTATAGTAGTGTACTGCTGAGATCAGTATTTTGTCCAGGGTTATTTCACAACTCTAATGATCAGAGAGAGAGATGATGAATAGCATACTAATTAAACTTGCCAGTGAAACTAATTTGGGCAATATAAATACCAGTGAAAACTGAAGCAATAAAATATGGAGAATTTCTCCATTGTCTAAGTCACTTTTCAGTAGTAAGTTAGACACTTATCTAGGCCTAGAGTCCCCTCGTTATCTATGATATTTTCACCAGGTATATTATTTTGCTAACACTAAAATATGTGAATATTTTTCACATAAGTCTAACCTTCTGGTTCAAATTTAGCTTTATAAATTGGATTAAATTCTTATCTTACTACTTGGGAATGACAGGATCCAGGGAGAAGCTGACTTGATTTTTGTGCCCTATAGCATTGAACTATTCAAGTGGATGTGATTTAATTTTGTTCATAAATGAGGAGTCAAGAAGTACCTACTTTGTGTATATGAATAGTTTCTATATGTTAATGTGGAAAGTTAAATAAGAAAATTTTGCTTTTTGTGTTTTGTGACTAACTTTTCCCTCTCCATGAAGCTAGTATAAAAAAAAGATAAGAGGCAGTCATATGGTGTTACATACATGTGTATGCATTGATATGTGCATACATACATATATAAAATAATCATAAATATATGATTAAAAGCTCAATTTAATAATAAAACTTCAAAATTTACCGTTTTTT
>CM053627.1:179280077-179316253 GCA_028646595.1 Phalanger gymnotis | reverse complement strand
GCCCCCCCAGGGCAAAAAATTTTTAGCAAGGGCCCATGATTATGCTTTGTTAATAGAAGTAGGAACACTTTTGCATCAAACAGTAGCCTCCTTCTTTAGAGGACCTCACTGCAAGTGTATGTTCTGCTTAATTTATATTTATCATTAAGGCTTCCAAAGATTCAGTGTTATCTGTTCTCTGGTCATTTTCATGTGCTGCCTCTGTTCACCTGCAGCCTTGGATTCATCACTCTAGCTTCTACCCTGGGACACTGTGTACCTTATTGGTGCATCGGTTCTTAATATCTGGCCTGACGTACCCCACTACGCTTTTGTCTCCCCATCTTCATGACATGCTGACATGTGAGTTCTCCCTTAGCCCCTTTTTACTAATCTCTAGCTTAGGGATCATTAATGAAATTGATACCGTTGTTCTGGAATGGTGTCTATCAATGAAGTGTCCAATGATTCCTCTCAGCATACATACAACTTTCCAAATGATTTCACCCCCATTGGCTCTTACTTTCCTATCTGTGTTGTTTATTAGAATGTAAGCTCCTTGTGGGCAAGGACTACTTTTTTTTGTGCGCGTATTTGTATACATCTTGCTTAGAACAGTACCTGGCAAATAGTAAACACTTAAATGCTTATATCCATCCATATATCTATCTAACCATCCATCCATCCATCCATCCATCCATTCATTCTTGAAAGTGGAAAGAATGACGGGTTGTCTCTTCATTACCTTTGGGTCCATATGAGCATTTAAATGAATGAATAACTCCTTCTTCCCTTCACCTATCCCATAAGAGAGTTACCGTGTCCAAGAGACATCTAAGTGCTATGGTAGATTGAATGCTAGGTGTGGAGTCAGGAAGATCGGAGTTTAAATTGGGCCTCAGACACTTACCAGTTGTGTGACCTTGAGATAAATCAATTAACCTTTGTCTCAGTTTACTAAACTGTAAAATGGGGATAATAGCATCTACCTCCTAGGGTTGTTGTGAACATAATATTTATAAAGCACTTAGCACAGGGCCTGGAACATAGGGCTAGTTATTATCTCATAATAATAATAATAACCCTCCTACTATCCCTCCCTAAAAACCAAAATCAAAAAAAAATAATCCCAACAGCAACAAAAAACCTTCCTGTCATTAGATTATTTATGACATGATGTAATCATTTTAAATTCTGCTACTTTGTGATGAAATAATATATATTCAGAAGTGTCCATATAATACTACCACTTCTGCTTGTGTTAACCTCAGTAGAATGTAAGTTCCTTGAGCACATACACTATTACCATTTTTGCCTTTGTAGCCTCCAGCACTGGGTAGTCCAGTGCCTTGCAATAAGTTGATAAGCATTTATTAACATTTTATATAAATATTTGCTCAGGATAGGTGTTTAGTAAATGCCTATAGAATCAAAATAAATTGAATTCTGTGCTTCCCCTCGATCTAACAGCCTATTCATTAACGGATGAGATACACTACTTCAATTTGATGCTCAAAGATTTTTGTGAGTTTTATTCTGCCCAACAGGCAGATTTCAATGCCAGCAATTACCTTAGTTTAGTTTCTTGCCATGTTGCTTGAAACCTTCAGGAAATGGTGGCCTAGTGAGGGAATGCTGAGTCTTAGGATATAAATAGGTCAAGGTTAAATCTTTATGTCACATTTTTGGGAAGACTTTATTTCACTTCCGTTAAAGACATTTAAACACCTAGTATGTGCTATGCACTGGGTATACAGAAATGAAACAATAGAAATCTGGAGAAAGAACCTAGAGTTATTTAACAAAAAAAATAAAATTTAAAGGATACCACATTTAAGCCTAAATAAAGAATGAGATTGGTGTCTGTGTTATGCAGAAATATGGAAATACTTATGCAAATGGATTGAAAAGAGAACTGTGGCTGTCTCCCTAGCTGTCTGGGTGTCAGTGTTTGCTATTGTTTACTAGGGGGGTTCGGAGGGGCGCAGGGAAGGGGCTGGGAATCCCTGTCCTTGTCAGTAGTTGGAAGAGTGGAAAGTGATCAGAGAAGTAATCAGCCTTGCCAAGTTAAGTTTCATTCTCTTGGTTTACAAGTTATTTTGATGACTGTTATGTATGATGAGTAGAATGACTAAGTTCGTCCTCTGCTAAACATCAATAGCTCAGCGTGAATGGATTTTTTTTGTAACCATCTTATTTTGCTGTGAGACCCACAAGTATACTTTCATATAATTTCTACTTTTATTTTCAGCTCTTGGTTTCTGTCTTCCTGTTGAGTATTTAAGGGCTTTTATTGATATTCCTGGTGTATTGAATGGGACTCACATTCCTGTCATTTCTACTAGAGCCAAGTCTGAGAGATGGGGGAAGGAATAGGCATTTATATAGTACTGATCATGTGCCCAGAGCTGTGCTAAATGCTTTTCAAATATTATTTCATTTGTGCCTCACAACCTTGGGAGGTGGGTGCTGTTATTATCCCCATTTTACAGTTGAGGAAACTGAGGTAGACAGAATTTAAATGACTTGCTCAAAGTTAAATAGCTAGTAAGTGTCTGAAGTCAAATTTAAACTCACTTCTTCTTGACTCCAGGCCCAGAATTCTATCCACTGTGCCATCAGCTGCCTTTCAGTTGATGTTTTCAAATCAGAAAGATGAAGCTCTTTATTGTGTTCCTTGTGTTTCAATTCATGTACCTCCAGTTTATCTTTCTTATATTCACTTGAGGGTCCAAATCAGAAGTCTATCATAGTGTTTTCAGAAAATTCTGGCATAGCACAGAAAGCAAAGTTAATTATGGCTTCTTGTCTCAGCTTATGTTTTCTCAAAAACCAATTTGATTTAATTAGATTTTACACTAAGATGATCTTAAAATTTGGTATGGGTGTGCTTTTTTGATATTTTAACAAACTTTTCTTTTTCACCTGTTCTACTTTTTAAATAGTTAAAATTTTGTTAGCACTGCAACTTTGTATTAACTGAGATTTTAGTTTTCTTAGGAAAAATTTTTCTCTTTGAACTAGCAAGCTTTTACTCCTTGCTATATAATAAACAACATAAAATGAGAAAATAAACCTATAAAAAGCGGGAGGAGGCGCAGCTAGGTGGTGCAGTGAGTAGAGCACTGGCCTGAGAGTCAGGAAGGAGCTGAGTTCAAATGTGGCCTCAGACACTTGACATGCTTACTAGCTGTGTTACCTTGGGTAAGTTACTTAACCCCAATTGCCTTGCCTTTCCCTCTCAAAAAAAAAAAAAAAGTCCTGTACCTCAGATGGGCGTTATCCAAAAGTATTGAGTTCTTATTGGCAGTCATAGGGATATGATATTTAGAACTGGAAGGAAACTCAGAGATTTGACAATGAAAATGTGGCTTAGAGAAGTCAAATGACTTGATGAAGGACAATCAAGCAGTAAATAAAATAGTTAGGATTTGAATTCATATCTACTGATTCCCTAACCGTTGGCCTTTCTCCTAGCCCCTTGAAATGGATAACCACTTGTCAGGGATGTTATAGAATGGGTTTATGATTCCTTCTGACTTTAAGATTTTGTTACTGAATTTGTTTGGCTGAATTAAAAAAAACCCATATGTTAATGTATAACAAATGGTATAGTAATGATAATGATTTATAGTTGTTTTAAGGGTCATTTAGACTGTTACTCCAGTTGAATTCCTGCTTGGATACCTTGTCTTGCTATGGAGGTAACCTGGGCTTTTTGAAGATTATGCCAGTCTCTTAAAGGTTCTGTTAGGTTGGAAAGTCTTCTGGCAATCCCCTTGATAAATACCATGTTTGGCTTCTGAGGACCAACTCCACCAAGTTCTGAGAATGTAGCGTCCAGAAGGTTTATCTCCAGGTGATGCTTACAAGTCGTTTTACTGAAGGAATTAACCCCAATTAAGGGGAATACTTTATTTTAGTATTGAAGTTCTGTAGGCTAGATCCCTTTTTTTATCTTAAAAATAACTAATTTAACCAAAATAGCAACTTTCATTACAGCTACAAAGAGTTTGATGATCAACTGCCAGATTCTGGTTTCTCACAAAATAATGTTACCTGTAGAATCCTATTTCTAGAAACATGGCAGAGTACCACATTTCTTATAACTGAAGACCTGGCTATTGTGTTTCGTTTTGTTATTTTTGGGGTTTTTTTTTGGGGGGGGAGGCAGGGCAGTTGGGGTTAAGTGACTTGCCCAAGGTCACACAGCTAGTACATGTATCAAGTGTCTGAGTCCCGATTTGAACTCAGGTCCTCCTGACTCCAGGGCCGCTGCTTTACTCACTGCGCCACCTAGCTGCCCCTGAGACCTGGCTATTGTTTACAGAGAGAGATACAATTTAAAAGTTCATATCCTTGTGGTTTTTTTGTTTGTTTTTTTTCTTCCTAACAAACTTAAACTCAAACTCACTTATCCATTTTCATCTCTTTTCCTTGTTGGCACGTTGCCTACTCTTACCATTTAGGTTATGCACCTATTCAGACATTCTGATTTAGGTATGCTCTCACTTTAACCTCTCCAGCCTCCTGGCCTTATCAGTTCTTTCTTTCCATCTTTCAACTGTAGGATCTCTAGGCTATAATTACCTTCCTCCCTCATTAAAATTTTATTTTCAGATCTGCAAAATCTCCCTCTCCCTGCTTCCTCCCTTGCCCTTCCATCTTCCCCAATTGAGAAAGCGAGAAAAACACAGCCCCTGTTCAACAAACATGTTTTGTCATACAAAACAAATTCCCACATTGGCCATGTCCAAAAAAAAGAATATGTTTCAATCTGTGCTGTGAGTCTTATCTCATCTATTTCAAGAAGTTTGTAGCTTGAGTCTTATGGAAGTGTGGTTGGTCATTGTGTTGACCAAAATTCCTAAGTCTTTTAGAGTTGTTTGTCTTTAAGATAGTGTTATTATATAACTTGTCTTCCTAGTTCTGCCCAATTCACTTTGAATCTGTTCATAAAAATCTTCCCAGGTTTCTCTGAAACCATTCTCACCATCACTTCTTGTAGGACAAAAGTATTCCATCACATTCATATACCATGACTTGTTGAGCCATTCCTCAGTTTATGAGCACTCCCTTAGGTTTGCCGCCATAAAAGAGCCAATATAAATTTTGTATGTGTATATTCTTTTCTTCTTTCTTTGATCTCTTTGGGGCATATACCTAGTGATAGTATTGCTAGGTCAATGACTATGCACATGCTTTTGGGGAATAATTCCAAATTGCTTTTCAGAATGGCTAGACCAATTCACAGCTTCATCAACAGTGTATTAATAATTTTTTTTCCCCATAGCTCTTCCAGTGTTTGTCATTTTTTTTTCTCTTTTTTTTTTGACTTTGACAATCTGATAGGTGTGATGTGAATCCTCAGTGTTGTTTTGATTCACATTTCTCAGGCTCTAAGCCATTTTAACTGTTCTTTTCCACTATCCCCTTTCTCTCTATAAAATATAACTAATAATTTTAAAAACCAAAACAAAACAATTCTGTCTTCTGTAAACCCTGACATTTAAAAGCATGCCACAGGCTCTGGAGCTACCTTCCCAGCCCTTACTTGAACTGACAGGTTAGGTCTCCAGAGGGTGCCTGCTACATCTCTCCTCATTCTTGGGAATCCATAGGGGTTGGGGGACATGTTCTTAATGTTATAACATCTAAGCTCATACCAGTATCCTTTCCCTATTTATAATTTGTCAATTGGTCAGACAGACTTAATTAGCTTATAGAAAGGGTTATTTACTGAGGTGATTATAGTAAGAACAATTGAGAAAAAAAATCTCTCCCCCCAAAGTCTCTGGTACACTCCCTCTCTACGACAGGAGAAAGTAGATATGAGCTTAGAGAGTACATGTTACAAAAGGATAGTGCAAAGCTCCTTGAAATGCTTTTTATCCTTTCATGAAGTTTTCTTTAGGAATGGTATGTATAGCTTCTTCCTTGGATCTTTGTGGAGTCTTGAATCCACTTTTTCATCAGTGTATCTTATTTGTCCTCAGTTTCTCATGTGCAGACACTTTTGCTAGCTGTCACTATCCTGTGGATGTTGCTAAGAAGCTGAAAAGAAGTCCAGATCCTCCAACATTGCAGAGAAGATTAAGGCTAATCTACCCACCCACTCATAAGCAATTCCTTGGGGGGTTCTGGGGGGAGGGGCTTAAGCAGAACAACTCTGGTCTCTGCTGCCAGACACTCTAATGCTTCATCTATTTAGTTCTTCCAGCCTGTCCTGTACATCAGAGCTGTCAAACTTTTCGCCAGCAGAGCTCCCAAGTACAGAACCAGATTAAAGTGTGATGGGGAAATGTTTAACAAAATAAAGAAAATACAACATAGATAATGTTAATTTGTGTTTTTTTTAAAGTCAATATGCAGCCTGTAGTGATCTTGTTTCTAAATACTACCCTCCTCAGTTTCTGTGGCACACTCTCCCACTAGTCCATACAGATTCCAGGGGAAAGTGGGCTCAAGCTTACAGAGCTTTACTGTCTTATCTCTGACCATACTATTTTTTCGTCTTAGAATGTCTTTTTTTCACCTCATTGTGGACCTTTTAAAATCACACCTGTCTCTGTTCTATTTAGCCAGAAGTGAGCATTCTTCACAACCCAAACTCTCATAGTCCTCTCTTTCTAGGGACATTCATTCACATTCTAACTTTTACTATTTCTTAAATATCTATTAGGTACCTACTATGTCTTATGCTGTGGAAAGATAGAACTATAAATAAGGCAATGTCCTTTCCCTGAAGGAACATAGAGCATAATATTATTTGTGTACATGTCTTTTCAGCTTTCCTCTTTAGTTTGTAAGTTCCTTGAGGGAACAAGTCATGACTTCTTGTCTTCTCAGAGTGTCTTGCACTTAGTAGAGGCTGACTGAAAATTTGTTGCTTGAATGAACAAAAGGAACTGACAAAGGCATCTTTCTTCTTGTTTACTAGAATTTTATATAACCTAGATGAGCAAAAAATGATTACTGTGGGTCATCTACTGGGACATGGAAATATTCTTGTTGTAATGCTATTCCTTAGAAAAGGATTCTTCCTGTATTTTATGCATTTATGTAGTCCTGTCTGAGTAGTGAACATGTTTATTTGTCTGTGTAGAACAGTAATTGTTTCATTTCTGCAAGAAATATGCTGTATCATTTTACAGCTCAGTATCTTTTGCCAGTATTGTAATGTAATTGAATGCTCACTGAACCACAGCTCTATTATTTTCAGTATTTTTCTGATTTTTTGGGTAGCTTCTGCAAATGATCTAACTTTTTCAGTCTTTTACTGCCTTTCATCTGAGAATCCCTGAAGGGGAGAAAAAGATTAGTTAAGGTTGGAGATATTTTAGATTAGTAACTATCAATACCCATTTTTATGGATAAAGAAACTGAGGCACTGCAAGATGTGTCCTTCACAGCATTGGTAAGGTATTGAATAAAATGAAAGTCGATTCTAAAATTTTGGTTTTTGAATTCCTCTTGTCAGGAAAGTGAATATGAGAGTTTTCCAGTATTGGTTTACTTTAATGCTATTAGTAGCTCTTAAAATCTGTAGTTTTTCTTTCTATTAAAAATTGTCAGCTTGCTATATTTTAAATAATGGCAATGGTGGCAAACCCAACTTTTTATTTTGGTAGTGAATGGGATGTGAAGGGCTCCGTGCATTCACAATGAGTCATCTCTCCCACTTAAAAAAAAAAAAAAGAGTTCTTTATATTTCTGGCATAGAGGCAATTCAAGTGGCAATGAACAGTCTCTCCTCCTGCTCCCCCCAAGTTATAATTGACAGGTGTTTTTTAATTGGACTTGTTTGAGTTAATAGATACATCATGAAGTAATTAAGAATTGTGTTTTCTGCAGAAAAGGATCCTTGATAGTATGCTTCCATAAAACTAACATTAGCAGGTTTCTCAATGACAACCAAAATTTGCATACTTTCATTCATTGAGTAGATCTATAATTTTATTGTGAAGATATTTTAATAGGAACGTATTTTGACAGCTTATTAGCCTGGCAGCTGCATTCATTTGGAGGCAGTGTGATATAAAGCAGACACCAAGGTTTGCTAGAAAAGCGTCTCTGTTTTTCTAGATAATGGTTATGAATCTCTTTTAGCAACTTCTCTTGGCACTGCTGGGTAAAAGTCAAATGTCCAATTTCATTGGCTAATGTGAACTTATTTGAAAGCTTGCTATCCTTTTGTGATGATCTCCTTTGTTCCTTTCCCTCTGCATTTCTTCATTTCCTGCTCTTTGAACATCCCAGAGTTATGAGAAAATGCACCTTATTTTATGGGTAATCATAGAATATAAGAGAAAGTATGGAGCTTAGGGATTGTCTAGTTTAAGCATTTTCCCATTTTGTAGATAAAGATACTTTTGCTCTTGGGGGTTAAATGATTTATCCAAGGTTAGCTGCTGACTGACTGGAGCTACGATTTGTACTCAGGTCTCCTGCCTCCCAGCCTTGTGCTTTGGGTGTTTTAAATATTTTAGAGAATTGATAGCCTTACCTTAAATTAAGTTATCCTGATTGATCTGTAGATTTTGTTTTTGAGTACGAGCCTTTATCTTCCTTGTTTTACTAGCACTTGTTTTGCTCTCTTAAAACATGTGTTCAGTAATATAGTGGGATTTTAGGACTTGGAAGGAGATCATGAGATTATGAGCTCATATGATTTAGAGCTTTGAGATCTAGTCTACTACTTTCATTTTACAAATACGGCAACTTAAAGTGAGAGAGTGAAATCATACAGTTAGGAGCAGAGGCAGAGTTCAGACACCTTTTCTAGTAAGACATTCTCATGTAACAATGTTGGGCAGAGTCTAAGAAGATGAAGTTTAATATGTATAAATGTAAAGTCTTACATTTGGGCTCAAAAAATAATTTTCATTGGTACAAGGAAGAGGAGGTATGGTTAAGATAGTAGTTTGTATGAAAAAGATTGGGGGCAGGGGTGGCAAAAACCTTTGTGAATCAACAGTGCCACACTTCAGCCAGAGAAGCTAATGTGATTTTAAGTTGTATGAAGAGAAGCATTGAGTTCAGGATTAGTGTGATGATAGTCCTACGTCCTTCACTGGGACCCTGTGACCTTTTTTTAAATTAATTAATTAAATTTGAGTTTTCATCATTCATTTCCACAAGACTTTGAGTTAAAAATTTTCCCCCTCCACCCTAAGAAGGCATGTATTCTGATCGGCCCTTTCCCCAGTCTGCCCTCCTTTCTGTCATCTTACACTCCTCACCCCTGGTGCCCCTTATCCCCTTACTTTCTTGTAGGGCAAGGTAGATTCCCAATTGCATGTAAAAATAACTTTTTTTTTGAACATTTATTTTTAGAACTTTGAGTTCCAAATTCTCTCTCTTCTTCCCTCCCCCCACCCTACCCCCTTGAGAAGGCTAGCAAATGAATATAGGTTATACATAGATTGTTATGCAAAGCATTTCCATAATAGTCATGTTGTGAAAGACTAATTATATTTCTCTCTATCCTATCCTGTCTCCCTTTATTCAATTTTCTCCTTTGACCCTGTCCCTTTTCAAAAGTATTTGCTTGTGATTACCTCCTTCCCCAATCTATCCTCCCTTCTATCATCCCCCTCTCTTATCCCCTTCTCCTCAACTTTCCTGTAGGGTAAGATACCCAATTGAGTGTCTATGTTATTCCCTCCTTAAGCCAAATCCAATGAGAGTAAGGTTCAGTCATTCCCTTTAACCTACCCCCTCTTCCCTTCCATTATAATAGTTTTTTCTTGCCTCTTTTATGTGAGATAATTTACCCCTTTCTATCTCTCCCTTTCTCCCTCTCCCAATATATTCCTTTCTCACCTCTTAATTTCATTTTTTAGACATCATCACTTCATATTCAACTCACACTGTGCCCTGTATATATGTATATTCCCTTCAACTACCCTAATACTGAGAAAGGTCTCATGAGTTACAAATATCATCTTTCCATGCAGGAATGTAAACAATTCAACTTTAATAAGTCCCTTATGATTTCTCTTTCCTGTTTACCTTTTCATGCTTCTCCTGATTCTGGTATTTGAAAGCTAAATTTTCTATTCAGCTCTGGTTTTTTCATGAAGAATGCTTGAAAATCCTCTATTTCATTGAAAGTCTGTTTGTTCCCCTGAAGTATTATACTCAGTTTTGCTGGGTAGGTGATTCTTCGTTTTAATCCTAGCTCCATTGATGTCCAGAATATCAAATTCCATGCCCTTTGATCCCTTAATGTAAAAGCTGCTAGATCTTGTATTATCCTGATTGTGTTTCCATAATACTCAAATTGTTTCTTTCTGGCTGCTTGCAATATTTTCTCCTTGACCTGGGAACTCTGGAATTTGTCTACAATATTCCTAGGAGTTTTCTTTTTGAGATCTTTTTCAAGAAGCGATCAGTAGATTCTTTCCATTTCTATTTTCCCCTCTGGTTCTAGAATATAAAGGCAGTTTTCCTTCATAACTTCTTGAAAAATGATGTCTAGGGTCTTTTTTTTTTTTTTTGATCATGGCTTTTAGGTAATCTAATAATTTTTAAATTGTCTCTTCTGGATCTATTTTCCATGTCAGTGGTTTTTCCAATGGGATATTTCACATTGTCTTCCATTTTTTCATCTTTTGGTTCTGTTTTATAATTTCTTGATTTCTCATAAAGTCATTAGCCTCCATTTGCTGCATTCTAATTTTTTGGAATTATTTTCTTTAGTGAGCTTTTGGACCTCCTTTTCCATTTGGCCATTCTGTTTTTTAAGGCGTCCTTCTCCTCATTGGTTTTTTGGAGCTGTTTTGCCACATGGGTAAGTCTATTTTTGAAGATATTATTTTCTTCAGTATTTTTTGAGATCTCCTTTAGCTGATTTGTTTTTCATGATTTTCTTGTATCCCTCTCATTTCTTTTCCCAAATTTTCCTCTACTTCTCTTATTTGATTTTCCAAATCCTTCTTGAACTCTTCCGTGGCTGGTGACCAATTCATATTTTTCTTGGAGGCTTTTGACGTAGGCTCTTTCACTTTGTTGTCTTCTTCTAGCTATGTGTTTTGATCTTCTTTGTCATCAAAGTAAGATTCTATAGTCTGAGTTTTTTACACTGTCTGCTCATTTTCCAAGCCAATTACTTGAGTTTTGAGCTCTTTGTCAGGGTATGACTGCTTCCAGAGTGGAGAGTGCTCTGTCCCAAGCTTCAGGGTTTTGCTCTGCTGTTTTTAGAGCTACTTCTATTCTGAGGTGGTATGATACTCCTCTCCTGACCTGTTCTCTGGTCTCTGAGCGATCTCAAGCACTCTTTTCTGCCATGTAACTGCCAGGAGCACTCCCTCTCCACAGTCACCACAAGCTTGGCCGCTGCAGTACTCCTCCTAGCCCCAGGACCACCACCCAGGACTGCAACCCAGATCCGAGGAGGGCAAAGCAAGAGAATCCAGCCTCAGCGCCAGCAAAGAGATCCCTTGGTTCCCCTCACCATCTGTGAGCAAGCTCTGGAAGCAGAAGCTCCTGCTGTTGCAGGCACCTCCACTGCCCTGGGCTGGTGCCAGACTGCACCTTTCTCTCACCCAGGTCCAACAGAGTTTTCCCCACTGACCTGCTAAGTTGTCTTTGGCATTTTTCTGTTGAGAAGTCTGGAAAGTACAGCGGCTCAGCGATTCCATGCCCTGAGGCCTGCTCTTCCCAGTCTGTTCCAGCCTGGTCTGTGCCAGTAGGACCCATACTGGGCTGTGCTCTACCCCCAGCCTGGTGTGATAGACCTTTCCCAGCAACCATCCAGTCTGTCTTGGGCTGGAAACTTATTTCACTCTGTCATTTCATGGATTCTGTAGCTCTAGAATTTGTTTAGAGTCATTTTTTTTCAACAGGTGTTTGGAGGGATTTGGGGGAGAGCTCAAGCAAGTCCTTGCTTTTACTCTGTCATCTTGGCTTCACCCCCCGTGACCTTATTAAAAAATGAAAAACAGTCGGAGCTAAGATGGCAGCTGGAAAGCAGGGACTTGCCTAAAGCTCTCCCCCAGGACCCTCCATAAACCTAAAAAAAATGGCTCTGAACAAATTCTAGAACTGCAGAACTCATGGAATAGCAGAGGGAAGCAGGGCTCCAGCCCAGGACAGCCTGGATGGTCACTGGGTAAGGTCTATCACACTGTGCTGGGAGTGGAGTGGAGCAGAGCCCATGGTGGGCCATGCCTGGATCAACCAGACCCGGGAGCCGGGGCGGAACAGGCCACAGATCCCTGAATCAGTGAGCTGAGGCAGTTACTACACTTCTCAACCCACAAACACCAAAGACAACAGAGAAGGTTAGTGGGAAAAGCTGCTGGGACAGAGTGAAAGGAGTTCAAGGTTGGCTACCGACCTGGGGGCGGCGGAGGTGGTGCAGCACTCAGGCTGCTTCCAGAGCTACAACTACAGTTGCTTTTGGGCCCAGGCCCACCTGGTGGGAGCAATTAAGTGGCAGATCAGAGCAGTAGTGCAGAGCTTGCTTAGATCTGAGTAGGTGGTTCTTGGGGAAGGAGGAGTGCTGGTATGGCAGAACTGGCTGTATAGAAATAGCTCTGAAAACGACAGCACATACCCTCAAACTTGGGAGAAAGTACTCTCTACTCTACAAGCAGTCATACTCTGACCAAAAGCTCAAGGGTCAAGTAGTTGCCTGGGAACATGTCCAGGCAGTGAAAACAGACTCAGATTCAGACTCAGACTTTGGAATCTTTCTTTGGTGACAAAGAAGACCAAAGCATACAGCCAGAAGAAGTCAACAAAGTCAAAGAGCCTACATAGAAAGCCTCCAAGAAAAATATGAACTGCTCACAGGCCATGGAAGAGCTCAAAAAGGATTTGGAAAAGCAAGTTACAGAAGTAGAGGAAAAATTGGGAAAAGAAATGAGAGTGATGCGAGAAAACCATTAAAAATTAAGTCAGTGACTTTTTAAAGGAGACCTAAAAAAAGACTGAAGAAAATAACACCTTAAAAAATAGACTAACTCAAATGGCAAAAGAGCTCCAAAAAGCCAATGGGGAGAAGAATGCCTTGAAAGGCAGAATTAGCCAAATGGAAAAGGAGGTCCAAAAGACCACTGAAGAAAATACTACCTTAAAAATGAGATTGGAGCAAGTGGAAGCTAGTGACTTGATGAGAAATCAAGATATTATAAAACAGAACCAAAGGAATGAAAAAATGGAAGACAATGTGAAATATCTCATTGGAAAAACCACAGACCTGGAAAGTAGATCCAGTACAACATGAGATAATTTAAAAATTATTGGACTACCTGAAAGCCATGATCAAAAAAAGAGCCTAAATATCATCTTTCAAGAAATTATCAAGGAGAACTGCCCTGATATTCTAGAGCCAGAGGGTAAAATAGAAATTGAAAGAATCCACCGATCGCCTCCTCAAAAAGATCCCAAAAAGAAATCTCCTAGGAATATTGTCGCCAAATTCTAGAGCTCCCAGATCAAGGAGAAAATACTGCAAGCAGCCAGAAAGAAACAATTTGAGTATTGTGTAGCACAATCAGAATAACCCAAGATCTAGCAGCTTCTACATTAAGGGATCGAAGGGCTTGGAATATGATATTGTGGAGGTCAGATGAGCTAGGATTAAAACGAAGAATCACCTACCCATCAAAACTGAGTATCATGCTCCAAGGCAAAATATGAATTTTCAATAAAATAGACGGCCTTCAAGCTTTCTCAGTGAAAAGACCATAGCTGAATAGAAAATTTGACTTTCAAACACAAGAATCAAGAGAAGCATGAAAAGGTAAACAAGAAAGAGAAATAATAAGGGACTTACTAAAGTTGAACTGTTTTGTTTACATTCCCACATGGAAAGATGATGTGTATGATTCATGAGATCTCAGTATTAGGGTAGCTGAAGGGAATATCTATATCTATATCTAAATACATAGATATAGATATAGTGTGTGTGTGTATACAGAGGGCACAGGGTGAGTTTAATATGAAGAGATGGTATCTAAAAAAATAGAATCAAATTAAGGGATGAGAGCGGAATATATTGAAAGAGGGAGAAAGAGAGATAGAATAGCGTAAATTATCTTGCTTAAAAGTGGCAAAAAAAACCCCAGTTCTGTAGGATGGGAAGAGGGAGCAGGTAAGGGGGAATGAGTGAATCTTGCTCTCGTCAGATTTGACCTGAGGAGAGAATAACATACACACTCAATTGGGTATCTTACCCCACAGGAAAGAAGGAGGAAGGAGATAAAAAAAGGGGGGACAATAGAAGGGAGGGCAGAGGAGAGAGGAGGTAATCAAAAGCAAATTCTTTTGAAAAGGTACAAGGTTAAGGGTAAAAATTGAATAAAGGGGATAGGATAGGAAGGAGCAAAATATAGTTAGTCTTTCACAACATGAGTATTGTGGAAGGTGTTTGCCCAATGATACACGTGTGGCCTATGTTGAATTGCTTGCCTTCTTGGGGGGAGTGGGAGGGGAGAGAAAAGAGAATTTGGAACTCAAAGTTTTAAAAGCAGATATTCAAAAAAATCTTTTTGCATGCAACTAGGAAATAAGATATACCAGCAATGGGGTGTAGAAATCTATCTTGCCCTACAAGAAAGTAAGGGAGAAGGGGATGGGTGGGGAGTGGGGTGACAGAAGGGAGGGCTTATTGGGGAATGGGGCAATCAGAATATATGCCATCTTGGAGTGGTGGGGGAGGGTAGAAATGGGGAGAAAATTTGTAATTCAAACTCTTGTGGAAATCAGTGCTGAAAACTAAAAATATTAAATGAATAATAATTAAAAAGGAAAAAAAAAGCATTAAAGTGCAAAAAAAATGAAAACCTACTGGAATGCTCACAGATCACTTCTTTGCTAGGCAATTGTTCTTTGGCATTTAATTTAACTGTCTAAACTCCATTTTCTGTTTTTGAGTTAAATTTTAAAAAGTAGATAGCATTTCTTCCCATTTTTCTTAATGAAAGAAATGAAGAAATTTAAACCTTTTTTTTGTTACCTTTTTTAATTTTAAATTTTATATGGGCCCATCCCTATATTTTTCATTGCTTTGCTCTGTAGTTCTATTCTAATTTTTTAAAAGGATGTGATTTCCTAAAGAGAACTAAAAAGCATGAAACCTATCCTAAGGGTAGTGGGAATATTACTTGTTGGTTTCTTATGTAACATACATTTTGTTCAGTTGAAGTTGTACTTTTTTAAGATTAGCACATTACTGACTTGAGGTCATGTAGTTTTTTCCCTTACCATATATCTATGCTTCATATGTCGATTTCCTGTCATGTAGCACATTTACGAAAGGTGTAGTTTCTCACAGTCTTCCTAAAGCCAAGTGCCATCATTTCCTTCAGATTTTTTTTCCTCTAAAGTTATTTTATTTGATTTGACAGCCATGGGTAATATGTGAGGCATTAAAAGTTCCTTAAGAAGGTATGGCTTTGTTGTTTTGGACAAGTCATTTTCCTTTTCAGCTCAATTTATTTATTTGTAAAATGAAGATAATACTTGATCCTCCTTTAAGTCGACTGTAAAATTAAAAGGACAATGAAGAAAATATAGTCTTAATTTCTAGTTGTCTACCTTGTATTCCTGTCTTTGGAGATTATTTGTGGATAGTCTAGTGTTGTTCCATGATGCTTAAGAAAAGCACCACCCATTAGGATTATTTATTTGATTCTTCTATACCATAGGCGCAGATCAAGGACCTTGATTTAGTTGTGGTGTAATTATCTGCCATTTTAGACGGCCCTTGCTAGTTAGTGGAACTATAGTTGAAACACTAAGGTAAATGGTACTTTGAATCTTAGACCAAAGGTGCTATATTATATTCTAAAGAAGAGAAGTCTTGTGAATTCTGTAATTTCTACTTACGAAAAGTTTTAAGTTGTTTGTATGTTTAAACATATGCTTATTTTATGCTTAAGAAGTATTTTTGAAATATGGTCTTTGATCAGTGTCACAACCTGGGAGTGAGGTTTGAAGGAATGTGTTAGTCAACAGGTATTTATTAAGCTTTTACTATATACCAGGCATTGTACTAAGCCTGAGGGATGTAAGGAAAGACAAAGAAAGAAACCCAGTCCCTGCTATCAAGGAGCACTATATTCTAGTGGAATATATAGCATTTATAAAAGTAATCTGAAAAGAGAAGGCAATGAACTCAGCTTTGAAGGAAGACTGGGAAACTAAGAGACAGAAGTACGTAGGTGGGGCATTCTAGGCATGAGGGTCAGCCGGTGCAAAAGCACAAAGCTGGGAGATGAGAGCGATGGTATGTCATGACTCTCGCTGGGTCATAGTGTATGTATAAGGGAGTAAGTTGTAAGAAGGTAGGAAGGGGCCAAAGTCTTCGGTCATATCTTTCTGTCAAAGCTATATATTGGCCACTGTCAAGCCCAAAGGGACAGCTAGATGGCACAGTAGATAGAGTACCAGCCTTAGAGTGGATAGAGTATCAGCCCTAATGTCAGGAAGACTCTTGTGTGACCCTGTGTGACCCTGAGCAAGTCACTTAACCCCATTTGCCTCAGTTTCCTCATTCATAAAAATCAGCTGGAGAAGGAAATGGCAAACCAGTCTTGTATCTTTGCCAAGAAAACCTGAAATAGCATTATGAAGAGTTGGACGCAATGGAAGAATAACAACATTCAAGTCCAGAAACAGCTGTTGGGATCAGTTTGCAGCAGTATCCAATGCTGCATTAATATTCCATCTTACCAACATTCACAATGGGTTTTCATCAGTGGTTAATTCCATTAACTTTTTCATTGACTACATTCTGCCATCTTGTGCATTGGCGTATCCTTCTGACTTACCTCCCAACCTCCTAGTTACTTCCTTACATTATTGTCATGTGTATAAACTCATCCTTCCTACCTAGAATGAACTGACCTTGAACTTGGAGGGAGGGGGGATTTACATCTTTATTTCAACATAATTTGTTTCCTTTGTAGTCCTGCGTATTTTATTTTATGCATTTAAAAACTTCAGTCCGAAAAGCAATCACCATAATTCCAAAGTGGTCCATGACAATAAAAAGGTTAAGAACCCCTGCTCTACTCCCACACTTATATTCCCATCTAAATCAATCTCCTTGACTTTATAGTGTTCTGGAGTTCCTGCTATGTGTTTATACTTAACTCCCTTCCACATACTTTATGATTCAGTGACATTGGTCTCCTTGGTGCTCCTAGCACTGGACACTCCAATTAATGATTGCATTTATCCTGGCTGCCCTCCATGCTTGGAACTCCTCCCTTCTTATCTTTGCCTCAGGCTTCTGTGGTTTTCTTCAAGTCTTCTAAAATTCTGCCTTTTGTAAGAAGTCTTTCTCAGTCCTCTTTAATCTGAGATTATTTCCAATATAATATATCTTTTGTTTGTACAGAGTTGTTTGCATGTTTTCTTCTGATTAGACTGTGAACTCTTTGTGATCAGGGACTGGTTTTTTTTTTTTTTGGTCTTTCTTTGTATCCTCAGGACTTAGCATAGTGCCTGGCACACAATAGACAATTTAATAAATGCTTGTGGACTTGTCTTGCCTGGGCTCCTGAGTTTTACTGAAGAAAATCCCAGAATTGAATTTACTCAGTACACTATAAATTCATATGATCTAACCTTGGTTAGTCCTTCTCTGCTTATAGAATTTCACAGTTAGAGGGAACTTAGAAGTTATTTTATGTAGTCCATCTACTTGAGGCATGGATCTCCTCTATGGAGTCTGTGACACATGGCTTATTAGCTTTTACTTGAATACTTCCAGGAATAAGGAGCTCATTACTTGGGGAAGCAGATTGTCCCATTTTCAGCAAATTTTTACTTTTTAAGAAGTACTTCCTTACATTAAGCCACAATTTTCTTTTTTTTTTTTTTATAATTTTCACTCATAGGTCCTGGTCCTCTACTCTGCAACCAACCAGAATACAAATTAAACTTGTTGATTATAAAAACCTTTGAAATATTTAAAGACCACCAAACATCTCCCAAAGTTGTCTTTCCCCAGGTTGAACATTTCCTTTAGCCAGTCTTCATGTGACGTGGTTTTGGTGCCAGTTGTGTACATGCTTGAATTTGTCTGTGTTACTTTGTGGTATAGTGTAGTAGGTAGAGAGCTAACCTCCAAGCCAGAGCTGGGAAGACTTGAGTCCAAGGCCTGACTCTGACACATACTGTTTGGGTGACCTGAGGTAAATAAATTACTTAAAATCTAAGGGAATGAACGGGTCGGGGGGTGTGTGGAAAGGGGAACATTTATTTAGTGCTTCCTGTGTGCTAGGAACTGTGTTAAAGGCTGAGAATGCAAACAATAAAAGAAAACAGTCCTTACTCTCAAGGAACTTATATTTTAATAAGGTAAGATGACATATATAAGATAGAGATGGGTGTTTTGGACTGGGAACTCAGAGGGGGGGAGTGGAGGCCATAGGGCAATTGATTGACATGTTCTTTCAAAGAATAGTAATGTTAACTTGACTACTATTTCCAGAGCTAGAGATGGAAAGAAAGGGTTAAAAAAGAGGGGAATAATATTAAAATGATCAGAGAGTACCAGCTGGTGAGTCTAGGTTGAAATATTTATGGAGAACTCTCACTAATCTGGTAGTGCCCACCTGGGCCACCAGGTAGGCACCAGATTGGTGACTATGAGACCATATGCAGAGAAGATTCCCTGGTGGATGGCGTTTTGTTATCCAGGAGTACCCTGTTAATGAAATCATAAATCCAGTCCTACTAGATTCCTACTCCTAAAAATATGCCATCCTGAAAGGAATACTGTTGTTTAATATACTTCTGTTAGTGCAGCCAAAGATTACAGTAGTTTTTTTAGATGGCTGTTACATGCTAGTTGACTCCCAATTTTCTAGCTCTGTCTCACATTAATTTACAAATGCCCTCTTTCTTGATACTTTTCCAGATAATTCTTTTGAACTAAAACACAAGACTTTATATTCATCCCTTTTAAATGTCGCCTTCTTATATACAGCCCATCATTCCTGTCTGTTAACATTTTTTTGAATTCCAATTCTGTTATCCAATACATTGGCTGACATGCCCAACTTCTTGTCTTCTATAATTTTGAGAGGGTATCATCTTTGCCTTTGTTTGAATCTTTGCTAAAAATATTAAATGAAGCAAGGCAGAGGAAAAATCAGACCACATACTACTTGAGGTCTCCTTCCAGCTTAATGTTTTCCATGAATCAAAACTTTTCTTGTTCAACTATTCAACCTGCTTTTTGAATCTGTCCAACTATCCTATAATGTAGTCAAAGCAAATGTATTTATTTATGGAATTGGTTTGTGGATTATTGCTCCCCGCATTGGGATATTTTATCCCTTGTGTGTGCTACTGCCCCCTGGAGGCTTTAAATCTTCATAGTAACACACCTGACCTGATTGATCACAAAATAAATACCCTTGTTATAAGTGCCATTGGGATTTCCTAGCATTACAAATAATTGCATTTTTATAAAGTAATATTTTAACAGGTCCATCATTAAAACAAACCACATAGACTTATAGACAAAATCAGTTAAAATGTATAGGACAGATAATCACATTTCTTGCACAAGCATGATATATATATATATATATATTTTTTTTTTCTTATTTTCAACATTGTGGGAAGAATCTTGTCAGAAGCTTTTGGTAAAAACTTTAGGTTTGCCTCCTAGTACCACTACTCACTAGATGAAAAACTTTAGATAAACTACTTATTCTCTCTAAACCTCAATTTTCTTGTTTGTTAAATGGAGATAGTCAATTACTAAGTACTGTATCAACTTTAATGTGGTAGTACTTGACCGTTTCCTCTTTTCTTATTTTTTGCATAACTATATCACTACCTCTCCTCCTCTCCTTCCCGTAGAACATTCTCTCCTCTACCAATAAAGCCATCTCTTATGAATAAATTAGTGTTGTGGTTCAGTTGTTTTTCAATCATGTCCAGATCTTTGTTACTCCATTTGGCTTTTTTTTGGCAGAGATACTAGAGTGGTTTGCCATTTCTTTCTCCAGCTCATCTTACAGATGTGGAAACTGAGGCAAACGGTTAAATGACTTGTCCATGGTCACACAGCTAGTATATGACTGAGGCCAAATTTGAACTCAGGAAGATGTGTCGTCTTGACTTCAGGCCTGATATTCTATCCACTGCACTACGTAGCTGCCCTTAAAATAAATGAATATAGTGAGGCAAAAGAAATTTACACATAGGCTATCTCTGAAAATATATGGCACATTCTGTACCTGTTGTTTATCACCTCTCTACCAAGAAGTAGGAACTAGTTTTAATCATTAGTCTTCTGGAGTCAAGATTGGTCATTGCATTCATTGGAGTTCTTAAGTTTTTCCAAAGTTTTTGTCCTTTACAGTATTGCAATTGGCGCATAACTTGTTCTCTTGATTCTACTCCCTTCGTTCTGTATCAGTTTGTATAATTTTCACAGGTTTTTCTTAATCCAACCATTTCACATTTATTATAATCCAGTTTGTTCAGCCTTTCCTAACTGATGGGTGTCTACTTTTGTTTCTGGTGATCGTCAGTAAGAAAAATTGCTTTATGAACATTTTTGTGCATTTGGGTCCTTTACCTCCTAAATCACTTTAATCACTTTAGGGCATAAGCTTAGTAATGATAACACTATATTAAAGGGTATGTACTATTTATAGGTTTGTGAATTAATTGCCATTATTAAGACTGAGGTTTTTTTGTGAAATATCATATAATTTTGAATTTAACCTTTATAGAATTAGAATTTTAAATTTTTAAATGAATCGACCTATATAGTGTAGATAAAAATCTTAATATTTTCATGTGTGGTTTTTTTTTTTTTTTACCTTAGTCATTCCTACATTGGTCAAGATTATAGTGCACAAGGAAATATGGGAAAAATTTCACTGGATCAGCTTGATTCTGTAAGTACCATGTACTTTAGAATTTTCATGTAAATCAATCAATAAGCGTTTGCTAAGTGTCTACTATGTGCTAGCCGCTCTGCTAAGTTCTGGAAATATAGAAAATATACAGGCATTCTTTAAGAAAAGGATTAGTTTTTATAAGAACATGTTTAGAATAATTTATCAGAAAGAAAAGCTTTTTCCAAAAGTATTCAAGATAATTAAATTTCTTATACCTAGTAAACTTTTTTACCTTAGAGTGAGGGAAAAAGCTATTTGCAATCAGAAATAATATGAGAAGGAGGAGCAGATAGAGGTCTAGTTTTAGAGTTAGGAAGACTACTGTTCAAATCCCAATCTTTGATACATCTCTTTGTGACCTTGTGTATTTCCCTTTAACTTCTAGTGCCTTAATAAGATTATAGATTGCCAAACAGTTGTTGATCTGCATTGGTAGTAGGTGTTTCCTTACTAGGAGTCTCTGGTACTAATGAAATCATGGATCTGAACCAAGAAATTAAAAAGAACAATTCAAGTAGTACTCCTTAAGTGAAATTTCCTTAAGATAAGGTAGGTATATGGTATTCATATATTGAAACAAAGATTTTATACGTTTGGATAAGAAAAAATTAAAATTTCCACAATCATAGACATGTGTCCTTGGAATGAAACTATAGTAATGGAGAATACATTTCTTTTTTAAACTACCGTGTAGTTCTCTAGACACATAGACCATTTCTTAGAGTTAGAAAGCTGGAAGGGACATCAGAAACTCAGTCTACCTCATGCCTGAGGAAGCAAGTTTTCTTGGTAGAATGAATGAGTTTTTTAAGAATCTTCCAGGATATCTGCTATTCCGAGGCAGTAGTCCATTCATCTACCATGAATTACTCCCATATCATATCATAATCATATCATATCATATCATATCATATCATATCATATCATATCATATCATATCATATCCCTTACCATACAAAAAAGAAAAGAAAAAGAGCTAGAAAGAAATCTCAGTAATAGAGTGATTAATTAATAAACAAATGTACTAGGACTTATCCTGTCATATATACTAATTGAAAATATACTGAGTTTTAAGTGATAAGGAAATTAAATTGAATCATAATAAGGCAAACCACACAAGAGAAAATTATGAATGCTTGTAGAAATGAACCAGAGTTCACATCCAACCTGTTGCCTTCAAATACTGTAATAAAGTGCTTACTTTTCAGATTCCCAGAAATAGGAATAGAATTGATTAGCAACCTCACACAAGTTAGTTGGAACTTGTTCTAACTTGTCCATCCTTTAATCTCCTGAAACAACTATTTCATCAGTCTCACACCTTTTTGAGGTCTGTGCCTGTTGTGCCTTGCTGGGTGAATGACCTGAGCCTTCATCTCTAGTTGCTTTCTGAAAGGAAAAGATAACCCTTTAAAGTAAGGGAATAGAGTTGGATCTTTATTAATTTTATTGACAGCTGCTCTGACTGTTTATATGTTTTATGCTCAAACAAGGAAGCTTTTTTTTTTTTTTTTGTAATTTGCAGGAAAGAAGCCATCTTTGTCTTGCTTTTTTGTTCAATTCTGTATTCTCCATTAGAAAGGAATAGATCTGAGTGTTGAAACTAGGACAGTATGACATAGAGTGACAGTGCTTAGTGTTAGTGGCTCCAGATGTCAGATTGGCCTGCATTATTATGTTCATTGTCTTTGTATTTTCTTTTACCCTAGTATAATAGGTGTTTTTTTTTAGCTCTAACTGTGTGGCTGTGATTAGAAACCACATCTATCTATCTGTCGATCTGTCTATCTTTTAATCATAGTGATTCTTCAGTGCATTTCTTTAGTTCTTAGTTTTTCCAAGTAGAATGAATTTATAATTTCTCTAGATAAATATTATCAGTTAAATAGTTAATCTGCCTCATAGCCATAAACTATTTTCCTTACAGCTTGCAGTGAAATCATTCCCACTTTGTATGCGTCAGTTGCATAAAGCTTTGCGAGAACATCATCATCTTCGACATGGCGGCCGAATGCAATATGGTCTTTTCCTGAAGGGAATTGGCTTAACATTGGAGCAAGCTCTGCAGTTCTGGAAGCTAGAATTTATCAAAGGAAAAGTGGATACAGACAAGGTAATTTTTTTTAAATCAGAAATTTACTTATCCTGTTAAGTTTTAACTAGCCTGGTTCATATTTTTTTCTTTATTCTGAAAACCCAGAGTGGTATCTTTCACATTTCTGAAATTGAATCTCCTTGCCCTATGAAATTACTTGATATTTTGTGCTTGCTTATATGAGTACACGTTGTTTCTTCTAGTGTAGGGGTGGGGAACCTGTGGCTTTGAGGCCATGTGTAGCCTTCTAGGCCGCTGGTGTAACAACAGTGCTGGTTGCAGCTGCTGTGGAGGTATAAGGCCAATAATCCCAGCACACAGGAGGGCTGCTAGCACAGCTTCTTTGATCTCCTTTTCTAAGGAAAGCAACTTTAAGGCGTTTACAATCTCACTTTAATTAAACATACATATATCCTTCACTTAGTTCAGGGGAGAAAGTCAGCACCCTGAACTTCAGAGAAAACACAAACAGAAATTACAAGCAGAAACTATGTAAACAGAGCAGATAACACAAATCAGCAGACAGAGCTTCTATTTGTCCGTAGCAATACATACGAGAGAGAGAGAGAGAGAGAGAGAGAGAGAGGCACCATCAAATCAGGGAGGGGGGAGCTCCTTAACAGCTACCCAGAGTCTCATCTGGCCAAGTCACAGGAGCACTTTTCCAATGAGTGAGCCCCCAAAGCAAAATGCTAACCTCAGAATATATATACACTTCTTCAGGGTCAGAGGGTGTCACAACCATGTGACTGAAACTCATGTGACTTAAACAGGTCATCAAAGACTCTTGATTCAATCAAAGACTCTTCCTTGAAACAAAGGCAAGACTCAGTCAAAGGCACTTGATTGCCTTAGTGCTGAGAAGCATTCCAAAAGAAAAAACAGGGAAGAGTCCCACTTTGCTTGCCATTACACTTGGGTGCAGCCTTTTGACTGAGTCCAAATTTTACAGAACGAATCCTTTTGATAAGGGGATTTGTTCAGTGAAGTTTGGATTCATTCAAAGGGCTGCACTTGAGGACCTGGAGGGTCACATGGCCTCAAGGCCCACCTCTGTCCTAGTAGAGTGGAAGCACCTGGAGGGCAGACACTATTTCTTTCTTGTTCTATATTCCCAGAACTCTGTGTAGTGTCTGGTTCATGGTAGGTGCTTAATAAATGCTTGTTGATTGATCAACAGATTTATAGTTCAGATTCAAAGAAGGTCATTAATAATTGACATTCATATATCACCTTCAGATTTGAAAAGTACTTTATATTAGCTTATGTGAGCTTTATGGAAACCCTGTAAGGTAAATATTATACGTGTTATTATACTCATATATAAGATGGAGCTGAAAAAGATTTAGTGACTTATCTGTGCTCACACAGCTAATTCAAGAGGTCACATTTGAACTCCAGTCTTCCTGACTCCCAAGTCTGGCACACTGGCCATTATGCCACATAGGGAAGGCAATATGGGTAGTGGAGAGAAGTCAGGAAACCTTGGGTCTGAATTTGGCCTTCAGCATTTACTGGCTTTGTGATCCTAGGCAGGTTACATAATGGAATTAGCCTTACTTTCCTCATCTATAAAATGGGGAGAATAATGCCTATATTAACTACCTCATAGAGTCATTGTGATAAAATATCAGCTACATCACAAGATAGGAAATAATTCAAATCAGACAGTATGTTAAAAATACTTCAAACCCGATAGGAGGTAAATAATGCTAATAATTATAATGCTAATAATAATTATTGTCATCATGTAGTCCTATATACACCATGCTACCTCTCAGTATTTATAAATGCAACGTATCTGAAAAAATTACAAAGGCCTCTATGTATTTTGGAAACAACACGGTAATGAAAAGTGAAAAGAACTGTGCAAAGTAGTTCTCCCTCCCTCCCTCCAGCTGTTTGATCTTGATAGCAGGAATTACAAATCTCTAGTTGGCTTTGGGGAGTTATATTTTCCTCTGAGCATTCTTTTTTTTGGGGGAGTGGGCAGGACAGTTGGGGTTAAGTGACTTGCCCAAGGTCACACAGCTAGTACATGTGTCAAGTGTCTGAGGTCAGATTTGAGCTCAAGTCCTCGTGACTCCAGGGCCGGTGCTCTACTCACTGCACCACCTACCTGCCCCTATGAGATATATTCTTTATGAAACAAGGATAGGAGATGAGACATCTAGGAACTAAGATAGGAAATAAGAGTGCAACGGTTCCTTCCACCCTCCCCCTCACCCCCATCTAGTATAGAAAACACTTTAGCTTGGAGCCAAGCAATTCCAATACAAGACTGATTACCCTAAATTTTACAAACTTGAGTAATTCCTTATATACCTGTCTATAGCAATCACAGAGTCCTTTTTCCGTTAATGCCAGATATTAGGTTTTAATTAGAAAATATATTCATCCTCCTCCTTCCTTTCTATGCACTGCAGCATGGAGTAAATTCAAGTTTTTTTTCCCCCTAAGGAAAGATAATTTATAGAGCATGGGACATTTACCAAGTAAATCATACAGCCAAGACTTTATTATGTCTCCAGCTGTGTACCCAATTGAAAGAGGCCAGATCCTTTTATAGTGTAAAAAACAGTGGACATTTTTCCAGGTGTGTACTGAAGGCAGAATACATTGAAAATTGTCCATAGAATCATTCCAAATTAGGATGGTTCATATAATAGGGATCTGCTTTAAAACAATTTGGGGTATTGCTTCTTAGATTCCTGGGGGGTGAATTTTTTTTTTTTGATCTGATATATTTATGTGAGCAAGAGAAAGTACCTATTTGTTAAAAAAAAAAAAAGTCACAGCTTGTCAGACTGTGGCTACTGTCTGAAACAGATATTTGCTGGCAAGACTGAGAATGCTGCCATGCATTTAGTTTTGAAATTTTCCTTTTAAAATATGCAAATGTAAGAAACTTTTTCACTGGTGAACAAAAATGTCATATTTGATTTTTTTTTTGTTTTGTGATATGAAAGTAATTTTCTTCTGAAGTTATTTTAAAATGGAAATCAATGAATGTTTTTAGTTTTCTAAGTAAATATCTAAGAGGCCCATATTTTCATTAGTCTGTTATTGATTACAGTAAATATGTTATTTTGGTTGTAGGCATTATAAATTACACGGTACATGAGAAGCTTATGACTAGTTAGTTATTTTTATTTTGTGGGTTTTTTTTTTTCCTGGTCTGGATCTGTGAGTTAGTTCATCAGTGTCAGCAACTCCCTTCTATTGATGCATATCCACAGTGTGTCACTTCGTTCATTTATTCAAAAAAGAATTTATTAAATGCTTACCATGTATCCAGTACTCTTCTAGGTTCTGGAGACATGAATAGAAAAATGGCATAATTTCTATCGTCAAGGAACTTGTATTCTTTCAAATTCTTATCATCCTCTTAGAGAGGTGTCAGGGACACTGAGAGTTTAAGTGCTTTGCTCATGGTCAGTCAGCTGATGTGTAAAGCAATGGGGCATAGGGCACTGGACTTCCTTGTCAGAAAGATTCTTGTTCAAATCCTACCTCATACACTTACTAGCCTTAACCTCTTTCAGCCTCCATTTCTTCATCTGTAACATGGAGATGATAAGAGCACCTGTCTGTAGTGTTTGAGAATCAAATGAAATAATGCAGGTAAAGCATTTGGCTAGCCTCAATGCTCCATATAGAAATGACTTGTCATCATACTGGTGAAGATGACGATGAGCAGGTGTATTGAGATAGGGCTTGAATCCATGTGTTCCTGACTCTAAGTCTGACCTGCTCTCTGACCTCATGTTACTTCTCCATCTATTTAGTATCCTGTTGTTATGTCCACCTTTGGGGTGGGGAGGCATATGCATTTATGTGAATGGACTTAGCTATCTCTTTTTTTCTGATGTCCTTTGCAGAGAAATGATTTTCAGAGCAGCTCGGTTTGTGAAAATTCTGTTCAGTTAAACAGAGCTATGCTAGTCATTTGCTAAATGACGCCCACTATATAAAAATAATCCTCTTAGTGTAGAGGATTGACAGGCTAAGAAGTGCCATTTAGAAAGACTTATTGCTCTGTATAGCAGATTAGTCTATTAGAAACTTTTTGTAGCTCTCAGTAACCCATGGCTAGTGTTTAATAGATGATGTTTAACATAGTGATCATTCATTAAAAACTAGCCATGGGATACTGGAAAACTGCTGCAGATGGTGACTGTGTGTAATGTCATACATACCTACACAACCCCATACAGCCTTGCAATCAGTCAGCCAAAAAGCATTAAGTGCTTACTATGTACCAGGTAGTGCAGTGGATAGAGTGCCAGGCCTGAAGTCAAGAAGACTTGTCTTGCTGAGTTCAAAATCTGGCCTCACACACTTACTAGCTGTGTGACCCTGAGCAAGTCACTTAACCCTGTTTGCCCCTGTTTTCTTCTCTGTAAAATGAGCTGGAGAAGGAATTGGCAAACCAATCCAGTACCTCTGCCAAGGAAAAGCCAAATGGGGCCATGAAAAGTTGTACATGACTGAAAAGTAACTGAACAACAAATGTACCAGGAGGCAATAGACATACAAAGGTGTGTAATAGGTATACAAAGATAGAAAAAAAGAAACCCCGAGTCTTTTGTCCATTCTAGTGGGGGAAACAATATATAAATAATTAGGTGCATAAAAGATAATATAGAGTAGATGAGAACCAGTGGAAAAGGCATTAGCATCGCCTCCTGTAGAAGGTAGAATTTAAGCTGCATTTTGAAGGAAGCTAAGAGGTGGAGGCGAGATTAAAGAGAATTCCAAGCATGGGGGACTATGTATACAAAGACCTGGAGATGGGAGGTAGAGTGTAGAATAAGGGAAATGCAGGTTGACTAGAATTGTTGCATCTTAGGAGTCAATTGTAAGAACACTGCAAAGGTAGGAAAGGGCCAGATTCTGTGCTTTGTGTGCTGCACAAATGACTTTATAGTTGATCCTGCAGGTAGTAGGGAGCCATTGGAATTTATTGGGGGGAGGGGAGGTCTGACGTGGTTAGTCCTGTACGTTAGGAGAATCACTTTGGTGGCTGAGTGGAGGATGGATTGAGATAGAGGGAATCTTGAGCCAGATAGGCTAATTAGGAGGTTATTGCAATGGCCCAGCCAAGAAATGAAGAGAGCCAGAAGTAGGATGGTGATAGAGAGAAAGGGACTAATTGAGAGATATCTTGAAGGTAGAAATGACTAGATTTAATGAGGCTCTTCTACACAGTAAAACTCAATGATTTCATTATCTTTTAAGTAGTAAACTGAGGAATTTTTTTTTCCTTAATAGTATTTTTATTTTTTTCCAATTACATGTAAAGATAGTTTTCAACATTCATTTTCATAAGATTTTGAATTCCAGATTTTTCTCTCTCTCTCCCTTCTCTTTCTCCTCCACAAGACAGTAAGCAATCTAATAGAGGCTAAAGATGTACAATCACGTTAAACATATTTTCACATTAGTTATGTTGTGAAAGAAAAAACAAAATAAAAGAGAAAAAAAAAACAAAAAAAGCAACAAAAAAAAGAGAAAATAATATGCTTCGCTCTGCATTCAGACTCCATAGTTCTTTCTCTGGATGTGGTTAGCTTTTTCCATCATGAGTCTTTTGGAATGGGGGTCTAGGATCATTATATTGCTGAGAAGAGCTAATTGCATGATGTTGCTGTTACTGTGTACAGTGTTCTCCTGGTTCTGTTCACTTTACTTAGTGGTTCGTGTAAGGCTTTCCAGTTTTTTTCTGAAATCCTCCTGCTCAGTATTTCTTATAGAACAATAATATTCCATTACATTTATATACCACAGTTTGTTCACCTATTCCTCAATTGATGGGCATCCCCTCAATTTCCAATTCTTGGCCCCTGCAAAAAGAGCCGCTACAGATATTTTTGTACATGTGTATCCTTTTACCGCCCCCCCCATCCCCTTTTTTATCTCTTTGGGATACAGACCCAGTCGTGGTGTTGCTGGCCCTTTGGGCATTCCTCTCTAGAATGGTTGGATCAGTTCACAACTCCACCAACAATGCATTAGTGTTCCAATTTTCCCACATCTTCTCCAACATTTATCATTTTCCTTTTCTGTCATATTAGCCAATCTGATAGGTGTGAGGTGGTACCTCAGAGTTGTTTTAATTTGCATTTCAAATGAGGAAATCTTAATAGAAATGATAATAATGATAATTTACCATTATATTTGTTGTTTTTTGTCATTTTTCAGTCATTTCTGACTCTTCGTGTGACCCCATGTGGGGTTTTCTTGGCATAGATACGGGAATGGTTTGCCATTTCTTTTCCACCTCATTTTAAAGATGAGAAAACTGAGGCAGAGTTAAGTGACTTGCCCAGGATCACACAGCTAGTAAATGTCTGAGGCCATATTTGAACTCAGGAAGATGAGTTTTCCTGACTCCTGGCCCGGCACTCTCCCCACTTAACCACCTAATTGTCCTTTACATTTATATAGTGCTTTTAAAATTTAGAGACTATCTGCTGAAGAGAAATATTAATGAACTTGGGCTTATTTTAGTTAAATACTATGTATTCCTTTATTGAGTAAAGACTTTGCTGCTGATATCCCTGCAAAGTTTTCAGACATAGCTGATTCTTAATAAACTTAACCATTATTGTTCTAAAGCATATATAGATTTTGTTGATTAATTCTATACTGATAAAATTGCATTATTTTATAATTTGTAGAGGACTAGAATATTCATCTCTTTTATGAAGTTTCCACCAGTGACTACAGGGAGTCAATAGGATCCCAAAAACATTTGGGTCTTTCTTTCCCCCTCTCATTTTAGACAAATCTGCTTCCCCTTCCCTTCCCTTCCTCCAACTCCTCTACTTGAAAATTTATGCTACATTTACAAAATTAAACTGTGAGACAAAATACTGTTGTAATTATAATCATATACCTCTCCCCATATATCATTTAGGTGCTTACAGAATTTGTATGGCATCAGCAAATTGGTGCACATTTTAAGAGTCCGAGTGGTTTACAGGAAAGAGCACTGGAGTTGCAGATAATACTCATGGTTTTAAATATCAACTTTAACACTTAGTAGGTATGTGACCATGGACAAGTGATTTGATCTCATTTCACCTCAGTGTCCTTATCTGTAAAATGAGTATAATCTTCCCTCCTCAACCCTTCCATTCTCTCTTCCTCTGTTACTGTAGAGGGCAACACCATTCTATAACCAACAAGTCATCCAGGATTCCTTACTGTCTCTTACTTCCCATATTCAATCTGTTGCCAAGGCCTGTTGATTTCTCCTTTGAAACATCTCTCGAAAAAGCCCACTTCTCTCCTCTGATGCTACCATCATTCTAATGCAGTTGCTCAGCACCTCATGCCTGGACTATTGTAATAGACTGCCTGCCTTGGCTCTCACCCATCCCAATCCATTCTCCATTCAGCCACTAAAGTGATTCTCCTGAAGCACAGGTCTGACAACGTCACCTCTGACCTCCAGGATTAAATACAAAATCCTCTGTTCAAAGCACCACCCTACATTTCTATTCTTTTTATACCCGACCTCCTACAATGTAGTTTTCAGTCAACTGATGCTGCATTCCATGCTGTTCCACAAAATGGACACTCCACCTCTTGACTAAATGAAATGCTGCTAAAGGAAAAATGAGAACTCCACAGAGCTTACCAGCAGGACGTTTTGTCCTTCTCTAAGAAGGCAGCATTTAACGCCATCAAAAGTAAAGTGCAAGTGAAGCTCAAGGAGGTACAAGATTCTTGGCTCAGTAAGAAGGCAGATGAAATTCCGTTTTACACTGATAGTAACTGTCCTGATAGGGCTGCCCTGAAGGCTTTTTATGGCCAGAGACCTATGGTCCATCTCAACAACTCAGCACTGATGGAGCCTCATTGATTAATGATAAAGATATAATCCTGGAGAGGTATGAAGAACACTTCCATAGTGTTCTCAACAGACCGACATCAATCAATGCTGAAGCCACTGACTGTATATTTCAGGTTAAAAGTCTATTCCTCTCTAGCTGAACTTCCAGCTGAAGAAGAGGTTTTGAGTGCTATTAGGCTCTTCTTATGTGGCAAAGCACCTGGTGCTGATTCTATTCCAGCTGGTCCACTGCTCATACAAAATACTGACTGAAATCTTCTGGGTTATGTGGCAAGATGAGATTATCTCCTAGGAGTTCAAGGATGCTTCTATTATCCATTTCTATAAAGGAAAAAGAAATAGATTGTCCCGTGACAATCACGCAGTGCAGGTGGTTGAGGAGGTGGGAGGTCTCTCTTAGTCACTGCTGTCAAGACTCTTGCCAGACACCTCCTTAATAGGCTGATCCTTCCCCTGGAAGATGGTCGTTTACCTGAGAGCCAGCGTAGCTTCAGAAAGGGCTGAGGAACAGTCAATATGGTGTTTGCCGCCTGATAACTACATTCAGGATAAACTATAACCACAACTGTTTGGGTATTAGGAATCGGAACTGGACCTGTAATTTTACTGGTGTACTTTTCCTCAGTTAGGAAACTCCTTCTACTAATGCAGGTTAGTACCTTTTCTACAAATTATAGTCTTCGAATTACCTAATATACTCAGAAGTTAAGTGTTTTATCCACGATCATATGACTTGTTTATATCAGAAGCAGTCTGATGGCGTGGCATGGTGAATGGAGAGATAGGGCCTTAGAGCCAGGAATACTTGGGTTCCTGTCCTGTATTTAACTTGGATATTATTTATAACCAATTTCAATACCTCATCAGACCCCTTGCTGGCAACCAGTTTCTTTAGCATCTCTCTCTCTCCTATTCCTAGTCTAGATTTTACCGTGACATAGGCCCTTTCTCTTACAAGGGTAATAATATACAAAGTGCTTTTCTTATGCCAGCCTGTCAGAGATTGACATGAGGGCTTTCCTCATGACAGCCTTGTGAGAAGTAATACAAATGTTTTACAGATGAAGAAACTGAGGCTTGAAGAAGTTAATTCTTGCCCAAAGTCAAACAACTATAAATGTTGTTTCTTGGAATTGACCCCAGGTCTTCTGACTCCAAATATAACATTTTCATAATTATCATTTCCAAATTTACAGGTCCTTATGTTTATTCCTCAAGGTCCACCATCCCTCCCTAAAAAAAAAAACCAAAAAACTGAAGACAAAAAACCAGTAACAAAAATAACTGCATCTTGCCACTCCTCCTTCTCTTCTTCCTCATCTTCCTCTTCTCCCCTTTCCTCCTTTTCCCCCTTCCCCTCCCCCACTCTCATAGGGCAAAGTAAATGAGGTATATAGACAGGTCAGGCCAAGCTCTAATTTATTGATTCAGCTTTCCACTGCTCTGTACTTAACAGGTTTTTTTTTTTTCCTAAGATGTTTCCCAGTAACTTGGTATGCTGGTATAGATACTGGTATTTGTATACTTATTGTGGATATATACTATTTTCTCCTAAATCAGCAGGGACAGTGTATTGGGTTATAATACTACTGTCTGGCTTTAATATTGGGTTACCACCATCTTCCCTAAGTTCCCTGCTACTAGAAGTAAATTATTTATTTTCTCAGACTCCTCATGTAAGGCAGTCTTTTCCCCCCTCCTGAATAAGCTGTGTTGTTGTTGTATTGTTTTTCAGTTGTGTCCAACTTGTCGTGACCCCATTGGGGGTTTTCTTGGCCAAGATACTAGAGTGGTTTGCCATTTCCTTCTCCAGCTTATTTTATAGATGAGGAAACTGATGTTAAGTGACTTGCTCAGGGGCACACAGCTAATAAGTATCTGAGGCCAGATTTGAACTTGGGTCTTCCTGAATTCCATGTCCAATGCTCTATCCACACCTAGCTGCCTGAATGGGTTGCTTAATCACTTTTTTTTTAAAATCTCTTTTCTCCTTACTTTGACCTGTGTTTATTGAATTCATGCATCTTGATTTTTTTCCTTCCTGGTTATACTGTTTTTATTGTCTTCTGAGGTTATGCTAATTTATTCTTGAGGAAGGTATATTTTGGGGGCCCTAAAATAATACAAAAATCCTATGTTAATATGATTATCATGCAAAGTGTAAGTGTCACAGGAGCCTGTCATCGGACATCAATTACTGTGATTACTGTCAAGTTAAGCAAAATTATTTTTATAGTCTAAGAAATGACCATTTTCTCTTATAGCAGCTTCTAAATAGTAATAATGTGTTTTTGGCAACTGCTTGTTAAGTATGTGACATTAATGATTTTTATCAGTCATTTGATTCATCAGACTAGCACCAAGTAATCACGACAGGCTGTGTAATGGAGTAAAAAGTGGCCATTGCCTATTAGACGGCTCTTCAGAATGATAGTTGCAGTTTGGGGATTGGAATATTATTAACTTAGAAAGTCACCACATCTTCAGTAACTGAGTCATTTTGGAAATAATACACTCTCACCAGGCATCATTAGTTGCACAAAGATTGATTCTCCAGAGAAATAAGCAAATGGATAGCAAGGGGAACAAGTGCTTTTTTTTTTTTAAAAAAAAATCTAAGTTCTCCTACAGAAATCTTAACACGAAACTATAAAATCACTTAGGTCGATACTGCAATTTTTGAGATACATATTTGTTGATAGTATTTGGTAAATAGTAGAGAGGCAGGCTGACAGTGTTAAGAGAGTTGGCTTGTTGGGAGGTCTGAATTCCTGCAAATTTCTTAACCTTTCATTGCCTTTAAGACTGGAAGTTGAAAAATGGTTGTTAAACTGTATCTGAGAGAATTTCCTTACCCATTCCCAATACTAATGAAATAATAGGTGTCATAAAATAACAAAATAGATTTTGTATATACCACACATATATCTGTCTATCTGTCTATCTCTCATCTATCTATCTATCTATCTATCTATCTATCTATCTATCTATCTATCTATCTATCTATCTATCTATGGTATACTTCATGCTGAATTAAACATAGAAAAGGAAAGACCCATTAGAGTCTGGAATGTGAAAGGAAATGATTCATTTGGTAGATGTAATGAGAGCTTGGCCAAGTATCATTGAAAGGCACATGGTTAAAAATGTAGAATGAGCCAAAGTGTCATAAAGTTTGGAATTAAGAAGTTCTGATCGAGATAAAAATGGGAACAGAATGATGAAGAATGGTACACGTGGGCCTATTTTTTTTTTTAATTCATCCTTAGGAAAAAAAGAATAAGGAAATCATTGAATGTTAGAACTTGGGAGGACCTAAATGATCATCTAGACCAAGGTTCTCATTTGATAGATAAGGAAATAGAGGTGCAGAGAGATGATGTGACCAGACTCAGCAAAGCAGGTTGTAAAAGAGGTCATGTGAGTAAAATAATTTAACTTAAACTTACTTTAACTTATGTAATTGGTTTGATCGTTAAATAGTTATTAAATTAACATTGCTAATTAATGAACAACATGCAGTAGGCATGAATGGGCTCTTAAATCCAGTCAATGAAATCTACTTAAAGCATAGACTTAGAGACTAACTGGTCTTAACCCTAATTCTTCTAATTCCTCTCTTCCCATCCCTCCAATGCAGGAATCCCACTTCTGACAGGTGCTTATCCTACCACTGCTTGTGGGTCATCAAACCTTTCTTGAAATTTGATATTATTTTTAAAAAAAAGGTAGTTCTCTTTATAGATAGATGCAATATAGTGCAAAAAATATCTGAATGACTTAGGTTAATAACAGAGCAATATTTGGACTTAAAGCCAATGGCATTTTGAAAATGTAGATAAAGTGTAATGATAGCCAATGTGGTAGTTTGATGACACATGGAAATGAAAAATGTAAAAAAAAAAACCAATCAGGGTCTAGAGTAAGAATCCTAAATTATCTGGAATATTCTAGCTCATGCATCACCTAACATGGTCTCTTTCACATAGTGAAATCTAAAAATTGTTTGTTGAATAAAAGAAAGTGGCATTGACATCTGACCAAGCCAAAACAGGGTACATTCTGTTGATCTTAGACAATGACATTGTCTCTCTGTACCATCAAACTGGTGAAAATCTGTCAGAACTGACTCCCAAAATGCAGACCTCTAATATTTACATAACTATATTTCCAAAGTCAAATACAGGTTAGAATAATATTCAAATATGTTAAGCAAGAGGTAGGTAATTAGTTGCTCTCATCATCATCATTAATTAATGCTTGGCACTTGTAAGTTGTTTCAAAATGCCAAATATTTAAATAGTTGGGGCTCTGATTAGGAAATTTAAATTAATCAATCAAATATTTATTGAGTACATACTATGTGTAAGACTTTGTACTTGGTGCTGTGTGGGGATATTAAAAAGTATAAATATTGCCCTTGCTTTGAGGGCAATTTAATTGGAGAGATGAGGGATAGACAAACATATGAAAAGTTATGTAACGACATGAGACAACAACAAATATGTCACCCCATGTCAATCCCATGTGCCAGTATAATATATGATCAGTTGATAAATGAGTAGCTTATATGAGTGCTATGATTTCAGGGCAGTAAGACATCATTGTGGGCTATAAAGACATTAAAAGTCTCCAAAGGTCTTTGTCACATGCCTCAGAGTTAGAATAAAATATTATAACTTATTCTAGTTGGATACTAAATGGACACTTTTGAACCTGGCAGGTATTACCTTCCTTGGGTAATGATTAAAGGAAATGATATTTCCCCAGGAGAAATGATAAAAGTCTTGAGTTTGTCGTTGTCGCTGGATTTTTCCTTCCTCCCAGGTACTCAGTACTTTACTGCTGCTCAGGATTCTTCCCAGATTCTGTAAAGCTATCTTACCTGTGGATTCTTTGTAAGACTTTAATGACTTAATAGGGAATTAGTTACATCTACCATGAATATTTAAATTTTAAATTTAAAAAAAATTTTTTAAATTTAATATATTTAATATATTTAGTTTTCAGCATTGATTTTCACAAGAGTTTGAATTACAACTTTTCTCCCCATTTCTACCCTCCCCCCCACTCCAAGATGGCATATATTCTGATTGTCCTGTTTCCCAGTCAGCCCTCCCTTCTGTCACACCACTCCCCTCCCATCCCCTTTACTCTTCCTTTCTTGTAGGGCAAGATAAATTTCTATGCCCCATTGCCAGTGTATCTTATTTTCTAGTTGCACAGTTTATTTTTGAACATCTGTTTTTAAAACTTTGAGTTCCAAATTCTCTCCCCTCTTCCCTTCTCACCCATCCTCCCTAAGAAGTCAAGCAATTCAACATGGGCCACATGCATATCATTATGTATA